>JAVJGI010000063.1:41675111-41741031 GCA_035590275.1 Ibycter americanus | reverse complement strand
TCCTCAGTGCTATTTAGCTACTTAGCCCAAACAAGCCACAGCTGTACATTATCCACATCAGCCAACCCACCACCCCAAAAGCAAGCCCACAACTGTATATTATCAATGTTAATTAACCCTCTACACATATTCACTGATGCTGGCTAAGAGAGAGACCAGTCATACTCTCTGTGAGCCGTGCAGGCTAATGCAAACTCAGCCTAGGTGATCGCCTGTTGCTTTTCACCCACGTGGTCCAGGGAGGAACCGAGGCTTTGATTCTTCCTTTGTCCAAAACTTTAAAGTACCAGCTAAATCCAGAAAATACTTACCCTTTTAAAAAAAACAACCAAGAAAAAAAATTCAGCCCTCTATGAGATGAGATCCAGGTAAGCAACCAGCAAAGAAGCAGCAAATGCTTGTATGAGCTGCAGTGCTGTCATCTGGAGATGAGTGACTGGGTACCTGCATCCCATCAGAGCCCGACGTCGTCCACAGGCTCTTGTGCCCCCAGGCACGTATAGGAGAATGTATCTCTACAGTCTTGCACAGGTCCCCCCCAGCCTGCCAGGGGTCATGGGGGAAGCTCCTGCCACAGTCCCTAATTCTGTAAATTTGATTTCCATACAGCTGGTGATGCTCCCTGAGCCACTGGGCAATCTCCACAGCTGGCTTGTGGATGCGGACGAGGTCTATCAGGATACAGTTACAGCTATAAGGGCAGATGGGAGAGTTCTAAATTTGGTCTGAAAATGTGGCTTTTAGCTAAAAATCTGTCTGTTTGTTGAGTTATTTTGAATCACAAAGATGAAAAACCAGGAAAACCCCACCACCTTCCTTTCCCAGAAGAGTTTCAAATTGTGTTTTCAAGGACTCATAGCCTGTTCACTTTATCGTACTGGTAAGACTGATTCCCTAAAAGTTGTATCAAAATGCGCAGGCCTTGTGATTATCATTTGACATCAATTCAGACAGGAGGACATGATCTGCACCACGGGCCTCATCAGAACGTGACAGCTGTTCCCTTCAGTGCCTTCCCAGAGCTGTGACTTTCTCTGAGGATGGCTGCATGCGGCACATGGGGCTGTGAGGCAGAGCCGGAGCGGTAAGTCAGCGAGCTGGGATGGGATGTCCATTGCTCAGCTCTGCTGAGTCAAATATTCGAATACAAAGATAAAGGCATCTGCTGAGAAAATCACATTTACTTAGAAGGGAATAAAATGAACATGCTAAATAAAAGGAGACTGGAGCTGTTGCAGAAAGGAAGTTGAATTAATCCATCTGGGAATTCTCTGAATAATGATTATTATTAATAACACTGAGCACTCGTGCAGCATTTTTTGGGTCAAGCTCATTGCTGTGAATCACCACAACAAATGTGGAATGTAGGTTATACTTCAGCACCCAAATGTCATGTCTAATTTATATTAGTTTAGTTATCACTGTCATATGACATGTGGGTGAATTCTGTCTTCGTTGCTGAAGGTTTTTTTTTTCCTCTCCTGCAAATAACAATCTCGTAATTTGTGTATCTCCTTAGTCTGCCTCCTTGTATATTAAGTATGGAATAAGATGTGCAGAACATAATATGAAATAACTGTTTTCATTTCCAGTGTCATTTTAAAATGTGTTCCTTTATGCAAAAGGAAGTTTTAGACAAATCTTTTATACTTCCGTTTCAACAAACATCCTCCTATGTGCTTCAAGCCCCAAAACTCTGCACAAAATATAGCAGCACTCTTTTCAGTCTGGAAAACCTGAATGTGAACCCAGATCCTACACCAGCCAAGTCCACGGGAGCCCAGCCACTGAAGTTAGGACATGTAGTGCACCACCCTAGAAAAAACACTAACCACACAACTCTGCTTCCCCTCCTCAGTTCTTCAGATCCGGCAGCATCCGTAATTGTTAGCAGCCAGAATCATCCGCTGGGCATTGTACTTTCTGCAACGCCTTTGATAGCTGGGATCCCCTTCTCCCATCTAGCATCAAGGGTTTGCAGCTTCAGCTGATGACCTGTCTCATTCATACACATTATTTAGAGGTCATTGTCTTAATTCAACTACAGCTGAAAGTTAATACAGGTCAAAGCAAGATTTTAAATTATGATTGTTTTCCAAACAAACTCTAGAGGTACTGGTGCATAATCTGACCAAGAGAAATTGTTCTGAAGCAGATCTCACCCTGTATAGACAAGCTGTTTGTGTAAACAGGAAAGCAGTTACTAGATTTGAAAAACAATTGTGAAACAGCTATTTAAAAACATTCACTTCATGCTACAAATAACATCACCAGGAATATTCCTTGAATAAAGGCATATTTTCCTGGAGTAAGTGGGGCTTGAGAGCTTGAAATGTTTGGGAAAGGTGGGTTGGTAGCTGGTATATTTTAGAATCTCTTTCTTTTTTTATTTCTTTTTTTCTTATTTCTGCTGATTAGGTGTAAGTCAAGGCAGAAAATCCCTGAAAACCCATAGACAAACTCAGTGTTGACTGTTTTTAAGCTTTCCTAAGATGATGGAGTGTCTTGCTACTTTCAGCTGCTTGGTTCCCTTGGAGAAAGGGCACGTCTGTGCAATGCGTGCTGAATTCAGGAGACAGTGACAGACTGTAGCCATCAAAAGGGATGAGCTGGCTTTTCATCCACCTCTGGTCATTCTTGTCGATGGTGTGTGACCAGCCAGCTTGGACAGGCGATGCAGCCCCTCACCCTAGAGGTGAAGAAGCGAGCCAGTTCAAAGGGCGTTTGCTTCCTCACTTGCGTGCTCGAGGAGTTTCCCTTGATATGAGAAACTGCTCAAAAACAGGAGGAAAAACAGATTTGAAGGAGGTGTCCTATGGCTGCTGCAGTTTTATCTTAACTGTTTAACTATCTTAACTATCAATAAAAAAAGAAAATGGATTGTGGGGAGAGGGCCTTCATGTTTTAATCCATGTGTAGCCTACATTTCCATGTTCACTTCAACACTGGAGAGATGGCCTTGCCAGAAAGCTGGGCTGGGACCGTGGGCTCCTCTCCTGCCTGCTCTCCAGACCCCTGTGAGCTCCCAGTTTGGGTTTCTGTCTCCAGAGAGGGAAGCTGAGCCTCCCAGCAGCCGCAAGCCCATGACTGCTGTGGAATCCTGCACTGCATGTGCTGCTGCTAACTGGGGGTGAGGAGGATGCACTGCAGGCTTTCCAGTTGTCCTGTTCAGTGGATGCCTGACCAGATTGCACAAGTGACCTCAAAGCTATTGTCTGCCCAAGAATTATTATTTTCAGAATAACATCTTTCTGCCCAGGCTGAACTAAATTGCATGCATGTGTGCACATACGTGTGCACACACACACACACACACACACAGTGTTTTTCTTCAAATTTTCTAAAGTCTTGTTTGATATTAATTAGTCCACTGTGTTTTCCAGAATGAGGCTGGATTTTATGTACAAGCTTGTATGAATGTGTCCAGTTTTGGATGGATTGTTCCTAGTCTGATTATTGATTATTATCATTATTATTATTACTTAATTTTTCATTATTTCCCACTGGGATGGGTGTCTGACATCATTGGACTGAATGATACCCGTCTGCTGAAATGCCTGCATGCAGCAGCATCTGCCCTCTCACCACCGATAAGTTCAGCCCCTGGGAGCCATGTCCCGTGTTTCAGCAGTTGTCCTGCACAGCTGGGGTTGGGGCTCCTCAGCTCACAAGATTCTAGGTGATTTTGATATATTAAACACCACATCTTCAGTCTGGTTAAAATTAGGTGAGAAGAATCCTGCCTCAGGTATTTAGTGGCTTTGTAAGTCAGGCTTCATAAATTGTAGGTATTGAGAATAGACCTCTTCTCCCATATGACAAATGAAACCGCAATATTATTGATATCCCTCAGCCTCCTGACAGCAAAAGCTGAGCCTGTTCAGATTACACGGTGTTGGGCAGAGAATGTCTCATCACGTTTAGACAGCAGCCAGCACTGTAGAAATACCAAATGGGATTTCATCACAAGACTCATCTTGTTAAAACTCTTTTAAAGGGAATGTTGAATTTAGAACGCTCCTCAAACTTCTGGTGGTTCAGTCTCCTGTTTGTACAGTAGAGAGCATTTCAGAGAAGACTATATTTTTGACTCAGAAATGGTAAATTTTAATTTTAAAAGTGCTTGGTGCCATCTTCCATGTTATCTTAACAACACAATTCCTACATGAAATTACAATTAATAAATTAAACTTTAGGTGCTTTTCCCCATGCCTATTGTTACGGAGTAGTTCTACTGCTTCTAGTAGGGCCAGTGAAGCTGGCAGGTGACCTTGTGGGTACCACACAGTCTGATGCTTCAGCTACAGAACTGATTGCTAAATCTGCATTTATTTACTTCCTGGACAACGTCCTTGAATACAACTGTGGGTCAGAAAGATCATAATCTGAAAATGATGAGTTGCTCAAATGCAGACAAAACCCCAATTTGGAGACCTGAATTCATATTGCAGGTGATGAGGCATGAGAAAAAAACCCACAACATAGCTGCTGAATCTGTAATTTTTTCATTCAGGTACATTCCTCCATCCCTTGTAAAGACTCAGTGACTTCAGATGAGTACCATCAGTAATTAAAAAAGATAGGGAAAAGGATAAACCCAGGTATACCTCCCAGTCCATTTCCCCCCCGTCATTTTTCAGAGGAGAACCAGATTCTAGCAGTTTTGCCTTGGTTACTGGGGCAGGGAGAAAAGCTTGTTTCAAAAGATGGCCTGAAACAGTTTACGCTGCATTGTCACTGAAAACTGCAGATAGTTGCTGCTCACTTCTAGACAGGCACCATGTGTATACGTGTATCTGCACATGTGTGTCAGTGTGCCTGCATGCAGGAGGCACGTCTGAACAGCCACTGAATTGTAGCTTTGTCTGTGTCTGCCCACAGTACCGGGAAAGAGAAGGGTGGAGCAGATTCACGTGGTCATTCATCAAGGGATTTCTCATGCTGAGGGTCTCTACCTGTGTGTATGGTGACCATCACCTGTTTCAAGGCGACACTGAAAATATCCTTCATTCCCACTAACACAGTAAGTAGGAAGATTCCCCTTTGTTGAGACTGTTTCTGCTAAGTGGTTTTTCTGTTCTACTAAGGTCTGTTTCTATCAAGATATCTGAACATGAGAGCACCTGACTTGCTAACCATTGCGAATACTTGGAGTAAAACTCACTGTTAATTCTGAAATGAATTTGCAAATAGTTTTGATGCTCCAAAACTATAGTTTTCAAAACAAATGACTTGAATTGCTTTTATTTAGCTCTACCCCTGACTTCATTCACAGATATTGAATTGATTAATTCTTGGACAAGAACTGACTGAAATTCAGTGTCTTAACCTTGGTAGGAACGTCAAGAGATGGAGCAACCTCATCGCAGACAGACTTTTCAGAGGATTTACCCGTCCAGTTCAAGTAGCTTGTAAAGAAGGGAAACGGCGAGTTTCCAGAGGCTTGTAACTGGCAATAAAAGCATTGATCTGCTTGTCAAATTTAATCCCTTCTCTAAAGACTTGAGGAATCAGAGATTCTTAATAAAACAGCCAGAAGTTACTGCTGGGTTTCGTTTTCATATCTTTTCTCCAAATACCATTCTTGAAACCTACGGAATTGTTCTTCTGCAACTCATAGGCAAATACAAAGGTCAGCTTGCAGCGTACAGTCAGCATGGCAAATTTCAGCACAAACTGTTCACCCTTGAATGAGTTATAAGCACACTGACCACTGGGTCGTCAGATAGAAAGGTTCAAGGAAAATCACCAAGGTACCTGCTATCCATATGTACTATATATACTTCTTGGGGTTTTAGGCAAACTTGGTACTGCATAATGCTTAAAATGAAGAGGGGATACGTGTGATACATTCCTGAGAAGTTTTGCAGGTGAGTTTTCTGCTCCAGACATTCTCTAAGAAGGCATTGAAGGGACACCAAAGACATGTAGCCTGCCAGAAGACTTTTACTTGATGTTTCTTGATGCTTTCATCACCTGCCTCTAGAAGTTGTTACCGAAAGAATGACTTTGAGCAGCCCAAATCTGTGTCCATCAAAGCAGTCTTGCCTGCCAGCCAGCCAGTCGATAGGTTAGCATGACCTTCTGCTTCCAGGGCAGCTGTTTGGGAAAAGACAAATAGCTGTCCTCCTGGATTCAGAGGTCACAAGGGACAACGCATTTAAAGCAAACAAGGCTCTGAAACACCCTTGTTTGAAGTTCCCCCTGAAATTATGCACCATCCCTGCAAGTGCTCAAGGCCAGGCTGGATGTGGCTTTGAGCAACCTGGTCTAGTGGAAGGCGCCCCTGCCCATGGCAGGGGGGTTGGAACTGGATGGTCTTCGAGGTCCCTTCCAATCCAAACCATTCTATGATTCTATGAATTCTTGCATTGTTATTATAGTGTTTTAACATCACTAAGCTATCACCCGAGGAGCCAGTATCTCTGTTTGTGTGCACAGAGCCATGCACCCCGTGGTTACCCCCCGCAGGGATTTGGCTGCTGGTGGCCAGCTGGGGAGAGCAGGGCAGCGGGCGCTGCGCTGGGCCCCTGGCCCCTTGCAGGCTCCACACATGCTGCTGGGAAGGGGCCGTGCAATGCCTTGCCGTGTGTGAAGTGGGCACGGTGACGGGTTTTTCTGCTCTCTGACTTCTCCCTGCCATCTCTGAGCGAGCCACAGGTCTGGGCAGGGCTTCCTCCTGCTGCGTGGGTGCAGCGCTGGGGCCGTGGCACCAGGTGATGCCTTCCGGTGCCCGGTGCTACTGAGCGCGGGCGGGAGGGATCCAGCTTTCCTAAGCAGCTGCAGCTCCCTTCCATTTTGCTCCTAAATGCCTGCTTGCCTTTCAGCGACCACTGGAGAGGCGGAGCAGATGGGTGACCAGGTGTACTTGTATTTTGATCTCTCTCTAAAAGGAAAATATAGGCCTTGAAATATTCTGTTAAGCAAATGGCTGCAAATGAGGTGCGAAGACCCCAGCCAGGATATATGCCTCATTCTGCTGTTTGTACTTCTCCCAGCCCCCTTGTCTCCCTTTGCACCCCCGGTTTTTTTTTTTAAATTTTCCAGTAGGCATCAATTAGGTGAGGGCTTTTCATTTTAAACATTGGGATTTTTACTCAGCCTGCTAAGGCTGTCAGGTCTAGTTTGCTACTGAACAGTTCAAGCTTTGGTGCTGGACAATGCATGAATGTTTAAATTGCTTGAAATGTCTAATTGAATTATCCTCAAATTACAAATCAAAATAGGGAAGACTGTCTCTAGCTCACAGGCTCGTTCACTGGGATGTGTCTGCCATACCGTTGCTTTTCTTTATATTTTCTTTTCTGCTTCCAACTATGACTGAGTTAAATGAAACCTTAAATACTGAAAGCATTTCTGTTTGCGTGTGCAGAGGGAAGCAATGCTGAACGTAGAGGGAAATTTATTCACGTTCCAGCTCCTAGTTCTTTTTGTGCTGCACAAAAACGAGTTTGTTAAATTTATATCAATGCACAGGAAAGCAAAACAGCCAGCTGCTATTTACAAAGAAACTTCCTTTCTCTTTCAGCCACAGTGGTATATAATATAAAATACTTTCACACAGATATATATATAAATACCATTTAACTGTGTTTTTTATGAGAGCTTACAGATTAGGAAACCAACAAGCCAGAAAAAAAGATCTGATGTATCTAGCCAGCACTCATGATAAAATGAGCTTCTTAAAGCCTTGCCATTTATACAGCGAGGTAGAAATTAAAGCCTGTAGGATTTTCTTTTAGAAGTTGTTAAGGGAGGCAGAGCTGGGTCTCCATGCATCACATTCACCCTGTCCAGCCGCCTCCTCAGCAGCGCTGGAGGCTGACCAGAAACCCTGGTCAGTGCAATAAAGCTTCTTTCATGGGTATAATATTTTTATGGCATTTTATAACATATGATAAAGAGGGTTTGACCACCTACCCCCAGCCTCAATGATCTTGCTGCTATACTTTAACTTGTTCAGTGACTGCCTGTACTGGGGGCACGAAGTGGGTGTTGGTGCTGTATCCTGCACCCGGCAGCTGCCCCAGCCCTCCTCAGAAAATATCCCTTCAAGGGCTGCATACTTTATCCAGGCTTTGGTGCCTCCCTCTGCGGCTGCCAGGACATGCTATGTGCTGTATGTTAGCTGCTCAGGTCAGGAGCCCTTGCCAGGGCTCGCAGCACCTCGTGGGTGCTCACACTGGGATGGGCTGGGCCGGGAGGACACCGGTATGGCACAGGCACTGCTCGGATGCTCAGTCTCATCAGGAGAATTGCTAATCCCCATGGATATACCAAACTGTGCCACGGTGCAAGACAGGAGCAGCAGGACAAGTGTTTAAATGTGGCAGTGACTGCTTTTGTTTTAACTGGAACCAAAAATAAAACAAGTTCAGAACATGCCAGGAATCTTGGTATTAATACTCCCAGTATTTTTTCCTGAATACTAAAAAAATTAATTAGATTCAGGCCACTTTCAAGGGCAACTTCTCTATTAGCTTGCAATTAGACTATTGTTTCTGTACTATAAAAATGGTTGAAGACATAATAGTTACGAAAGAACCTTAAGGAAATGGCTTAGATAAAATATTAAATGGAAGATTAGCTGAGGGGATATTTTTGGTAGAAAAGAAATATCCATTAATGTTAAGAATGTTAACACTTTAGTAACTGAAGACTAGCATACACTAAATCAGTTGTGGGTTTTTTTAAACATCTGACATTTTGGTGGTGAAGATTACACCTGTGTGAATCAAGCATGCCTAGATCAGAGCATCTTTCAGAAACGGAGAAAGCTGTAATTTGAAACTAATTGTAGCGGACATCTATTAAAATGATGTAGACCTTAGCAATGCATGTGTCCAGATGAAATCAGTGAAATGCACTTGATAATGATTGTATATTACCAAAATCACAGAATACCCTGCATCTTATTAACAAATCTCTTGCTCCCTCTCCAAATACTATTAAGACACAGTAATCTAATTCCTCTTTTGGTATGATAACACCGGTTCCCAGTGATGGCGCAGTGGAGGAAGAGCGCAACAGGCAACACCGGGCTCTTCAGCATGGCAAGTTGCTGCGTCTCATATTATTTAGCAATGTTTTCAGCTATGCTCAAGACATAACCCTGGTCTTAGGTGAGGAGCTCTTCTGCTGTGCTTGTCTGACAAGATTTGCACCCAATACTCACGTTGCTCACTGAAAAGCACTGGTACTTGGGTCATTTTTTTAACATGCTCATGCATTGATTCCTGTGACCATCTCACCATGACTAAAGCATTGTGAGGGCTCAGCCAAATGGCAGTGAATTCTGGGCTGATATTTTTACTGTTAGCAGGACTTGAGGGACCTCACCTGAATTTCCCCAGGGTTGTGCCCTACCTTTTTCTGCTGACTGGTTTCTTAGTGGTCTCTTCCCAGTCGTGGCAGTTTCCTCTTCAAATTGGCATCCTTCTGCCTCTGCTGCAGGCTGGAGGTACAGATGTTGACCTGGCGGCTTTGATGCCTGAAGCAGGGCCAATGCCTTCCAGAGGCATTTTCTTTCTCAGTGGTCACAGGGAGATTTTAACGTGGAAGTTTTCTTTTGCTAAACACACCTGATATTTAAGTCTGATGGCTATCATAGTATATGGCGTAATGGTTATTGCTGTAATTCATTAAACTTCCACCTGATCACTTTGCATTAATGTTGGTCTGTCCTGTTTATGGGGTTCTTTAAGTGGGGACATGAAATAATTCCCAAGGAATCAATGAAAACTGTTAGGGTGTACTGTCTCGGGAATGAAAGGCAACCATCCTCCCACTCCCTGGCTGGTATTCAGCTGCTGGCAGTCCCTGGAGAGTTACTTTAGGCTCCTTCTGTGGCTGGGGAAGGAAGAGCCCCGCTGTGAAGGAGGCTTCAGGTTGTGATGACCCCTTGACTTCAGAGGACCTCACACAGACTGTGCTCTTCACTCCTGTCTGGTAAAGGCATAAAACTGTGAGGGGTGAATCCTGGCCAAAGGATCCGGGTTTAGCTACTCGAAGTCAGAGTGTTGATCTGCTGAAGGACTGGTCCATAATTTGCTTTTGTTCCTGCATGGAAAGGGGAGGGTGGAGTCCACGCAGGGAGTTAGGATGTAAAATGCTGCACATTATCTCTTGCACCAAAATAAACAAAGGTACGGAGTATAATGTGAAAGATAAAGAAATCACTCTAAAACTAGAGTAGGTTGTTAGGGAAACTTGCACCACCTTCGGCATAAAGAGAATGGGTTTCTTGAGCTTTGAGGGGCTGCAGGAATGTACGAGTGTAATTCCTTCATTTATGAAGCACCAGCAGTGCATGTATCTGGGACTAAAGCTGCAAGGTTAGGCAAGACAGAACCAGAACCCAGCCAGACACAGGCACAAGCAGCAGCCATGAGCTTCTCCAAAACTGGAACAGAAAGTATCCAACCAAGCAGGGTTAATTTGGGCAGGAAGAGAAGTGCCTCAAGAGGCACTGCAGCCATTCCTCCCTTCAGTATTTCTCTTCAATGTGTAGACTCTGTTCTCAGCTAGGTAACTGACAGGACACAGGAAACTTTTTACAAGTACATTTTTATTTAAAATAAAAATTAATTATGTGCCTTTTTAAAATAGGGTACTGCACAATCTGTATATGCAACACAGTTTTTGGTACGGAACATATTTATTGAGCAATATCCTTAAATACTAAATATACATTAATGGCTTGTTTGAGAAACATGACAACACTAATTCTGATATTTTTTTTCTCTTTAGTCATTTAACCACTGATACAGATTTCCTATAAACAATATTTGTTTTCATCTGTACATGTGGTACACAGTCAAGAAGGCAGATCTTAGAATATTTACATTCATGCATTGATTTAAACACACTATTTTGCAGTTTAAAATAATATATTTTTGTTTGTACAGGTGCAGGGAGTATTATAAATACGTATCTACCATAGGCCTGATTCTCCATTGCTTGGCAGCATCTATGGTCATGACCTGGTTGGAGCAGGAGGCCCACACTTGCTTCACATGCTGTGACCATATGGCATGCAAGACTGGACAATTAGGTCTCTGTATAGATATATATATCTCAATATATTTATATCTTATACTTAGTGGAACTTTCCTCTTTCCTTCCGTGTCTGTTTTTGCAGCATCTATCCAAGGTGGAGATGCTTTCCTGGGCACACCGCTGTGTCCAGCCTGAGCCAGGAAGGGTGGCAGCACTGGGGCTTCAGCTCCACCTTCCTGGCACCGCTGAGGACCAAGGAAACTCAACGCTTTGCAGCTCGGGCCCTTAAAGTGCATTCCCTGCTTGCGTCTGCTAGTGGTGATCCTTGAGAAGAAGCTTTGAGTTGATGCTCTCCCTCAGACTGAGCACAGCAGTTTGCGGAGTCTGTCTGGTGGTGGTCAGAGCAGAGCAGTTAATGTCTGTGTAGGAACTGGCCACCTCGGCATCTGCCGGGGATCTGGCTATTTTGTGAACAGACTATGCAGGACCTTTCCACCCCTGGTATTTTGGTGGCTAAAACCAAACTTGAAATGCTTGTAAAGCTGCATTTTGGACTGCCAGTTCCCCACATTCAGGGTCACTGCTTAGTGAAGCCCTTATCCATCAAGACTGTTCCTTTCCCTCTGTATTTAATTATAGTATAATAAGGAAGCACAGAAGCCTCCTTTATAAAAGCTTTGCAAGTAGTCTGCAGAGTGTTAAACACAGCCTTAAACCACATCAGCAAACTTCAGAAACCACTCCTCAGTGACACTGCCTTTCTGGCCTCTCTTTTCTGAAGACTTACATCTGCTTCCAAGTGCCTTTCTGAAGATCACCTTAAATTTTGGTGCAATGTAGTCAACTGCACTTAGGCAGCAATCCGAAGGCAAAACTACTCCGTGCAAGATTTCCCGTCTCTCCCTGCCATGCAGCTGCGTGCATGCTGAGAGCAAAGGCTCTGGACAAGCAGAGGAGCAGCTCTCAGCCTGCCTGCTGCTGATCTTCTGTGGCCAACAGATTATAAAAGTACACTGGGGAATGTTTGTTTAAGAAATATTATGGCAATGATGTGCCCTAATACATTTATTTAATATCAGCATGTTGGATATAATGATAGTGTATATCTGCCTATGCAAATCAGATACATTATAGCTCTAAAAATACTGCCACAGAGCTGGTATTTTTTATCTTGATTATACAGGTGGGTAAATTGAGGCACAGAGAGGCAAAATTACTTGCTAGTAAACAGCAGATCAGTGGCAGAGTCGAAAATAGATCCTAGTCCTCATGTGCTGCTCCTTGAAATGCCCTGCCTCCTGGCTCTCCATGCCGTCTTTAATGTGTATGTTCTCCTGAGGAGACCTCAGGGGACCTGGGGTGGGTTTGCTTGTGGGTTATGTCATGCACCAGGGTTTTCTCTAGTGAGGACGTTCTCCCATTGACATCACTGAAAATCAGACAGTGTCTGGTGACCATCTCTTTAGACTCTTTCTTGCAAAAACAGACACATTTTGATGGACATAGTGAGCTACAAATCCCTTTTGTGATTTTGGCCTTACAGAGCATACCTTTAAAGCTGTATTAGGAAACAAATAAAATCAACAACCTTAAGGAGAAAGTGCTAATCCTGAGCCCCTATCATGCTAAACTCATCTGCATTCATACTTTATACTCTCAGCTAAACATGCAACCAGTCTCAAACTATGCCATGTTTAGGCAGAAACAACTGGAGTAAAAAAAGAAAGGCAAACATAGGTAACTACACCAAAATAAATGTTATAGCTTAAAAAATATTCTAGAAATATACTTGCAATATTTTTATTATAGGATTTAGGGGCTAAGTGCTTTAGGCAATCAACATTTGGGATACTAGACTCAAAGTGTAAATTCTGTCATTTTAATCACACTTTGGATCTAGGAACATATCACTGTGTCTTGTGCAAGCACACAACATGAACATGGCAGGGAATGATCATACTGTTGGGCAAAGGGTTACTTCTTCCCTTTCATTTCTGTAATTGCATTCACTTCTCAAGAAAGTCTAGCCTTTAAAAAATAATTTTATGGAGCTAAACTTCTACATAGTGATGACAGGCTAAAAAGCTAAATGAATAACTCCACAAATTCCTCAACAGCAGTATATAGCAGCATTTCATTTTATCATTGAAAAGATACTTATATTTACATACACCCTATTATTCAATAGGTAATAGAAAACTACAGATGGGCCTGAGCTGAAAGTGCTGATTTGAACATCCCGGAGCTTTTTTGGGGAAGGTCTGCAGACCGTCGTCTTCCTCTGCCATCAGGCCAAACTCTACATCCTGGCGATAGACCAACCGCAGACAGGGATGTGTTCAAAATCAAGGTCTGATTTCTGCAGTTCAGGCACATCCTTATATAAAACTGAAAGCATTGGTGTGTTGCAGTACCAAGGGACGCGGTGGCTGGGGCGCAGCCATGTCCTGGGGCGAGACTAGGTCAGAGCCTGGGAGTTACTCGCAGACATGGAGACCGAGTGGTATTGAATGTCCAGACAACAAGCCAGGGTGAAAATTTGTCTTTCACTGCATCACGACTTTCAGCACAGAGGTAAATGGAGACATATACATGGCGGTGTTACACGAAGGAAAGCTTTCAGGAGGTGGGGATAGACCAGCGTCTTGGCTAGTCTCATCGCCTTTATCCTAAGGGTTACTTACTGAGTCTAACCTGAGATCCTACGTGAAATGAATTTGGGTGGATTCAGTTTTGCTTTAAGTAGTCTGCAATCCATGTCACGGAAAGTACAACACTAAGCTACTACACTGAAGTTGGCACAATCGGCAGCCTCTGCCCGGGAGAGGCAGAGACCGAGTTAACGTGGGCACAACCAGCTTACCAGACCCTCAAAAGTGGTCCTCCAAGCCAGACCTACAATGACCTCGATGAGTCAGTTCAGAAGACTCGATGCTTTCAGGAAACAGCACTAGTCAGTGAATGAAGAAGACTTCAAAGGGCTGCTAGTACTTCCATCACAATCCCGCCCAAATACTCATGCCAAGATGGAAACAACATATTTCCTGTAGGGGTTTCCCTGGGGAATCAGCATGATGCAAACACAGAGAAATGTGTGGAATTTCACAAAGGAAAAGCTTTTTGAAGGATAAAAAATAAAGTGTGATGCAAAAAAGGAGGCTGATTATGAAATAATCATGTTCAAAGCACCTCTTCATAATCTCTCTCTTTCAATTGCTAAAATCTTACATTTTGATTTCTTTCACTTGAAAAGTCTTCAGCCATGGAAATTGCATAGTCACCAGACTGCAGATGAATTTCCTGGGATAAGTCACAAGGTCATGCAATTTTTGGTTACTTGATGGTTTAACAGGAACCTTTGTTCCCTTTTTAATAGTGAAATAATAAGGAAATAATAAGGATGAAGTATAAGTGTACAAAACTGCACAGGTTGGAGAAGCACATAGGTGACACCTCCCACCCTTGACCCTCAGACCCATTTATAATAAGCTGCTGCCACTCTGGCAGATCACCTTCTCCTCAGAAGATCCTATTTCAGCAGCTTTTTGTGGACACTGAATTCAAGACGAAAAGTGGAGGGGGAAGAGAGGAAGAAGAAGAAGAAGCAGGAGGCATCGCGACATTGCTTTCATGAGATGCAGCATGCAATGCTTATGCCTTTGTGAGGCCTTTTCTCCGGGCAGCCCAGGTGGGCAAGTTTATCCTCCCCTGGAGAAGCGGCAAGCCTGAAGAGCAGCCTGCTTTTCTCTTCTGAATCACTGATGCGTGCGCTATTTCTGAAATGAAGTCCTTGGCCACAGAGCTCCTTCCCTCGCCTTATCTCACCCACCTTGCATGCTCCGTGTGTGTGCTTTGAAAGTTTACCACCTCCTGCACCTCGGTGGGGTTTCGGGGATTATACGACCGCATTGTTATCAACTGTTTTGTTGTTTTGAGAGGAGGTCATTGCATATTCAGCTCGACTGGTTCCATTCTCTTCTTTTCTCATTGGTTTCCTTGGGTGATCCCAGGTTCGGTGATGTACGGGCAGGGTAGGGGGGAGAAGAAAGGACAGAGATAAACATCTTCTTTGTCAATACAGATTGAAAGCAAGGACATGTGAAGTGCATCATAATACCAAACTTTTCCTGTCTGTTTTTCCCTTTCTGAACACAGGCCAAACCAGCAGTTAAATTTTGTCGAGCCTCATGATCCACCTGGAGGGTGGAGGACTGGTCCTAAGGCCTCATGACGGGCTGTTGGTGTGCCCGTGCTGGTCTGTGTATAGATACAAGTGTGCATGTTGCATAAGACGAAGGCTCCACCACCACCACCATCACTGGAACAGAGGCTGGGCACTGGGTCAGGCTCTGCCCTGGGGCAGTCCTGGGCCTTTCTCCTCAGTGCCACATCATTGAAACTGGGATGATGACCAGATGTGTCCACTGAGGGCCCAACTCACTTAACAGTTGTCATAAAACCACTGTATTTGGTCACTAGGAGAGGACTTATCTGATCAGCGTAGACATGTACATTTGTGGTAACCACCCCAGACAGTCACCTTCTCAGTCAATGGAGAGAAACAGGTACTTTTAAAACACAGTTCAGAACAGCTTGAAGTGGATACCCAAAATGAGTCAGATGCTTTGTGCCCAAGGCTTTCATGTTTCTCTGCATCGTGAAGGAAGGGTAGTTTGCTAGTCCAGACATGAATGTCCGTGTTCTACGTGTCTGAGTTGTTAGTGAATGAAACATGGTGCCTGCTGTGATCTACCAGCTCCTCAGCACAACCACCCTTTTTATTTTTTTTGGTGGCCACTGGTACTAGGTGGTAACAGTCCAGGACCACCAATGCTAATTGTGAGACAATTCAGGAAATGCCCAGAAAGTGCAGAAAACTAACAAGCATCTGCACATCATGGAGCAAAATGATCTTATCTGAGATTTTGAAGTGACTGAAAAGGGAGACGTGAGCTTCAGTTCCGTAACAGACTATGTTACATCATGTGTTTCCCCCCCGCAACTTCTCAAAAGTGGCATGACCTTTATTTAAAACTGAAGCTTTAATGATAGTAGGAGGAAAAAGCTTTGTGCTTTCCACACAGATATTTCAGGTATTAGTGCCTTGAGTTTAAGGTGCTTCTGAGGGCAAAAAGAGGAACAGATAAATGCAATACAACAGGCAGTCTGTGCTATTGTTCTTGACATTGTTTAACAAAACAAACAACGATTAATAAAAAACAGTTAATGACATTTAATTTCAGCAAAATTTTAATGAAAGATTTATGGAGAATGATTACAGGAAGATAAATTTGTTTTGCTTGTAATCTCAAAGAAAATACTTCTGATTGTGATATCTTATGCCTCTCTAGCTGGTAAGAGTTAAGGCTTGTTAATATTAGCCATGATTCCAGCCGTTAGAGAATGGAAATGGAAGGCAAGGGGAGATGAAGAGTTGAGACTAAGGGTTTGTTAAACCATTTTTCAGCCATTAAACACACTGTGCCTGCCTGTATCTGGCACAAGGTCCTGCAGCTCTGTCTTTCATGCCACTGTAAAGCACCCATCCACTCCCTGGCAAGAGGAATGGAGAATCTGACAGCAATACTTCTCTGAATTTTTCCTGGGCAGGAAAAATGGTGTGGCTGTCTAAACTTCTCTGTTGCTTTCAAAAATTCCTCCCCCCCTGCGCCCCGGCCCCTGCCCAGTTCCAACCCTGATAATCAGCTCTACGAATGGTCAAAAAAAAAAGATATTTTTGGCCACTTCTACTAGCTATCTTTTTGTCTCCTGTTTACTCCTCCTTTATTTTGGTCTGCTATGTGTTTCTGCACCTCTCCAGTTCCATTTTCTTTCTGTCTAGCCTTCCTCTTCTTTCTTCATGTTAAAAAATGTCTTCCTCTCATTTTTATCTACATTTCCCTGTTGTCTAGAAGTGATTTCGAGACCAACTTCTTCAGTGCTCTCGAAATTCTTTTTCCTTTCTTCTAACTTTTTTTACTTCAGTTTCTCTTCCCCAAGAGCTGCTGTTTGCTCACTGCCCTCCCCAGGCTGGTCTCCCAGCACAGACCTGAGCAGTTTGGAGACTCCTCCAGCGGCGAGACCTTGCTGCAGACACTGCTGCAGAGGCTGCCGGCAATACTACACCACGGGCACTAGCATGCATTGGAAGTGTATTTTTTCAGAGCCTGCAAATCATGGAATGGATATTTTATCAAGGTTCTGTTTCTGCCTTATCAACTGCTCAGGGTTAGTGCTAAAAAAAACAGAGCAACTACTTTCTTGGGTCTCAATGAAATGGCTGTGAGAGATGTTGATTTACTTATTTTTGGCAGACAGAAGTTCAGGCTTGGAGACCGCTCTGTTTAACTCCTTCACTCGATTTGTTACCAAATGCACATCAGGCATGGATTTCAGGCCAAACTTGCCTCAATTACACCATTTAAATCACTGGTTTGGCAGACCTGTATGCACTTGTCACAGTGATTAAAACTGACCTATGTGCTCAGATGTGCAAAGTCATCTTGGCTTGTGATTTTTCAACTGCCCTTTTGCATTAGGGCACTGGCTCTTTTTGTGCCACTCGCTCTGTGTGTCACTAGCTCTTTTTTACCTCAAATTTCATTGACTCTTGAGATCCAAGCACACAAGTTTTCCTCTTACACACCAAGGGGAACCCTTTTATCCTATTTTCTGCCTGATAAACTAGATTATGCATGATCTTACTACGTGTAATGCTCCAAGCCCCCTTTCAGATGAAGCCCTATGGTTAGGTATTTGTGCATTTCCATTCCAAGGTTGCTTTTCGCTGGTAAAAGGGATGTTTCAAATTAGTGAGGGAATGAGTAGGGCACTATTCATATCTGTGACATACTCACTTGGTGGCAGGCGAAACAGGCTGTTCACTAACAAGTGGTTTGCATTGCTTTACCGTATGATTTCCTACACATTGTGCTTTCATGTTTGGCAAACAAATTGGTGCACTCTTCATGCCAAACATCTGCGAATGAAAGGGACATGCAACTCTGTACAGCTTAGTATACGCCTGAAATGATGCGTCAGAGTCCATAATGACCTCTCCACCATGCATGCACTAATTTGCATGAGTCCTAAAATCAAGAAAGCATCAAACAGCCATTTAATAGTGTATTTCACATGTCAAGCTTAAATTTCAGATGAGGTTCTGACCATGTTATGAATCTTATTTATCAAAGAAATTCATATTGGCTTGTACCAGTTCTCTGCAGAGTCCTGTGTAAAGGTCAACATCACAATGCACATTCAAACGTAATTTGTATGTTCTGTCTTTAGAAAATTTCCTAGAGGAAACACATGTTTTGGTCCTTTAGCATGCCCAGTCACAAAACTAGATTGGTATATTTGACAACACCCTCCCTACCATCTTTGGCTACCGGTGTAAATTTGGCATGCACCTACTGTCTGTAAGGCCGTTGTGTGGTAGAGTACTAGGGGAGGGTTTCACCTGGTGTCTCACTTGTAAATGCTTAAGAAAATCTCTATATTCTCTCTTTCAGACAAAATCAAGCAAAAGCTGAGCAGACTACTCATTTAATCATGACTTTTTTATGCCTCATTACTTATAGGCTTATTGAAGCTTTGAGGAGAATAGGAAATGGGAATAGAAGTTTTGTAAACTGCAACAGAGTTTAAAAGACACAACACAATTCACACACTCATACTCTTCAAGGTGCCCTGTGCTTGGAAGGGATTAGAGTTAAGGATAAAATTTGATTTCATGAGACAAGCCTGAGCATTACAAACCTGTTTCCTACTGCCTGCACCCACAGTAATATCCCTGTTGAGTGCCAGCGCACCCTGGCCAGCATCTGGGAAGGCTGGGCCTCAGGGAAACCCAACCAAGCTGGGAGGAGATGACCTTGGGCTGGCAGCAGGGGAATGAAGGCATCTTAAATTCACCTCCTTCTGGGGCTCCCATACCTGACTCAGCACTGCCAGGAGATGCCTGTCTCCACTTGGGATTTGCTGCCCTGGATTGTTCACCCAGGGAAACACCTATCCTGTTTTGTACAAAATGGGAATAGGGTCATTCTTCTTTTAAAATGTAGTTAGAGGAGGAAAGGCTGCTCTGCCCTCCCTGCTGTGCACTGTTGGAGGAGATGCTCAGTGCTCAGAAGACCACAGTGCAACTCCACTCTTTCCTGAGCAGTGGTACAGAATTGTAAATTGTACTTAAAAGGCACCTACCAAACAAAAAAGACAATAACGTACATCTATATAAAAGATTGGATTGTGTGGGTATCAGTATCAACTGATAGAGATTTTACCAGCAGTGAATGCTATGAGGTATCCCTGTACTGCCTTTGCACAGCTGTACCTGTGCCAAAAACCCCTTTCTTGTGTTCAGTTCCTCTCATGAAGGTGCTTTTAGGAACACATAAAGAACTTGTCTCTCCTCTCAAAGCAGTTTCACCTCGAGGTGGCTCCTACCATGAACAAAGCTGCTAGCAGGCTCTGGGGGCAGCCCTGCTGTTGCCTGTCGCAGCACAGGGCTGTGCCATGGGGAAAGATAAGCAGCCAGAGAGCTGCCCTGCCAGTGAGCACCGCCGCGGCTCGCCCATCCCTCCCGCACCGGCGGTGGCGTCTGCCGGCTCCTGTGTGTGCCTGCTGATCCCAGGGTGAAGCAGCAGAAGGGAAGAGGCAAATCAGAGAGCTGAAGATGGATTGCTTATACATGCCACAACTTCAAAGCTCTTCTCCATACTGATGAATATTTCATTAGCAATCAACACATAAAAATTAATGATTTTCAGTAAAATTGGGTCTCATGACACACCCATTTGCTTCATAGGATTGGTCTATCTTGATGTGCCCCAGCACACAGCAGAAATACCCAAGCCACCTATGTACCGTACCAGTAGAGATGCAACTGAAGCAGCACCTTCCTGTGTTCCAAAAGTTGTCCTGGAAACAGATTAAATATCTGGTAAGTATATTTTCACTCAGCTTCATCTCCTGGGCTAGGATGCTAGCAGTACCTGTGGCGGCTATGTTTAGAGCTCTTTGCTAGACTTCACTGCTGGAAGCCCAGACAAGATGATGTGTGGGCTACAGTCACACTTCAGAAACATCCTTATTTAGCAGATACAGGATAGGAATGGAAGAATAAATTTTGTAATGTTATTCAATTACTAGACCATCTCTCCAAATAACCTGAATGTTTATAAGAACATAAAGAATGTGAATGGAGGCTGTTTACATCTCAGTACTGTGGGCGTTCATCGTCAGCCACCAGAGGTGAATCAGTTCCCATGACAGCAACGGGTGGGAGAAGTGAACTTGCTTTCTAAGATTGGCTTGTGAACACAACCCCTGCTAGAGGGGCTCAGTGTACTGACAACAGTTGCTTTTCTGGGACACAGCCATGGAATTTGTGTGCAGCCACCCACAACGAGCCATGCCTAATGACTAACCTGGCCTGGCCAGCCTGGTGCTATGGCCCAGACATATGGGGCTCATGTTAAAGAAGGACAGCTCTCTGGAGATAGTTTTCAGAGTCATGGAAAGCCAGTCACATTCTGAATTCTCCCTTTGACTGTCTCAGAGGGATCAGAAAAATTCAGTTTGAATATTTTTTATTTTACAATGTAAAGATAGAAATCAAAGAAGAAACCCTAATGATGAGAATTCTCTGAAACCTTAGATTTTCTCTATTAAATTAGTTAACAGCCATATGTGGACCATCTATCTGTCCAGAAACCAAGCAGCGTATTATTCATTATTTGTAGGAAGAGGTTACTGGCTCAACTACCTCCCACGTACAAAGCAAATGTTTTACAGTTATAATAAAAAGCAGCTCCATCTGGACAAATTTCAGCAATGCACTCACTTCTGCTCAATGTTTGTCGAGTATCAATGTTCAATACTCTGAATCTCCCAGGGCTTTTACATGTATTCCATGTATTTCTGTCTCCAGGCTGGTAAATTAGCTAATCCAGCATCTAAAAGACAGTCTTGTCCCAGTGTTTATTACTTATTATCCCAATGTGTGATGTTTTTGACTTACTTTTCCAAACTATAGGTTATCTGGATGATACTACTTGCACCATTTGGAAAGACTATGTATATTGAGTTACTTTTAGTCTTGGACATTTGATTGAGATCTTCTTCCTCAAGCTGCCTTGCCCCTTTGCTCCTTATGAAAAAAAAAGAGGCATCTTTTGTGAATCAGAAAAGGCCGTTCTTTCCCTAGAGACCTTTGAGTACTTCAGTCTTAGCCCAACAAAACCAGTGGTCAGCTGATAAATAAAATTTACAAGAGAAAGTAAGCATATATTTTTTAACATCTGCAGACCTTCTCTGTCTATCTCTCACATGTGGAGAAGGGGAGAAGGTCTGTTGAGGCGCACAGTGCTAGGACCACTATGCAAAAGGAGGAAGCCTCTCTCACAGCACTGCAAGTCATGTTGCAGCAACAGGCTTTGATCTAAACCCCAGATACCATCTCCTAATGACAGCTTCTTCTTTTCTGGCTGTTCACGTGAGCATTTTCAAGCCTGCAATTTATGGCTAATTCAGCTCTCCCTTACAACCATTTTTAGCTGACCGGTTTCTGGAGTATATTTAAACAAGCCCTGCAAACACGTGGGCAGTTTCTGTTTTGGGGTGGTTCACGCTCCCCTGTGACAGTCAAATCCCCCTTGCCGTGCATGGATTGAAGATCTAGCCTTTGCTGAATGCTTCTCTTGGGGAAAAAAATATCCATATGGAGCCGCTCTGCAGTTGTTCATCAGCACTTAGAGGTTCCCTGGGCTGGTGCACTTGGGCTGCAAAATGTGGTGGGCAGATCTCTTTCTGCAGATGTGCATCTATCCCAGCCTGCTGAAGTCACTCTGGAATGTCTGAAGGGAGGATCTGGCTTGTTCAGATTGCAAGTAATTGCAGTAGATTGCTGAGCCACACGTGAAATTTAAGAAGGAGTTTATTCTTCATTTATTTTCAGCACTGCAAAGTCAGAGTAATTCCACAGACTTTGTTGGACTTGAGGAGGATTTGTTCTGATGTTGCAGGGGAAGATCTGTCCCCAGGAGACTAAGGCGATGCAATCACATTTCCTACTAGGTCTTCAATTAAGCTAACTTCAGAATTACGCTCCTACACAAAACCAATCTTAAGGAAGAGAAGGAGCTTTATTATGAGGATACTGGCCTATTAACTGACATAATTGATAAAAGTACTTTCGGTGACCCCTCATGTTACAGCCCATTCTTTGCATTCCCTATAATGATCTTTAAAAGGTTTTATTGACTGGAAGGATATTACAACTGACGTTATCCGTTGGGTGTTCTTAGTGTGGAATACATCATTGATATGTTTTGATGACAAAAGGAAAAAAATGAATGGACCTAATGTTAAAAAATGAGCTCATGTTGCCAGCCTTCCAGCCTGGCAAAAAACCACTAAAAATGAAAAAGAAAAAAAGACATTAAATGCCTGGAATCAACATGTCCCTGCTTTGAACAATGCCAAAATATGTCTGCAGGATGGCTGTGGCCATGGCCATGCCTGGCAGTGTGCTACACACTGGCAGTGCCCTTTGGGGACAAGCTGGGGACACTCCTGCTCCTCAAAGGTCTGTCTGGCCGCAGAGCAGTGTAGGTAGCTGAGGTACGTTCATGGAGCTTCCTCAGTTCGTGGCACACCGTGCTCAGCCAAGCAGCGCAGAAACAGCCTGGGATTGTCACCATATATGTAGCACCCAGATAATCGGGATTATATGTAACTCTATTGCATTAGGCCTGATCTGCCCTAACAAGTCTATAATTTACAGAGAGTAACCAGCCCAAATTTCGGTTCCAATTTCTTATGGAAGACAATAAACAAACTTGGAACAATCTCATTAATGAAAAGAAAGAGAGGACGGGATTGTTCTCAGGGAACACCAGAAAAGGAAAAGGGCATTTGAAAGGAAGAAATGGGAAGAAGCCATGGGTAAATTTAGGCTGGAGATGCAAAAGAAGTTCTTTTACTCTCAGAAGAGTAACAGTTTGAACTGGGACTCCTGGAGGAGGCAGCAGGAAGAAAGGGAAAACCACACAGCTTCAGGAAAGAGACTGGTATGTTTGTGAACAGGATCAAATGCCACAGTGCTCACAAGATCAGGGACAGACAGGGTGACCCAAGGGTCTTGTTCCAGTCCCATGTTACTAAGATGTCTAGGCTGCCACCCTGAAGTATCAAAGAAGGAATACTGACTGCTTCAGGGAACTGAAACAACCACTGTTAGAGGAGAAATCATTTCACTGAACGTCAGGTACAGCCTCAGTTTCCCTGGGGGTGATCCTCAGTGATCAAGGCAATACCTACGGTCAGAGCTGGACACAGGGTGAGTTGCTCTACTATGGCACCAGGTCTGCGCAATGTCTGGGAATAGATAAAGCTAATGATGAAGGCAGGACACCTACTTTGTTTTTTCCCTATTTCATGCAGATCAGAAGGAGGAAGAGAGTAGCATCTCCCAGAGCCCTCCTGTGAAAAGCCTCCAGACCAGCGCAGGCTGGATGCATTACTGCAGTACTGGCATTAAGCTGGTGTCTCACTAAAATCGAAGTCATGGAGCTTGTGTAATGGTGGACAAAAATTTATGGCTCCCCCAAACTGGACTGTGCACACTCTCTGAGCTTTTGTGCCCACAAGCTGAATGCATAGGCAGGTTTGATCCTTCATTTCTGCACACATCTGTGAGAGCTCTCTGTGACCCATACAAAACTGAGACATGCACGTTCTCACAGGTGCTGGCATGAAGGCAACAAACACTCCTCTGCTACTCAGCAATACAAAAACACCAGTGGAAGCCCACACTGAGATCTTTCACTTAGTCCTTTAAAATTCCCCAGTCCTTCTGGAAGACTGAACACCACCTATCACTATTCAATGCTTTCTATCTTCAAAGTGCTTAAACATTATTTAGGAAATCTGGATCTGAAATCTGCTTTTCAAGTGCCCAGCTGTACCAGTCCTGATCAATACCTCGCTTTTTTTATATAGACAACACATCTAAACATATACATCGAGCAAGACGTGACAACTGCCTAACTCAGCTACAGTGAGGCCAGTAAAAGACATTTATAAACTATTATTTAGTTGGGCTCCCAATTAAAAATTGTCCTTACAAAAAGATATCTATATTGGAGGGGAAAGTGGAGGAGGGAAAGGTGCAGAAATCCCCTACCATGTCTGCAAACTGGCTGGCTGCGGGTGCCCCATGGTCTGGGACAGGGTGGACATCAGTGCTGGCAAAACGTGGGGTTGGAATAATAAGGGGCAGAGAGAGGAGATCAGGAAGGGCTGCTCTTCACTGCTCTCACTCTGAATGTCTCTGAAGGACGTTATGTCTTTATGAGCCAAGTGACTGTAGATATTGCCACTTTAGGAAATGGACTTTTCCGTCCCCAAAACAAAGCTGATCTTCTGTGCTACTTTGTGCCCAGATTTTTTTCTGAATGTAGATATCCACCTTGCTATTTGATTCCTTGCAAACGTAGGCAACAACTTGAATGATGGACTTGATCCATACAGAAGAACAAGGCTACTGCTACTTCACAGAATCATTTAAATAGAATGTCACAAAATTATTTAAATAATGATTAATTTCTGTCCAGATGAACTAAAATTCTCTGCAGATTTTCTGTTATAGAAATGTCTTTAATAGAAGAGGGTCTGCAACACAAATAAATGCAAGGAGCTGAGAAGAAAATTAAAACTTGTAAAATGAACTGACCTTTGCAACCATCAAGATCACTTTGCATTTGAGGCAATCTGTCTCTGTCACCAGCTACAGTAAGACCTCTGATTTCCAAGCAGCTGCTTCTGACTTCCTCCACTCTCAAAGAAGAGTCTGCAGAGCCAGACCTTGCTCTTTGCAGGATAAAGGCAAACCCGCTGTAAGTGGACTGCACAGGGTGGTCCCAGCCTTTCCGTGCTCCAGGTGTGCAACAGGGCAAGCCTATATGGAGGCAGAGCAACCAGCAAGTCTGGCACACCTTCATGTCTACACAGAGATTTGGTTTTGTGCAGTTTGGGAGCTAAGTGGCTTTAGACAGTTGTAACTGGGGACAATTTCTGAGGAAGGATTTGAGTTCAGCCAGTTTCTACACTGGCTTTCCAGGGCTCAGAGCAACTAAAGGAAAGAACCAAGTTAGCCTGCAGTTCCTGCTGCTTTCATAAGGTTTCACGCTACTGGCTCAAAAAGCAGGCACCAAAGAAGGCACTGTTTCTCCACCTGTGACCTCCCTGCATGGCCTCTTTTCAAAGGGCAAAATGAGGAATGACCTCATTTTCCTAGTCTTGCCTTGCACACAGCTGGGATCAGACCCTTTACATCAGACCCCCTGTCAGTTTTTTACTACATCACCTGGCATTAGCTTGGGCAATGGATGCTGTGATGCTCACCTCCCCAAGTGCTCCCTGACACGGCTATTTAGCCAACAACTCTCCAAGATGGACAAACCAGGAGCACTGTTCTCCAGCCCAGCCCACCCACCAGAGGGGGTGGCCACGTGCCCGCTGACAGAGCAGATACCGCAGTCAGAGCAAGGTAAGCGTGTGGTGGAGCCGGACCACCTCAGCAGATGCCACCTTCTCCTACCCCCAGCTCTGCCCACGCTGACCTACTGCCTGTCTCACCTTCATGGCAAGACTCTACTGAGCAGGAAGCTGAGGGCTGCTTAGCAACCCCAGAGCATGACAAATATTTAGCAGTAAGTATGGGGGGTGCAGGGAATGAAGGACAGAAGTAGCAGAAATCACAACCTGCAGCCACACAAGTGGTGGCAGCACAGCTGCAAGGAGCTTGAAGGCAGCTGCAAGCGATTGATGTGTGCCCAAGGAGTGTCGCAGCTCTGCAAAGGGGGGCCCTGTCTGCACCCTTTTGCCCCTAGGCAGTGTGGCTGCGTGGTAGCAAACAGCACAGCAAGGCAGGGTGTGTGTGATGTGACCTCCCTTCCAGAGCAGCGAGGACCCCTGAAAGCAGCTCATGTGGACAAGCATCCCTGAGCCTTCCTTTATCAACACCTGCTCTCAGCTAGGGCATGGAAAAGCTGACATCTTGGTTGCATACCAAGTTGTGACTAATTAGACAAAGGTGTGAAACTAATGCACATAAATTACAGTGGGAAATAACACTGCTGTGGTCAGATACCTCGTTACCTCTGGCTCAGATTCCTTGCACAGGAGGAAGCGCAGCTCCTGCCGTTTCCTGAGCTCTACCTTTCCCCACGGTCTCTGCGCACAGAAGTCCAGGTTAGAGCCAGGCATCAAAATCAAAGGCAGCAGAAGCCATGAACTGGAGAAGCCAAGGGTGGCACCGAGCCAAGCCTGCTGGCCAGAAGCGTGCCAAAAGGTCGGGCAGGAAGGGGGTATCTTCTGCATGGTAGATTTGGGGCAATGTGGGGGTGATGCAGGGAACAAAGTACTGCAGAAAACAAAAATGGGCAGAGACTGGGGGCAAACAGATCATGTACACAGGGCTGAGATGTGTGCTGAACAGCCCCGATCATCTTAAAGGTGGTTGGATGCATGTACGGGTGGGGGATCGGCTGGTGCCAGCTGCTCCATGGTCAGGTCTGGCTTCTGGGCACCTCGAGGCAAAGCAGAATGAGTCTGGGCAAGGCCTGCCTGGGGCAGTGTGAGGGAACTGCTTGGGCATTCCCTTACTTTTCTGGCTTTCTCATTCTAACTTTTGGGGTTTTTAATGCTATGGCGAATCTGCCATGTCCACTGAACCCACTGGGAGCTGCAGTTGCTCAGCCACAGGAGAAATCAGGTTTTGCTGCTTTTACTCCAGATGCATTGGAAATCCTTCATGGAAAGCAAAAAGGGGGCAATAAAGGCACCCAGCAGGTTCCTGAGAGATTTTTGCTTTGTAGAGGGAATTTCTGGGTGATACAGAGCTGGATAACAGATCTACACCCCAATCCTACTACCATGGGTACAATTTCCTCTGAGCCATAAAAAAAATTGTGCCAGGCACCCCAGGGTGCTGCTGCTGGGTTCTTGCAGGCTGTAACAAACACAGTCCTAAGCAGAGATATCGCAGATAATCAAGCCCAAATCCTTCTTCAAATGTCCCTGCACCCCGTGCTGGGTACGTCTCAGCCACAGCTGTGGCTTTTCACCCGCAGGGTCAGCCACAAATGTCCTCGTGTCAGCTTGCAAAAATTATGATTGGCTAAAAAATTAAACGGATTTCTAAGAAAACTTTATTTCTTTGCCTTGCAGGATTTTGACTACGTAAGAGTCTTGAGTTTAAAGTCAGTTTTTAGACTAGTAGGTGAAGAGAACCCTGATCTCATGTTTATTTGGATTTCTTCAGAAGTTATTCTTCAGGAAGAAATGTAATAAAAAACTCATGGTAAACCCGGCAAGTCTCCTATGTGTTTCAGAGCTCTAGCATCTACTTGTATCTTCTAGTTGAGCTGGCGTAAATGAGGAATATTTTGATCAATACAACTGGAACAGCATGAGCATTATATTCTGGCACAAGCCTGTAAAATTCACCCATGGCTATTACAGAGTTGCACTGAGGCAGTAACTGTACAGTACTTAACTCTGTTGCAAGGCTTCTGCCCGTTTGATGTGGTACCCTCATCTGCAGCAGAACACAGAAAAATGGCAAGTTTGTTTCTGGTCACAGTGAAGAGTTAATTGATCACAGGATAGACCATAATGCCCTACAGATTTCTGTTGGCATCTTCGTCAATACATCACAAATTAGGAGTATTTTATGTTTTTATTTTATGTTAAAGACTAACACCTTCTGAAGGCTTCCAGTGTTCCTGGTTATGAGAAACTGTGGGGCATTTTATCCATTTATGACAGCACACTTTCTCCCTAGCAGAATGCGTCTTTGGTACAACTTAAAAGAGACGAAGAAACCCTGCCCTATAATAGGTATGCAAACATGTAGTGTTTATAAAAATCCCAGACAGACAGCACTGAAGAGCAGCTCCTCCTGTTTATCTGACCAACATGTACTGCACAGGCAACACCAAAGCAAACTTTCCCACACAGCACTGCTGGAGGGTTGGCTCAGTCATCTCTCCAAATGAAAGGCTATTTTATCCACTTTACTTATCAGCCCTTGATCTGTCAAATAAACCTGCTAGCAAGTAGTAGCAATAATTCTGTTGTTCTACTTAAAAATGAGGCCAACCCTTCGTCTTGATGCACCCAAAATATACTGGGCAGTGCCAGCTATTAGCTCCCCATCCAAAATCCTCAGTGATGCCACTGAATCAATAGAGTGAATACAGCAGAGCTCTGGCATCTCCAGTGGGCTTGGGTCAAGTTGTAAAGCTGTTCAACACCTTGTCTTATATATAGCCTGGAAATTGTTGCACAACCAACACCCAGACTTCAATACTCTTTGGAAGAACAAGGGATTATCCTTGTACTGGCACTCAGTTTTCATCAAGCAGGGCTACATGTAGCTTAATAACAGTGATAGCTTTGAAAGAGCACAAGAAAACCAACAAGAACTAGAGAGGCTGATTCATCTGTGGAGATATTCAAACCCAGCTGGACACAGACCTGGGCAACCTGCTCTAGCTGACTGTTAGAGCACAAGTTTGGACTAGATGATCTCAAGTTCTCCCTTCCAATCCCAACCATTCTGTGATTCTATGAACTCATTTTTTGATGGTAAAAAAAATGGGATCTCCTGCTGAAAGACTGGTTGCTCAGAGTATTTAAATTGTCATTAGTAGATCATCTGCAACCTCATTCCAAGGATGGGAGTAAATTCACTACTGGGAGATGGTTAGACATAGAGGCTAAGAAACACATGAGGATGCTGGGCTTTGGTTAGTGTAGAGGGACTGTAGAGGGTTAGTTAACATTGATAATACACAGTTGTGGGCTTGCTTCTGGGGTGGTGGGTTGGCTGATGTGGATAATGTACAGCTGTGGCTTGTTCCTGCTAAGTAGCTAAATAGCACTGAGGAGCACTGGTGGAAGGGGAGCCCTGGGTGGAGAGAGACAGCAGCTGAGGAGGAGCCCTGGATGTAGGAGAGAGAAGGAGAGGCTGTCTGGAGGAGAAGCCAGGAACCCAGATGCAGCAGAGGCAAGAAGCACGGTGGACAGGCCTGAAGAGGATGAAGAAACAGCATGGGTAGTAGATGAACTTTTGGAACCTTGTGTGGGACTGGTGGTGGTGTCAAGGCATGAGAGAGCTGGTATGGGATGGTAAAAGCCTTGTTGCAGCTTGATAGTTTGGTAGTGCTGCAACAGTTAGAGGTGACAGAAGACCTGGACAGTGGTGCTCAGTGGTAAATGGTGATCCTGTTATTGATAAGCATCAACATTCAGCCAGTGGAAAAGATGATCAAGCTACAGTGTGACTGCCTTTTCCTTGCTTTTCCAAAAGTTTGAAGTTTGTCTTTCAGCTACTCTCAGTGACATTCCCAGGTCTTCCCAATGAAGACCATATTCCCTTTTGAATGGCACTTCTTAGGAGTGGACCCATTTGCAGACCTGAACTGGTTTGACATCAAAGACAGAGAGATATGCCCCACAGACCTTCTTCTTCCCTTTGGGTGCCCCACTCCCCCAACAGCACTTTCTAAGCCATTTTTTCCACCAACTATCTCACTTTATCTTCTGAGTAATTACTGTCTTTCCAGGCACCTGCTGAGAATTAAGGCACCATTTCAGTACAATCCCTTCTAATGTGCCAGGGAGAATAGAAGAGATTAACAATCTCAGTTCACCTTGACCTGTCATCAGTCACGCTATGAATATCCACTTCAAAGTGATTAAGTTTAGGACACTGTTCTGTCTTCTCTCTCTGTACTGAAAAGCATTGTTGTGTTGCAATTAATAATGATTTTGGACTAGATTGTGCTTGGCCTCAGTGGCTTGTAGCATATGGCCACGTGGAGGACTATGCAGTCTTTGCTCTTTGGGGGAGTGAGTGGTACAAAACGGGCTGGGCCCTGGCCTGCCTAGTGGGACATACATCCCTGCACCATGGGACAGCCTCACCACAGCCCTCACTGCTGTTTTTCGCCCTCCTTAAGAAAGCCTCAGTGTTTTCCCCTCACAAGCACCTGCCTCATTTTGTTAAACAAAACCAACCTTCAGAACCTTGCTCCTGTCACTGAAACTAGACCTTGCAGCGTACAGGGTCCATAAATCATACACTAATGCTAAGTACCCTAGAAAATACCTGAGCAATGAATTTCAAGACAGTTTAAATATGACCTGTCATTTTATTTCAGTACAATGTTTTCTTCCACTTAATTATTATTTGAAGGTGAACTCAGTGCCTATTTAAGGAAATGCGTATGTAGGCATTTATGGTACCTCTCTCTCAGACTATGGGACACATACAAAACAGTAGCTTGACAAAGTTAGAATAGCGAGTAAAAGGTATATCAGCTAAAACTTTGCTATCATCAGCCTGCTTTCTCTGCTGACTTAGCAAGAGGGCTCTTTGGCAGCAAACTCTGTGGTACATCTAAGAGCAGAGGAATACATCCTACCTAAAGTCCAACAGAGCCAAGGAGTCACATCCCTAGGCACAAGGGGCTGCTCATGGGTCATCTCAGACTGAATCAATATTCTGGAGACACTAAGTATAGGTTTTTCACATATTGGAAAACCATCTGAAATACCTCCTGCCAGGTTGCATAGCTGGAGCATCAGCTGGCATGGAGACCAGGATGCTCAGCTTTGCTTCCCCCCTGTGAGGTTTTGAGAGATGGCTCCAATATCTTAATTTTATACAGGGAGCCAGGGATTTATTTTTCCCTTTTATATAAGTATCTCACTCCCCTCAGACACTAACACACCAGTGAGCTGTAGAAATAGGATTACATACTGCAGGTCCCTCTCTCCCGCATCTCAGTTGCTTATTTACCAAACAACTCTCGTTAATCCTCTTTACTGTGTTTACTTCCCACTTCCCTCCAGTCTTACTGTCTTACTATTATTCAGGTGCTTGGAGATGTTAAAAAAAAGACACAGCCACCTCCAAAGCTGATTAAAATGAATCGACCTCCACTGATTGTTTTTGACTCTGCAGTGATTTACACCAGATGAAGATTTGTTAGAGCTGCTGGTATTCACAGTGCATTTGCCGAAGTCCACAAATCATGTAATACTGAAATGACCCAGCTTCCTCCAGCCTGTGCTAGTTTATGAATTGTCCTTGGACCTCTTGCTTTTACTTCTTGGTGACAGTTTTCCAGGGAAAGAGAAAGAACGGCAGTTTTTTACAGACTAAGACATGGTAGAGAAATACCTGGAGGTATTCCAGATTTTGAACCAGTTATTCATCTGCTCTTGCTATGTGTTACAGGAATCACTGGTTGTGAGATCACTTTCCTTATCTACACAAGGAGCAGAAAAATACCACTGCTTACAGCAGGTCTGAGCCCTAACCAGTCATTAAGCCTGTTGTAGACATCTACAAATGTCACAGACTGTGATTGCTGCAGGTACTAAGTGCCAATCCTTAATTTTTTTCTAACGTGTTATGGAAAAGTTTCTTAAGAGAAAATCTACATGTTTTTAAAAGTGGAAATACCCCTCTGTCACCAAACCCAGAGAAAATAGCTGTTCCTACACTGCCAAACCCAGGGTGCTACCACCATGTGTGTAACCATGCTGCAGCACAACACAATATCATGTGTGATCTCCTCTGGTGCTTGATTTATGCAGCAGCACACATCTGTACCCAGTGTGGCAGTCATGCAGTGCCCAACACTGCAGGCATCAGCATCATACATAAGAAATTTAGAGGCTGCTTTAAGAGCCTTCAAAGACTCGTCCCATACGTATCTTCCCAAGAGTTCACCTGTCTAGCAGGTCTCTGAGTATTAAAACTGACTGACATATTTTGGTATTACTTCCCTCACGGGCAAGAGAAGTCAAATCCATCCACTGGAATGGATTTCAGCATTTCTTATGACCATTTCATATTGGGAGAACCTGAGTATTTCCAGCGGACATGCAGGGGTGCAGGTAGCAGCATGCTGGCTTGGTTCTGGTAGTCATTTTATACAAAGAAGCACCAATCCACCAGGCTGTATTTTATCACAAAACCCTTAGCGTCTACAATTGGTGATACGTTGAAGTTTTACCTTTCATGAGGGAAAACAAGCCACCCCAGGAGAAACAGTTTTTATACAGGTTGAATAAAAATGCAGTGAGTTATGATACCTGGAGGACAGTCATTCCTTCTCTTCCTGCTACAGAAAAGCAGTCATGAGAGAGTTTGATTGGGTCTGACCCTTTGAAACTAGTAAATGAGATTTTAACTTAAGCACAATAGGGTATTTTTTTTCTACTTCAAATTTTATTCTTATGAAAGTGAGGGATTAATACAACAGATCCAAGCTCTGCAAATAAATCTCTGCCTGCACTTTCCCACTAAAACATTTCACTTTTGCTGCACCCTACAACCAGATGACTGCTGTTATTTCACCCTCCAGCATCTCTTCAGGGGAGGTGGGAGACAGGTTTGTCAGAGATGCTCCAGTGACAGAGGTCCCGATTCCAGGAGATGTGCAGGAACAAGGGTTTGGGAGGAGGACTGCAGAGGAGAGCTGGTGGGATGGGGGTGTGAGAAAGGACAGGGCAGAGCACAGTTATGTAGCTGGAGGCTGGGAACACACTGGAGGGACTCATGGCTTCGGCACCACCCAGATTAATCCCCCTACTCTTTCTCTAGCCATCACTACTTCTCAGCAAAAAATAGAGTGAAGGATTTCTCACGCTATCTAAAGCCAATTCAGCTCAACAATACGTGGTAATACTCTGTGTCGAAGGCAGAGATGCTTCTCTTGTGAAGCACTGTATCTCATTTCCCAGCGTTTATCATTAGATATCTTTTACAGTGGATCAAGGAACCTGAACTACTGGGGAATGCTGCCAGGCACTTCAGGGCATCCTTTTAGCAGAGCTGTTTTAGAAAGGACTCATTGATGAAAAGAAATGCTCTAGTTACTCTGTTAAAATAAAATTAATAAGATTTTATTTTATAGCTGTCCATCCTACATCTGAGCAGTTTTCAGCTCAGTGTTAGCCAGTGGTGGGAATGTCAACAATAAGGAGATCTAAGAGGAATTTTCACTTTTCTCTGAGCCTAATGCCTGTTCAGGTGGCTGACTTGTATGTTGATATTCACACTGCTGACAAATAATGGGTGTCTTCATCAAGTATCAGTATTATTCTTTGCTGACTCAAAGCATGAGACTGTTATGTGAACTCCCAAAACCTTTTCAAGGCAGCTCTAAATTCGTCTGTTTATATTTCTTTTCTGTTCCTCTCATCTACCAGCACCACAGTAGATTTCAAGAGCAATTCCTCGCTAGGCACAAGTTGCCCTGGAGAGTTACCGCTCCTGTAGGTGTATTTTGCAGAAATTATTCACAATTTGGCAGTAGGCAAAAAATACAACAGCTGGTTTTGAAATTAATGCAACTTTCCACATGGAATTAGACCAATCCCCTTTGAGCCACCAATGGTAGATTAGAACTACAAATAAGAGATTTTGCACTGTGGTACTAATTCAATTGGACTCCAATTTCAGTCCTCCATAGATGATTTTTTAAAAGTGCAGTGGCTAGAGTGAAAGCTTTCCAACTCCTCAAAACTAATAAGCATTCATTTTAGATAAACTAGAATAGCAAAGATACTTATGTAAATTTAATAAGAAATTAAATACAGACTTCTGTCTTCTCATTTGAATTCTCCCTTTTTGATGCTCTTGGATATACTATCCTTCCAATCCCGCATAAATTTTTCAGACAGCCACAACGCGTGTGCAGTGCTCCACCATTGTGATGTCCCTGCTGAGGCTCATTAAAAATCTTGCAGTTGCTTTGCGTGCAGATAACATGTTTCATGAAAGGTATTTTCAGTTATTTTCTTCTTTCCCCCCCCACCCCCCCCCAATTTCAGTCATAAATCACAAAGTTGAAAAACCATCATTTAATCCAAGCTGTGCTTCAGAGGTCACTGCAGTATCTCATGAGCGCTATGGACTGCATATCGCATTCTCTGCTGCAGACTGGGTCACCCAGCTGTACTAACAGCTCATGCCCAAGACCCCCATGTGTAAAACAGTGACACCACAAAGCCTTGAGCGTGGGATGTTGTCAGAGCTGTATTGAAACCAGTGGAGGAGAAAAGAAGCTCCATCCATCTGGGCTACAATTCCCACAAGTTACTTTCTTCTCTAAGTTGACGCTTTGGACTTGCAGTTGGAGCCTTCATACAGAAATGTTCGTTTTGACTTCTTTCACCAGAAATATGAAATATTTAGGTGAAGAAATTATTCCCACTCCTATTTTTCTATGTAACTGAAGTCAATACTCTCTAACTACCGGAGGCCTATGCAAACACATCTATCTATTGCGAAGACAGTGAGCTGAAATGGTTGCTACACACAATGTTGCATGTAGGCTTCACATAGGCTTTTATGTTCAAAGAGACAGGTTTTGAATTTGATTCTGTAGATGATAATTTTGAAGCAAGAATAAATTAGAAGTAGTCTCCAAACGAAAACCTACACAAATTACCCTAGAGTTTGAGTTAAAAGACCTTGCGTGAATTTGAAATGCTACAATCAGCGATGCTCCTGGGCCAAAAATCTCACATCCCACATGTAAATTCTGAATACTACCAGAAGCAGACAGGACAGTGTTTCCTACCTCTACACTTGACCAAGCCAAAGCTATCGGCATTCCCCAGCAACCTACCACAATTTGACTTCAGGGAAGTTCTTACCAATCTGAGCATTGTGGCTCTATCCCATTTCTAGTTTTTCTCCTTCTTATGCATTGAACTGTGCATTGAAAGTCACCCTTTACACAGGCAGGATATGGTACATAAAATTACTTTTCAATGAAAACACACATTGACTACAGGATGCATCTGGCCTTTAGGATGCCTTTAAACAAAACAAGGTGTCAGCCAAGTCTTGGGTCAACCTTTGTGGGGTTGCTTTGCCCTAAGCACAGTAAGAGCATCTGGAGTCTTACCTTTTTATGGCTTTGTAGCAAATGATGACAACTACGAAGAGGAACACTAGTGTGGCGCAGCATACTGCAATGATAATAACCAGGCCTGGCCACCAGGTCTCTTCAGTGGGACAAAAGGTAGACTTGGGAGCTGTAAACAGAGTGTGGAAAAATATATGAGTTCTCCCAAATGAACAGTGTGTAATCAGATACGCTTCAGTCAGCCATGCAATAGCACTATGCCAGGGCCACAGATACATGCAAAGAGGTTATTTCACATTTAGGACCCATTTTTTTTCCCAAGCAACTCCTCTGTTTGGTACTAGATACTTCTTGTCACGGTCCCCAGATGACCAAGTTCTGTGTCTGTGTGGTCCACAACACAGTGCTCAGCGTGAAGGAGAAAGGCTGAGTTCTGCTACCTGTGAGAAACCTCTTCTCCCTCTGCATTTGCCATCTCCTGCTGCATCAGATTTAGTTTTAGAGAGAGTTGTGCTGATAAGGGTAGACTTTCAAACCCCATTAGGGGAGCCGCAGCAGAGCCTACCGATCAGCATTGCAGCTGCTATCATTGTAACCTTGGAGTGTGGAAGGGGAATCTGTTTTAAAAGAACAGGAATTTTATTACATTTATTAATTGCTTTTAGAGGACGATAGCTGACAAGCTTCTTTCCTGTTACATTGCCTTTGAATCTTAAGTCCAATAGTTAAGAAATGTTAACATTAAGAAATGTTAACTCATGAAAATATTAGCAATTATTATTACATTTTTCTTATTCGATTTAGGGCTAGAATTTTCTATGTAAGTACCCCTCAAAACAAGCAGTCTTTTGCATCAGAAGGAATACTGGTGGCATTTAGTTAAAATATTTTCCTTCAGGGCCATATTCTTTTCCCCATGCTTTGAGGAGACGCTTATTTCCAGAAGGAAGGATGGTGAGCAACAGACAATGCCATGAGCAGTACCAGTGTACTGCAGAGGGGGGAGAGACCACTAACACAGTGTGCACAACCACACTCCATGAGAATGTGCGTCACCTTAAATGAGGTTTAATAATGAATCTGTCAATGGGACTGTCTAAATCTACATGTTCAGTTAAGTAGGGGAGAGAACTGAATATAGCAAAAGGCTTTTTTTTTTTTTTGGTCTAATTATTTGATCTGATACATCCTATATTCTGAACTTCCTGTTATACACATCACAAATAGCTGCACCAGTTAAAATATGTCATCACACCTGCATCATTTATTGTGACTTGACATCTCCTGTGACTCCTGAGTTTCATTAGGAAAAGACATACACATACTCTTAGGTTAACACTCATTAGGTTAAATCCTGAAGTACACAGTTACTGAAAAAATATTTTTTTTTCCATTTGCATGATCTATAGAAGAATTGGCAACATTCACACCCACAAATCTGCAGGAGAACCTTAGAAAAAGACTAGGTAAGGAATTGGGAGAAGCAATCAAAATAATAAAGCAAACAGCTTGGTAATTTATAGGCAGTTCAGCGTTTGGTGCCACATAAGAGGTCCCATCTTTCTCACACGCATCAGCCTTCAACACATGCTATCACTACGATCATACTGTCTAGCAAATATTGCCTTCAATTTATTGTACATATATTGACTGTGAAGCTGGGGGGTTTTGTGGTTGGTTTGTTGGGGTTTTTTTTTGGTGTGTGTCTTATGAGACAGAATTATAAAGCTGACAATTTATTGGTGTGTGTCTTAAGAGAGAGAGAAAAATAAAGCTGACAACTTAAGTGATTTGAAGAACTAGTGGGTCCTGGCTCCTCTTTTGACAATGTGTCCCCTCCCAGACTATCTCAGCAACTGAATTTCTACTTTATCACTATGTCAGCTGCAGAAGTCAGTTTTCAGTGGGTGATGAAACTATTGATTGTGTTGTGATAAAGCTAATGTTTTTAATATTCTCTGAAAGTTTTCAATATTGTTATTTTCTAAGATTCCAGAACAGAAATTATTCCAAAGATGATAAAATGTATGCATAAAGGATAGGCAGTCTCAGGTCCAACTCTACCCTCCTGGTGTTGTCCCAACAAACAAAAGGTCGCAGTGAAATCAAAGGTAACACATCCATCAGCAGATGCCATGTAAAATTAGATGAGATCATAAAAAATGGGGCAAGTACAGCTATCCTTATCTAGTCCTTGTTCTTCCTCAAAGGCAGGATCAGCCAAACTAGTCATAAAGCAGAATGAGATGGTGAGATTGGGTTGCTCCTCGGCACAACAGGTAAGACTGACAAACGGCAGGGAGAGGGTACAAAGCAAGGCTTGCCACATGTCTGTGCACTGTGTGCTCCTTGATGGCTTATCACAGTATTTTTACATGGAGAATAAACAGATACATGTGGGATTGAATAGTGAATATGACTCCTGACAGCCTGTGTGTAGCTATTAATGAGGGAATAATAAGAATTGCTGATGTGGAGGCGACCCCTAATCCATCTGGCTCAGCTCCCTTCCGCACCAGTCCAGACCAGGAACTCAGAAAGAAGCACAAGAAATCACACTGGAAGCTATCAAAACCTGTTTCTTAGTGGCTGGTGGGTTTATATCACTTCAAAAATTCTTTTCTATTTCTACCCCTTATTATGCCAGTGCTATGTAATCTTGTTTTCCTTAGAAATACCCACTCTTTTTTCCAATAAGCTCCCGGTTGCGTGCTTTTTCTGCCTCTCTCAGTACGCATTCACATAGCCATCATTACCGTGGCATTTCTACATCCGTAATGCATTTCTCCTCACAATTACCCTCTGAGGAAGAGCAGAACTGCTTTTAATCCCCTTGTGCTGATGGGAAGCCCAAGCCTGGCCCACACGGATGCCTCTGTGTGCAGCTGGAAATTTCCCAAAGAGCCAGCAAGGTGCCTGGGAAGCACCATGTCCTCAGAGAGGTGCCTCTTAGCGAGTCCCACACCTGCAGCACACTCTTGCAGCTGTGCCACTTTGCATGGAATAGCAATGCAGTTCTTGGGTACTCTCTGGAGGAGTGAAGGCATGGGTCCAAAACCCTCCTTTAAGGACATACTGAAATTATTACAAAAAACACTGAGCAGAAGATGTCCCACGCTACCTGTAACAATGAAAATGTCCAATTATTTCATCGTCTTACAAAACCTTTGATGAAATGTAGGAAAACAGTTCTCATGGTCACCTCCTTCTTTGTACCACCTCTTTCAAATCCATTATAAACCCCCAGCACGTGTATGATTTCAGAACCAAATTCTGCCCTTTCCCTTGTCTTGTTAAGAAACAAGCTGTGCACTTCTGTCATGTGCAGCGGTGTATACGGGGAGTAGAGGACATCCCTGGGCACAGGGAGTCCCTCTGTCATCACCACATGGTTACTGAGATCTGAGGGCTGGCCAGCCCAGCCATGGTGTTTGCTCCCTCAGCACCCATCACCAGTCTCATATGAGCAGCTTCAGCTGCTCACAGTGTGATGGTGTCCTGGTTTGACTCACGGCTGGCTGCTCTTCACTGGTCCCAAAATCAGCTGAATGGAGAAAATGATTTTCACAGTGCAAAACAACTCAAAAATATGCTTTTTCTCCTGACACCTGAAACGCCATTCTGCACATTGAAGGCACTGTTGGTGGAAAGTGGTAGGAAAGTGATGACATTTTAAAGAAGCTAAGCAGGGTGAGCTAAGCAATCAGAGCCTGTCATGCTGACAGAAATTCTGCCAAAACAATGAAGATCTCATTCAGTTAATAAGATATTAAAATAAATAACTGATGCTAAACAGCATAGGTTTAGGAAAACACATCTCGTCAAACTAGATATTTTCTGAGGAGCTTACAGGTTTGCTAAATAGATGTATTAGTGCCGGTGTGATAGCTTTAGACTTTGGTATGACGTTTCACTTAATTCCACGTGATTAAGTGTGGCACACATAAATTGCGTTAAAAGCCAGAGAACTGGTGTGTCTCAAAATCTAACTATAAGTGGAAAGTCACTGCTGAGAAAATGTGGTTTATTAACAGTGACTCCTTCTTTCCCCCCTAAATAGGCTGATGGATAGGGGCAGAACTTGTAAATGACTCAGGAATGTACTCCAAGTGGAGACTTAGCATATTTAGATTAGAAGTAGGGTAATTATTATCATTAAGGGTAATTATTATCATTAAGGGTAATTATTTATTGCAATAATCTATCAGCTCTGGTAAAGTATTTTACCGAAAAATTTAGTTTAATGTAAAGTCTTGATTTTTCCTAAAAGAAGTCTTCATTCAACTAAAGAGATTGGACTCAGAATAAGAATTAAGTAAAGAAAATGCTCTGTCCCAGGGAAGGCCACATGAGCACAATGCCTTTTTCTCTTGGCCTTAAAATTCATACAGTACAAATGTTGGTTAGGTTTACCTTTAGAGGGCCAGCACCTCCTATTCCCAACAGCACCAGGCCTAAATAAATACAGTGAATAAACACACCCATTTCAGACCTGCAGTGGGTGGCTGGATCCGACTTACTGAAAACAAATTCATGAAAAAGTACTTTTAGAGCAAAGGCATCTTGCAAACTATTTCAGCACCACAGAAACCTTACACACTTGCTTTCTTTGACTAAATTTGTTCTGAAGGCTCAGCATAAAGACAGAGCTCCAGTTCTAATGTTAGCAGATCTCTGTACACACACGGCTCTAGCCAGAAATGTGCATACCAGGAATGATTAGCTCAGCTACAGAGGGTTTCCCTCAATGTCCAGGCACAAAAATAGAGGTTGTGTCACTGGAAAAGAAGTTTCCATAAAATTACAAAGTTTTCTCTGATTTCTTTTTAGCAAATCTCACAGTGGGTCATGGTCAAAATTGCCCTGAGCAACCAAAACCAAAAAAACAGTGATGAAGCTGTTTTAATCTACTGGATCAAGCATTACATAATTTTGTGTGTGTTATAAAAGTGACACATACTTGTACTGTCTGTGACAGAATATAGAAGCAGGACTTGAAATCCTTGGATACACCCTCAGGTTATCTTTAGTGGTCGTGGCTGTACTTTATAAAGCTCAAATTTCAGAAATCTAGTACTCTTGTCATTTATTTTGATTAGGGTTATTACTTTCCATTGCAATATGGGTTGTAGGCTAATTGCTCTTTTCATGGGAATGCTGGGACATTAGAAAATAACACCTTGAAGTCTGTCAGGAGAGAGTAAGTGCTCCGTCGTGGGGATTATGCTGGGCTGAGCTGGTGCCTCTGCACAGCCCTCAGCAGCGATGCAGAGGCAGGGAGCCTGCATCAGGGCATGTCTTTCCACCGGCTCTTGTCCATCAGACTGCCCAACAAAGCAAAGCAAAGCAAAACAAAGAAAAAAAAAAAAAAAAAAAAAAAAGGCAAAACAAAATAAAGCAAAACAAAGCAAAACAAAATAAAGCAAAACAAAACAGAACAAAATGAAACAAACCCAACCTAACCCAAACCATACACAGGGCTGAGCTGGCAAATAGCTAAGGGAGGCAGTGACCTGTGCTCCCATGTGCAATCCCAAGGGAAGTGTCTGGCCAAGCTCTGAGTGTGTCAATCCACTTACAGGCTCAGTCCCAAGCAGCTGGTGAGTGCACTGATGGGACATCGGAGGGTGACAGTGACCCCCCTCATCTCTCTACAACAACAGTAACTTCATGCCTAAAAAAGGAAGGGTGTTTTCAAGATAAATCAAAACTGATTATTGTTTTTCCTCCTGCTTTTATTCCAGTTCTTGCAGAAAGGTCAAGAGTGCTGGCATAATCATCTTTATGAGACATCTGCCTGTTTTTAATATTGTATACTTGCAACAGGCTAAACCCTGCTGCCTCTGCGCCTGCGCACTCCTCTTGCTATTGTAGGGCTGCCTGAAGCAGCCACGCACTTTTAATTAGCATGCTAGGAAGCGAGATTGGATTTTATTATGAAGGCAGGCTCATATTTTAAGGGTCTCAAGTATTCCATCAGTCTTGGTTGGAACTTAAAAGGAATTGGAGATGTAGGCAATGTGTTTCGAGCAACCTCTATGTATGTCACATATTTTAGAGACCAGTTGATCTGCTGGATAAGGCAGGGTTTGAGGTTCTAGTCTCATCTTCACCCTTGTTTGCCTTATTATGTTGATACATTCACATAATTTGCACATTGTCATCTCCATTTGCAAGACAGAAAGAAGCCACAAGTTCCTACAACCATTATCACACTGGGATGCAGGAACAGGCCCAGAAAATGCGGAGAGGTTTAGATGCGATTTCAGATGTCAAGTGTATGAAAAGACTTCCGGGAAGCTCCATGCCCAGTTAAATAAGGAGAGGGATTTTGAACCTGTTAGAGTTTGGGTCTCTTCGCATCAAGGTGCCTCACCCAGCCCCCTGTGGAACAGAGGGGTTCAGTGAAGCCCCTGGTTGATGTGACATCACTGGGATGTTCTGGGAGGAGAAACCCTGCAGAGAAGCAGTCACACACACAGACACCGAGGCTCAGACAGACACTTACTCTATAAGCATTGTGTTGCGTAAAAGATGAGAAACAAGGAGAGCCTCCATTACATACATGCCCACATCTTTTTTGAGAAAGCTGATTCCAGCGCTGAGCCTGAGGTCTCTTGTCTACTTTCATGTAAGGCCTTTCACTCCCCCCGGCAGTGTAAATTCACCCCAAAGCGAGTGCTGATTAACTTCATGGTACCTCAGAATGAAGCCTTAGGCAGCTGATAAAAAAGGGCCAAGAGCCCAAGTGATGTAAACTAGTGCGAGTCCACCCAGCTGCGAGACTTGCTGGGGGCTCTCTGGGCACCGGTTCTGCTACCTAACCCAGGGCGACATGGAGAGATCTGTGAGTCAGTGTCAGCTCAAGCATCCCCTCTGCTTGCTGTATTTTGTCACGTAGGAACTGCTACAGATGTTTGGATAATCCGTGTGGTAGGCACACACTGCGTGTACCCCGGGCTGCTAACAGCAAGAGGCAGCCAGCATGGAAAAAGAAAGCCTTCAGAAGAGCCTTCTAATGAAGTTTGTGGTACTGCTAGACCTTGATGCAAATATAGATCTTCAGCTGTTATTTTAAAAGGCATTTCAGGAACAGGCAAAATATGTGTTCCCTTTGAACCATATCCATTGACACTCTCGGGTTTGAGGGGAAAATTTCCTGGGAGGATGGGGCACAGAAAGCTGACCAGGAGATGGGGGGCCTCAGTGCCTCTCCTGGGGGCAGAAAGCCATGCACGCGTGTGTGCCGTGCCATGCATGCGTGCCATGCAGCGGCTCCTCCGCTCGCCCCAGCCTCACGCTTGCCTGACGCACAGGTCCTGGCCTTGTGCGTGGCCAGAGGGAATCCTGAGCTCACCTTCACGTCGCAGCCACACTGCCCACCAAAGCAATGCTCAGCCTGGTGGTCAGGTACAAAGACGGGCTCACAGAAGGAAAGATAAAGGAGGACCGATAAAGAAGAGGCTTGTCTAACCGTGTCAGGTTTCTGCATGCTGCCAGAAGTCCCTGGTGTTTGTATATATGTACACAAAATATATATGCATACATATATGTATATACATATATGCATACACATACATATATATGCATGTGTTTAAACATACACATATACGTAAAAAGGATATATATAAAATATATCTATAATTAATGTATGTATATAAAGGGGCAAATGTATGCATCCATATAAATGAAACTGCCGCCAACAGTTAAATGTGGTTGCATTTTTAGTGGCTCCTCAGGATTTATTACTGAGTGTTGGCAACAGAATATGTGAGAAACTCTACCAACTCCTTTTTTTCGTCTCCCTCATCCCTGCCCTTGAGATTTTTTACATTGGCTGAACACGTAAAGGCAAACATTCACATTTGGGGCACCTCTGTATGTGTCTGAAATGATTAATCTTGAAGATACAGGAGCTGTAAGATATGATAGAATCATTAAATGGTTTGGATTGGAAAGGACCTTAAAGATCATGTAGTTCCAACCTCCTGCCATGGGCAGGGACACCTTTAACTGGACCAGGTTACTCACAGCTCCATCCAACCTGGCCTTGAACACTTCCTGGGACAGGGCATCCATAGCTGCTCTGGGCAACCTGCTCCAGTGCCTCACCACCCTCACAGTAAAAAATTTCTTCCTAATATCTAATCTAAATCTACCCTCTTTCAGCTTAAAGCCATTCCCCCTTGTTCTATCACTACAGGCCCTACTAAAAGGTCTTTCAGCTTTCTTGTAGGCCTCCTCTAGGTATTGGAAGGCTGCTAGAAGGTCTCCCCAAAGCCTTCTCTTCTCCAGGCTGAACAACACCAACTATCTCAGCCTGTCTTCACAGGAGAGGGGCTCCAGCCCTCTGATCATCTTTCTGGCCCTCCTCTTGGACTTGCTCCAAGACAGGTCCATGTCTTTCTTATGTTGGGGGCCCCAGAGCTGAGTGCAGTACTCCAGGTGGGGTCTCATGGGAGCTGAGTAGAGGGGCAGAATCACCTCCCTTGACCTGCTGGTTACGCTTCTTCTGATGCAGCCCAGGATTCAGTTGTCTTTCTGGACTGCAAGAGCACATTGCTGGGCCACTTTGAGCTTTTGGTCCACCAGCTCTCCCAAGTCCTTCTCCTCAGGGCTGCTCTCAATCCATTCTCTGCCCACCCTGTATTGATACTGGGGGTTGCCACCACCCAGGTGTAGGACCTTGCATTTGGTCTTGTTGAATTTCATGAGGTTCGCACAGGTCAGCCTCTTCAGCCTGTCAAGGTCCCTCTGGATGGCATCCCTTCCCTCCAGTGCATCAACTGCACCACACAGCTTGGCGTCATCGGCAAACTTGCTGAGTGTGCACTCGATCCCACTGTCCATGTTGCTGATAAAGATGTTCAACAGCACTGGTCCCAGTAAGGACCCCTGAGGAACACCACTTGTCACCAGTCTCCACTTGAACATTGAGCCGTTGACTGGAACTCTTTGAGTGCAACCATCCAGCCAATTCCTTATCCACCGAGTGGTTCATCCATCAAATCCATGTCTGTCCAGTTTCCCCTGTTCCAGTCTGTGGGAATTTCACCAGACTGCCATGACTTCTCAAATATGACGTATAGTGGCTTAGCCATTTCATCCGGCAGTTCCTTCAGGACCTGTGGATATGAATGGATGCACTTTGCTCTCTCCTGGGCAGGTCCAAAAATCACCTCATCAACCTCCCTTCGCAGTTGTTGCCTGCAGACAAGACACTTGGCCATGCCTGAACTGCTGAAGGGGAGATGCAGGAGCATATCACACCAAATGCCAAAGGCAATTCTGGTATCAACAGGAGCCCTGGGGGCTGGGTCAGCCCCCGCTCACCGACTAGCTGCACGTGGTCTGAGACAGCCTGCAAAAGGCCATAATCCTCCTCTGCACTGCCTCCAGGCTGCACAGGGAATGTGGAGCAAAGACTGTGAGCAGACTCAGGGAGGGGAAGGTAAGGACATCCCCAGGTTTCAGCTAATGGTGGGTCCAAGACAGGAGGAGGTCGAGCAGGTCCAGCCTCAACCACATGAGCTGGTGGTGGCACCAGGTGCTATTGCCAGTGGCATGTACCCCCAGTTAAACCCTGAAGAAAGATAAACTGGATTTGGCCACAACTGCCTCATAGCCAACTTCTTTGCCCCATGGTAAGCCATGGTCATAACCAAACCTACCCAGCTGCTGGCCAGAGGAATTTGGGCACAGACTGCCCCCCTCCTGGTATCCCAGTGGCAGCTACAATCTTGCCCCCTGCGAGATATGAAATGATGTAGAGGAGATACTGGGAGCAGACCACCTTAGAGGAGCAAGGCAGTGTCACATGCGCTGCTGTATGCTTGCACATATTTGCCCGGAGAAATTGTAGATGCCCCATCCTTGAAAGTGTTCAAGGCTGGCTTGGATGGGGCTTTGAGCAACCTGATCTAGTGATGTCCCTGCCTATGGCAGGGGGTTGGACTAGATGAGCTTTAAATGTCCCTTCTGACCCAAATCATTCTGTGATTCTATGATGTTTAAATGTCCAGCATGGAGGTGCTTTGGCATTGCAGCTTCTGGGTGCAATGGTTGGGACGTGGCCCCAGCTCTGCTGCTGCTTTGTCCTTGCTTCTCCCCGAGAAGCAGAAACAAAGCAAGCTCCACAGGGGAGCTCTAAACACTAAACCAGTGTTGAGTGCATTAAATCTAGCAAATGCAATAAAATATGATATTCCCACAGCACAGTGGCTTCCCAGGGCTGTTCTGCTCAAAGTGATGGACACACTGTTACTGGTTTAGAGCATCGGGTAGAAAAAGGGCACAGGATGGGCAGCACAGAAAGCCAGATCTATTAACAGCCATCATTAACTCGAGGGACCGGGCCAATGCAGCAGGAATGTAAAGCAGGAATGGATGACAGCTCCAGTAACAGATGAAGTCCACTGGGGGCAAGTTCATCTCCAGTAAATCCGAACATGATGGAAAGGATTTGGATTATCACAGTCCCCAAAGAGCAGTGACCCAGAAAGCTGCTCTGCTGGACCTGTTCCCTGAGATCCTGCCACAGAGAATAGGCAGAGGAGGAAGACTCTACCCAGTGAGGAAAGACCAAAGAACTGCTTTAGACCAGCAACATCCTATCCCACCACCCTCACCTCTGGCACATGGCTGTAACTGTACATGATGTGCAATAGACTGGCTTAAAGAAAATAAGAATCACCTAATTTTGGAGCAAATTTTTATCCAGAAAAAAATCTATGTTGTATTTCTTTTCATTTTTTTTATTTCCTTATAGATCTGTGCTCTCCCTGTTGCTTGTAAACTTAGGGCTATTTCCAGAGTGCCATGAACTAGTCAGGTAAGCAACTACTACCAGGCAATAGTGGTGTGCTCAGCAGAAAGCCTGTCCTGATTTACTGCCTCCCCGGAGTAGCTAGGTTAAATAATACTGGTGGAAATCAGCTATTCTTGTAGCAGATGATACTTCTGTTTATCCACATTATGTTGCAGGCAAGTTTATATCATGCAGCTGCTCTGTGCATATGTTCTTACTACACTTTTAAGGGGGATACTGCAATCACAACGCAGCGGGAACTTCTGCTATAATAAAAACATGTGTGGGATGATGCTGGAGAAACTCCCTCCTCTGCAGCTTTTACACTGTAGACGCTGTTATTCTACACTCTCGGTTCCCTCATCTCCTTAGTTTTCTCCCCCTTTCTAAAAATACTTGCCTTCTGAAACAAGAAACATGCTCAGTTTTGTGCCTAGTTTTGGAGACTGGAGTTTGCAGGAGGTGGAGGAAAGGAGCAGTTCTGCAGGAGTTTACCGAAGGTCGTGGGCAATAGAGGAGTTCATGGCTCATTGCAAGAAATAGGACTGAAAATGCTGGTGAAAAAACCTGAGCCTGGATACAGCCAGTGAAAAAGAGAGGAGCTGGGTGGGGCAGTTTTAAGTGTGGTGCTCAAGATCTAAGCTTTAGAGGTTGCATGCATTTAGGTTTGAGTTTTGCAGTGGATTTCACTAAAGCCCCATGTTGCTGTGCTGTTCTTGGTAGGTCTCGTGCAGCTGCTTTTCCCTGGCAGATTTGAGACTCCCTTAGAAAACGAACATATCATTAGAACCAAAATAAAAATAATAGCAGATGAAAGTATCGGTCGCCCAGGCATAAGTGAAGCGCATCGTGAGGAAGCAGTTTGTGCAAAGTCACCACAACTCAGTGAAAAAGCCAGTAAACAAAATATCTTTTGACTCCTGGCCAGTCCTACCCTCTGGATCGTGTTGCCTCCTCCTTGGGAGTAGATGCAAACACTGGCTTTGGCTGTAACTACACTACCGGGGTGGAAGCAGCAAACTCCCTTGTTGACCTCCCGGGCAGGCGCCAGATCCCTGCCCCAAGCCAGCATGCTGATGCCATGCCCAGGAGCTCTATGCAGCCGAGACCTATGGACAGAAATGAGGTGGGATCCCATAAGGTGCTTGGGAAGTGCTGATGCTAAGCTTATGGGATAACTTGCCTTAACATCGCACGGCTGCAGAGGAAAGCTAGCATTTCAGTTCAGAGTCCTACCGGCTCATGGAAGGACAGTGATGCATACAGCAGAGCAGTCAAAGGGCTATCAAAAAAAGTAGGGAGGGGAAGTCTGTGCTCCAAATGATTGACAGGCTGAGCACCAGATCTGCCAGCTTTAATTGTATTAGGCTGTTGGTGAAGCTGATGGGACCTGCCAGAACTGAGGTACAACCCCGCAAACAGGAGAAAAACACGGTTTCAGCTGCCAAGGTCTTTTGGAGGAGAGTGGGGTTAGCAAGCGCAGAGGGAGAGTCTGTTCTCTAAAGCATGATCTGGAGAAGTGGTAGCATTTAAAGGCCTTGTGGAAAAAAGGCTTTTAAGGAGATTACATCATACCTAGTTTCTGTGTTAACACTTGGCTCTAGCATTTATCTTTACAATGGATGCTCACGTCAGCCACTGCCCTCTGATCCGACTTTATCACATGCTTTTCTAACCAGCGGTCTCCCAGTGAGATGCTGTTTCTCCCTCGCCATCTGATTCTCTCTCAGCAAAAAGGACCAAATTGTTTTTACCCCAATTAAATCACACACTATCGGTTTATGTCCTGAGCAAATGAAAATTGAAGCCTGTGCCTTGCCAAACAGCCGCCTCCTTGCAGCAACACAGTCATCCTGGAGAGCCTCGTGGGCACCGTCACATTTCTCTGCTCTTCTCAACCTGGATCAGCGCCAGGCTGAGCAGCACCGAGACAGTCCTAGTGACACCCCCAGGTAGTCCTAAGCGCTGCCTCCCCATGAGAGCTGGCGCTCAGGCGAACCCTGCCATACTTGGTGACCTGCTTTCTGAAATGCAGGTGTTGTCGATCACATCAGTTGGTATCTGGTGCCTCTAACAAACAGGTTACAAGGGCCTGAAAATTTGCTGTTAAACTAGTACCCCGTAATTTATTTTAGAAGATGACCTGATTTCCAGGGGTTCTGAGCACTTGGAAAGCCAGGATAGTTTAACTTGGGTATGTAGTGATACAATGTTAAGTTTAAACTTCTGAGTTTTATGGATATAGGCTTTAACCTCTCATTACTTAGACAGAGTGCCACTGTGGGTAGAAGACAGACATTCCACTCAGGACGTGGGTTCCAGCCTCAGCTGTCCCCCCTGCTTACTGGGTGATTTTAGAAAGATCTTCACCCCCAGCCTCTGTTTCTCCTTCTCCAGGAGAGACAGGAGTCCCAAATTTCCAAACTGTTGCAAGGCGTAGGGACAGAAAGTGCAACATAAGGCCACATGTCAGCACCATTACTCATTTCCCAATTCTCTAGCAGGGTAAATAGGTAAACTTATAAGTACTTCATCTGTATTTCTACATGAACTAGCTCTAATTCCCTGACCTTCCCATCAACTACCTATTCAAGCAAACACAGCAGTGAGGCCACGGTCTATGGCAGAACAACAGCAGCACGGCACTGACCTGGGGACAGTAACTCTCAGTTCTTTTGAACAGAGGCACCACTGAGAAGCAGAGAGATGTGCCAGCACAGTACCATCCACTTCATTGCACAAACACACAGTCTGGCTCTCCAGCAGCAAGTGACATGCACAGAGAGCACCGGCTATTCTTCAGCAAGGAAAAATCAGTGCTGAGGATCATCTGCTTGCCCCAACAAACTGTGGGACCTCATCGCATTACAGCAGTGACAAGAGCATCCTGGAGAAAAAGATGCCTGAACCTTCAAACTAAGTAAGTCTGTCTTTGCCCTTTTGGCACTCTGATACCTAACAGCATATTAGCATATTTCCATCAGTATTCAACAAGCACACACACATGCACACACACATACATACGCATATCTATACATGTTCCTCCCCGAAACTGCTTTGGCTGGCACAGATTTCCTAGAGAGGATCTGAAAACTAGTATAATACACAGAGGTGAGTGAACTCCCAACATGTTTTAAGAATGAACTTAACACCTGCAATAGTCTGTAATCAGCCTTGCAGACCAAGTGAGTACTGCAGCCCACCCCTTGCCAGCATGCCCCAGCTATGCCTGTCCCATGGCCGCTTCTGCCAGGAGTCAGAGTTTGGACTGGAACTGTTGGAACGCTGTGTGGGGCTCTGGCTTCCTTGCTGCATCTCATAACGAGGCTGGAAAAATCAGAAGTTTCTGTTTTGGCATTTGCTGTGGTGGAGCCCCTGCCTGCTGAGACCCACAGAGCTCAGTACAGGCGTGAGCAACTTCAGCATGGGCAGGCAGGGGTTTGCTGCTATGAATCAGATATGTGGAGACTTCTTCAAGCTTCTTGGGGAAAGAGCTAGCTTTTCTTACAGCCTTACAGCACTGGGCCCTGAGGCATTTGACATCAGTCAAAAGTAGGAACCAGTGAAAGAAGTAAAGGGTCCCTTCCTAACTGGAACTTCACTGGAGATAGGACATGCATTTTCCCACAGAGCCTTCCTCCTCCATCCCACAGGCTCCTAGATGCACCACAGTAATACAGGGATGAAGAGAAATTAGTCTTCTGGGCAACTGTGTCCCCCAGTCAAGATGGCTTTCTCTCAGGCTGTTTCAGAGGCTGTTTTAGGGCAGAAGATGAGCTCATCACCAGCTACCAAGTATTTCTGGGAGAGAGGGTCCTGCATGGGGTGGTGCAGCTGCAAAGGGCACCTCATGAAGAAATGACTGCGAAGGAGCAAAGACATGAGTAGAAAATTGGCCTCATCCTCCCTGTGTCCTCTGGCCACCACTCGCCTCAGATCAGCAGCAAGGAAGTGCTTAGTAAACAGCACAAAGAAAGCATCTGCCCTCTCCAAAATGAGGTGGAGCAGGCCATATCTTAGGACACTTGCTGGGAGACCTCATTCAGCCCCTATCTGCATTTTTAGGTGATAAAAGCCCTTAAAAAGCTAGCCCTTGCTTTTACTGAGCCTCAGGCACCGTTGGATGAAATCCATACCCCAACAGGTGCTGTGAAGGCAGGTACAGCTGAGCCTGTTAAGGTACTGTGGTAGCGACACCCATATGGGCACTGTAAATACATATAGTGACAGCCCTTCTAGGCTGTTAATTTCCCATACCTGCTGATACACACTCCTTTGTCAGGGTTTTGCTGAAGCTGTATCATCATTGACAGAGGAGAAATAAGACATGACATAGTGCTGTTTTGCACCACGACTCTTGTCCAGCCCCTCAGGCTGCCTCCTTTCTTTCATTACCATGCAGTGACAGCATGGCTATATGTTGTGCCTCTTGCTCCTGGCATGGTGAACACCTTATCCTCCTTTCTGTGTGGTGGCGCAGCCTCCTCTTCAATGAGTGGTAGGACAGGACATAGGTGATCCATTCTAGAGCAATTACTGTTCACTTTTGAGCCTAAAAATAATAATAATCTTCAGTGCTTGAGATTCATTTGTCTCAAATCCAAAGTTTACAGAGGTGAAAAAATATCTCCATTTTAGATATGATAACTCTGAGAGGCTGATAGGGTAGCTGGCTCTCTTGGGATCTCCCAGCAGATTGGTGACAGAGAGACAAGCAGCACCCTGGGGTCTCTTTTCACCGTTCCCCACAGGGAAGCACAGGGGGAGCAAGACGCCTCCTTTGTGGGAGTCACAGTACGCTACCATCCAGTCTTCTGAAAGCTTATCCATCTTTCAGCTCTTGCAGTGAACAGGCCTTCAAAGGGGGGATGATATAGTCTGAAATTCAAACAGCTGAAATATGAAGTCTGAGCTCCTACACTGATGACCAGTCTTTCACCAGCAAATGATTAATAAGATACCTCAGGGCTGGCAGATTCAATCCCACAGAAAGGTGACAGATTTTCTTGGTATAATGTTCTATATATAGATCGAATTAAGGTCCAGATCGGCACTTCTTCAGACTGAACGGTATTCACATGAATGGTGCCATCAAAGTCACAGGCTATGAAATATGAGTAAAATTAAGTGCTGCTGCTATGATTAAGATATTATCTCTTAGATCCTTAGCAGCTTTTTAAAGAGCTCAGGCACCTCCAGGTAATAGCAAAGATTGGACAAGCCTCACATCTTAGAGCTGAAACTTTCTCAAAATTGGTGCCTTCAGGGAAAGCAGATACAAAACCCAGCTTCAGCCGACTGCAGACTGAATTTCCTAACACGGATTGTGGAAGACTTGGAAATACTTGGAATATTTTCCTAATATGATAGTAGCAGCAGTTTCTAAGGCACTGGTTTGAGTCCATCTCTGAAAAATTAATGGTTTGCCTGTTGGGCATTCAGACACTGTATGGAGAGAGTGACCGTAATAGACATACATTTTAGATTGGTAAGTACAGATGGCTTTGAAGAGTTCACTTTACAAAGAAAGCCATAGTGCAAGTCCTATGTCTTGAGTTTTAGGGAATAGCTGGCTGACTATGTAGCAGATACTTCTGTTAGTGTATGGCATCTATATAAACATAACCCTCCTGTTTGATATTACATAGTTTATACTTTGTATCACTTCAATGTCTCGGTTATTGCTGGAAGTAAGGGCTACAGCTATCAGTGAAAAATGTCCCTGAGGACAGCAATTACTAATTCCCACCTCTAGTGCACTCAAGTTCCTTTTCCAAACTGTATTCAAGTTCAACTTAAGGGAAATAAAATTGATAACCCATCCAGAGTAAAATGGAACTGAAGTGTGAAATGCCTTCCAAACCAGGGGTATATTTAATTCTAATAAAAATAAAATTACATTTATCAACTGATAAATTTTCATGCAGTGTCCATAAAATATAGAATACTTAAAATGGCAACTACATCACATTAACAGATCAAGTTGTTTCCCCATGCCAAATGCCCAACATGAAGTCCTCAATCGCCACTCAGTACATTTGTTAGAACATTTCAGAGTTCTCTGAAAGCTAAAAGACAAGGCACAGGGTACCTTGCAGTCACAAAAGCAAGCAAATTGGCTACTGGTTGCCATCTGCAGTTTCCTTAGGCTTTACACAGAAGTCTGGACCTGCACAGGTAGGTGAGCTTTTGCAGAGATGCTGCTCCCCCTCACTCCCTACTGAAGCCTACAGCAGCAGGCAGCCAGTGCTGCAGAATGATGCCCCATAAGGCTGAGGCAGAGCACCTGCAGCTTGCCAAATCAAAATGAGGGTTAAACCAAACCCTCCCATGCTGATAAAATATCAGCTCCATTTAAAGGACACTTCAAAATTATAAAATTATTCATTTTAATAACAATCAGGAATTCACAATTTGCTACTATATATATGCGGTTATAATGTGATACGATTTACTAGTGGGAAGTGTCAAAGTAACTTGCATAATTATTAGTGACAGTTTTTGGCAGTGGCATCAGTTATTAACCTCTGTTTGTACTACATGAATGGACACTATGTACTCACTTTGGGATAACATCCCAAATGTCCAGACTGCTGCTTCCTTGATCTGCTACGTTGACTTAAAAACTACCCGTAAGTTGCAATTACACAGGCAGTGCAACACCTTTATACCATGTTTAGCACAAAGACGATGCATAAAACCATTGCAAGAACATACAGTTCTGTGGGTCTGCTTTACCAAGGTCAGCTGTTTAGCCCTCCCTGCTAGAACAACTTAAACCAATTAAGAGTTTACTTCTGACTTGTGGAGATGGGGCACAACTCCTGCTGCCACAGACAGGGGAACCTACAATTCTAAATCAGCAGCCTCTGACTCATCAGTAACTTCACTGAAGGTTTGTTATCTTCTTAATCAGTGAAACGGTAGGCATCTACAAACGGACTGCCATCCACACAGGGAATTGATGTCTTCAGCTTAGCCAACTCCTTTTGCTTAAAAAAAAATAATAAAAATCAAGCTATTGGAGTATGCATCTTAGAGTAGAAGGGACTGTGCTACTGCAGAATCAGTTTAATAACTGATGCTTCTTTTTTCAAAATTAGATAATGCTTTTAATCTATAGATAACAGAACTCCCACTGATTCCTGCACTGCAAAATCTGGCCTAAGGCTCTTACTTTTAAATACTTCAAAATGTATGAACGAGTGCATTTTCAAGAGAGTGGATTTTTCCATAAATTTATTACTGCATGAAAAATTCAAAACAAATCGGCAAGGTCCCAGAGCAGAGGGAAGATCCATCACCTGCCTAAACAAAAATTAGGCTTGACAAAACATTTCAGAATTTATTGTGGTGAAAAACTCTGAACTGGGAAAGCGACAGAAGCTGTGATTGACAGTCTGATCTACCTAGTGTTTTACAAAGATAGGCAGAGAGTTTACAACAGCCCAATATAAGGAGATGCTAGGTGCACCAGTAATATCATAAAAGTATTAGCATGAACCTTTCCAGTCTTACTTGCTTTCTGGTCACTAATTCAGCTCTTCAGACTTAATATAACACCCCAGATGTCCAAACTATTTCATACTTCATATTTGATTGCTGCTTAAGAAATCTCCTCACCCTAAATAATTTTCTCATTTTGACTAGAAGGTGAGGACTTGTAACTTTAATTCCTACACCAGAAATAACTGTGCTAAATGCAAAAAATATCAGGATTTTGAAGTCTTTATGTCTTTAGTGATAAAATCAGAGATGCCTGCAGTTTGAGGCAGGAAATCTAATAATTGTATTTCTGATTTAGGTGGGTGAATTCTGCCTAAATCCCATCTTGGATGCTTACGATTTAGTTCACTGTGCTAACAGAGAAGGTAGTGTCTGTGATGTGAAAACAACACGATGGGGACCTGGACTAGACTCCTCATGTGCCACCATCCATGACTTCAGATTGCAGGGCTGGATTTCAGTTTAGATTTGAAAGCCTCAAAATCCTACTGCCAGCTCTTAAGAGTCACAATCCTCCAGTAAGATGAAAGTGTACGTGGGAGAAGACAAGGATTCAGTTTTGGTTTTGCTTTGTAAATTATAAACAATGCTCTCACACAAGACTGTAAATCACAGTATGACAGTTGTGTTACCAAAACTGAAAGGGCTTCCCTGTTTCAGCATTCTGCTTGCATTTAAGAAAATCACTGTCTAGACCAGACTTGTGGTAAAACAATGTTTTCTCACAGTAGCTGTCATTACCATAAATGTTTTTGTGTAGGAGATGATGTGCCCCCTGCCATTTTGCTGCTACTATAGTTCTTTCTCATTACTGTTTGGTTTTGATAGCCACTATGTTGTATGAAGTATGGAGGAAAACATCTTCCCCATATTATGAAACAAAACCACCCCCACCTGTTTGCTAACAATTCCTTTGGGCATCAGCACTTGGGTGAAGTTAATCCAAGACTCCTCAAGTGTGCCCAGATATCTCAAAACTACTCAGAACAGGTCCTCCTGGCAGAAGGATGGTATGTAAAAGCTGGTCCTGCCAGCTGAGCCCTTAGGGCCAGAACTGCACTTGCAGCAGCTATTTGGAAAGATGCAAAGCACTCACAAGACTCAAAAAGCCTACCCAAAGGGAAACTTAAAAGTCAGAGCACTCTGAGACACTCAACACATATTGCAGCAGCTACACCAGACTGCCCGCAGAAAATTCTTTGGCACCTTGTATTTTCAAACATGTGGTGGCCTCCAGGAGGATTTCAAGTCAGTTTGCAATCACAACCTCCTCTCAGCTCCTCAGGGACAATCACAGACCTCTTCCCAGGACAAAAGTCCTTTTGGCATTGTGTAGGCAAGCACATCAACATCTGTACCCAGGTAGCACAAGAAGCAATGTGGTGAGCATCAGGACCATGCCCAGCTCTCCTGTTTGAATGGCCATGTGGAGACAGTACTCGGCATGGGGCTCAAACTCATTCACTGATCCACGCCGGGTCACCCTGTCCATTCTGCCACTGAGATTTAGGTCATAGAAAAGCCTAAGGAAAAAACATTTCTTATTCTTTTATGTCCCAGAGCCATACAGTTTTTATTTCTATTACAAGTTACTGCTGTGAAAGGCTATGTTGTTAAAGGTCAGCAAGCCGAACTTGCAAATTTTAGTTGCTTTAAAACCTACTCAAATTTTAAGAAGTTCCAGACTGTTCCTGTACTTCAGATTTCTGCCTACATGCACACATAGTAACCATCTTTCCTAAAAGATCCGAATTCCCTTAGCTTTCCTACTTGCACTGAATAGACCCTGCACACTTTCTGAAATTAAGCTATACATTTGTGCTCATATAGTTGCCAAAAAGTTGCACCCTTACTGCACTTGGTCATTTTTATTTTGGCACTTTCACCAGCCGAAATAATTAGTTAATTGGACTCACTCTCTCCAAAGATACAGGAAAAGATTTCACCTTGAAAAACAAAATCATATAATTACAGCCTGGAGATTAGAGTCCTCTGCAGTGATGTCATTCACTTTGGCTTTGCACTGACATGATTGTATTTTATCTCAACTGATAGCTCAGGGTAAACTTTCACTGAGGTCAGGAGCTGTAAAGATGTCACTGTGTACCTATGTGTAAGCATCTAATGAGTCAGAGGCTGGTTCATGTATCCAGACTCAGCTGTACTATTACACCTTGTAATGATCTCAGATACAAGCTTTTATTTAAGTTTCCCCCTCTTAACTTTGGACTGAAGCAATGTTTGACTGGACACTTCAGTCATCCAGAGAGGGGATGGAAGTACCATGGACTACTTGCCCAATGCAAGAAATGGGTAGAGCAGAGACAGCAGATGCTGCTAACCAGCGAGCGAGGAGCTCCTGCTGAAAGTCTTTTCTCTTTCTTGTACCATTTGGAAGAAGTCATTTCTGAAATGTTTTTTCCTCAAACCTTACACAGGGTAAAACTGATACTGACTGCACTGTATGCCTTGTGTTAACCCTTTCCTGATTTGAAAGCCTAGCTTCTACTTCCAAACATAGTCCTTTCTTGTTTGCAATGCCCCTGGAGAAACCTGCGTGCTCACAAAGTATTTAAGGGTTGACAACAGCAGTGTTTTAGATTTTGAAGGGTCAACATCACTTGAATTAGTTTAATCTCACGGGTCCGTGAAGCTGGGTTAGAAATGCTGCCTACACAAGTACTCCATCCACCTTGCCTTAGTCCTGGCTGAAATCCAGAGGCAAGGAGGAAAGCAGATGGGGGGAAAAAAAGAAGCAGTTAATTAAAGGCCAGGTTCTGAGCATCTCTATCTCCTTCAGGTCATTACAGCCACATCTGGGGAACACACTTAGTTTCATTGAAAGTTCCTCCTTTCTTTGCTGTCAGCATCTAAGCTTCATTGGCCTTAGGCCCCTCAGAGCCTCATGAGCTTTCCCTTCACTTCATCAGCACGCAGTTTTCTCGGCACAGGTTAAAGAGCAGGCTGCTGCTTGCATAAGAAGAGCTACTGCAGAAACATCAATATGCCAGATGGCCTGGAGGAACTGCAACTGGCTCAGCGACCGTGTCTCCTGACGGTCCCCACCACTTTGTCACACAGTCCCCACCATCCTAGTTACTTCTAAGATGGGCCCTCTCCTTGAAGACTCTCAGTAAGGTCGAATCATAGAATCATTTAGGTTAGAAGAGACCTTTAAGATCATCAAGTCCAGCTGTGAACACATCCGTGTGTGGCATGCATCTATACCAAACAAGACAGCAGTATCCCAGTAGGACACCAACAAACTGCATCTGCAATGAAGCTCAAGAAACTCAAAGCCGAAATGCTCTATGTGTCCTGCTTTACAGAAAGAGACAAGGCTGAACTAGCAGTACTGAGAGAACCAGCATCCACAGGGACTAGCATGGCTGATCCTAGCCTTCATTTAGATACCGTAAAGCAGATGGATTCACCAGGGCAGACCAGGTGTCCTCTGCTTACTGAGGAGGAGGCACATGGATACGGTGCCACGACGGAATGTCCCATGACAGCTGCAGAGCAGATGCAGTGAAGGCAAGGACAGGGGTTGGAAAGGACATTGGAAATGCCAGTGGTCTGCGTGAAGGAGTCAGAGATGTGCGAAAAAGAGGTCTGGGGTCATGGCTGAAGGAGGACAAAAGCAGCCTATGTTTTCTTCCCTGTGGCCCGGAGTTCTGGTGGCAGAGGCATTCTCTGAATTCACCAGTCCATAATTTTGTTGTCCATATTTGGAAATATATGGGCCACATGATCTAATTTAGTTTCCCATATTCATACTGTTGTATGCCTCCTCAGGGTGCACTGAAACACACCCCATACATTCCTGTTGTAAATACATGACTATAAGAGTGAGGTGTCTCCTAAAGCCTGGAAAGTTGGTGTTTCTACCACTGCTCATGTATTTAGACTGACTGCTGAGTTGTGTGTGATTTCTGTGGAGGGAAGTGACTTACCACCCCTCAGAGTAAACACAACAGTTACCAGTTATTATACGTGAATTCCAGAATTCGCAAAATTTAACAGATTTTGTGTAAATCTATCTGCAGGAAGCAAAGCTAAAGATTTGTTGCTGGATCAACCTGTTAATGTTGAAATGTCTAAAAGAGACATTAAATGCACTGTAATTGTTCCTGAAAGTTCTCAGTTGTCTGCAAGCACAATAAAAAAATTCTCAGGGAGTGATTCAGCTGCTCACAGTTACCCAGTGCCATCCCATACATCCAGCTAGGGTTTGCAAAACATTCAGGTGGGACTCAGAGAGAGGACACCACGGCAGGTGGGGACCAGACAGGACATGTCAAGGAGCACTAGATGGCTTCATTTAGCAGATAACCAAGCTGTCAGTGTCTGTAGTAACTGGATGGACCGGAATTTTATATCTATTGGCTTCAATCGTCAAGCCCAAACCACAGTAGCTGTTTTAGAAGGATGTAGAGATGATCTAAACCTCCAACAGCATTCAGTTTGATTGCAAAAAGAGCTTTTAAGGATAGCGCCTAGCAGGCTGCCGTCTTTTGTGGCTCACAAAACTCTAAAAGCAATGCCAGCATCTTTATGAAGTGCCTCATGGTGCAGACACTGTACCTTGTAAAGGTAGAAAACTTGCAGCTCCTGGGCTGCTGCTTTTTTGCAGAGGTCTTTCCAGTACTTCACTTTAACCACTTAAAAAGCGCAAGTGCAACTCTAGCATCAACCACTTTACAATAGCTTGCCTTGTCTCTTTACTGTCCTCTCCTCTGAATGCTGTTTAAAAGCAGTGTCTATAACATCAATATTTAACCATGACGCTTGCTCATTCTCACAAGGATGGGGATTGCTGTACACATGGGCTAAATCACAGTGCCTAGACAGCTGATAATAACGAAAGCATCTTTCAAGATGAGGCACTTGATTGCTACTCTGAAGCTTACTGGTGAAAGGAATGTGTAATCTTTTTTTTTTTTTTATTGCATTTGAAATGAGATAACTTGTTTAAATATTAGTCATCTGGATTTATATAGCTCATTTTTAGAACTGGGTTAGCACCTGGCAATCCAGCTTGAGTAAGCATCAGGCTATCCCAGTTGCAGGCCCATTTCATTTCTCTTTCCTCTTTTTGCAATGTGTGACAGACTTCTTTTTTTTTGATATGATTGCCTTCCTGCTTCACAGGAGACAAATCTACACATTCAGACCAGCTGCCTGGCGGCAGCCTGGGGAAAAAACAACAGCGCTATGCCACATTTTGTGTGGATAAAAGCAACCTCAGGGCAACAGGGTACCCAAGTACAAGAAAACAGAGTGGCAAAGCACTTTGTTTTCTGACTGTGAAGCAAAGATCAAGGGAATTTTCAATATTACTGTCCACGACACTCCCCTGAACATTGAAAGATCTTTCCTGCTATACAAAAACCTTCATCTCTGCTTCCCAAGCTGTCTTTGTACTTCCTTTCCCAAGTGTTTCACTGTTGGTTTTTTCCTGCCTTTGACTTAAATTTTTGCATTGTGGCACAAACACGAAGCGTGCTCTTGGCAGAAAACACTGCAAAATTCTGCCTGTCCTCTGCCTGGCTAAAAGTTAAGCAGAAGTCGTCTTCGTGTCTTCTGCACATCTGGGGATGGCACTGGTAAAGACAAACAGCCAAATGATGCTACCGAATGATTTCTTTTCCCTCGGGGGAAGCGTGGAGAAGGATACTGGATATACTTTGCAACACTGTTCCCAGGGGAGTTTAGATAAGCAGGGAGAACTAATAGGCAGCCTTTTAGGGAGAGACAAATTTGATTTGCTGGAATACCAAATACCTGGGACCAAAAAGTGTCTGTGCAGGGTCCAGCTCACGTCCCTGCACCCAGCCAGCACAGGTGGTGCTGGTAAGCTCCATCCCACTGCGGAGAGACTGCCTCTCTGGGGACCACCGGCACAGCTATCGCTCTCCAGAAAGGACCTGTGCATCAGGGATCACAGGAATACTGATGTGGAAGGAAGCTGGCAGAGCTAGCCAGCAGGAACTGCAGGCACAAGGTGTGCCAGCCATTGGGATGCATGGCTGGAAATTAGGTACGAGCTTGGATGGGGTGGATAAGGCTTGGGAGCACTGATTTGTGTGAAGAGAAATGGATGAGTCTTAGCCTGTAAGTACATTAGGGGGAAAACTGCTCACTTGCCATTAACTCCTGACATGCCTCTGACTTTTGTTACAGTTGTAAGCAGTTTAAAACCAGTGAGCCTGATTATTCACTGCTATGGTAAACCAGTAGAGCTCCAGTGCCTTGAAGACAGCCAAATCTGCAGGATGGTCTAGACAGAGTGTTAGAATTTTTGCCTGCTTATAAATTAATTTGCCTTGGAGTACCCAGACCTCCAAGCTGCACACCTGGTGAAACAGGAGGCCGTGTAACCCAGGTGAAGCACAGTGCTATGTCTCCGTAGGAAAGCATTTCCCAGGGCTAGGGCATCAGGGAACCATTTAAAGCTAAGGAATTATATACAATGCAATGAAAGGAGGGAATTTCTCTGGCTTTCCTCCAAAAGCCAAGCATTATTCATTGATCAGAAAACAGATCTCCATCTCTGCAGAGAACATTTTTTCCTCCATTTGCTAAGTGGAAGATGACAAATGAGCTAGCTGTGCCCTCTCCCACATCCTTTCTCCTTCCATCTGTCCAGGCATCCCTGTCACTTCACCCTCCTTCAGCACACCACAACCGTACCAGCAGCTACTTACTTGGCACCACTAGCAACCTCGGGGGCGGTGGAGGTGGAGGAGGCGGTGGTAACGGTGGAGGTGGCCTGCACTGGCATATTTGCTGGCAGCTCTCTGTGGCTTTCTCTGCTACAGGCTTGGAGCATGACTTCTGGGGCTCACCCTGAGTGATCTGTGAAGAAACAAGTCATTGCATGAGCAGTAGAAACAGTGAAAACTGATTTTCCATGAGTGTGTTTCTTGGACTTCAGTACCTGTGCAGCACCTCTGACCTGTAGTGAGAACTGAGCTCATGTTCCTAAGGCTGCTACAAGGAGGCCTCTTCCCTACATGGTCCCATTTTTATTTTTTTTATTTTTTTTTTATACTTAACACAATTTCTTGAAGACATCTTTCTCTCTGTCAGATTTGGTTGAAATTGGCCAGCTGATTTCTGAGTTATTATGGGGTAAGAAGAAGGCAGTAGTGGCAGACAATACCATTGCATAAGCCTTCTTTCCTTACGAAAGCCATCTAGCAGCATGCATTATTCACAGGGTCACTGCTGCAAGCCAAAGAGAGCTAATAAAAATGACAAGACAGTTAGGGTCAGGATTATGTTCATTTTCCTTATGGCAGAACCGAAAGCCAAAGGAAAGCTCTCCTCGGCTTTGCCAGACTCACTTTGATGTTCAGAGAGCATTTCACAGAGCGTTTCACTTCCCACCAAGAAGAGAGGGAGCCCACAATTTACTCATCTGCGGACCACAGCAATGACCCGGTCAAAATCGAAATGCCACAACTCTGACTTGTAGCCTCCATAACATGCAGTGTTGGCTAGTAATAAAGCTGAAGATGAGGCATTGCAGAAACCAAGTGTAGGCATCGCTTGGCCATGGACACTGATTTAGCCAGTATTGCTACACAATATATTCAATAGCTTGATCTAGTCGTGACAAGGACCATTTATTAACAGCAGATTTTTCTTACCATATTCACATGACTAGGGATTTAAGTAATATTCCATAAAATTCCTAATCTAATGCTACAAAATGGAGTAAGTCCCTAATGAAAAGGAAATTTGCTGAACATTGCAGGAGCTTCTGAGAGGTATTAACTTCAGAGGTCTCTAAGCCAGCTCCTTTTGAATGGACTGATACTCAGATGGAAAATACTGGATACAATTTTAGGGAGGCAAAGTCTAAAAGATGAATAAGCATGTTATCTAACAAGCACTTTGAATGCAGGATTAGGAGACCACCTGGGACAGACTTGTGTCTTGCTGAAGCTAAGGATGGTTATGCCAGCATTCAACTGTTGGTCTGGACTGGGTTATTGTCCTAATAATTCGACCTAACATAATTCTCTTTACCTCTTTTCCGTGACACGTTGGTCATTACAAGAAGCTGTCCCATGCCATGCTTTCTGACCTGTTTTAGGTAGGACTCTTCTGCCTCCCTGCCGATCCCCAGGGCCACCCAGGGTTGCCGCCTTCTCCCTTCTCTCTTCTGCCCAAGCTTTGCTTCCCTTCCCCTGTCAGCTCCAGGCACACAGTCTGTCTCCTCTCCCCTTTCAATCCAAGCCCACAGCCCACAGCACAGCCAGAGAACTTCTCCTACCCCCTGCAGCTGGGCACCAAGGATGCTGTGCTGCCTCTTGGCTGCAGGAAAGCTGTACACGATCATTTCATCTATTCCTGGCCAAAAAGAGAGATGTGGCTAATTAAAACAGCATCACTGCACAAGGAATGTGTTCACATGCGTAGGAGGTTTCTAAATGCAGAAAGATGCATTACGCTGGCCTCGGGGAAATGGAGGTAGGGCTTTGTTGATTAAATAGTATAGAGAGGGAGGAAAGAACAGAAGAGGTTACACGTAGCTGAGTTGGAAGGACTGCTCAGCACAGTACAAGTCAGAAGGCTCAGTTCTTTAAACAGCTTGTCAAAATCTATTACCAAACATAGGGAAGAACAAATTCAGCACAAGTGCTTTCCAGCATTCCCCTTCACCATCAGGTAACAGTAAGAGGATGGTTAAAGACCATCCCAGACAGCTTCCAGGAACTTACACAAACTCTCTGAATGCTCTAATGAATCAAAGTGGTCCAGCTTCATAATCCCTCATGGCTGGTAATAAATCTGTCTGCCAAACAGGCTTATTTCTTTTTAAAGTAAGTGATTGCAGGCAACTGAAGATCCTCCATACTGCTTCAGCTCTTCCAGCGCTGTTGACATGCTGGGTTGGGGTCTTAGGGACTCTCCCAAGAGGAACCCCCTAGGAAGGGTGCCTGCTCCATGCAGTGGCAATGGCACACCCAGGGTACCTCCTAGTTGTACCGGTGTGACAGCATTTACTGTGCTGATAGAGGAGGCAGGGTAACATCTCTCCGCTGGCCCTGGCAGCTATTAGGAAGCAACTATTAACTCCTAATTACAATTACTGCCCCCTAACTAGTTCCCCAGTTGCTGAATCCTACAGCTCGCTACAGTCTCACAGGAGCTAGTGCAACGGGAGAGTAAAAAGACAGGGAAGAGTAACATTGAGCAGACTTGGAGCCAGCTTCATTTGCAGACCAGAAGCAGCTTTGTGTATGTAAGTCTGAAGACAGCGCTGGTATGAAAAAGCTGCTTTGACTTATTGCTCTAACTTAACATCAACCAGAACCAAAGGCTTGCTCTGTCTTTTTTTAGAGCTATTGACTGCTTTTAAATCCCTAGAGGCTCTCCTACCTTAGGCTGGTAATAGAATGTCCTCAGAAACCAGTGGTTATTTTTCTCAATTACTTCGCAGACAAGATTAACCCTATACATGCCCAACCACTCCCTGCTCCTGTGTGTTTTTAAATTTTTTTTTTGGGGGGGTGGGGGGGTTGGGGGGTGGGCAGTTGCTTTGCCTCTCAATACCTTAGTCTGAACCTTTATAGAAATTCCCCATGATCGTTTTTAAACATTTGTGAAAGAACTGACATTTAAAAGCATAGGCTTTATCACCTATTTGTTTCCCTTCTCTTGTCACTCAGTAAAATGTCTGGTTGTTAGAAGATACCTGCAGGAACACAGACGTTACCTTACCAGGGGTTTGTCTTAGAGGGTTAGTTTGAAATAACAAAGATATTGTAAGTTGGCTGAAATCTGCCAGGAAAGGCAAAGACTTGAATCAAGGTTGAGGGCCTCAAGGAGGAGAGAAATAGTCAAAGATTATTAACTAACAGTAGCAAGATAGAATTAAGAAAAAAAGAAAAGACATTTGGCTCCTTTTCAAGTAAAAAAAATCCCACTGTTGATGTCTATTAGCCTTCTTATGAAAGGAATGAAGGCTATTACTTGTGTCTTATAAAGGCAAGCAGAACAAATCACTAGAAAATATGCTTTAGGGAACAATCTTGCTCTGACAGAGGATGATGAAATAAATTACTCCATGTTTCTTTCTTACTGTCTGCAATTCAAGGTAAGCTGCCTTTACAGGAGATGGCAGCAGAAAAAAGGCATGTTGAAAGAGCCTAATCTTTCACTGGCCAGGTCTGCTAATTCAAGTCCAACCTCAGACTTTACTGCTTGTTTGTTCTGCCCTGCACTACCATGGCCCCAGAATGGCTCTGGAAGCACTTTGCAGGTAACGACTAACCTGACAACCCCCAGGCTGCCAGGCAGTTTGTAGCACAGAGGTTGCCTTGGCAAGGGGTCATCTCCAGAGACGGACCACACAGGGCTTGCTCCCTAGTTGTTATGTTTGTACCTTCCAGCCATTCCTCCAGGTGCTGGGGGTGCCATGGGGGGTCTGCTTGGCCTGTCTAAAACTTGGTTTGGCATGAGGCTTTCTTAACACACTCAGCAGGTGGTCAGTTTGAGCATACATGTTACCTGGACTACAAGCTGATGCATTTTTTGCCCTGCTCTGAAAATACATAGAGCTGATTTCATGGATTTGTGCATTTAATGTGAATATGCCTTGCAACAAGGACAAATGTTTTCAAATATTTATGGAAACGAAAATCTGATCCACAAATGTCCAGGGAAAAGCAAACAGAACGTGGTAACTGGTGGTTTCCTTTTGCAGACTCTGTTGAAGTTCATGCCTGCGGTGTATTTCTTTTTAATCCAAGATTTCCTTCAGGAACAGTGGTCCTAGTCCTGCTTTGCATAGAGTGGAAAAATAAATCTGCATCTGGTCAGAGCTGTTCAGTATTTCAGTAGAGTCCCGTGGGGTTGCAGCAGTCCATGAGCATGCTCTACAGAGTGGGATGGGAAAAGAGGATTAATACTGTCCCTGGAGGGTGGCCCTCTTGTGACTTTTTGAATCAGGTAAAAGGAGGAAAGCTTGAAAAGAAAAGTGCATTTGATTGAAAAGGCACAGGGACCTCTAAAAGCCTGCTGATGTGGCAAGAGCTTTGTCTCTTGGAAGCAGTCTACAGAGACGAGATGTCAACACTGCTGCATAAATCCCAGGGTGGCTCTGCATAATTCACATCAGAGTTAATCCAGATCCATGTTTATGAAACCAGAAAAAAACGCGACCCTGCTATTTATCATGACACTTACTGCTCTTTTTTTTAATTATGTCAAAAGCCTCAGACAGAATCATCCTTTCCTTCTTGTCACAGTGCTGGCTGAGATGCTAATAAGAAAAGATTGTGGGCTTTGTTTTGTTTGGTTTGGTTTTGGTTTTTTTTTTTAATAAGATAAATGCTTCTCCTCCGATTAGCATCTGACTGATTCTCTTAAGTGCCTCCAGGCAGGGCCTGAGGAGGGAATGCAAAGATGTGGGAGGGAAGGCCATGCCACACGTAAGTCATCGCACAGACGAATGGGTGAAGAGGGGCTGGGAGAAGAGACGTGAGAAAACACGATGGCTGCTATCGATGGTGCAGGGGCAGGGGAGCGACATGTTGTGACGTTACTGAATTAGTTGAGCAGAGTATGGCTAGCTAGACTTTGAAGATAAGAGCAAGGATTATAACTCAACATGGGGAAGGGAGTCACGGGAGGGAATCAAAGCTGAGGGAGTTTCCGTCACGGGAAGGTCGGCATGCCAGTGAGCGCTTCACACCTGCCCTTCCCACTGGTACCTGCTGAAGGGAACCTTAGATACATCCTATTTTTGGGAGAGCTGGAAAAAAGCCTGAGCATGAGCAGATTTGTTGATTGCCCTTACACAGAACAGCAGGCAAGAGCACAAGTATAGCTGATGAATGGGACAACAAAACTTCCACATTATTCCAGGGAAAGGCTGGGCCCCTTGGCTTTTGCATTTCTGAGAGCCTGTTTCAATTCTTATAAACGTAATTTTTTTTGAAAGATTGGCTTAGATCATCTGAGTAGTTTGCCAGAAAGATGTTTATGCAAGTTTGGGTTGGTTTTTTTTGTCTGCTTGATTGACTGACTGATTACAGGAGAGAGGTTGCAGAAGGCATCTCTTTTTACACAGTTGCACTTCCCTTAAAAATGCAATTACAGTTTGAACTTAAGCTTAGCCACCTGAATACTTGAGCGGGACAGCAGTGAGGTAGTGCTGGTGGAGATTTTTGTGATGGGGGCATTGGTTTAAAGGAGGTTGGTTTTGTTGTATTTCCGTTCATTTTAATCCGTAAGGAGCACAAATCCTCTTTGTCATTCATGGCAAGGGACAAGATGCTAAAACAAACAACATCTCCCTTTAATCTCTCGGGAGCCACTAAGTTTAGAACAGGGAGTAAAAGACGTGGAGTCACCACCGTGTTTTCTCCAAGAAAGAAACTGTAATTGTTCTGTTCTTGAACAGCACTTGGCTGGCTCATCAATCACCCCTCTGAAGACACGTATTATAAATAAACTTTAAAATACCAAAGTGACGCATTTGAGTTGAGCTTTGCTGCTGTTCTGATTCTCCAAACTGGATGGGCGCTCTCTCCCTCACCGTATACTAATTTCTCCCAGTTCATCCTGCCGGTCCCCCCACATTACAACCAAGGTCACAGACCACCCCGGCGCCGGCGCCGGAGCT
>JAVJGI010000063.1:41648084-41673685 GCA_035590275.1 Ibycter americanus | reverse complement strand
TCGGTGGGTTGGGGGTTCCTTCCCCCCACCCCCCACCCCCCCCCGAGCGATGCGAGGGCTGGTCCTGTGACAGGCGGGAGCTGCCGGGTCTGCGTCCCCAGCCCGCTGCCTCTGGGATGCAGTAAGGAAGATGCTTCCTGGCATTCGTGTGTCCGTGTAATAACGGAGCACGCGGAAACGTGCACCAGCCCCTGCAGGGAAGGGGGTAAAGCACTCCCCAGTATCATGGTGCCACAGCCCGGCCTCCCCACAACAAGGAAACACTAGAAAATCAAAGATGAAGAGCAGAAAATCAAAGATGAAGATGGTTTTGCTTCCAGTGAAGCTGTTAACGAGCGAAACAGCTGCTCTGTGATGGGCGGCCGTTGCTGCAAGTTGGGCTTGGTGTGTATCAGGATGGCCGTAAACGTCTGTTGTTGGGTCAGTGGCACAGGGGTCCTGCTTTCTGTGTTTGGAACGCAGTAAGCAAATGGGCTTGAACAAAATGTTGGGCCCGGGGTTTGTATTTCACACCCAGAGGTGAATGAGTTTGAGGATACTGATTTTAGTTTTTCTTGGTATTTCTGGCACCCACTGAGCCAAGTTTTAATAATCAGTTTCATAAAAATCTGCTCAGTGAAGCAGGAATGGAAACACATTAACCTTTCAGCTGACACAGGGCTAAGATCCTCTTTTCGTGCCACTGTTTACACCTACATGTCTCCATTCATTTCAGCCCCGACAGACACCGGTTTAAATGGAGGACTGTCAGGCCCAGCAACGTCTTACAAATGAGAACAACATAGCGGAATTTAATGGAGTTACACCTGAGCTGAAGTAGACTCATCGAGCCTAGACTTTCATTTGTAAATCCCCATCTTGTGGGTTTGTAAGGGCAGAATAGAGAGAGGCAGAGACATTACGACCTTGGGTATAGGCAGTAATTGTCCTGCTAATATATTTTCTATAACGATGCTGAAAAAGATGGCGTCCTTTTCTGTAAGTCTACTGTGTAACATGCAGTGCTTAATATATTGTGCTCATTCAATTATAGTTTTAGTGCGCTGGAGTCACAAGAGACAGCAAAGCTTTTCAGGCTTTCTGGTGATTTCCTGAAGGTATTTCAGCACTTGGTCACAGTACAGAACATAATAAATTGCACCATCTGTATACATAGTTCTTGGTTCCTGACAGAATGAGAGATAAGGCTTTAGGCATTGTACGCCAAAAAAATACAACACAGATTTCTTCCCTCTGTATTTACAATGCCTTAATGTCAGAAGAACTGTGGAGTTTCCTGCCATTAGCAATTGTCCAAGTAGCTGTCTCAAAGCGTTGTTCCTGTGGTTCAAAGACAACCCAGGGAACGGAGGAGACGGAGCCAACTCGACCCGCGGTCGCACGGAAACAAGTGCAATCAGGGATATTGTTCTGACATAAACAAGAGCAGAGTTTGGCCCAGGTAATCAGCATCTTTTCTGTTTTGCACTGGTAATTGACAGTTCCTTTGGGGAAATGATTGGGCTGTGGATATATTAAATCTAGTCCTTGGCCCCAGTCATGCGGTCCGCACACAGGCATATTTCCCATTAGACTGAATGGCTGAAGAAAGGCTGAATATGTGCCCTGCTCTTGTCCGCGTGATACCAGCACTTTTCATCAATTGTGCTTCTCGTTTGCAGTTTCTATGGAGAGAAAATAGAGTCCAGGAATTTTTCCCACTTATAAGGAAGATAAATACTAAGGTACTTGCAAGACTGCAGGTCCTGAATCAGTGACAGGCTTGAAATATGCTTTGCTTAATAACACAAGTGTTTTGTAGCACCAGAACTGGTGCGAGGAACAACATGATGATTTGTCCGCAGCAGTCATACTACTGAAGTGCTAGGATGCTGCTAGGGCTGCCATCCCTGAACCAGAACCAGGATTTCCTGGGTTGTAGTCCCACTACTAGCCATGACTTCCTCTGCTACCTTGGGCACATGTTTATAAATTACCTACACCAGGTTCCCTGCCTGTCAAAACAACATGACCAAACCCAGCTACCTGAGGGCTGCAGTGTGTTTGGTGGCGGAGGCAGTAATGGGGTCCTGTCTTCCAAGATGTATTTACGACATAACAGAAATCAGGACCAATGCCAGACCCTCCGCTGGTGTGAGGAAGACAGGTCCACGCTCTGGCTCAGGGCTCTGGTCATGAAAAGTGCCTTACAAGTGAGGTCTCTCTCTAAATATTAACTTCAGCTATTTGAAAATATTTTTTTTGTTTGTTTTCAGAAAAAGACTGCACAAACAGCATCATTCAAGCAGTCTCTCAAAAAACGTAAGACAAATATTAACACTCAATGATGGTGTTACACAAAATGATGACCATTACTCTTTTTCCCTTTCCTCTTTGGTTTGATTATCATAGAAGAGTGTTTATCTTGTTTGCTCTATGTTTTTTTTTAAACAATTGCTGATAATCAGAACAATCATGATTAACACTCCAATACAGCAACTACTCAGGAAACATTAGTAAGGACTGCAGCACTGATTAGCTGTACAAACATTATTGTACTCCTTTAATCTAAGTAGCCATAATGGTTATAATGGACTCTAAGAGGCTATTTATTTTGTTGGTATAGATTGAGTTTACAACATGTATTGAAGTGTTCAGAGGGCACAGGAGAAGGTTCTTTTCCAGCTTGACTTGTCAAAACTTCATTAAAATCAATAGGTATTCACCAGTCTGACTCTAAGCAGAATTTGTCCCTATGTCTTGTGATGCACCGGAGTGGGCTTTTAGCTGGAGCCAGCAGCAAAGGAAGTGAAGGCAACCACTGCTCAAGTTTTGTGGTCAGTCAGGCCTGGGAAGAATCCACTTAGGCTTTTTTTGCTAATGACATTTCTGGATGAGAGTCAATGAACTCAAGAAGAGTGTCCGACCTGGTGAAACGCTAGGCAAAACACAAACAACATTTCAGCACTGAGATTTCAAAGCCTTCTGCAGCCTGAAAGCACTGTCTCTCCCAGATTAATTTTTGGGTTTGAGTCTAGAATACCATCAACAGGTTGCTAAATGTACAGCATCACTGTGGCTTGCACTGAAAATATTTTTGTTGCTATTCTGTCAAAGATATTTTTATTGCTCCATATATATAAAGCAGTGCTTTCAACATATGGAAAGCAAATTTTTTAATCCACACCCTATTGGGAAGTTTTTAGGAAATCACAAATTTATAAAGGTCACAGCAGCAGAAGCAGTGGAGGAATTTGCAGTTCTCCAAACGCTGTCATCAATTCTCAGGGAGGGGAGAGGTTTCTTCTTGATGATCCCAACCATTTTACAGAGTACAGAACAACACGAGGCCCCTTAACTGTATTTACACATGCAAGTAACAGATTTGATTTTTGGAATACTCCATCATTCAATTGTTCAACAATTCCAGCTTGTGTGAAAAGATTCCCAACTTTGAGCACATCTAGAATAAATTGTTGTAACAACTGTTTCTTTAATTTTCATTATATTAAATTAATATCTGATCAAATATTGGAAGTGGCGTTTAAGTTTTAAAAGTGTCTGAATTTCAGGAAGTGCTCTTCAAGTTTTCTCCCAGATAAATATGGGCTATTGCACTACATCTCGAAAACAAAGGCAGGGTGTCACCTTGCCCTTGGTATAGATCAGGAATGTCTTCATGGAAGTCAATGGATCCGTGTCAGTTTAGGCAAGGAGGTGAGTAGGACCAACATGGAAAGCTGCACCATGTAATCTTCAGCTTGTGCTCCAGCACCTGAAGTTTAGAGGACACGGCACATTTGTATTCATGGCCAGAAAAGCTATGGCTATGTATCATGTAAGCCTGATTTTGCCTTTTCAGTTTTGTAGCTCTGAAATGCTGCACTTGGTGATAAACAGGCCTCCTGCTTACTCACTTTTGGTAGTTTCTCACAATTTCTTCTCTTCAGCAAATGGATTTCCTCAGCAGTATCACTGTTCTTTGTTTATAAATGTAAAGCTAAAATGTGTGGGATTCGCTACCGAAGTGTCCGGAAAAGTCCCAAATGTGATGAAGGGCTTGTATATCCTAAATGTGCCTGTTTTTTCCAGCTTGCACAACATGTTGCTTCTCCTTACATATATTACATTCTTAGTCCCTTGTGGCTGTTATAATGAAGGCCCTACACCCTGAGTGAGCTGCAGGTTGCAGGAATCACTTAAGTGCTCTATCGCTTTTACACTCAATATTTGTTGCTGCTTAGGTTTCATCTGTCTTTACAGAAGATTAAATGCTTTTATTTGAATGTGCAAAAGACAATATGAAAACATTGCCTTCACATTTACTCTTGGACTCTGGCTCCCTTGTGGATCTGATGTAAAAGGCAGGACTGGTGACACATTTCCAGGAGGAATTCCTTACCTGCTTTGCCACGGAGATCTGGCGCAATTGCCTAATAGGTTATGGTCTGTAGATGCTCCACTGGAAAGTGGCGGATGAGGTGATAGAACCTTGTCAAAACTTAGTAAGCCCTGAAAAGATACCTTGTCGTTTGTTCCAAAATACTATGAAGGGTATGTTTCTGTACTATCCTTGAGGTTGTTATAGATGAAGAATGAAATAAAAGCAGAACTGTGATTGCCCAGACCATTATGGAAATGGATAGATGGCAAGGACAAGGCTGAGTAAATGTATGAGAGTCTAAGCAGTTCCAGCTGAAAGGCAAGGACAGATAATCACTATTTCTAAGAAAAACCTGTCAGTATAGATAATTTTTTTAACTCCCCCTGAAAGTAGAAACCTGCACATATTTTGGTCTAATTGTTTGGTCTGGCTGATCTAATTTTGATTGTCAGTTTAGTGAATCCCAAGCATCAGAATCTTTTCCAAAACTACAAGTCCAAGAGTTTCTATTGCCCAGCAAAAATATAATTTAATTGGTGGCTAAAACCGTTGTCTGCAGGTCTGTATATCTGACAATGTTTCACCAAAAAATGCTTGAAAGATGGTTCATTTCATAGAACATTGCTTTCTCTTTCTGCCCTCTCTCACTCACCTCTTACCCATGTTTCTAATTGACATGATTGCCAGGCTGAAAAGTTAGGAAACAGATTTTAGAAAGCTGTTGGTCTGCAGATCTCAGGTGTGGGTTGTCCAACAGGTCTTTGTGGCTGTGAGCGCACAGACCACCTGGGTTCATATCTGGGTTCCAAGCTGTGGGGATGCTTCAACCTGAGCACTCAGGTGAGAGGATGAGGAACATGGTACAACATCCTCAGAGGATAAAAGAGAGCAGAGAAGAGCTGATGCGTATCTACATCTTCTGCATTTTAATATAGACCATCGTGCTGCTGCGTGGGGTCAGAAGAGTGACTGCAAATAATCCAAGAAGAACTTCTGAGACAGAAGGTAGCAGGAGAAACAGCAGCCAGCAGAGCAAAGCCCTGGAACAGAGACGTTCCCTCTCTACCTGCGTGCAAGCACACCATTTACACAGGACGCAGGAGCACGAGGTGCTGGTTGATTGATTCCAGTGTGTAAGAGTGTTTGATGGTAGTATAAACTGCAGGAAAAGCTTGAATAACTTATGAAATTGTTCAATAATTAATAAAAATAATCAGAAATGCCACTGAAAACAAGCTTTGTAAATAGTTTCTCACTATTCTTTTTCTTTTTCCTTGTTATTTTGGTCAGTGGGATACATTTGAAACACGATGGCAACAGTTCCTCCATTTTGATTTAGCAGCTCTACCTATATTTGTGTATGGGGGAATAGGTGTGAGGGATTCACTTATTGCCGGGCAATAGCTGTTTCTGTCACAGATGAGCAAAAAAAATTGAAATCTGCCACAGGAAGCCAAGCAGATGACTTGGCTAGCAAGCAGTTAATACTTGAAGGTGGCAGAAGGAGGGAGCGACTGTGTTCACCAAAGAACTGGGCAATGGATTGTCACTGCTTTCACCTCTGTGTGAGCACAGGCTTAGGAAGGAAAGGATGGGAAGTTGTTCTCGGAGGTCTGCCTCCCTCGGTTCTTCTTCTACTGCTGGTGCACAGCAGATCTGCATCTTGTCGGAGGGGGTGTTGACTGTGAAAATCCTGCGCAAAATTGCACCGGGCCATTCCCTCACCTGGGAATTACCCTCGAGTGCAAGGGGCTCTGAGAGGAATATCCGTGTACAGGGAGGAAGGAGAGAGTTAACCACGTGTATAGGCATATGTGCACAGTCACTGAAAAAAAAGTAACTTTATAACGATGAGTTTTTTGAGAGGTGTGTGCCATGTTTTCGTTCACTTTTTCCCATCCCAACTACCCTGAAAGCCTCATCAGGAGGAACGGGAGATGCTTGGATGTTGAAGTGAGGTGTAGCCTGTACCCAGGGAAGAGCAGGAGTGTGTCCTGATGTGGACAGCTGAAGTAAAAGGAGTTTCAGGTTTGAATCACTGTGGTACATGTACAACCGTGCTTTGAATGTGCACATAGACTGTGCGGCCCAGAGAACTCACCCCACCGGCGAGCACCCTCCCCTTTCCATCACTTACAGTACCACCTCTGTCCCTTCGGATGGACGGGTTTGTAGCCTCCTCCGCAGCGACCCCTCACCACGGGCACTCCAGGCTGTAGCAAAGACACAAACCAACAGTTCTTCAGGCAGGCGATGTGGGGGCCCTTTGCCATTTAGCAAAGCATGACTAAACTCTGTGGGACTTTATCAGGGTGAGTTGTGTCTGACTTCAGTTTCAAGAGGAAATCACAAAGGTCTTACTAATTGTTCTAAGAAAATACTGGTAGAAAAACACCCCAAGGTTTGTTTGTGGGGGTTTTTTCCCCCCACTTACCATTTTTTCTCCACTTACCATTACAGTGGATTTTGGTAAAGAGCCATTCTACAGTTTCTTTAACAATACGTTTGACAAATGTGGCATCCATTGTGGTGTGGTGGATGTGATAATTTTTGCCACTGACAAATGTGTAAGATTTGTTAATAGCAGGGAAAGAAATATGAGGTCATGCCAGTGTCTAACACAGAATTTTGGTGAATATTTCATATTAGCCGAGGTTAAGAGTTAAGAGCCAGACTCCAAGCAGGTCATATTATAATGAGCCCATCTGTCCCATAAGAGCTATTGATCGGTTTTTAGTCATAGCTACTGGGAGAATATCACGAAGATGCCACTGGCAGCAGAGCTCACCATTGAGATCCACTGCAGTCGGATAGCACTGGGGTTAATGGGGAGAGTTTCTCTCTGACATATGGATGCTGAAAACAAAACTCTATGCTGGTACAAACATTGGCAGCTCCCAGTGGCATTACTGGGAGCAGCTCCCAGTTCTCCCAACCAGCATCTGTTTGGTACGTAATGCAGACCTTTGTTTTATATATTAATTCAAAACTGTCTGGTACATCTGTACTCTCCTGAAAATACACTGTGGTTCCATCTGCAGCTGGGAAGGAAGATCCATCAGTTTTGTCAGTGGTTTGCTAGGCTTTTTTATGTCCCTTTAAGTCTTTCGCATCATCTATGCCTGAAGTCACCATGAGACATGCACACCAATCCAGCTGGCCACCGCTGTCATTTCTTAGCTCCTGTGTGGTCTGTATCTGTCTGAAGAAAGAGCAAAAAAGACACCTAAACTGGTGCATACGCTTTCTGGTATGCAGAAGACACACTGGGATCTGCCTGCTGACCATAGGTGGCAGATTATCTTCGTGTCTGGTAAAATATTGCTAGATTCTTGTTAGATTAGGCCAGCCTAATCTAACAGCTGAGTAGCTGTTAGATTAAGCAGTAGCTGGGAGCACGGTTCTTCGCGGCTTAGGCTGACTATCACCCCCCCACACACACACAGACCGCCTGACAGACTGTGTCACCTGCTTTGTGCAGGGGACAGACGAACGCAGGGGTCTTTCAGGGCTAGCTGCTGCACTAATCCTTGCTTGGCCTTGGAAGAATGTAGATGAAAGCTGCTATGGAAGTTCAAATATCTACATTATAAAATATTTTAGAAATTGAGGTACTGCCAAGCGTTTTACTTCTCTCAGCAGCAACCACGTCTGAGTTCCTAAAGCAGTCCTACCAGGCACTGTCCTGTGGGTTTCTGTTGTCCCCTCTGAGTATTTTCTAGGGTCAGAGGATATTTTTCTGGGAGCTAGGCTCACCGCAGGGGTAGGGCTGGTGGCATGCACATTGCAAAGAATTTTCTCAGCTAGACATAAAGACAAAGACGTGTTTAGAAAATTACAGTTTTAAGAAAAAAGTGTAAGTTCTGAAATAATTTACTTTGAGCCTCTGCTATGGATGTTTTAATGAAATCAAACACAAATTACACTGCCTGTAACTTTTTTTATATCATAAGTTGTCACTGTAACTCCAAATCACTTCCCTGACAGAATCTTATGCAAAATGTATGGATGCTAGGATGTCCTCTTACCAAGGCCACCAGTACCAGCAGGCATTTATCAGTCTACACTTTCAGTACACCGTTGATTTTGCTCTGGATCAGCCAATGGATTTAATTTTATTGCATTCTAAAAAATGTATCTTCTATCAATGAAATCTCAGTTCCCATCTTTAGTTTTCTGAAACTATAGCGTTCTATTTTTCATTATTATTGGAAACATTCGCATGCTTGATCTGTTCCTTTTCCTTCTTCATTCTAACAAATACATGCACTAGATAGAAGAAAGCTCTCTATATAGGGCCTGACAGTCCATAGTTCCTCCAGCTGAAGAACTTAGATGTTGGAGTACTCTTTGTCTGGCAGTCTGCTTTGTCTCACCAAACAGTGAGAGAGCCCTCAGGAGGTCCCAGGAGGACGGTGGTTAAGGTTTCCATCACCGTGTCTCCTAACGTCAGTGCCCACACTCTGTTCCACACAGGAGGAGGTATACTCTCTTTTGCTTTAAATTTCCACCATCCCTGCTCAACCTATGTGAAAAGGGATGAAGGAATGTGCTGCAAAATTCCCATGCTCTCTTTGAGGAAGGGATTTCTAGTTGTGATGAGTGACGGACCACATCATGTCTTCACTGGCACTAATAACACTCAGCTACTGAGTACATTTTTAGGGTATTACCGTGTTTGCAATGTATTTGTTTGCTGCTTACCTGTAGGCACTGTGATGTGATTAGAATGACGAAAGAGGCTGGATTACTTTGAAGTACTCTATCACTGGATTTTTTAAAGGATATTAGAAACGTATCTGTAATGATCAATAGAAGCTGAACCTGTTTGGGGACTAGAGGATGGATGAGGTCGGTCTTTGTCAGCCCTTTTTGTTCCCCAGACCACCAAGTATCACCCTGTGTCATATTTTCACAGTGGTTTTCATTTCAAAATGGGTTAGGTTTTGAATGTTGATGTTTTCACTTTTTCCATTTTTTTTCTTGTTAGTCCCACTTGTCTGTGCAGGAAGTGGGGGAAGAGTTTTTGTGCTTTTTTTTTTTTAAGTTTGCAATTTGTTTTTCCACATTCTAATGTCTTGGAAACCACTGGAATCCACTGTTTTGAGGAACCTTCCCACCCATTTTTCTGATGCCATGCTGTGAGATAACTGGTGTGCAAGGTGTTACGAAGAGATAGTTGAGGCAACAGTAGCCGATCTTTGCTAATGATGACACATTTCAGCTTCTCCTAGCACAGCGTCCTCCTAAGCACACAGATACACAGTCTCAGAAGCGTTGGCTGGGGACACTCGCTCTCTGGGAGGTGACATGCTAACCTGTGGTACTTCTCACATTGCTGACTGCCCCTTGCACTGTTTTGTCTCTCCCCATGTTTGAAGGTCCAACCTTGTTTAACTGAATGCTAGGCCTCTGCTGACACTTCTTATGTCCTTTACCTTATCCCTCGCTTCAAATCCCAAGTGCACCACCTCGCACTAGCTGCTGATTTGAAAAGAAATGCACCCCAAGCCCCCCTGTGAGACTGACGTTATTTTGCATTCATCTCGGTGCTTCTGAAGCATTTCGAGATCCTCCAGTGAAAGTCATTACATAATGCAAAGCATTGTATTGTTAAAACTTTAAACCATGACAGATTTTGAATACATATTTTTTGTGACTCAGTCATGAATAATCACAATTTGCATGTAATATTTTCCTGTATTCAGCATATCCTCCTTCTCATTTAATCCTTCTGTCTCGTGCTGCTGTGATAACTCTAAATCTGAATTACAGAAGCAACTGTGGATCATCTTCCTGGTGACTTGGTGATGAGCAATCTTGATATACCTATAGGCAGGAATAGTTGACAGTTTTTTGTAACGAGCAGGGAAGAAATCCATAAACAGAGGAAATATTTCTCTGTTTATGAACAAGTGCATCTGTTTTGCTTTCTTTGTATCCAAAGATATAGTGGCTGTCTAATATGAATATTATTTCCTTGTGCTTATTACTACAGTGCCAAGAGATGAACTAATATTGGGGCTTCACTTAATCAGGCTGTGGTGAAATGCTGAGAAATAGGCAGTGATGCCCCAGCACAACACCTATGGTCTTAAGAGGAGAACAGGCAGCCACTGAGAAGGTATAAAATGCAAGCATTAATGGAAAGTGATAAGGAATTCTCTGTCTTTGAAGTATCTTCATTTGCAAAGGACAGCTTAACTTTTCTTGGAAACACTATGCTATTTATTTAACTGGCTCCTTAGCTGCCATTTTCCATTTTCCCCTAATAAATTGGCCAGGTGACAGCTGCGGTCCTGCAGAGTGCCAGCTGTGGGAGAGGAGCTGAAATGTCTGCAGCAGCCTGTGTGTGCCCACGCCTGTAGAGCACTGTCCAGTGAACTGGAAATCCAGAGCCCAGCTCCACACACTTGTCCTAGATGTATAGGAACATAATTCTGCCATTGCACACTGGATATTGCCTTCAGAAAGGGATGTGACCAGAGTGACCAGACCTTATTAGCCAGGAGAAGCCCTGGGCCTGCCATGCTGCTTTCCATAACAAACACCCACTGTCCTTTTGAAGGTCTTTGCAATGTGTCCTCCCAGTGGGAGAGGAAATAGACTTCTGAAAATGGTATATCCTATGGCTCCTTTCATTATGGGGGATGTTAGCTGTGATGACTTCTTGCCTGGGGAACAAATGTTTACTCTTGAGTAAAAGAACTGTCTCTCAACAAAGCTGTTTTACCAGATGCTGGTTTATCCCATCCCTCTCCTGCACTTGAATATATTCTCATAATGCTCATTTTTGCTGGAATAATCCAACATCAGCTATGCTGACAATCCCACACAAAGCTATTTAGAGCAGCTAAGAGCTGGTTTGGGTCCCAGAGCCGACAGGCTGGTTCTCTTCCCCCTTTTTCCTTCCTCCTTCGTTGGTGGGGTTTGGCAACACAGTTCAGGCTGTGCATTACTCCTTTTTTCATCAATTTTATGGCGCTGGAGCATAATTAGCTCTCAGCTAGTAGAGGTCTTGCCCTCCTTATCTTTTGAAATGTAGCTCAGTCATCATGCTTTCATTTCACTGTTTGAATGTGGAAGCCGAACTCGCCACTGCCAGCTTGGAAAATAAGTCACCACACAGCTGCAGAAAAAGAATAATTGCACCAGAATGATTTTGGTTGGAATTACTTAGGGTAAGCCAACAAACTCTCCAGGTGCATTTTCATGCGCTGGCTTCAGCAGGGTGACCTGTCTGCAGCAAGCCATCTGTCTGCAGAGGCTTTCTGGCACCTTCAGCTCTGCTGACATCCTCTGTCTCTCACAGTTCAAACTCATTTCTACTAACTAGCTCAAGTGCAAGAAAAGACTGATTCTCCTCTCTTCACAACCAGTTTTAGCTAGAGCCAGGTTTTAGGCACGTTTTAGCTTCAGCTTGATTTAAGCAGAGAGTTCTGGTGGCATGTCAGAGCCCACTGGCACCTACAGGGTGTGAAACTCCATCAGCAATGGGCACTCTGCATAGTTTCCTTTTGCAAAGGGGGAAAAATTGTGTCCAAAAGCTTTCTCCAGTGTCAACCATCTGCTTTCAAGAACATCTTTCTTTGTGCTATTTCCAGTCTGAACTGGGGGTTAGGTTTAGCCTTTTTCACATGCTCATTCATGCCTGCTTTTCATTTGTTTAAATTACACTCATCCATCTTTTCTTTCAATATATTGCCTTGGTTACCACAAAGATAATAAACTCCTGTGCGCATAAACACTTTGGTCCATAACTTGTCTCACATAAATATGCTCATTAACTTTTCTACAGGATGACTTGCATGAGGAAGATGACATATGTGCTCGTTGGTAGGAAGATAAGAGTCTGAGGTAATTGGATTAGCTGTAATAGAAAAATGGGTGAGCTGCGGGGATGGAATTTGCCCAGGACGGATTTGGAGCACAGAATATCAGTGCTGCAAATCTGATAGCAAATGATGCTTGTTTAGATGGCAGTTCAGCAGGCTTTATAAGTGTATATCTAGCACTGAATCCATGTATCACCTATAGGATACAGGGGGCCATGCACCTGCAGATACTTGCATACAGCATTCTTTGATTAGAAGGGGCCCTGATGAATACATTTACTTAGGCTAAGAAAACGATAGGAATTTCACCACATTTTATAATCCAGTAAAAATAGCCACCCCAAATTCTGAAATAGCAATGTATTCTGCTTTTCTTTTCCTCCTTACCTCTAGCCCTCAAACCTGGAATGACCCCTGCTCCATCCATGCCATCCCATTGGCGTCAGCTGGAGGCACTGCTTGTAGGGAATCCTGTATGTTTAGTTAAGTGGGAGGTTCCTCAGAGCTAGCTTGAAAAAAACCAGTATTGACCTTTAACCCAAGAAAGGACATTTAGAACCATTTTTTAATAGGAGACTTAAATAATGTGATTCTCCCAGAAGGCTGGCTGCAGAAAGACAGAGCTTTGATAACTCACACATAGTGTATATGCACCCGTGACTCATGCACGTAAACTGGATAAGGTGAACTTTGTCTCTTCTGTTGGCCTGTCATGACTGACATTGCCTTGTGTTAAAATGTAAAGACTCTGCTATGTCCCTCTTCCCTCTCACCAATGACTTGCTCCTCTTCTTGTTGACAAAAAAATTCAGCTTTCCTACCGATCTCCTTTCTGGAGCAGAGATAATTATTCCCTGCAGTCATCTCCAGGACCTGCATGTGGCTAATGGAGACCTGAAGTTTCATGTTCAACCTTGTTGAAAGTGATGTAAACTCGGTTCCCTGGGGCCACTCGACAGCTGAACTCTGCCGGCGTTGCCATGATGTCTGCCCAGGGCTTGTTGCTGGTGATGGAGCTGTTGTTTCCAAACCCTCCTTACTCTGTTTCACTTTCATTCAATTTATAGTCGTGTCTGATAGTTGAGATTAATGCGGATTTTATTTTATATGCAAGCATGGAGTTCATTTGCAGGGTATTTATTGCTCCAGCCACATAGAGGAGATAAATCACATTTGAATATTGCATGCAATGGGTTCAGTAAGTTGTCTAAACTCTTAAAAAGTTGCCATTTAATCTCTGCATGTGGTTAAGTCCCATGAAACTAGGACTGAGCAGTAAAAGAGCAGTGAGCACTAAGCAGTACACAGGGCAGGCGATGCCTGGCTCCCTGTTCCATGGGCACTCACCCTGACTTCCACAGGCTCTTAAGCTCTTATTCTGTGCTCAGTGGAGACAAAAATAACAGGCCCACAGCCCTCTCTTGTACGGAATAAATGCATTTATTTATGCATTTACTTATATAGATATACATATTGATGTATTTTTTTTAAAAAAATGCCCACTCACCTAGAAATGGCTCTCCACATACACGGACCAAGATTTGCAAAGAGACCTGATGATTTTGAGCAGCGTTGTTGAGTGCTCAACTTAAGACAACAATGTCAACTTCATTGAGACTTTGGGGATATATCTCAAAACAGTGATGAGTCCATTCACCAAAACATCTTTGTGAGTATCATTTATGTCTTTGATGTTACACCAGGTCAGTACCAGTCTGACTGCTTACATTTTCAGATAATTTTCCACCCAAGCACACAGGAATCTACCAATTTTTCTATTTCAACATCACCTGTGAGGTAGATAGTGATATATTGACATCACAATCTGGCTAAGATAGGCCACTTTGGACTTGCTTTATAGTAAAAAATTAATTTTATTGTCTATTATCAAGCAGTTTATTCCTTGTGCTTGTGCTGTATTGAGTTCTGGTGTCCATTTAGAAGTGTCAGAAATAAATGTGCCTTGTAACCTTTCTTAGTAAATGTAGTAAGAGACCCAGCTGTGGGTCATCCAGAATGGCATCTTCACCCACTACCTGTATGTTCATCCATGTATTTGCACTTTCTAGTCTGTACTGATTGTGACATACTTTCATGAAAAAATAGTTGCTGTTACTGCATACACGGATCCAACAACTCCACGGGGCTCTTGCTATGCTTATGAGACTTTCCACAATACATATAAGATTTTCCGTTACAATGCTAAGTAAACACAAGTTTTCAAATAAACTTAACAGATCACTTTCATTTGTCAGCAGTTTACAATGGAAAACCAACAACATTTTTATTTCTAAAATCTGTCATGTCTCTAATCCTGGGTATTGAAATATTGGACAAAAACTGCTGTTTATTTTCAGACATTCATTCATTCAGCTGCTTTTGATGAATACCCCAAAATGTCATGTTTAATTTTGCTTTCAGCTTCTCACAGACAACCTGTCTGTTCCAAGAGGACATGTTGGATTAAATTAAATAAACATTGGATGAGAGGGTTGTTTCACTGTTTCATTGATTTAGCTAAGCAGAGCAGGCTGCTCTTGCAGCACAGAATAATAAGCATCCATCCCCTGCTTGCCCCAGCACCATGCCCATTCATATCTCTGGGTGTTTATGGACACCATACATACTTGCAAAGAAGAGAATACTGTAACATTATTGCTCAAGACATATACATTTGAAATGTGTATCTTTTCAATCCCTCTGTGCTCATCAAAACAACTGGAGAAGTCTGCTAGTTTACCAGGTAGGACAAATAGCTAAACATAGTGTGCCCTGATAACCATCATAGATCCAAACCTCTGATGTGCTTACAGCAAAAGCCAGGAGAGAAGGCACCCCTTCTAAAATAAAACAAAGCAGACAACAGAACAAGTATGAGCTGAAGTGACAAATTATAGAGGACTTCATGTGGAGAAATCAAATAAATGCCTCTAAATATTTTTAGCGTGCTCACTTTCCTTTCAATAGCTCAACAGGAGGTTCAGTGGTCTCACCTGGCATCTTACTAATGCTGCACTGATTGGTGAGCATGCAGGAATGGAGCAGTGCTGGCATCTTGGTCAACCACCTCTTCCAGGAAATTGTGAAAATGTCACACGAGAGACTTCACAAATGGCGAGCTGAAGTTTTGCTACAAAAAAAGAGGTTTGTGTTCACAGCAGGTGGTCAATAAATCTAGCACTGTTATGGATCATAGCTATAAGTCAGTTTTCAAATGTTCCTAACTGTATGTAGCATCTGTCTGATTCTGGAGTCTGAACACAATCTTTGCTGCAAATGAAAGATGGAGTTACTCCTGCATTTGGGCTTGCTTACTTTTCTTTCATTTGTGTCTTTTATTTGAGCTCTTCTTTGGATTCTGGTATTTCAGGAGACTATTTTTGATCAATATAGTCCTCCTGCAGTGCCTAATGATTTCCTTATTTTGAACTAAAAATCTCTTTCATAAGCAATTCCCTATAGAAATGTTTCTTTTGGTCTTATGCACTGCTTTGATTTTTCCTCAGGGATGGAATGTTACTTTTCCTTTTAATTCTCTTTAAACTGCTGACACTAATGCTCTCCATAAAACTTGTTGTGGGCCCTGCTCTGTATCTCATATATATTTGGGATTAAGGAGAATTTATTATCATGTGGTCTTAAAGCAGCTTTTTCATAAGTCTTGAGTACACTCTCCTGTCAGGTGAGTGCTGATTATATATCATAGGAGAAAAAAGGTTTTAAAAATAGATCCAAGAGTGAGAAAAATCTGAAGGCTTGAGATAAACAATTAGGAGAAACAAGACTGGGAGGAATTTGCAGCAAGAGAAAAATCTTAGCTCCCATGGAGGATGCTCGAGTGGATGATGCTGTTTCTTCCGAATGGAAGAAGCTGTGAGCTAGGAGGTGACCCAGAACTGCTCAACACTGTGACGGCCAGACAAGACAGGACACCTGAGCTCAACTCCCACCAAAATACAGGATTTGGAATCTGGGATTTTGATTCCATTCAGTGGGGTTGGGGACATGCACAGCAGAAACAAGAGTCACCTGCTCAGAAAGTGCAATGCATAGGCACCCATACTGCATATATAAATTTATATGATGTTCTAGAACACGTATCAAGCTGAAAATCCACCCTTTGACTCGGGCTTTTTTCAGACACCCCAAATCAGGCTAATATGGAAATAATTATGGAAACATTAAATATTAAATATAAATAAAAACTAAATATGGAAACAACCCCAAACCCAATCCATTTTGAATGTGTTCGCCTGGCACTTCCACGGCTTTTGGAAGATATATATAAACTCACATAGCATTTCATGCCTTGCATTTAAAGAGATTTCAAAAGCAATCACTCATTGAGGAAAAGAAAAAGAAAGTATACTTCTTCTCAGTGATCTCTAAAACACACAAGTAAAACAGAAGTCCTTGTGTTTTGTGAAGGGGAAATATCAGAGGTTAAAGATGCAGGTTGCAGAGAAAAATGCTTTTGACTGCAAAAAGAAAGGTTATTCTAAATATTGTTGTCCTAAAATTGGTATTACTCACCACAGGCTTGGAAACTATTCAGAATTTATAACTTGATAACTTCAACTAGAGCAAAATATAGATAAGTAGATCAATTTTTAATATGTGTAACTGCAAATCTGACAGAGATAAACTCTTCAATGAATCACAGGCTCAACTTGTTTGAAGTTAATAGTCATTTCATTAGATTTGACTTCAAAAAACCACCTTGCCATGATTTAATATTATAAATTATGAACTATTCAAATGGCTCACTGAACACATGTTATTTATAGATGTACTTTAAAAGTAAGCAAATGTAAGCAAGCTGTATATTTAACAGGTTACACATTTCATTCCCAGGAGACTATTTCACACTGGGAACTACCACGCTAACTTGTCATTGTGATCTAGGGGTATGAGCAGGAGCACGGAAGCTGGTGGTTACAAGGTAGGCGGTATGTGACCTTGAGAAGACATTTCACCTCTGCATTGTTTTTTCACCTGTAAAATAGAGAGCAGGGGAAAAGTAATGAAACTCTCCTAGGGTTTGCACTAAGTTAACGTTTGTAAAACACTTTGAGGTTTGCAAATGGAAAAGGTGTCAGAAAAGTGTTACAACTTCATTTATCTCAAATTATTTTTTGTAAGCAGGGATCAGATCCTCAGATTTGGCCTTTTTAGATTGCTTCTGTGTTGCAGAGATGGTAAATCTGCCTTCATAGGACAGCTAGGGGGAATCCCTGCACACTGTAAAGCTGCCTTTCTGTTTATTTCTGCTGCAATTTGGTCCATACAGAAACATCCAGATAATTTTTTTTACTTGAAAGTTAGTAAAAGACATATGATGGAGGTAAAGAATTAAAATATTTGTAAGAAAACCAGTTTCTCCATTCTTGCTTAAACCAACTTCCCAGTGTATCCAGTGCTGTTCTAACCAGCACTGTAGCTCACTCATTCTTCTTGCACTGTAAAAACCCTAAATCATTCATTTCCATTGCTGTTTCTTAACTCCTTGAACTAGTAATTGGCACTGGCTTTAACACCGACTGCCTTCTTAGTTGACTTTGATTCATGCATATACAGGCAACCGTCAAAAGCATTAAGCATTTTTAATGTCACCCTTCCCAGCCTTGCAGGCTCCAGCTACAATTTCCTTTCCCAACTTTTCCATCAGCAAAATTTCCACCCTAAATGTTCCGTATCTCTGAGGCCAAATTGATGTACACATCATCTTCTGGTAATGGATATAAAATTCAGTTCCACTTAAAAAAACATCTCCAGAGCACTGGGTTTTGTTCACATTTATCTAAATATGAGGTTTGGAGCATGCAAAAAATGTATGTTTTTAATCATGAGAGATCAGATGTTAATCTGAGTGTTCATAAATCAGTGATCAAAATTGTAGCAAGACCAGATTATGGCAGGAAGGACGTCCTAGTAAAAGGACTATGCATTCAAATGCCCCACGTGAAGTCTGCTGCCATGAGCCCTGCAATGCTGGATCCTTGTCCTTCCCCTGATTCCTCCTTGCTGTGGCTACTGGGGACCTGAGGGTCCTGTGCAGTCCAGGATGTTGCCTTGTTGAGGAACATCCATACTGCCTGTAGACTCGTCAATTCTGATTCATATTCCCTCCAAAGGAAAGGTTCTGGTACATTGTATATAAAAAATGTCTCTGTGGTTGATTAGTGCTGGCTCTCATGAAACCCAGACTGCTGGGTCATATGCTTTGAGTCTGCCACCTCTTTTTTTCTTGCAGTCATAAAAAGCCTTTCAGGGAGGCAAATTTAATAGCAAAACATCATTGAAACATGGGCTAACTCCCATTGCGTAATTGTAACCTCTGTCTGTGGGAGTTATTAGCCAGGATGACAGGCTTTGCATTTATTTATTCTTCCAGTGGCAGTGAGAACATCAGAGAGCAAAGGTCCCTAGGGGACTGCTCCATCTCATTTCTAATTGGGGTATTTAATAGTTTCTACCACAGGCCTCTTAAGATTGAATGTGAACTGTGTCCTATTAGCCAGAAAACACTGTTCAGCAAAGTGACAGTCAAATCTTTCAGAACAGTATTGTTGTTTTTAATATACTGGCCTAAGGCTTTTGGGTGAGAAAAAGGGAAAAATAATTGCTTAGCACTGAGAGGCTAAGGGACAATTTAGGATCCGTTCCTATCTACTAAAGTAGGCTAATTTCTATATTGTGTATTCAGGAGAATAACCAGAAATTAGATTTGCACTTACAGAAACAAATGGCCTTTCTTTTATAATTGGTCCCTGCTTGGAGGAAACCTGTCAGCACATTCTGTGGATGTATTTCAGCCTAATCCAGCCTGGAAACACCTTAACGATTGAATTCTCCTCCTGCAATACTAGGTATCCAGGGCACTTCCTCACCCTGGTACTAAAACTAACCAGGCGCACCTTGCGATCTCAGAGTTCAAAGCTCACTCACCATTCAGTGCACTGCCAAAATTCAAGAGGGGTAAAGTTTTTCACAAGATCGTGATGTTTTGCTGTCAAAGATGCTGGCTTTTTGCTCCAGTATTGAATGTATTTCGTAGACATTCAGAGCAAGAGACTTCAAGTCCTCAGAAGTACTCCAAACATTATCTGCCTGATGTTGCCCAACAAGCTCAAAATAAACATGACTTTCACTCATGTGTTTTACTGAATAGTGATTCACAAACAAAACAAAACAAAAAAAAAAAAAAAGAAAATTAAATGAATGAAGCTTGTGCTTCTTTCTGCTTCTTTTTTATGAGTAAAGCTTGAGAAACATCTATTTCCACCTTGTGGTATTGTCACAGTCACATTTCAAGCATGTGCAGGCACTGTCTCAGATATCAACGTATTTTTGCTGAGTGTCTTCTTTATAGCTCCCATAAAAAACTTTGTAAAGCCCAAACTGCCAGCCTGCAAGATACTTTGTGCGTGTTGGTATTTCCACCCAGATATCCTCTGGAGGACAGAGGCTACATAAAGATAACAGAACGGACTGCATTAAGGCGAGAGGAAAAAAAATACGGACCATGGTCAAAAGCACAAGGTATTTAAGGTATGCTTTGAAAGCACAGTGAATCAGAGCTATCCTATATTCAGCAGGGCTTATTCCTTCTTTTGACGCATATTCTAGTAGCACCCGATCAATCACCTTTGTTCCCATTTTTATTGTATTGCCTTTATTTTCCAGTGTGGTGTGCCAGATTTTGTAGTGTATCCAAAACAGAAGATCATGGTGTAGATGTCTGACAAAGCGAAGAGGTCATGTGGAAGGACCTGGTTATTAATTTTGAAGAAGAATGTGTGCACGTGGCAATAACAGCCAAAGAAGCTGATGGCTTTAGGAAAAGAGGACATACTGAGGGACAAACCTTGACTGTGATAAGTATATAATCTCTGCATAGATCAACAAGAGATTTCTGATTAACTTCAAGGGGGAATGGGTTAGTCTTCAGTCTAGAAGGTATGATTTAAGAACCCGTGTTATTGTACAGCTGCTCCTATGTGAGGGAACACATAGAGCAACCAGCTATATATACATCCTCTTACCCCAGCTTCATATATCACTTCTTACCCATCAAACACTCCAGAGAAACTGTATTCTTGCAGCTTTGTGGAAAAGAATATGAGACAACTGGTACTCAGGCAAACTGTCCGGAGATACGTGCTTACATTAAAAAAAAATATATCCTCTTGCCTTGTTCAGCTCCTGTCTATAAATCTTTCCTTGGCAGGGTTATTAAGAACAACTGGCTGAAGCTGCACTGTTGTTAGCTGAGATTCTTGCTGTCCTATGAACCTGTCAGCCAAGTTACAGCAGCAAGCATAGAGAATCAATAGTCTTTTGGCAAAGAGAAAGAGCCGACACTGATTCTTCCAGCTCTGGCAGCTGCCTTACATACCCTGCCCTTTGATGTGTGGTCAAGGCTTGTCTTAGGCATGTTGTGGTCCTGTTACACCATGTAGGTTGTTCAGTATAGGAGGAAGGAGAGCCCTACAGAGCCACGTCTTCCCTAACTTTCATGAGTTAAGGACTGGGTGAGTTCGACAAAACCTCAGACTTTCAGAGGGATAGATGGGACTGGGTGAAAGGGCTCCTCTCACTCCTTCCCATCTCAGATGTTTGACAATCTGGCAGTGTTCTTGTTCTGAGGAAGTGCCCTCAGTGGACTTCTGGAGAAGTCTTCTGTCACAATTTAGTATATCTGACTACATAAAAAGATATGGTCCACAACCACCATTAAATTAACAGTTGTAGACTATGGTCCCCAGCTATGGTATAGACATACAAAACTTTGAACCTGCAAAGGAGCCAGCTAGCTGAGATTTAACACAGGCAAAACCAGAAAGATGGTTTATCCACATTATGATACTAAAGGCAAAGAGTCATGATATTGTTCCTTCTTTGCCCCCTAACATTCCTATCACTGCTCCTGAAAAACAGTAAGTAATATCCCATTTGCCTGATGTTGCTTTGCAGACCTTTTGAGTATTTGTTTTTTCTCAACTCAGCTGTGTTTTGAAATGCTGTGCATCCCTACAAGAACCCAGTCAGAGGTGGGTAGAGGATTTACTTTGTAATGATTATTCTTAATACTAAATGGCACCTCATAAATCAATCACTCATAATTTGACTTCATTAAGCATTCTTTGTTTTACATCATTAATTCATTAACCTTGGCATTGTCGGCATGTTGCCACAATCAAATCCAACTTATTTTGTCTTGTGCATTGAGAGTTGAGGGCAGATCTCATACTGGGCTGTTGTCTAATGGACCTGAAGTGCCTGTTAAGTGTAATGATGCACTGTCCTAAATATAGGTGTCTAGCAGGGGGAGAGGATGCATGTGCTGGAGCTGAGCAGGTATACACGCAGGTGCTGAGCTGGGCACACCCAGCCCTTTAATCCCAGTTTCATCAAATACCTAACAAATTTTCTAAAGCCCAGACTGATTCCACCCTTGAGCTGCAGCTAAACTTGAATTTGCCATGGGGCTGTTTCAATTTTGCTTACTTGGATGCTGTTCTCAGATGAGGAGAGAATTGACATAAAGGCTTTGCTCCACATCTGCTGTACTTTTCAAACTGCAGATAATTAGTGGATAATGCAAAATGATATAATTTGCATCAGAAAGGTAACTGAAAAACCTCTTACACATATTAGGGGGCATAATCTAGCCCTTTGCTGTGAAAACAACAAAAGAATATTCAGGGCAAGTTCTGCCTTGTGTAATATGTGCTGATAAAATAGCTGAAGCCAATGACATCCTGCAGATCCCTGCCACCCTTTTTCATGTTGGCCTGCCTGTGGCCAGCTGCCAAAGGACCATGTAGAGCAACAAGGGATACTATAAGCCCTGGCCCCAGCTGTTTGGAAAAGGTAACTTCCTCCATTCAGAGGGTCAAAAGACTTGCTAAAGCCAAGCACCCTCACTAGTGCTGCAAAGGGAAGGAAAGAGATAAAAAGCAGCCTGAGAAACTTCTTTTCAATTTTTTTATAAGTATCAATAATTGAACTGCTCAAAGCTATTGTAAGCAATATGTCTTTATGTTACAGACATCTGACCTGTTTCTGAAGGTGGTGATTACACTGACTTCCTAGCAGAAGCTCAATCAAATCTGTGGTTATGTGGTTTCCTTTCAAACTGGACAATATGGCAGTGCTGGTGTTATAATGTTTTTGTGGGTATGAATTTACTATATGCCTCCTAGTTGGGCTTCCCTTCAGTGGTCATGTCAGCCCAGACTCCACCAGCAGGAACAGCCGTTCCCAGCCAGACACACCAGTTTGTTTCATTCCCGACTTTCTGCCTGGTTTGGTGAAAGAAAACACAATATGCCACGGTATTTAGGCCATGTCAATAGTTTCTATGAGCCATCATTTCCAGTATTACCTATGCTCAGGAGATAGCATGGTGAGAGGAAAGTGCTGTATCTTGTGCAGTGTTAAAGGAAGATAAAGTCAGTGACTGCTACGCATGCACAGGAACAACACTACACTTTCAGCTCTTTAAACCATGTTTTTAGTTTCAACTTCTGCACCTTTTTGACAGCCCATATTCCAAGAGATCACTGAGGTTTCCACCAGCTATTAGTCTTTAAATACAAAATATTAATTCTGTTTAAAAAGGCAAAAAAGCATTTGTGTTTCTTAAAAAAATAACAGTGTAAAGGTGGTGGGTTTTACAGATGAATATGATACCTATAGGAATCAACAAGCCCTTCTGATACCTGAGATACTCTTTTCCAGAACTCCAGCTTTTCATCCAGCCTCTTGAGAGCGTCATTTTATTACTGCATCTGAATCAACACACTCCCCATTGCCTTTTCTGCTTAGTACCCATTTGACACCTATTTATTGACTTCATTCTGGTGCCTGGCCAGAGTTGTCCCTAGGATATCTCCTCAAAGTATTCTTTATCTTTTAATTGCACCAATTAATATTCCAAAGTGCTTATCAGCTATCAAACTTTCAGCTGGAGGCCTAACGATATTTTATTGCTAGTGATTTGCCCAATTCAAGCTATAAACCAGCAATCAGTGTTTTGATGACAAATAACGCAGGTACTTATCATTGCAAATAATGGACCTAACTTAGTCTTCACCTGCTTATTCAGATTATTGCTGAGTTACTCCAGCATGCACAAGATCAGATGCCTGGTTTTCTGGCACTGGAGACCAGTGTAACTTCTGTGGAGTCAGCAGATCTGGCTGCAAGTGTAACTTGACTGAATGAAATGGCTCCTCCTCTTGTTAAACTCAATGGAAAATACACTAAATCAACAGGATCAGGATCTGGCCAGCTGGGGAGTCTCTGTTTATAGAGAGACCAATTCTTCTCCTGTTTCATGTGTTTTGAACTCCTCAAAATCCTCTGACTTCAAAGGAATTAATCTGGATTTACAGCTGTGTAAATGACAGGAGAATCAGACTTGAGAGAGAAAAAAAGAGAGGCCACTAAGTGGATTTGTGGATTTCCTCAAATAAAGAAGTATAAGATTTCCTTAAGTGTAAGAAAGTACAGACGGTGGTATGTGGGCTTCCCCTGCTTCCCGCCGCCCCCCCACCCCCACATCACTTCCCGGTCCCATGTGCTAAAAATATTTAAACATTTTACTCTTTTAAATATTCCTAGCATTGTCTTCTAAAAAATTTTAAGAAGAAAGCCCTAAATCAGCAACAAAAGCCCTCTCCTATCTCAAGATGAATGACTGATGCATATGAAGACTTAAAAGTTGGCACAAATGTCTTTCTGAAGCATATAATGAAAATGTCTCAGTATAATGCACTGGGGGTAGGAGGAAGCCGGAGAAGACCGAAGGTGCTGCTGTGGCTGGCCGGCTGCTTCTGCAACAGCTACACCATAGGAGCCAGGTACAGCTCTATCTGCTGTCTGTGACCAGATTAGAAGGCTTCTTCCATGGCTTGCACGGGAGCCTTCTGTGCAAAAAGAAACACCTTCCTGCCCCCTCCAGCTCCCTCTATGCACTAGCGAACAACACAACACTTCTTAAAACAAATCTATACACTTACAAATTTTTTTGAGCAATAATCAGGGCTAAAGTTTGATTTCTAGGATACACCTCCCTTCTTATTAGAAGAGACTTATGAAAAAAGAGAATGCAGGTCTTCATACCTCAACCACCTTCCCTTCCCTGTACTTAGAAGAAAGGACAGTAACAGAGAGCAAAGACTCACCGGCACACAACCTGGGAACTAAATGGTGTGTTTTTCATTTGCTTCTTTCCATAATAGCTGAAATAATTTGTACAAATCACGTCACCTCATAGCGCTCATCCTCCCTATTTCTAAACTAGGGTTAATAACTCATGCAGAAGAAGTCATTAAGAAAAGTATCAACGCCTAGTGGCAGATATCACTTCTTGCTACCATAGTTTGATAAATTGCTGGCACTTCTTTAATGGACATAAGCTTAACTAGATACTAGTGTGGGGGGTTTTGCCTTGTTCATGCTTATGGTGCGCACTGAGCTATTACGAGGAGAATGGTTCTGAAACGTCAGGTCTCTCCCCTATCTTAGTACTTCATCCTGTGTGCTTTGATGGTCCTTTACCAATTTCTCTCAAGTAACACTGCAGCCTGACTGCAGTCCCAGAGTCCCTTCAAGGGAATTTAGAGCTTGTTCAGAACTTTCCTTTCTTGCAAGAGCTAATACGAATAATATTGGCTGGACTGCAACTGATGTACCTCGACATGGAGTCTTCAGTCGCCAAGGACCTGCACTGGCTTGCCCTGGTGACAGCATGGTCACTTCCTTGGGATGTAACAGAGATAAACAGATAGCTCTGCTCCCAGAGAGCTGAAGCAGTGTTGTAAGCACATGGGTGCAGTAAACTGTGGAGAAAAGAGTGAAACAAACTGGGGGGTTGGGGTTTTTTGTTTATTTGTTTGGTTTTGTTCTATTTTGTTCCCCTACCCCATCCTCCCCCTTGACTGGGGCATTCGTTTGGGACATGAGGCAACTGAGGTTGCAGTTGCTATTCCAGTGAATAATTAATAGCTATTTCTGAGTTGGGTTTTTTATTATTTATCAAAAACCACAGCTGCATCAAAGCTAAGGAGTTAGATCAAAACTTATCACTTCTGTGAAAGCCTGTGCTGGTGGAACATGCTATGGAGTGTAATAAGAACAAATGCTTGAGGCTTGAGTGTGTCAGGGACAGAGTCCCCAGCCAGAAGCAAGGCTATTTGACTTGCTTCACATCAGCAGTGGCCTTGAGGAACTGTTGCAGTACTACTAAACTATCAAGCTGCAACAAGGTTTTTACCATCCCATACCAGCTCCCTCATGCCTCAGCACCACCACCAGTCCCACACAAGGTTCCAAAAGTTCATCTACTGTCTGTGCTGCTTCTTCATCCTCTTCAGGCCAGTCCACCCTGCTTC
>JAVJGI010000063.1:41636384-41647984 GCA_035590275.1 Ibycter americanus | reverse complement strand
TCAGAGTCTCCTGGGGCCTTTCCTACCTCCCTGGGCTCTTCTTCATCCAGTCTCCTCTCTCTTCACCCAGTGCTCCACTTCCACTGGTGCTCCTCAGTGCTATTTAGCTACTTAGCAGGAACAAGCCACAGCTGTACATTATCTGCATCAGCCAACCCACCGCCCCTGAAGCAAGCCCACAACTGTATATTATCAATGTTAAATAACCCTCTACAGGGAACAGAGATTATCTAGCAAGGCTACTGCTGCTGGTTCTGTTGAAATTTCTCAGAGATGGAGAAATGGGACTGGGGCAGGGGGGCATGGGGAGACACACATGGCAAATGCTTGCAGCAGTTTCAGGGCCCGTTAGCCCCTCAGTAGCACCAGCAGAGCTTGCTCAGGTTGTAGTAGTAAAGCTTCAGCAGTCCCATGAAGCCAGCAGAGAGCAGGAGAGCAAGGACAGGTCCCCCCCAGGCTTGTAGTCTCTGTCCTTGACCTAGAGACCCCCTGCTTGGGTGCAGTCTGCGGCAAGACTTTGCATCTACTGATTTACTCAACGTGCCCTGCCCTCTGTAGTGCTTAACAGGCCTTGTGGTCCCCAGGAGAAAATAATTTTCTATTTAATCTGGGAAATACTTGTACTTAGTAAGTGGAAATACACTTGAATACTTGGAAGATCTCTGACTAGTCCTCCTGCTCTGCCAGCTGCCTCCAAGTGCAGACGCAAAGCAAGGCTGAATGCTCCCTTCTGCCTCATTGCTCCACTTGTTCTGTGCCAGCAGCTGGCAACCGATGCTCTGGGAAGAGCCTCTGTGGGGATGCACAGTGTCCCATGTGGGCAGGAGTGTCTCTTGCCTGTCCCTTTCCTACTGTAACAGCACAGGCTCAAGGCCCTAACAAAGTCACAGGCACCTGCTGAAGGTCTTAATTTACTCACTGATGGTATGAAATGAGGGTGGAAAATGCATATGCATAGAGGAGAGCTGAGCAAGCTCCTTCCAAAGCTCTCTGACGTGGTGTTTGAGGTGTCACCACAACTAAACTGGAAGCACGCTTGCTTGCACACCCATCTGTGGGTGCAGGGGAGAGCTTCCTAGTGCCCGGGGTGTGAGCTGAGCATCCTGACCCTGGGCTCTGCCCCTCACTCCGCTCAGCCTCCCTCCCCGCACGAGGTCCAGGCAAGCCAGCCCGCTGCTCTGTGCTCCTGTGCCCAATCTCTGTGAGGCAGGAATTGCTGAATAGTGCTTTGGCTCCAGCTGGGCAACTCATGACTGGCAGGAGGATGGGTCTCAAAGTCCCATTAGCCTGGTGCATGCAGACAAAGAAGTCATATGGCTGCATGTATCATGTCATTGGTATCGGGAAGTCGTTTGCAGTAAAGCTGAAGGTGATGGACTCCCAGGCTGCAAACTGTCGTAGCATGCAGGGTCATCACTCTGAGTCCAGGGAGGAATGGGTGGCATTTCTCACTGAAGGGCTTCAAAAATGGGATAAGTCAGCCTTTAGTACACTGCAGTCTTGTTTAACTGGCAATATTTCTCTGCAGATGGATAAACCAGGCAGTTCTAGAAGCAATGGGTGGTGCTTTAAATTGGTGGTTTGTTTTTGTAGAGTGGCTCACCACTATTTTATGGAACAGAAATGTACTTTCTGCAGCTGCTCTCAGTCAATGCTTCTGAAAGCTTTAATGTGGTACTGTCTGGTTCCTGACTATTCCTACAGATTAATCAGCCATCCTCTCCCCCCAGTTTTTGTTCTAAAGTTCCTAAATAAATTTTGGTTTCACTTTGGGGAAATCTCTTTCTGGGGGTTGTTTCTTTTCTTGTCATCTCATTTTGCAGTGTTGAACACCGTTGAAATAATTCTTTCCTATGTTGTTCCTGTGCACTATTCTTTTGAAATTATTCCATGCAGCTTCATATTTGTTCAAGCAGAAATGCTTAAAATCCCTGGCAAGGGGTGTTGTTATCAGGGGTAATCACCCCCCTGCGGAGATGTGAAGTACAAGGTGCAAATGAGTACCTTGTCTCCCAGAGGCACTGTTAGCCAGCAACAGCCACGCTCCAGGAGCCGTCTTAGAGGTATTGTGGAATGTCTTGTTTTTCCACAAAAATCATTTAAATAAATTACCATGACGGCTGGAAACTGCTGGCTGATACTAAAATGTCTTAAATGAAGAAACAAAAATAAATCTTTCAAGCACTTACCATCATGCCATGTTCCATTAGTCCATTATTATTTAATTACAGGCAAGGGGCAGTGGCAGGGAGGGGAGCAGGAGGTTGTGAAAGGACTTTCTCCTTTAGATAGGAGGCAACCAGAGCATGGACCAAGGGGCAAGCTAAGGCCACTACACTTTGAAAAGAGGCTGAAGCATGATGGCATGCCTGCCCTGTAGTGTAGAGGTACCCAAGGTGTTTTTAACCAACTTGCTGGGGCAAGCTTGCCACCATGAAGACCTCTGTGCAAGGCGGTTTTGCTGCTGCTTTGCCAGCTCATAGTGCAGCTGCTGCAGATCTCCTGGCCTTGTTCCCCCCTCGCATCACAGGGCAGATGTCAGCCTCAGCTGCATACATGAGGCTTTGTCTGGATCTGTCCACCTGTGAGATGGACAGTGGCACCTGAAGTGCATAGTGACTTTAGTCTGCCTGAGTCTGAAAGATGCACATGCTTTGCTTAATGTCTAGAAAAATAGCACTCCCTTCTTCCCATCCTTCATCCTGGTGATAGGAAAAAGGGTGCTGAAAGACACTGGGAAGGCTTGGATGCCACTAGCTCAAAAGCAGAGCAATAGGGCGCATGTTGGGAGGGAGATGTGCTGTGCTTGAGACAACCTCTTCAAGCAGATTGCTGAGGGTAAAAGACCAAGTTATGGACAACATAGCTTAGAGACTGTGCTCAAAATGCTCTGAAGCCTGGGTCTTCCAGGTGTGGCCACTGTCTGTGGGCTTGCACAGAACTCAATACTTGGCACACCTGGTTGTGACTCATGATTTACAGCTAATGAAATTACATGGGGAGGCATATTCTGTGATTCATGCACCAGGATGCATCCATTGCGCTTACTCTTGCAAAACAGCCACAGGCTGTATGTGATCGAAGTGGTCTTACTGGTAGCAGAGTGCATGGGCCCCGCTGATGCTGTTCCAGAGCCACCTCTTCCAGCCAGTTCACTATCCATGATCACCCCTGTGGGAAAATCACCTTGGGGTGGATGAGGGGGGAAATCAGAGAAAATTGGGTCCTAATAGAAGCATAGTATTACAGAGAGCTTTTTTAGGGTAAAATACAGCTATCGCTTTCAGCATGGTTGGCATGCATGGAATCTGCATCACCACAGTTCCTTCAGCAACACACCCTGCCAGCTCAGCACACGCTGATGGGAGTGACGGAGGATGGAGTGGAGTGGGGACACCACGGCCGGGCTCTGCTGTGCTCCCTGCAGGAACGGGAACTTGATGGCACCACACAGCTGGTAAGCTGCATACCAGTTGTTGCATGAAGAATCCACAAGATGTCTGTGGCTGAGTCAACTGTTTGGTGAAATGACTTTCCTCAGATGAAATAATCTCACTGTAATACTAACGCACGCCTCCATCTCAAAGTTACCTGCCTCCAAGGTACTACTACACCTCACTGGGCACATGATGCCAGTTATAACAACAATACGTATGACTAGAGTCACTCAAGCTCTTCCTAAATGTGATGGAAATGGACCAGTCCTGGACTGAAATAAGTCTAGAGTGGGGGGAATTGTTGTCTAACCTCCCAGACTACCCAACTCTGATTCAGTGTTCACAAAGCTAGGTCGATCTGACTCACTCTAAAGTTGTTATGAATTAAGGGACTTCTAATCAAGGTAGTCAGCCTCAGGGAGGATGAGAAACAATGAACAGATAGTGAAAAGAACACCATTCTCTAAGTTACGCAGAAGGAAGCCTTCAAATGAGGAAAGTTCTAGCTATGAGAGGAAACAGGATGATGAGGTGTTGCAATCCACTGACATCAACAGAAAATTAGTTGAAAATAGGACAAAGATAATAGTGGTAGTGGGAGATCGAGACCTCCAACTCAAATAGCCCCCTCGAAAGAGGGCAAAACCCCACTTGAGGAGCATGTGTAGTTAGTAGAGAACTTCAGTAGTGCTATCTGAGGGTGTGTACTAATTTGCATTAGAAGCAAGAAACTCGTAACCAATCCCATGTGTGATAAATGAGTATGCGATGTACTATGAAGTATAAAAAGTGGACAGCTGAGGGGAGAAGTTAGGGAAGACTCCATGATAACTTCTGGCATCAGTTGATGGGCTGAACCTGTCTTCTCCCCCATAGGGATGCCTGTTGGGTAAGAACTTTGTCTTATGCATGCTAAATATCTAACTCACGCTAGCTGTTATTACTGATTATAGTCTGGTTGTATATAGTTTGGTTGTATATCACTTCAAGCTTGTTTTTGCAGACAGTCTCTATCACTGGCAATCATGAACCTTAATTTGTCACCATTTCATATTAACAAAGAGTGTTATTCCATAAACTGTTAGCATTAATCCTTTGTGGGTGCTAGCAGTTGAAGGCAGCGGGTAACACACTCAAATAAAGTGGGGAGACCTGCTGAGGCATCCCTCTTATGCTGTTGGCGTGTTTCCCTGAACAAGGCAGTTGAATTGCCCTCCGATCCAGTGGGACTGTTCAGCAAAGGGTCCCTGTAATGGGATGCTGACAGACTGGTCAGGCACAACGGTCTTGGCTTTCCTGGGCTGCTGATAGATCAAACACCAGGGGTAGAGAGAATCTCCCCCCTCTCCCCCACACTTTCATGTGACAGCCCCAATGCAGGCGATGGCAGTACTGTCAGCGAGCCCTCACCCAGAACTACTGTATCTGCATTGTGGCTTAGCTGCTGCACAGAGAGGGCAACAAAAAGCCAGTGAGGTGCCTGCCAGACCTGCTCAGGAACCTCTGGCACAGCCTGCAGCAGGCTTTCCCCCTTTTCCCTTTTCTGAAGCACCCCAGAACAGAGCTTGTGACCCTAGACTGGTGACTGGCAAGCCTGGCTGAGGCAGGAGCTGGGCTAGTGTGCTGAGACAGAGTCCTGGAGAGGAGGTGGCCATGGGCTGGGGTGTGTTGGCATACTGGAGAAGCCATGGCAGATGTGAAGAGGCAATAGTGAGTCTGAAGTGTCTGCAGTTGTCATAGCAGTAAGGTCTGGTGAGAGGCACACAAGAATCAAGTGTTTTGGAGATAGGGAGCTTGGCACCTGGGACTGAGGGTGGACTAGGTGCCATCAGCCCCCACCACTCCCTGCCAGTGATGGGAGCAGTGTTAGGCCAGTCCAGGGCTCATTCTACATCTGCAGACAGCTCTCTGCCATACACCATGGCCATCTGCAACTCCTCTGGACCAGGCATCTCTTCTCCCCGGGTTTCTTTCATTTTTTTAATACTTTCCCTGCTGGGGAGAGGTCTGGATTAGGCCAGGTTCAGATGTAAAGGGAGGATGGGAGATCTTTGGGGTCATATAACTAGTAGTCAGAGCTTCTTACACCAAACCAGGCCCCTTCCACTGGCATTACAGGGCACTCCATGCAGCTTTATAGGCTGCCATGGAGGAGACAAGTTTTATATTGCAGAGAGCCCTGTGTTGCAAGCCGGGAGCGCACATCACCCCATGCTTGTGCAGATGCCCTTGTATTCACTAAAGGGAGATAAAAAGCTTAGGTCTAGGTATAAGTAAGCACAGAAAGTGTGTCTAGTGTGTAACTTTTTGCCTTCTTGTAAGGCTCCTCTGCACACACAGGGACAGTTTTTTTGCCATGTTAGCATAGAGCAGTGTGTGTCCAAAAGCTGTGTGGGGGCACGTTAAGGTCCATCACTAGGACAAGGAGGTGGTGGAGCTGAAAGACTTACATTAAAAAGTAGCCAAATGGGAAGCCTGTTGGAAGAAAGAACCATTGTTTGCTGTGAATCTCACCAACTGATCTATCAACACACACACCCTCCTCCATGCTTGCAAAAGTCCTCTCCCAACCTTCCATCTTCTGAAAAGCATTATCTATCTGCACTAAACAGTCTGTCATCCCTTCCTCTGTTTACAGAAGGTTGGTGGATGGATGAATGGAGTGAGAGACGCAGCCCAGAAAGCCCCTTGCCCTGCTGTAGGGCTGGGTCCCTTGGGGAGCTGGGCACACACTGGGGTGGGGGGTTCGCAGGCAGAGCCACGTAAAGCACCTCTGCTGTGCTCCCCACCCCCAACCTGGCTGGGCCCTGGGACCCCTGGATTAATCCCTTGGAGGCTGCTCAATAGCACCAAACCGTCCATCCTGAGGCGTCACCCTTATGTGAATTCATCGAAGTAGGAGTTTTTATTCTCTCATAATGGCAGTGTGAACGGGGTCAGACTGATCCTGAATACCTTCATTTTGATATGCAAAATGAAATGGGAACTCTCAGGATTCTGCACTGAAAAATGGCATCTCCTTGTATTTAAATGAAGCAGGGTGCATGAATTCATTATGATCTGAAAGCTCTTCAAACACTGCCTAAGTAGGTACAACAGTCTCAGATGGGCCTCAGGACTAGCTGCTAATGTGTGTATTTGAGAAAGTTTCCTTGGACTTTTCCTAGTCCCTACTTCCAGCTGCAGAGCTCCAGCTTCAAAAGAGCATCCATGCCAAAGAAGGTACACTGAAAGAAGCCAAAAGCTATAAAAATGTCTTCAGTGTAATTTAACTCTCAGCTGTGGGTCTGCGATTCTCAGGACTTCCCCTCCACTATGTAGACAGGAAACAAACTGCCTTGGTTTAGGCATCACTAGTGATGATGATTAAAATAATGCTGTAGCAATGAGCAGACATTTTTATGTTGCACAGAAGGTAATAACCTTTCTCTAGCACCATAATTTTAAAGTTTGAAAGGTTCACTGTGGTCATAAGATTGCTATGATCATCTTCTCTGACTCCTTGGTTTTATTTTTTGTTTGGTTGAGTTTTTTTAAACCATTTAATAGAAAATTGTATCTAGCTGTAATTTTGATAAGGCTGCAGGCAATAATACTGCCATTGCTATTTCCTACAAGGAACCAGAATCAGACCCCAATCTGTCAGATATTTGTTTACGTACAGGTATGTAGGAAATTAAGAAAGAGCCCTGTAACTGTGACTAAAACATCTCCACCCCCTTGCTTAGTTGTGCACGTTGTTTTTATAAGTTCATGTGTGGAGATAACTTGTGTCTTCACGTAATTTTTCATCTGTGCTCAGGAAGCGTTTTCATCCCCTGCACCGAGCACATGGGTTCCTCCTCAAGCAGAGCACAGGCTGCGGACTGCAACGGTTCGGTGGATCTGCAAAATGTGGCTTCAGATTTCCAGGTGCTTCTGGCAGCTACGGCGGTTTCAAGTCCATTAGTGGGACAAGCTGGTGGCAGCATTAGCTCTCAAAGCCTTCTGGTGGGTGAAACGTTTCCCACCACAAAATGCTGGCACAAGGCACACTGGGAGGACAAACTAGGCACTATTGTCACCTGGCTGGCACCAGGACAGGTCCTGCTCTGCAGTCCTGTGGTGGAGCCTGCACTCCGGCTCTAGCAGGTCTCCTCCAGCCAGCCAGCTCTCCTGCTCTCACTAGCCTGCCTGCAGAGTGCCTGGCACTGGGCACAGCCCAGCAAGATAGAAAGTGCAACTGCCTACCAGTGATCCCTCACGTGTTATTTCTGACCCTGACTAAGCAAATCCCCATCTCCCCTCCCTTCGCAGGGTAAGTTCTTGGTCTCAGACCAAGACCCTGGGAAGCGAAGTCCTTTGAAGTCCTGTTTTCAAGAGCAGTTCAGCTCGCTGCACATCCCCAGACGCAGGCAGAGCGTGTTTTAAAGACAGTCCTTCACTTCTAAGAGGAAAAGGTCATGAACATCAGTCACTCTCAAATTCAAAAGGCTGCTTCTTCCTAATCAGGGAGATGCAACGTCGCCGGCTGTTCTCTGCAGCCAGTGCTCTTCTCTGAGTGTGTCAGAGATGCTCAGTGTTATCATAGACACCCCCACACCCCCAAATGAAAGGGGATCATTGGCTGACGAACAGCACCCCCACCCCACCCCACCCCCACATCCCCCTGGGGCCAGGTCTCTTACTGTAAGTCCTGCTGAGGTGGACAGCAGGCAAAGGTGTGCTTGTGTCCGCAGTGCAGTGCAAGTCACTGGTGATGAAAGACCAAGCGATGGGGGAATAAGGGACATATCTCAGGCCCTGTCCCTACCCACAATGTGAGCAGTAAATCACTACTTTTATGCTGGCAGGAGCTGAGCCGTCTCATTGGAGCAATACAAAATGAGCGAGAAAGAGCCAGAGAGAAACTGAACCGCCTTTGATCAGCAGCCAGTGGTTGAAGAAGACCCACCACTTGGGTCTCCCAAATAATGTAGAGCAGATATTTAATTTTTCTACTTGCGGTGCATGTTTGCAAAGAATAAGTACTTGATGAACATGCTGTGCAGCTGGATCAACTTCAAGTTTAAATTTGCGGCTGGTCCAATGGTTTCTCAAAGTTCAGTCTCTTCCTCCTGCATTGTGGGGGAGTAACGGCAGCTTCAGCTTTAGAAAGGACTTGGCTGCCTTGGAAAGAAAGAGGTAAACATAAGGATAAAGCCTACTTGTGCAACTGGGGTGGGACTCAGGAAACTTAGAAAAAGGGAATTAGAGAAAACATGGTTGTTTTCTGCTCCTTGGATGCTGAGTGCTGGGACCTTCCACAGGGCAGCTCAGCTTAACCCTTGGAGCTCACTCTTCCCCTATCACTATGGGGTCATTCCCTGTTTCCAAGTGAGCTTATTCCCTGTTTCTCAGCACCTCTAATAGGCCCTTGGAAGAGGGTTTATCCCCATGGGAACTAGGGAACAGATCTTTGTTGTTTCCTGGCTGGGAGGCAAAAGCCACTTCTTACCACCAAGGGACTAGTGTGAGTCCTGGAGGAGCAGGAGATGTGCAGCCACGTGCAGGAGACCTCACGAGCAGAAAAACGGGTGGATCTTCCTCAGCAAGAGCAAGCACACACTGTTTGCTCACATACTATTAGTTGCACTGTTAGTATTGCTTTGCGTCTTGCAAAGAATAGGTGCAGCTCTCAGCTGTACCCAGAGGCAGCTTTCCTCTGCCTGACCATCCCTTGCTCAGCCCAAGGCAGCCAGGCAGGTCTCCCTGACCTTGGCAGCATTACAGGGATCTGAATTTCATGTGATGAACTGATCTCACACAGCTGCTCCCAATGTGTGAAGTGTGAGCAGTTTCTCTGCCCCAACACTTTTTCCCTCCCGAAGGCTAGCAGGCTGCCGGGGCATGGGCTGGGAGCTGGGCAGGGTCTGCGGCGGCTAGGTCTGGGGTCTAGTGCTGGAGCCACTGCAGCCTGCGTCCAGCCGAGAGCTAGACAGCTAGAAAGACATCTTCTGGATTTAATATTAGCATAACTAAATTAGGTAGGTAATTAACTTTATCTTCTTCTCCTACATCTTTTGCAAACATCGTGAATTTGTTGTGTATTTTGAGGCTGTGAATAATGATTTGATTTGTGTTTCACCTTAGGCTAGCTTGAACCAGATAACCCATGATCACCAGACAGCAACAGGGATCTCCTATTTGAGAATAGGGCAACCCACGACCAGGGCACCTTTCCAAGTGTTTTAGCTCTGCCAGATGCAGGTCCCCAAAGCAGCCAAAGGGCAGCAGGATGGGCAAAGGGCAAAGCCAAAGGGCAGCAGCTTTTGCGGCGTGAGGGAAAGATGAACTGGTATCGCAAGGGTCAGGAGAGGCAGAGGTCTTTTCTGGGGGTTGCCCTGGATGCTGAGACCTCAAAGGCACCTAAGGGGTTTGCAGCAGTTTAGCGTGGCCTGGGTTTCAGCTGAGAGAAAAGGGGAAAGGCATGTGGGAAGCTACTGCTACTGAAATTAAATGAGGGTAAGGCGGTAGCTGCGATGATCTGGGCCAGGCTCCTCTGCCAGCAACAGTGGGAGAAGGGCATCCCTTAACACCCCAGTAATACACGTATCCAAGAGGTCTGAGGAGGCCCAGCAAGGCCTCGTGTGTGGTCTGGTGCCCTCAAGCAACAGCAAAGGGAGGGTGCTGGCAAGGGAAATGCTCTTCTCCTGCCAACCACCATTACATTTGTCTTTGTCGCTTAAGCTGGAGCCAACCATGCCCTCTGCTGTCATGCTTCACCTTCCTGGGCAATGATTAACCGTCTCCTTCGCACAAGATTTCCAGCCGAGATAATACAGCATCCCCTGGGACTCCCAGCTCCTAGATGTCAAAACATTGCTAAACTGAACAGATGGAAACAAGGACACCAAGAGGGAAGAGTACTCTGCGTCCCTCCTGAACAGGCCTTGTGGGACAGGCTGTACCTGAGAGCCAGCCCCCTGCAGCTGTGTGCGCAGTGGGGGAAGCAACAGTGCTGCTGAGACCCGGGCAAGGCTGGGTGCTCAGGTATGTGCAGTGTGTATGTATAGTGATTCAGATGCAAACAGCATGGGCTGCATTTTGCTTTCATCACTGCCCAAGAGCATCCCTGGGGTAACGCTGTTTCCCAGCACACCCAGAAACCTGAGAGACATGAGGGTGCTGCTGCCCTGCTCCCCCTGCGTGGCCATCAGCCCCAGGATGGACTCCAGCCAGTCTATGCCCCAGCAGTAGGTAGGGACTGAAAGTGGACCCAGTGCTTGCACCACCAGCACAGAGGCAAGAGGAAGAGATAAAGATGCTCTAACACCTTTCACTTCACCCCACCAGGCACTCCAAAACTGCAGCTGCACACCGGTATGTGACTGCTGAGAACACCCAGGTAACTCAGTTTTGGAGGGCTCTGGCAGAAGGTTTTAAGCAGACAACTTTAGTCATATCCTGAAGATGATCTTCGCTTACCTTCAGCTTTATCTGTTACAAACTTTGGTTCCCAATCTGCATAGGTGTATAATCACTTTCTTCCCTTCATCTTGGAACAGGGAAGAAGTGAATCACAAGCCAAGAAATGTGTTTTTTCTGTACGGAGTTTTTTGTTTTAGTGAAACTTTGCAGCATCCTCAGTGAGATGTTCTTGAACTTCTTGCATTTTCCAGGCCCTTAAAAACACTGTGAATTACAATGTAATTGAAAAATGACCCTGTTTCTTAGAAATGAAGTGTAACCAGTAGTCCCGGTCTGCTGACTTAATAGAGAAGCTTAACATTATTATATCTGTATTAATAACAAGGCCAGTCAGCCATTAGCAAGAGGAGTTCATTCATTGCATCTCTCTGATGCTTTCCAGCTTGCTTTTTTTCATGGTAAATGAGTGTTGCTTGTGCTCATTTTCTATTCAGATAATTCCCATTAGCAAGATGAACATGGGTGAGAGATCCTACTTTATTCTACTGCTAAACAAGGGCTGCTAGCAAGATCATGATAGAAATCATATCAGTCTATGACAGAAGAAAATACAAAGAGAAGAAGGACCCATAGAGAAAGCAGTACTGGTACAGTAGAGCAGAGGAGGATCAGGAGGAGGGAGCTGGAGCCCTGACCGAGAGCAGTTCAAGCCTTTTTAGCAACTCACCCCAAGTTACAAGACACTTGTTAATGGACAGAAACACTGAAGGGCCT
>JAVJGI010000063.1:41541513-41616066 GCA_035590275.1 Ibycter americanus | reverse complement strand
GGGCGACACGGCCAGAGAATGGATGCCTGTGATCTCCCAGGGCCTGAAGCTGCTTTTGCTGAAGCTAACAAGAAGTTCTCCAAGGATTCAATAAAAAGTGGCCCTGATCAGCTTGGTCTCTGGTTAGTGTAGCTCCCTATGACTCTTGGTATCTCCGCAAGGGGAAAAACAGCCAAAGCTTCTTTCGAGCACATTGCAGTGATGAAAAAATTATCATCTTAAGCAGTTGTAGAGTATCATTTTGCATCTTCTGATGGGGCTTGGTCTTATATAACCAAGTTGCAACCTTCATTAGGATATGAACTAATCTCAGGCTACAAGTAGCTCATTCTTTCCCCAAACCTCACAATATATCCCACCAATGTTTACTTTTATGGAAACAACAGCTGTAATGTGTTAGTCCAGCAGACCAAAAGTAGAAATGGAGATTGCTTTCATTGCTTTCTCCCTGCTACCAGCACTTAATACATGTATCAAGCCTGTATAGACTATGCCCATTGGAGAGAGAGCAGGAATTGTCTTTGGTAGCACGTACCTGCAACTACGTGCAAGCTGGTAAACAACTGATCTAAGGGTTAAAGACATCACGTTAGCTTTTGATCCAGAAGTGAAGATATGAATGTACTTAGATGTCTTTCCCTTTTTGTCTTTTTGGAAAAAAAAAAAAAAAATCCATGAGGAGTCTTTGTCCCTCTCCACAAGGAGAAAAACAGAAACCAGAGGCAGCACCGCTGTTTAAGTTAATGGGAGGAGAGCTATGGCTCTTCATTTGCAAAGCTGTAGACAACGAATTTTTTACGTGGAAATAGGGATGTTTTCTCACACCAACAGCTCTGTGTCACTGTTGTAATCCAGTTGAAACCAGGTGCTGAACTCTGTCTCAGTGCTGTCAAAGCAGAGCAGCATCCTTGGCATAGGTCTGGATTTCCTTTTGGGTGACCAGAGCAGGTCGTGGAATGAACCCCAGGTATTGCCATGATTGCCATGGGCAAGAGTTCCTGCTTGAGTTCAGAAGGGAAATTTGAAAATGCTGTGTATCACACCAGAATATGAATTTCTATCAAAATTAAAATACTTGGCAAAGCGGATAGCCTCAGTAGAAATTCTATTTCTGAAGAAATCCAGAGAAAAAGGAGAGTTAAAATCAAGTTTCTACCTTTTTGATATTAAATTCTTTGTTTTCTTTTTTTTCTTTTTAACTGGTTCATATTTGAATGTATATTGCTGTACATTTTCCATGTAGTAGAATAGCAGGTTTTTAAGTTATGATGAAGGATTGAACCAGACCCTTTCAAATTACCTCCAGCACACAGATACTTATGCATTTGCCCTCAGATTTAAGCTGATGTTACTTTTTAAAATCCTTAAAATCCTTTGTTACATGGAACTTCCCTCCCCAGCCCAGGGCAGGCGGTGGCCCTTGCTGAGGTTCTGAACTGGAGCAGCAGTGAAGTAAAACACAAATGACCAGAAAACAATTGTTAAGTATATTCAAAATCACTGAATGGGGATGTGTGAGACTTTCCAAAGTTACAAAGAATAGCAACTCTTTCTCCTCTCTAGCAATACTTACTGTTCTCTCACCCCTGAGATTAACATAAAAATTATTAATTGTTCAAGCTGGGATTGATTCAGACCTTTCCTGGCTATTTTTGTGTTTGGTTGTTCAGTGTTGCTATTCAGGACAGCTGATAGCCCTTCAGAATCTACTTGTTTATTCATACTTCGAAAGATGGAAACATAACATTCAAGAGCTGCTATTTACTACAACAAGGCAAAATTAAACTGTTAAAACCACAATAGCTTTTATAAATAAGGGGAAGGGAGAGGTAAATGAAAAAGCTCTCATACAAAATGAAATAAAAAATCAAAAAAGTGCACAAGAACATCAAGTGAATTGCACATGTTGCAGTAAAAAAAAGTACAGTAACCTGGTCATGAAATATTCCGAGAACATTTCGCATGAAGTCATCATTTCTGAAGGAGTCTATCACACTCAGTAAAAACAAGCCACTTCATCTTGCACTAGAACTACTGATCTGCTTACAAAGCCCGGTTTGTTTGGGTTTTGGGGTATTTGTCTTTTCACAGTAACTTCTAGATAGATGCATTAAATGCACAATGAATTTGTACAGATTCAGTATTGCGCACAAAATATTGTGTCAATGACTGGAGTGGAGAGGTAGCGAGCTCCATTTCAGTGCAAATAAATGTAAACTGAACATGTGAAGATTTGCTCTAAGGGTCAAGCAGAAAGGAATTAATAACACTGCAGTTACCAGATTCCCCCTCTTATAGACTTTCCTCTCCTTAGTTTCAGTGCAGAGTGTGCACTTATCCTTCCTGCAGGTGCGGTACGTTCCCATCAGAGCAGTGCTCTGCAGCTCAGTGACTCTCCTGCTCAGGACAAATGGTGGAGAGCAACCAGGACATGGGTCTTCCTATAGAGACATGAAGGTCTCTTGGTTGAAAGAAGAAATGGACTTTCTGTATTTGCTCCACTCAAACCCAGTTTCAACTTCTCAAAGGACATAAAAAGAAATTGCAACTCATGAGGCTTTTGTATACGTAACTCTGTTGGCTCAGGGGAAATTCCCACTTTGGGATAGCTTATGAAATCCCAACCCTGTGGTTATAAATGCAGTTGGTGACTGTGAATTCTTCAATCAGTCAGCTGTCTGCAGGACTGTCATTGCATACCAAACAAGCACTTAACGTACATGGTCTCCACCAAGCCGTGTCTGTATCCATCAACCTCTACAACTCTGCTCTGTTACACTCATTTAATTTGAAGGAATTTTCTTCAGATTTATATCAATCTGAGTAAGACCCAGACCTTCACTGCTCAGCCCCATAAAGTGAGAGATGCACAGACTCCACAGGTGACTTTCTCTCTCTCAAGCTCTTGCTTATCAACACCGGGTCTTCATTGGCAAAACTGGTCTGAAGATTTCCTGTTCCCCATCCCTTTCACTCCACCCAGTATTTTTCCAGCCTGAAGCAATTCCCTGTTCATGCTGCAGGACACAAAGGGGTAGATGCTAAAGTGGTACTAATGGAAGTCACTGGACACAATTTCAGCAGTTTCCAAAGCTTTGCAAGAAGATCCTTGTTCAGTGTGAATTGAAACTGCTGGTTTTTCAACATTTTTGTATTTGGGAAGGGGACAGCTATGGACAGAGCGCCCATAGCTATAACCAATTCTTCTGTTCACATCCTGTCCCACAAGTGCTGAACACATTTCACACAAAACCATCACAGAATCTGAACTTGTGTGCCCAGACAGACTTGTATGTGTGCAACACACTTTTAGTCCTGTGTTAAGGTATAAAACTCGGTACAAATAAAATCCGGTGCAATGCATTCTCCCTACTTACATTTCTATCTGATTCCATGGATGGTATGCAGGCCAACGAGCAAAATCAGATCTGTCAGGTCTCTGGTGGGGAATCCAAACAAACCATGGTGCACAACAACTCTGTCACCTAAGGTAAGAAGGACTGTGCTTCTAGCATAAGATTTGCAAAGATGTAGTTCCACATTTAGGCTCTTGAATCCTTACTTAGGCCTAGTCAGGAATGAGGCACTCATCAAATCACTTCAGCAAGTCACACCTATCAACTGAGCTGTAGTCGCTGCCAATAACCATTCATGGGCTCCTCGGCCTCCCCAGCTGTGAGGGAATGTGACTTGTTAAAAACTTCAATAAAAGAATTTCACGGACAATTATAGCGGTTCAGCTGATAGATGGTAACTTGTTAAGCTGCCATAAATCAGTTGTGGATCTGAGCTGTAAATAGGTGACCTAATTTTCGAAGAAGCTGAGATAATAAGTTTCATCAATGTCAAAGGGAGCTAATAGATACTTCAAACTTCCAAAGTCAGGAAATTGAGGGCTAAATCCTAAGCCTTTTATTCTGCCTCAGTAATATCTGACACCAAATGTGGTCCTATTGGCTTAAGGGGAACTACACCTGGCTCAAGCAAGTTGGCATTGTTTAGGCATCTGAATAAGGATTTGGAAGCCTAATTCTGCATATTCATTTTCATAAATGTCAAAGTCTGACTTCCATAATTTTGAAATCATCTCCCTTTCATCCAGTGATGGTATTGTTATAGCCACGGAGGTCCAAGGAGGTAAGAGAGGCTGAGTTTTGTAGGGGCAAGATCTGCATGGGAGGAACAAATAAAACTGGTTTAGCAGTGTTGCCTCTCCCTATGTACCTCTCCTCTCTCCTTCACCTCACTTTCTGTTCCTGCTCCTCTGGGGCTTTGTTCCGTTCTGACACTAGCTCCATGACTGAGTAAAGCTACTGTTTACAGTGCAGCTACTTCTAATTTACATGAAAATAAGAAAAATCTTCCCAAGCAGAATTTCACCTACTTCTTATTGCAAATATAATACAAAATGAACTGTATTCACTATGTGCAAATATGATTCATACATCCTTAAATAAACCTTTCCTTGACTTTTAAAGGAATCAGAATTTCTGGATTTTAGTCTATTAAAAATTTCTGAGATTTGAATGTTCAGAATCAAGTATTCTACTCAATAATAACGGTCCAAAAAGAAAGTAGAAGTGTTAGCAAGATGGTGTCAATGCATCAGAGAATTAGCAACCAGCACACTTAGCAGAAATCCAAACAGTACAAAAGAAACTAAAATAAAAATCTCATTCAGTGAAGGAAATGTGATTGTTTTCCCAAATATGTTGATTCTTGAAAATTTCTGAATTGTGATCGCAGCAAGGATATTAAGCTCCACCACAGCCCCAAGATACCTTTGAATTCCTCACTGATACTTGCTTCAGCACTACTAATTTTTCAGTGCTGGCTTTCATTTCTTGTTCTTTGCAGACCAAGCTCTGAGGTGAATCATATGTGTTTTCTCTTGGAAAACCTAACAACAGTCCCATGTTTAGCTCACTGTCTCCTCCATTTTCTTCTCACTCATGCTTCAGAAGCATATTTCTCTTAGATTAGTCATTGGAGGGTGCTTGACCAAACCAGCAGCTATTCTTCCCCACCATGCACAATGTGCACCCTCACCATGCTGATGATGCCGAGTGCCATGCTGGGAAGCCGCTGCATGTCTGGTGTGCCTGGGGTCACTGTGTGTAATTGTGCTGTAAGTATCGAATCAGTCTGTCTGGGAGAGGCAAGGTGTCAAGAAGTTTAATGCGGTTTCTTCCAACCAGGCTTCGTACCTTGACGCGGCAAAGATGGGAAAGAGGTCGTGGGGGTTCTGAAAGACAGGCAGGTCAGAAACATGAGCGGAACAGGTTTAAACTTGAGAGGGACAGCTCAGCTTGGCCAGGTGAGTGTCAAGAGGGAAAAGGGAGCATGAATGAAAAAAGGGGGCTTTTCTGTAATGGAGGGATGATTCATCTGGCATTGGTGGCAGCTCATCTATTCTGAGGTATGACATAGGGAAGGAAGCAGGGCAGGAGGATGGGGTGCTGTATCCCATCTCAGCCTTAGCCATGGGCTTTCTAGGAAGATTTAAACAAGCTGCTTCACAGTACTCAGCCTTCCCACTGGAAATAAATGTAATATGTACGAAAATTAGCTTGGTGCCAGAAAACTAATGCTGATAATGTCTATGAAAGACTTTGGATCCTGAGGGAAAGGCTATTCAGGAGAGCAGAATGTCAGTAAAAGTTTTAAAGGCCACTGGTGCCTGCTGGGCTGCTGTGGAGATGGTCACACTGCCTACCTGCCTTGATGTGACTGCACTGCAGGTGCAGCCATATGGGCCTTCCCACACTGGCAATGCTTCTTCCCAGTGGGTCAGATCCACAGCTGGTGTACATCACAGACCCAGCAACACTCAGCAATTTCTAGTGCCTCATGCCTGGTCCAAAATGTAGTTTAGTCTCAGTAGGGAAATCCTACCAAGTTTAAGGGGTGAATACTAAGAAGAGATGGTGACTGAGGCTTTGAATCCAGCAGCGGGACTATTTGTGTCAGATTCTCTCCTGGGTGACCATACCTGCTTTTTCTTTAATGACAGCCCAGTCCTCATAGCTGTCAATATGCTCCTTGAGCCGGGAACAGAGCTGCACGTTACCCACATAATCCAGCAGAACATCGATGATTGGCCCAGCCCAGCGACTTATCTCTGGAGTAGACACCATTTCACAAAACTTCAAGGAAAAACAGATCAACTAAAGTCAGTGGGACATGAATGCAACCATGGAATCTGCATCAATAGCAACAACCCTAACGGCTTTGGTGGTCCCACCCTTTTACCAGCTGTGAGGGCAATTAACAGAGTCCCTTCAGAAACTTCAACTAAGCACTCTTTTTTTGCAACTGAAGATAGAATTCCCTCTTTGTGACAGTAGGAGGACACAAACCTCTGTTGAAGTCCTAGCTCTGGAGCATGGAAAAGATGCTGAATTATTTACGCTGAATTGTTTACAGAGTCCTACTTCTGCAGAAACGGGAGGGCAGAGTAGTTTTGCCCCAAGCCAGTGAGGGAGCTGCTGAAAGGTCCATGAAGCCTAGGGAGCTGTGACCCAGCATGCTGGGTCCCTTTCCCTTCTTGGGAGGGGTTCTGTGTGGCAACTGTGCAGAAAGGAGGCTTAGGGGAAGAGGGAGATCAGGCAGAGCACAGCACCTCCTGCTTCTTGTGAACCTACTAGTATCTGCAGCTTTTGGGAATGAAACACCTTACTAGAAACAAGTCTGGGGAAATCTCTGCCCAGATGAATCCCAGGCAGTTTTACTCACCCATGGGAGAACTATCCTGGGCCTAACACAGTGGCGTCTTCCTTACACAGTCCTGGATTAAGCAAATTTTCTGTTGCCGCCCGGGGGAGCTGCAGAGTACTTAGAGCTGTTGCATGGGAGGGCTGCTTATGGCGATATTGAAGAACAGACTTAAGGACCTGACTTTAAGCAGTCTCAGATCAATAAAGTAGTGACTTCTCTTTCCACTTTAACTAAGTATAATATACCAGACACCTTCATCTATCTCTGTTAAGGTGCTGCATATGATGAAGATATCTGTGGATGTATCTGCATGTGAGCAGTCAGAAAGTTTAACATTAATTGCATCATGTTGTGTGGATAAGAACTCAGGCACATGGCCAAACCCAATTGAATAATGGTGGCTTAAGCACCATCGACCAGTTTAGTCACTGAGACTGTCTGCAAGCACCCTCCAAGCCCACCACCAACAGGAAAGATAATGCACCAGCTTAAACCTCTTTCAGTTTAAGCTCCTGTAACTATCTAATCAAAAAATAAAAAATCAAATTTTATTATACATGCATGAGCCCTAACTCAAAATGCATTGAACTTTCATGTGGATACCCTTATTCAGAAATAAAATTCTATTACCTCACCCTGGAAAGAATAAAGCTGCAGAAAATTATAAGGCCATTTTATTCAAGGTGAGAGCATTCACAGTGGTGTTTATTACTTTTCTGACTTTTTGTTTTCCACTGAGCACCACCCTGTAGTGTTTCTCAGGAAACTTAGATACAGTAATGTTGGGAGGATCCCGGTGACAACCTACAGTTTCCTACCTGGACTGCTTATAGGAAGTTCAGTCTAGAATATCTGGCTGTCACTCCCCAGTGCGTATGCCATTGCCATGCAGTTACCCATAGGATGTGCAAGCTGGGGATCTGCACTACCACCTCCAAGCAGTAACTCCACTTTATCAGGGTTTAAATGAGGACACGTGTAGGGCAATAAAACATTGGATCTTACTGCTTTCCTCTTCTTGTCTCTGCCAGAGACCTTGCCTGCCTTTTTCTCTCTTGCCTATTCACAAGCTCAGCCTGCAAAAACATTTTCTGAAATAAAAATCTTCCAAAACATATTGCAGGAAAAGAGGCACAGCAAAATGAAGCAAAATGATGCAAACCTGCAACTACAGGCAATGGGATTGACTCAGGGACAAAGTGACTCTGAGCCTGCGTCTCGGCCGGCCCCCGGGTGCCCTCTGGCGGCAGCAGGACGCCTTACCCCCCGGGCTCACGGTGTTGACATTGCAATTCTGGAAACGTGGTGGGGTGAGACAGTAACCATTTCCCTGCGTTTGCTTTCTCCAGAACACATTGATTTAGTAGCAACAGTAATGATTTATAGATATGCATTTTTCAAATCCACTTCCAGTAGCTCATAGTCTTTACCGTGTAAAGACTAATAATTCAGATTTATTATCCTTACATAATCACATATAAGAAAATAAAAAATGCACACCTTTTGTGTGGAAAAAGCTATCGTTTCGTAAGATACTCTCTATGTTTCAGAATACAAACCATATCACAACTATATCATGAAGCTATACCACACAAGCCTTACTTTTATTAGCCAAATTCCTAGCAGTAAAGGAAGCAAATTTAAAATAGTATTGGAGGGAAGATATTGCTTTTTGTCTGTATGCATTTGCCCCTCACTGGTCTCTTTCTAGGCACAGATATAATTTGATACAGCTTCTGCTACCTCTGCCTTATGTGGTCTGACCATTGAGATGATGACTCTGTGAGTGACCTAATATATCGTTAGGCATTAAAAGTAGTTGTAGATGAGATCCAGAGGGAAATAATGTGCTTAAATAAATAAAAACAGAACTGGTTTTGAGTGGCTACGATACAATAGACGGCTACAGACAAACTGCCTCTCCTTGCCTTGGAATTTCAGCTCTCTGTTCACTCTACATGCTACCATATCATGGTTCAAGAACTGGAGATAATGTATTTTATTATTTTTTCTTTGACAAAAATGTAGTATCCTGAAGAATTTTGTTGTGACAAACACTCTCAAGGAGATGTCAGCTCTGTTTGGTCTAAGAGATTATTTTGATGGACTCTTACATCCTCTTTCTAAGATTTTTTTTTTTATTCGTTTGTTTCCCAGACACATTACTAGAGAGTAAAGTCTTTTGGAAGACAGGACTAATAAAAAGGTCAAGATTTCCTACGATCTATTAATGTGTTCCTTTATTCTTTCCACTACCAAGGAGCATTTATTAGTGGCAACCTCTTTGGGCTAAATGACACTTTCTTCTGAATCCCTCAAAATTACACTTAAACTAGACAGAAGGTGATTTATTTCTTCCCTGCTTGTTTGCAAAATAGAAAGACTGCCGTGCTGAGATTTCTTTGTTGTCTTGCATGTTGAAGGGTAGGAAATTTTGATTGGAGGTTCAGATTTTCTTTGAGATATATTGGAAGGAGTCAACATACAGAGATCAGAAAAAAGATGTGTAATCTTAGATTCTGCAAAGTCCTTTCAGGAACTGATAGTCCAATTCCAGTCCAATGGAAGCTGAGCCCAGCTGAGCTTCAGAAAGGACTGCAAAGATACTCATGTAAAGCATGGATATCTAAAATCTGTAAGGGGCTTTGAACATATGAAATCGTGGATCTACATCTCCTAACATCTTTTGAAAACTTCAAATATAATGCACAGTCATATAGCTAATGTAACGATTTACGCTCTCTCACCATGACTGTTTATCCAGTAGACTTGGAAAATGCAACTATTTACACTCATTAGTTTACCCTCATAAAGAGAAGCACTAGACAATTCTAATTTGACTAGGAGCTTAAATTCCCTATCAGACAAAACAAATCTTATAGGCCAAATAGAACAAGCAGGTTTCTACTGCCCATATGCTACTGCCCATATGACACTGCCTGTCAAGAAAACATGCTTTATTCCTGGCACCTCAGGTCCAGAGGAAAAAAATATTGTAGATCTGACAGCAAAGCTGTCAAGATGGCTATAATTCACTACAGATTCAAGCTAGGGCCACAGCGGCTGTTGCCTACCACCCTGCTGTCATTGAACATGGACTTGGAACGTTCACAGACTCTCATTGAACCTTTTTTTTCTGTTAATAAAGTAGAAAGGAAGGCATCTTCTATGACAGGAAATTTGGGAGAAAAAATACATTTAAGTTTTCAGGAGACATGGGTAGGAGATGTCCTTAGAAGTACTAGGCAGTGCTTACCTGTACTATGGTTGGCTCCTTGGACAGCTGAGGATCATTAAATCTGTCCCGTCTGTAATTTAATGCAGGGTGTGGGCCATTTCCGTACTGACACTCAAAACAGGAACCTGCATCACAGCCCAGATCCAGGAGATACTTCAGCACAGAAAGGTACTTCATCGAAAACATGATGGTAGCTGGAAATGTGGTGGGATGGCTTGATATATAGGCATCAATGTTCGCTCCATGGTCAAGGAGCAGTTTCATAGTCTTCAGGCAGCCGTGGCGGATGGAGATGAGTAATGGGTTAATGAGGTCGACATTGGGGTTGGCTCCAGCTTGCAGCAGGAGCTCTGTGGCGTAGATGTTGTTATTAAAAACAGCAAAATAGAGAGGGGTGGTGCGTCTGTCCTCGTAAAGGCAGGACCGTTCATTGGAGAGGGTGGTGTTGACATCATAGCCGGCATCAATCAGCTCTTCCAAGATGTCATCATTGTTGCGTTCAGCTGCCAAGTGCAGGGGGCTGATGCCACTACGCTTGACACGGGTGCGGCTGGTCACAGGGATCAGCATGGAGACAATCCTGTCAGGTGGAGAGTCAGTGAACAGCAGTGAGCTCTAGGGGACCTCAGGGATCTACAACCATACAGCAAATCATAGCTGTATGGTTGTAACCATTAGAGAGAGCCTGCCAACTCAGGCACAGGAACAACTCTCTCTGAGAGAAACCAAAGTGTGAACTTGAAACCTGTCAGCAACTCCCTGTGCTCCTACCTTGCCAAAAATGTCACTTGTGTGACTCCTTCTTTCCTGGAGGAACAGGTGTATTTGGAAATTATCACCCAGTTTCTATGAGGTAGTGGCAGCTACAGGGGCAGTTACGATGGAAGAGATGACGTGCTGGCACTCACCTACCCTGTTGTAACTTCTCTTAGGTGCCACAGCCCAAAAGGCAGACATCCAGCCAGGATATCCCAGATGTTCTGCACCTTCATCATCATGCTGTGGGTAGGACTGGAGGAACAGGTTCACGGCCTATGGCCTGAGGTGCCAGCAGAGAGGCTGTATCTTCCCACCTCCATCGGGATTGCTTTATTGCTCAGCAGAGAAGGGCGCTAACACAAGGCAGGCCTTGTGGGTCACAGCCACAGCAACAGGCTTGAGGCAGAAAGGGGGCAAAATCAAACCTTCCTCTGCAGGACTGAGCTAGAACAAACTGCATATTTGGTTCCCAAGCCTCCCTGCCCGATTTTATGATTCAGTTATTACCCTGGATTGATCTCCATCCTGGAGGCCCTCACTGTGTGGCTTTTGGCTGTGGCAAATTCATGGGACTATCAATATCCATCCTAGATCATGGGGAGCCAAAAAGACAATTAGGAAAGGGCAGAAAAAGAAATAAAAATATTTTCCAGGCTGGTTTCCATGCCTTAGCCCAGGGAGAAAAAATGTACAGCCAAGTCCTAAACCCCAGTAATCAGGGGTTGCTATTGGAATGTGTGATGTGGCCTTAAACACAGCAACATAAATCAAGCTGCTCTTGTTACGTAACATGAAGTTCAAATATATGATGTGCAGGAGCCCCACAGCTGCAAATCTATGGTCATTTTTATTCTCCATGGGTGTCATTGGAGCTGCGTGACCAGCCCCATGGGTTAAACCCTCATTTCCTGCTTGTAATGTTGGATGGTTTAGCCAAGGCACTAGGTTGATTCTGTAAATACAGACAAGTCACCTTAAGCTACTTCCAGAAAGACTAGGGACCATCCAACCTGAGTCTGCCTGCTGTCTCAGGAGATGCTCATGCTCCCTGTATATTGTCTGTGGAGAGAGGGATATCTAAAATGAAACTTGTAGGAGGCAGCAAGCTAAGCACACCTTCTCCTCCTCTTCTTCCTCCCATGCAGGCTCCTTTATCTAGCAGTCAACAGTTCTTCTAACACACAAACATGCAAACCTCAGTTTCCTACCATGTAGCATGTCTCCTTTAAAATGCTGCACATCTTCAGCTTGACTGCAATGCCTGGTCCAAACACTCAGCCCTCAAACATATATTTACATAATGAACTAAGCCAAATGTAAACGCTAGTCTCAGGAAGACCTTTGTCCGTGATACACTGAATGATCCTGTGAAAGACAGAGCCTCCAGTGCTCCCAGGAGTTGAAATAAGAGTTGAAGATACATAACACTTTACAGGTTTATGTTCCTATTTATGTGTTGGACGGTTGATGTCTCTAAGTAACTTCTACATCTCATTTTTAAACAAAAAGTCTTTTAAAATATGTAAATTTAAAAATGTAAATATTGGGAAATCAAGAACCTTTTTTTTTCTTTTTTCTTTTTTCTTTTTTCTTTTTTCTTTTTTTTTCTAAGCAGCCTCACTAGTTTTCCAGCACTCTGATGCTCACCAGGGAGCAGGAGGTTTGGGTGCTGGTGAGCTGGCAACTTCCCACGATTAACAAATGTTCTGTAAGAGCCGTAATAACAAAAAGGGCACAGAGCACTGTGAGGGCCATGCCAAGTACCAGCATTAGTCATCCCATGATCAACTGTTTTGAAGATTTAAAGGTCTGTTTTGTTCTTTCCCTCCAGCATATGTGCTTCAGCCAGCTCTTCACATCTGAGTTAAAGAGGCACTGCGTCATTTCTGTCTGCAAGGGAGACCTGAAACTCACCATAGGGGTGCCATGCTGAGACTCTGCATCCAAACGCTGCAGTGCCCCAGGCCTCAGTACATTCCCTGTACCCCACATTTATTTTGGGAGGAAAAGCAAGAAGCATCAGATTTGTATCAGTTAAATTTCGAGGCTTGAATGTGTCTCGCTTCCTCATCCTCCAAAGTGGGTTCTCCACTTCTGCAGTCTTTCCTGTCTGTCTAGAGGGACAAGGCAGCCACGGCCAGACAAGCCAGGCTACATCCTACGTCCGTCACAGGGCTGAGCCTCATGTACAGTTTTGAAATAGTGTCAAGTTTCCCCTTATCCCTGGCACCTGTTTTTGTGATTTCTATTTGTTAGAAATTATATGGAAAAACATATATATATGTGGCAGAGCATCCTTAGCATGAATGTGTCAGAAGTTTAATGACTTTCATTTACTTGATAAATTTGCCCACACTTCACAAAGTCTTCCCTTCTCAGCATCTCAGTTCCGAGGGGGAAGGAGTTAAATAACTGCTTGTGATTGTCCTACAGCTGATGAGATGACCCTTATGAATTTCAGGTCAGTATTGACAAGGTGTCACTTAAAATAAACAAACACAAAGCAACAAGAGTTGACAGTTGAGCCTTGGGACTGCATTCTTGGCTTTTTGATGGTAGGGAGCCTTCGTGCTCTGGCAAAAAGTTGAAGCGTGGAATTCCTGCAGAATTACGTATTAAATCTGCAGGAATACAAAGAGAGGTCACCGTGAAGGGTGTTATTATACTGAATACCAAAGGAATTAAGAATGATCAGCCAATTGGGCTAAAGCTTTGTCATTTAGATAAATATTTATAAGAGCAGATATTTTTTTCTTTTTTCTTTCTTTTGCACTTTGTTTGCAGCAGTTGTGCACAAAAAATTGTGCTCAGTCTTTTACAAGTGAAGGAACTCAGAGTTTGGGCTAGTTTCTGGTCTCATTTATGCTGCTGGGTGTTGGGAATAACAGATGTGAGATCTGAATCAGGCACTTTCTTTCAAAACATGGGGATGGACTCAGCTTGTAGAGTTTCCATGTAAATTTCTTTTCAGGTCAGGGTGAGGAACTATTGAGGGGAGGAAAAGATTCAGAGAGCTGGTGCAGACTCTATACACAAATTGGACTCAGATCAACTTACTGTATTTTCAGATGAACTTTTTTTGAAAGTGAGCAACTGAAGCTGGGTTCTGTCTCTGGCACATTTCTCATCTAAAATGCAGGGCTTTTTCAAGAAAATGTCTTTGTAACTCAAACCCCAGAGAAAATTTTGAATCATGCCTGCATTAGTCTATGCAGGGTGTTCATGTACATGCTGTCTGCGTATAAACACACACTGGGCTGCCCTCTAGAATACACAGCTTGCACAACAAAGCAGGCCTACTCCAACTGCAGATAATTATTATCTTCAGGTCTATCAAAGTGATTTGAGAGGCTTAATTGGGATTCCCAAGCAGACCTAAACACTAGGATAAAAGATGCTATGGGAAGGCATAGTGCTGTCAAAATTTTTCATTCCTCAGGCATTGCAAAATATATAAGAATCTGCTCCAGCAGTTGTCTGCAAAGACAGCTTTACTATCCAGAAACAGTCTTTGCAGTTGGATATACTCTTTCCTTTGCCTATTGCTGAAAGGATTTTGATAGAAGATGTGACAGTCAGAAGAATTTGCTACAGTCACCAAAAGGGTCTGTCACTGCAAGATGTGACTGTATTTTGCAAAAATGGCTGTGGGTCACTCACCCTTCCAGCAGTGAGGGGTTAAAGGCAGGAGCTACAACTTGCCCTAGGATCAGAAAGCCAAGGAGTTCACGCTCAGAGGCATGCTGCAATGTCTCAGGTCTTGAAAGAGCTAGGTCAACAATATTTCCATGACAGTGCAACAATCCCATCCCTAGACAGCATCTTCTAACTTGATATCCTTTATCATAGGCTGTAGTCTCTCCTATAAACACTTCTGCTTCAGAGGACTAGTAAGTCTACCCAATTCCTGCTTATTTTTCCATTAGTTACTTTTTTCACTGTTCAAAGAATGTGCTGAGCTCTATCCCAAACACATATTATTTCAGAAAAAAACCACTGGATCTTTTTATGCATTTGTCTGTTACATTTAAGAGTCATTTAATCACTCACTAACAGACTATATTTTCCAGATCATGAGTAATTCTTGTACTTCTTTTCTGAAGCCTTTCCAATTTCCTGAAAGGGTTCTGAAAGAGAGGATACCAGAACTGGACACCATATTCTAGCAACAATCTCTCTAATGCCCTAGAGGTTCACTTAACCACTTCCTGCTGTCAGCATCTGAATTATTGTTAATAAAACCTGGACACATTGGAGGTGAATGCAGCATGTTCTGCTTGTACAGGAGAATCACAATGGGCTCATGTAGGAAAACAGCAAACTATGCTGCAATAGCTATTGAGGACTAACTTCAACCCCTACACATGTTCACACACACAGATGCTTTTTTTTATTGCATCTCAAGCATATTTTCTGGAGCTCAGTTTAATCCACTTCCAAGATACATGAGGCTGTTTAGCTGTAATAGGTGATATCTTGGCAAAGCTAAAGGAATCTTGCACCCCACATTCCTGCTCACCCCTCCCTAGACCATCCCAACCTGCAAACACGTTCTTCATTTCCAACCTGGGCTGTGCAAGCAGAAAGCCCAGCTCCCAAGTGGCAGCATCCCTTGCTTGCAATGCTCAGAATTAGATCTGGGACATTACAATCTCCTTTTAATAAGGACTTCAGATTCTTATCTCAAAGATGAAACTACAAAATGAACTAAAACTTACTCGCAAATCCCTTTTTTGGCTGCTATGTGAAGAGGTAACAGGCCATCCTTATTGGCTTTGTTAGCATCTGCTCCCTGGGACAAAAGAAACTCCACAATAGGTATATGTCCATTTTTACAGGCTTCATAAAGAGCAGAGGCGTTATCACTGGCTTGAGTATTTATATCAGCACCTAGGAAGGAAGAAAACCTTTGTAGCACCAAAAGGTTAAAATCAGGTGGAAGGAACATACTTTGAATGGACACATACATCTCCATGACACTGAAGCTACAAAATGTGCTGGACAGGGATGTGAATGAGGTCGTATCAGAGGTGATACAGTCATATCAGTTATATACAGTTATATGGTAGCTTTCCACTGGCTTTTAATATGATGTGAATTTTAGGAGGGAGAGTTTAACATGGGTGACAACTATTAGCTCCCAATCATGATTCTAGGCTCCATTCAGCTGCAGCTCAAAGGCAAAAAACTTTAAAGCTATAAAATTATTTATATAGCATGGCATTTTCTTTAGACACAGTAATTCCATTAGTATTTATGTGTTTATACAATGTATATACATTATTCCTGAGCTGGAGTTTGGGCTAGATAATCTCAATAGACACTCTCCATAATTCTATGACTATGTATTTATGATATACATTTATTTATAGCTAAACATATTATTTATACTCTATATATTCATGTTATAAGTACATTTATACTATTTACACTATATTTTAGTTTTAGTACATAGCCAGGCTAAAAGAGTACTCTATAACATGACATCTGCATGGTACTGAGCAGCAATTCTAATCAGCTTTGGGCATGCCTTAGTCAATGAATATTTATTTCATTTCAAAACTCAGCACCTAAGACCACATCACTTCATGAGGGTTCCAGTTAGGCTCCAAATGGTAAATTTTACCAAAAAAAGATGAACGTTATTCATGAGCTACTAGATTATTTGGGGCATTTTTTTCTTGAGCTCTAGTGTGTATTTGGCTTAATGAACAACATGAAAGAATAAACCAAGACCTAATACTTTTTGGCCACAAACAATTTGGATTCTAGCTTTTTCTGTGCTAGATATTTAAGGCCTGGAAGAGTGGGTTTTGACTGTAGTATACTGTACCATGCTGTCCTCAGGAAGGCTGCTCTATGCGTATCCTAAATGGGAATGACATTTCACTGGAGTTTTGCTTTTTAACTCCAATAAAGGAGCCAATCAGTCTCCCATTTGATCATGAAAACTCCTTGCCAAAGAGAACATTTCCCTGTGCTCTCACCCCAAACTGAAACATCTGTGTTGTATTTGGCCCTTTGAAGATGTAGCTGGAAACATCAGGAGAATTGCAGTGACAAAACATAACACAGGACTACGATCCTAATGAAAAAGAAATGAAAAAGAAACCCTTTTTTATGATGAACATTGCTCATCATAAACAATGCAGTGATATCATTCCTGGGATTCTCAGAGGAGCTTTCCAGGGCTTGAAACAATTGAACAGTTTTATTGGGTTTTCTCCTGTGTATTTTTCTCAAAATTGAACTTTACGGAAATCTTAATATCTATCTAAGTTGACACACAAATCACATCCTGGCTTAGTTTCTAAAATTGTAGGCAGTGTGGTGGACTAACTGGTAGTATAAAACTGACTTGACAATGCTAGCTGGACAGCAGAACACATTTTTTTTAGAACACAAACTCCTATATTTTTTAGCCATACTAACAGCTTCAGAAGTTTTTCCTATCTTCATCACTGTTTAGCTCTTATTTCACAAGTGCAGGGCCCAGCTGCTACCTACATTGAAGATATTAGCCCACAGTGAAAATAAAAGATGCCTCAGAAGAGTAGTAAAGTACGTTGTGCTTGTTTAAAGCTGTTTTACGTGAGTGGAGCAGTAAAAGGTAGGTTTAGTGTAAACTAGAATCAAATTCACTCTGTTCACATGTTTGAACATATACACATGGAGAGAGCAAGTCTGCTTCTCCTTGGTGTAAATCCATTAACTATACAATAGTACTTTATGTATTTTCAGCAGGATTTGTTAATGGAGGACAGCTAACCTTGCCCATCACTGCACATGTTCATGAGCAGATGGGGTTGGCTAATGTTCAGCTTCTGTCACCTATTACCACCTACAGTTATCTTTTATGACTGATTGGATTTTAGGCTACATGTGTGCAGCAATATGGGTTTTCAAAGTTGTCAGACAATGTAATTAGAGATCACAATATTACTTCCCAAAGTAGGTGACCATGAATGAATGCTGAAGAAATGGACATGTCTGGACCATGCTCTCTGGAAGACCCTACACAATTCAGCCACCTGGAACAACAGGGTTTCAGCACCTCTGCAGGCTAGGCCTTGTCTCCAGAGGCAGAAAAACTGAGCCGGGGAGAATTAATGGGAACTTTGAAATATTAAGCATGAAATGAATAAAGGCATGTAATGGCACAACTGTACTCACCACATTTTGCGAGGTATCTCAAAGCTTCCAACTGCCCACTCTCAGCTGCCACAAACAAAGAAGTGATCCCATAGGCGTTTGCGGACTCAATCTTGGCACCTCCTTTCACAAGGATATCAATAATCTCCAGGTCATTTCGGGAGACAGCCTCATGGAGAGCAGTCCATCCTCGATTGCAACGATGGTTGGTGTCAGCATTGTACTGTACCAGGAGTCTTGCAGCCTCTGCATTCTTGCGCTCACAGGCTGTTTTGGAGAAAAGGGAAGTGATTAGGACAGGCTTTTGAAAAGATTCTGGGTGTTGTGGCATCCATTCCATGTAGCATAAGGCAATATAATACAACTACACCAGTGAGTAAGACCAAAGTTCCATCTAGATCAATATGAGGGCCAAGTCTGTTGCCAAATGACACTGTCCAGGGCTTGTAAATGATGTGGCAGTGAAGCCAATCTTCAGCCAGCACCTGGAGGAGGCTAAGTGTCCTGTGCAGGACTTGTGCCAAGCCTGGCATGGAGGGGAATCCAGCCCAGCACATTTGTACCAACTGGACACCACAGTGACACAGCGAGGTGACAAGGTGCAGGAGATTATTTATAAAGAACAAGATGTTACAGATATCACATGACTTGAACACTTTCCAAATTCTCTGCAAACTGACTGGACAACAGATAAAGCTCTATATAGACAAAAAACCAAAAACAAGCTTAAACCAACAGTACCCAGGAAAGGATCCTTAGGAAACAATAATGACGTGAGTCAGCAGCACTTTCTCAGCTTGCAACAATTTATAGTTCAGGACCATCCTGAGCTAAAGATATTTTCTTGATAATTAATAGTATTTTGTTGATTTTTATTCTACCAATCTGTCCCATTGTTTTGAATCCTAAATCGTGAGGCTTCCTGCACACCTTTATGGTGGGACCCCGAACCAAAGGTACCTAGAATAAGCAGGCACTTTTACAAACCCCATTTAGCATTTGTTGTACAATGTACAGAAAGAGAGGCCAGCACATTCCACAGCAACTGCGTTTTTTTCTTTGAAATAATAGTGTCTTTTTCTCACAGAATTCCCACCTTTTGGTTGTGGTTCTTCCCTTGGGATATATCCATGGCTTCCTCTCCCATAAACAGGTGTCACTCGTGTACTGAAAGCAACTATGTGATTAGGCACTTCTGCAATTATCTGTGCATGGCTCTGCAGAGTTTAATTTGCTTACACATTGGGGATGACTAGTTTATTATGATATTTTTTCTTTTTTTGTTGTTGTTGGAGGATAGACCACAAGATCTAGACCACAAGATCAAGACCAACACATCCTTAATAACAGCTTTCCTCTGGCTAAACGTTGCTTTCCTATTACACTTGCTGTTATTATTAGTAGTATGAGCACTACTACTACTACCACCACCACTACTGTGTGCTTAATGCACAGTTGAACAGCTTTCCTTTAGCAGACTATAGGCCAGAATTTTAAAACAAATGCATTTTAAACTGAGCAGCTCTAATGCCAGGCATCCAAAGTTGGAGGCAAGATTACTGTTTTAACCAGTAATATGTGCTTTTTAATGTTTTAGAGTGCTAAAAATAGTCATGACAGGAGCAGTCAGTTACAGGGCATGGACATGAAGGTGTGAGAGATCATCTCCTTCTCTGAACCTTTGTGATACCATAATGTAATGCTGTTCTGCGAAAGAAAGTGTTCTCTCTGACCAGCAGCAAAGTAGTATGTCCACGTTAAACACTTTACCTACCTCACTGGATTGTTTACAACCTTATGCTTCCCCCACAGCACACAGCCTGGCCTGGCACACACAGTATAGGAATCACTGGCATGTCTACAGCTACTGTACTCCCACACCTAACAGGCCCTACTGTTTAGACAAGCATACATATTCCTGTACAATCCAGCTTTCCGTAAGTTTGGGACATTGTGCAGACACGCTGTGCTTAGGGCCCCACTAAGCATCCCCCACCCCAGCCTCAGCCCATGTGGCACCCTGCACCCTGCAGGGGCAGCCTCTAACTCTGCCTCGGAGGTGGATGAGAGGAAAGGCTGTGGCACGGCAGGTCAGACATAGTAGACAGGGAAGGTAGAAAATGGGAGCGAATCACAGTTTCAGCCTCACATCACCAGCCATCCTGCAGCTCTGCCTTGGTGGTACAAGGAAGAGTTCAGCATCCCTGGAAAGGCAGCTGCTCACCTTTGTAGAGTGGTGTTTCTCTGGCTTTGTTGGAGATGTCGGGCTCGGCCCCAGCCTGCAGCAGGGTGAGCAGGCAGTCCAGGTTGCCCCGACTGGTGGCCAGGTAGAGAGCTGTCTCCTCGTTGAGGGTGCGCTGGTCGATCGTGCCGGGGTATGCTGTGAAGAAATGGCGAGCCCAAAGCCATTACGGCACATAGTGCACAAGTAACTGCAGCATCATCACCTTTCAAGATCCTCCTAGCTTTACATGAGTTTTTGTTGTTTATTTCTTTTCTTTTCCTTTTCCATGAGCAACGCAAGTTAAGAATATTCTATAAAGTTACTGTAACTCAGATTAAGCACTTTAAATCGGTGGCCGGCTTAGATTAAAATGTTCAGCTATGGCCACTGGTGATGCAGTAAGTTGTGGAGTAACTGCTTTTCAGCAGCAGTTTGAAAACAAACTACAGTAGTTAACCACCTTCAAACATAAGTAAAGAGGTGCTGGGCTGGATCTGCAGCTAGTGGGAAGTGGGGTAATTGCTGTCAGCTGTGGCAGCCAAGCAGCTCCCAACAGCTGAGAGCTCAGCTACAAGGCTTTACTGCGAGATGTCCAGGAGTTGGCAAGATCTATCCAGATATCACTTTCTCTGGAAGATCCTAACTTTAGAAGCTTCGGTCTGGGAACCTATTCTCAAAGAGAAGGTGAAATTAACATACACTCAGAGAGATTGGAAAAAAGCTTCACACACAGTCCCAGACCAGGCTTGGGCTGTTGCTAATTCTGCTTTTTAGTTTATTCGTATTCTTCTTCTCCCTTTTGTAATTACTTAGTTTTAACTTCACTGACCTTTTTGCAACAGGCTCAGGCAACCCACTTGGCCATAGTATGCAGCTTCATGGAGGGGTATCCAGCCGTCCTTATTAGGTTCAGAAAGGTCTTTTCCTGATTGCATCATGTTGCATACTGCTTTTTCATCTCCATCCTTGATTGCTGCCACTACAGGGTCAAGTTCTCTTTAAAACAAGATTAAAACTCCTTCATTACTGAGAAGCTTTTTTGCAGCAACATCACTGTATCGTGTAGCCAAAATAGTGAACCCCTACAGCCTATATAGTGTTTGTGGCCCTAAAGCATCTTGCCACAGGACCTGTAGAGGTAAAATTTTTCTTCTCTAATTTGGCCATTCACAACAGATCAGAAAAATCACTGTCTGGAGGTGCCAGTCTCTCTCCTTGGAGTGTGAGGAAGGTGTAAGTGTGATTAATCTCTGATATAAACACATATTTTAGATATCCGGAGTTGGGGGAGAACAGCTCTACCCTTGCTCTGTACACTGCCATGAGTGTCCATGGTTATGATAACTGCATCACCCTGCCATTTGGTGTCCCATGTGGGACATGTTTCCATATAAGATCTCTAGAGTAAGATCAGCTTTGAAGAGAATTTCTTCTGTTCATCCCTGAAGAAAATTTTAAATTTGACTTGCAGGTGTCTTAGCCCTAAAGCAGAAATTCTGAACAAATCTTATTCTTGTATTTTAAAGATACTTCCAATTTCTCTTATGCAATCCTGTTTTCAGAAGTTAGCCGGTCCAGTTATGAAGAAGGCAGAGCTCTGGTTAGACTGTGTGAACATTAGGGTATTGATCTGGGCTTTCCTTTCTTCAGCCAGGGAGGATTAAGAAAACAAATCCACCCACCCAAATGAAATTCTGCACTGCCCTTCACGACCATGCCCCACAGATCCACAGCTGTTATTTCAGCACTGAGTACTCAAATTTTCAGAAATTATAACCACTTCAGATATTATAGACCTTCAAAAGTGTGTCTTCAGTGTCCCAGCAAGACATATTAGGTGCTGGACACTTCCAAAAATCTGGTCTTTAGAAGCCTGCTTGGGAGCAGACCCATTAGCTCTGCTGACAAGTCCACTCTTGCCAACCTCTTAGCCAAGTTAGCGGTTCCCCAAGAAACTGCAACAGTCAGGGGCCTCTGGAACCACAGCTGGGACCTGGTGCCAAGCTGTGAAAAGGTTCATGGTCTGGTCCATTTGAACCCAGCAAACCACTGTAGGGCTCCACAGGGCCAAATAACTTCTAGACACAAGGAGTAAAAGGAATAAAAAAATATTAGGGAGGGAGGGAGGGAAGGAGTATTTTAAAGCCTCTACAGAGTAGAAAGTGATTGAAATGTGTATAATCACTGAAAAGTGTTAAAGTAGTATTTCAGTGTTTATCACAGAAAACAAAAATAACGTGACAGTCATCTTCTTTTCATGCTACCTAATTCTGAAGCTTTCAAGACAAAGCTTACTGTGAAAATCTATGAAGAGCCACCCAGAAGTGAGACACAATGAGCAGCCTACAAGCGTCCTTTGCTCCGCCAAGCCTTCCCTTTGCCAAGCATGCGTTCTGCACAGTCCAGACAGCAGCCCATTTCTCCAAGCTCTGTAAGAGCTATTGCAGAGCAGGGCTGACCTGGGCACACCAGTCCTGCCAAGCAACAGCAAGAGCTGCTGCGGGACTCCCTGCAAAGTGGGAGTCACGATGCTACCTGTCACCATACCACAGATCAGCAGTGCCCATGGCAGGGCCCGCCGTCCTCCTTCCACCCCGGCTGAGGCTGCTGACAGCGCAGCAGAGGCAGGGAGCGGGTACCCTGCGGCTGACGCAGGCAGGATCCTTGCCCCTGGCAGGCAGTGGCTCTGTGCGTGGGGGGGGCTGGCTGTGCCTTCCAGCGCCAGTATCTGCTCATGCTCCTGCTGAGCTGTGCTGGGAGAAGGCAGCCACTGATTTCTTATTCTGAGGAACCAAATGACTAAGCAGCAGGACAGCAAACACCGCAAAGGAAGAAGCATTTTTCCAGTTCTGATGGGGACTTGCAAAAAATGAACGTGGGCTGTATTTTCAGAGGCAGAGAACAAGACGACGTTGAAAACATAGGACAGTTTGTGGTTCGAACTAACTCTAAAGCGACATCTTGCAACCTTGAAAGCAGAGACTGGGAAGGGGGTACATGTCTCAGAGAGACTTTTAGCATCACAAGGGTAGGGATACAGTGTGCGGTGACCGTCATGCAGGGCAGTGACAATGGGAACAACCAGAAGAAACTCCGATTATGACAGAAGGTCTAAAATTCCACAACAGAGTGAGATCGGAGACAGAAAAATATGGGCAGCTCACAGCACAGGAGTCCTCAAGAAGCTGATCATTGGTACAACCTCTGCATTCAGTGCAAGTTACAGGAGCAGCCCTCGATTTCATTGCCTTGCAGAGGCTGGGCAGACCGACAGCCTGAAACTTACACAGACATCATTAATTTCAGCCTGCCTAGAGGTACCAAAATCTGTGCTGTAAATACTAATACTAGCACTGAAAGAAAAGTTACCAAGCTGCTTCTGTGAGGATAAACTCAGAGCCTGGAATGGAACAGGTGAACACATGTGTGCCAAGGAATGGGACAAGACACCATTTCCCAGGTGAAAAAGGACCTAGTACCACTTGTTCCTTCTCTATAGCTGGAAGCAGTGATCTCAAGACAACAGGATCACAAAAATAGCAACGCTGGAATGGGGGGAGATATGGGACACAAAGCCAAGCATTTGCTTGAGGAGATAACAGCTAGAGCAGGCAGCTGCCTTCCCGGCCACAGCCCACCCAGGAGAAATCAAGTGACCTTCTGATAGCTGCCCTGCTGAGGTCCCAGGGACACTGTTGTATCTCCATGCTATTTAGAGTACCCTGGGGACTAAGCCTAACATTGCTAATTTTGTACAGATGACAGACTTTTATACAGGCGTTTTAAATTGGGCATTTTGTTGAAGTCTGCTAACAGCAACAATTGGCACGTTTGGCTGGGAGAGGAGGCGGAGGTGGGGGACCTTTGTCTTTAAAAGCCTCTGGCACAAGGCTGCTGAAACCATCTGTTGTTCTATGCAAAGGTTCGTGTTACACTTGCAGAGCTGCTCACTGCAACCTCAGGATTTGGGCACATGATTGCTACCAGCACTTAATGAGTTACTGCATGCCAGGTGGGCCAGGGCAGGAGGCTGTGCATGGGGCTGGCACACAGCAAATGCAGGGTGAATTACATTTAGCTGAGACCTCAGTGAAAGCAGAGGGTACCTTGGATCTGTGGCAGGGTTAAAAATGTGTGAAGAATCAGTTACTACTCTGCTTAAGCCCTCAGATGCTGAAGGAAGCAAACTTCTGTTGGGTTCCTTGACCTTAAATGATTCCTGAGAAAGATGAGGGGGTTTGCTGGCCCAGGCTGTAGATGCTTTAGCCAAGCGAATTCCAGATCAGTACAGAAAGTTTAATGAGTTTCAATGTGTAATCCTTGTTTTCTGCCTGGCTCATAACTGGCTGTTCTAAAAAAACCCAACACATTCTACTGCTTGGATTTTGTCAGGTACAGAAAAAGTGAGTATTAAAACTATAGAGGAAACCTGAAGATCTGATGAAATCTTAACCTTACAGGCAAGTCGAAAGAATGAATGCATTTCAAAGGCCAGCAGCCAAGATAATAAATACTCATTGCAGATAAGATGTATGACAGGGTCAATTCTGGGTGCTGCAGAAGCAGTTCAGTGGAGCGCAGAAAGGTTCAGGAAGCTCCTTCTTTTCCTGGCAGCTGGTGAGATGCAGGCAGCATGAAGGAACAGCATCTCCCCAGGTGAAGCCAACTATCATCCCTGCCTGGCTCTGGGACCAGGACTGTAAAGCAGTCATGACATCATGCTCTCAGGTGGCTTCCCAAACACATTTTTGCTTTCTCCAGGTAGCAGAGGAGCCCGAGCTTATCAGCCTTATCCCAGCCTTCTTGTGGACTGAACTGTACTGAGCTACCTAGTGCAGAAGAAATGCCTGCTCTCCAGTCATTGCATCCAGAGCAGCAGAGAGGCATGCAAGGTGTGCAGAGCACTTAATTAGAAGATGTGATCTCAGTGTGGCCAAGGGGTGCTGGCAGGTGGCAAGGTTGAGGAAGGCTTCATGCTTCAGCAGAAATAGGTTTTCACAATGTCAGGGAGGGCAATGTCAGCGGAGAGCCAGGCACAGAGCCTGGATCAGCCAGGGTGCAGGGTGAGGTGGGGGAGATTGTAGAGCTGGGTGAGGGATGAAAGGAAGAGTGGTGGTGGGGATGGTCACTGCAACCATACATCCAGGGAGGGACTTGTAAGATGAATAAAACAAAGTGGATTTGAACTGGGTAGATAAAAAAGGCAGGCAAGAATTTTCTGCAGGACACAGAGAAGTGCTGCCTATGTTTTCTTCTCTTCATCTGATAGCTAAAGGCAGGTGCATGTATCTCTCTGCCTGCAGAGAGCTGTAATAAACCCAATATAGTCCAGACATTTTCACTACATACAGGCACTGGGGCAGAGTGTGGGCCACAACCATCCCTGTCTGCTTTCCTCATCCATGACTGTTTTCACCTAAGCTTATTTACAGTCTCTGCCAACAGCAAAATGTGGCCAGAAGGATTAAAGTCAGGCGAGCTGGTTTCCTCCTGGGGCAGGTAAGATGTGGTATGGCTCCTCAGCAGCCCTCCTGAGTGTGGAAGAGCAGTGCTGGTATTGCTGGGATCAGTCATGGCATCTTGGGAGTGTTTATAAAATATTTATTTTGAAGGACTGGACTTTCTCACCCTGTTTATATACTGCGATAAAATGTTTGTTTTCCCCACTCTTCCCCATTGCTGAACTTAATACCAGCACAGTTACTATCAGCACCTGCCTGCCTCATCTACTGTGTTGACTTGGGAGCCAGCCTATATAAATAAACCACAGTGCAGGCATCCCTTCCCTGCCATCCTTGTCCCCTCAGAGCTACCGAATGACCCAGAGTCCCCAGGACATGCGCACTGGAGGAATGGAGATGGGTGAAGGGAGTGAAGAGAACAAGGGAGGTCTGAGGTGGGTCACCCGCAAGAGCCTGGGCATGGTCCGGGGCAGCTGGGAGGCCGGAAGGAAGAATGGGAGGGCAGCGAGGGTGCGGTGCAGGCATCAGCAAGATCTCTTCCAGATGAGCACCACCATTTCCCCCCACCAGATACCATTGCCACCCCGAAGAACCGGCTCGGGGGGAGAGTGAGTAGCAAGGCTTGGTTTGACCGCGGGGAAAAGCAGGAGAGGAAGGCACTTACACAGGTTGGGATGTGCTGAACAGGCTGCCATCGTACCTTCGCCTGAATCCCCAGGCTGCCCCCGAGCTGGACGGCTGAGCACGGCCTCTTGGCTGGGCCACCAATCTGGAGTGGCGATGACATGAATGAAATAAAGAGAAATACTCCGAATAGGAGAAACAGGTCATGTTGAGGCAGAAACAGAGACACACATCCGCAGAGATAGAGCGAGAAAGCCTGCCGGTCAGGGCTTTGAATAAAAGCAGATGGCCACGGCTTGCTCTGTGCTGGATTCAGCTGCTCGCTCAGCTCGAGATTATTTTTGGCCCTCTGAGGAAGCGTCAGGGGATTCAAATGACCATATAAGACAGCAGTGAGGTTAACCCTACCACCACCGCACAGGAAGCAGGGACGAGGCGAGGTGAGGTGACACTCATCACCTCCAAAGTGCCACGCAAGCAGGCAGAGGCAGGGGCGGAGGAGGACCCAGGGCACCCGGGTGCCAGCTCCATTTCCAGCTCAGCTCAGCTCTCCTGGGTGGCAGAAGAGTACAGCAATGCTACAGATCCAGAGCTACAGGCTGCAAAGTTTTTCCCTCCAGTGAGAGGTCAAAAGCTGCTCAGCTGAGGCAAAGGCAGGACAGGTTAGTGCACGGAACAGCAGATGCTGTCTTTTGCCAAAACAGCAGGTGTCAAAGGACCCCCAAGGAGGACAGCACCAAATGGCCAGGGGAGCCCTTGTTCTCCCCCGCATCAGGTCCCTGCGGCAGAGCTGACAGTACAAGTGCACAGTAATGATACCGAGAAGCCACGACCTTTGGTGAGAGCAGGACGGCCTGCAGCACAGCATCCTGATTCCGCAGCTATGAAACACGCTTACTGCTCATCAAATTGTTCCCAGTTTCCCAGCCTTGGAAACCAAACAATCACAGGTGGTAATGAGTGAGGTGTCAGAGGAAGGTGGAGTTACGAGAATGAAGGAGGAACAAAACTTCAGCTACTCCCAGCTTATTTAAAAAAAAAAAAAAAAAAGTTTAAAAGGATATTTTCCCTTGGCTTTGGGGTGACTTTGTAACCTCTTTCCTCCCCCCTTGAGAAATATGTGTTTTAAAAAATGAAAGGAGAACAATGTCTGGGTTTGAAACTGTCAGCAGGTGTCTGTAACCCGCAGCCCAGCACCGCAGGGGAGGGGGATGCTGCCGCGCTTTGGTGTCTGGAGCTGCTCTTGGCTGAGCGCAGTGTGCTTGAGGTCAGGCTCCAATCTGAAATAACTACATCCTTTAAAGACTGCAGCATCTAGAAGGTAGCCAGCTCACACTGGTTTATGTACCTATTTTTGGCCTCTCTCCTCTGTTTTCTCATAACAAATGCTGTGCTCCATCTCTGGCAGAATCTAGGCTACGCACACAGTGTGCCCCCGTGGGGAAAGGAGCCACTGGCTTCGGCAGGGCTGCTGTTGTTCAGGAAAGCTTGTAGCGGTGCCCCTTTTCTTGTTTTATCTGTTGTTTACAACAGATAACATCCAGCAAATTCTCATTTTGCTGTGAGGGCGTAAATTGTTGACCTCATCAGATTTATAGCAGACTGGCTTTCAAACTAATGACAGACTCACAGAGCAGCCGCTTGGTAAAGCTAATTAAAAAGCATGTGTTTTGTCAGGGGAAGCTGTTTTTCTCTTCCCAGGCAGGGTGTTTGTCTGGGCCAGGCAGCTCAGGCAGGGGCTCACTCACCTTTGCCAAGGGTAGATGCGGTAGGGCGGGTTGTGGCTGCTGGTGTGGCTGGGGGCGGCTGCCTCGCTGGGACCTGCCACCATTGACTTCTGGTGGCTCTGGGCAGCTGGCTGACCCACGGGGTCCTCTTCCAAGCTCTGCTGGATGGCCATCTTTATCAGCTCATCTTCACTCAAGCTACCGTACAGACTGTATTCCTCGCAGCCTATAGTTTGTCTTTGAGTATTTGCTGCTGTTGTAGCCATTTTTAATTTTCTTTTCTTTTTTTTTTTTGGCTTTCCTGTAAAAGGAAATTGTGATCATCAAAATCTGGAAAATGAAACAAACTCAACTATCTTGTGCTTTTGTTCGGTTCTGCCTCTTCATTAGACTGACCAGAAAACCCGTCAGAAATCCTCCTCCAGGGAGAGAAGATTATCAGCTAAAATCTGCATGTAAACGTCATGAACTAACTCCTTTCAGTCACAGAGAAATAACTGATTTAGCTGGTGTTCAAGAAAGGGAAGGGAGCTGCTGCAAGCAAGGCAGGTTTTTATCTACTTATTCTGGTTACCACAACTAAAGAGAAAAATAAGTAAAGGAAATCCCCATAAAATTGAAGAACTACAGCTTTGAAATGAATTTATTTAGGAGAATGCCAATGGGCATCTCTTTGTTGTTTTTTTTGTGTGTGTGTTTGTTTTATTTCTTGCTCTAATTGCAGAAAATTAAGGGAAGAGGTTTGTATGTTTGCTGGTTCTTCTTTTTTATATTGTTGTAGGTTCCCTGCCACAAAGTGTATAGAACTTTGTGGAGTAATTTTTTCTATCTTATCTGGAGATCTCTTGAGCAACATGCAAAGCTGTTCTTTGAAGTGACTTTCTTTGTTTCACTCAGCTAGGAGAGCAACATGACACTGCTCAGTTTCACTTCTGATTTTTTATTTTTCATAGAACAAAGTTCAAGGTCATAAGCTTTAAGACTTATAGTCAGACTCTCTTCTGAAAACTGGTGGTTGAGAACTGGAAATGAGAGAAGGGGGAAACATCAAGGCACACTCAGCAGTCACAGAATGACTGTGAACCATCACTGCAGCATGGATTCAAAAAAAGCAAAGGCAATCCAAAATACTGTGTTATTTCCAGCAGTGATAGGGAAGTACTAATGTATTGAATCGTACAATGCTCTAGCAGGATTTCATTTGGATGCCAGAGAGCACTCTGGCCACCAGCGTTCAAGGGCCAACGGCGTATTTCATGGGAGGAGATGGAAAAGCTTGCCTCTTTTAAGAAGATGACCGCCAAGGACTGAGTAAGAACTGTGTAAAATAATGGAGAACACTGGGATGAGGGGCAGTGGGTACAAGCTGCCCAGGAGGACATGGACAGGGGAAGGGAGGACAGGGAGCCAGCAGAAGGAGTGCACCAGTAGGGTTGCCAACAAAGCTGCCAGCCCCCAACCTGGTGCTGTCAGTCCCTGTCCCAGCAACGCCACAGCCGGGCTGGTCTCCAGCTCCACACAGCCCTGCCCTGCCCAGTCATGGGTCCTACTGAGCTGGACCACCCAGTAGAGCCACATGCATGAGGATGGCAGAGCCACCCAGACTCCCCTTTCTCAGGACCTGCCTCCCACCAAACCAGCACCGCTGACAGAGTGAAGCCTTCAGCCCTCCTTCCCTGCGCAGCTGCTCTTGCCAGCAGGCTGGGGCTCTGCTCCGGCTCTCCAAGCACCTGGGGCAGCCTGGCTTCCCAGGGACTCACACCCACGTCGATGGAAGCAGGGTCCAGCACACCACAAGCCTCCTGCCAGGAAATGGTCCTGACCAGGAGGAAATGGTAGCTCCCCAAATGGCAACAGAGCCATATCTATGCACATCAAGACACTCATGTTTGTTTCTTTAACCATCATTTGTTTAAAAAAATAAACTAATACAGTTTGAAGAAATTGCAAGAGCTTGAACCAAGCCGTAACTAACTTAAAATCTTGAATTTAAGTTTTTCACTTCAGCAATCTTGGTATCTCCCACACCAAAAGCCACCTCAGGCTCCAAGCACACCCCAGAAGAAGTGGGAAGAGCTTGGGGTAAAGGGAAGCCCAGCAGATTTCAGATTGACATTATGGCTTTTAACAACAAAGGATGTATGTTACAGCCATGAAAACTGCCAAAATAAAACCTTCTGTTGCTGTAAATAATGCAACCAAGTTTTGTTGTTTTTTCTTTTTTGTATTTTCAGCCAGATTTCTCACAGCTGTTGTTGGTTACCTTCTCCAGTGAGGGCTGCTGTGCCTCAGCTCTGCTATGACCCTCGGCTGTCCCAGGGAACCAAGCCCAGGCATCAAACTGCTGGCAGCTCTGGTGCGGAGCCTCTGCCTGCCCCATGCCCCAGCCGCTCCAGTACCTGTCCTTGGCTGTGCTCCAGCCAGCGGCTGGCCAAGAACCGTGACACAGCTTTGTTTTCCCAGCAGCTTCTGCTGCTGCTTGGCTTGTTCAACTCCTGGCACACTGGGCAGCACTTTCATAGTCCATCAGCCTAGGTACTCACTTAGTAACTGGTGCACTGCAGATGTGTGAAATCCACGGGCTGGAGTCAGAGGGCTTGTCTGCAGCATCCACCACTGCAATGCCTAAATGTAGGGACATGGCCCCAGCGGTGACTCAGAGACCTCAACTAAGTAGTCAGTGGAGAAGGCAGGATCTGATCGTAAGCTCCTAATGGAGGTGATGCACAGTGACTCTTTGGAGGAGGCAAGAGTGGAAATTAAACTGCTCCTCTCTGAGGGCAACCTGAACCAGTGGAGCCTGAGACACAGATCCCTCCTTGTTATCCTCCCCAGCCCCACTGGCGGTGTCCTGATGGCAAAGGAGGCAACCAGGCAGTGGGTCCACCCTCACTGTGCCTCTGAGCTGGTGTATGAGTCCCTTTGTGGGCAGTCAGGGCTTGGAGGAGTGTACAGGAGACCACTGCCAATGTGACTCCACACTCTGGCACAGAGGAACCAACTGATTTAGCTGCCTCCCTAAATCCCCAATCGATCTAGGTATAAAGGCCATTTCTGGACATCTTCCCTTCCCTCTTTCTTTTGCTTTACACCTTGTTAAGGTACAGGGAGGGAAAAGGAAGAAGGGATCATTCATACTTCACCCTCTTGTTCTTCGTATGGGTTAACTGGGTCCCACCTACTTGCAGAGAAAAGGGAGAACCTCCCCTGCATGTTGGTGATCCTCACTAATCTAAATATTTTGACAGGAGTCCCATGGAGTACAGAAACAACAGCCCTGGCTGCAGCTCCCACCACTGACTCATCCTGCAGGAAGAAGCTTTGTAGGGCCCAAAATAGAGAAAGCTTTCAGCTCTGTTCATCTAACTGGCACAACAGCGATGAAGGTGTAAGGGTCACATCCTGGGGCTGCAGGAGCTTTTGGGCCTGTTCTTATAGCCAGGGACAGCCTTGGCTCTCCTGAACCCTTGCAGAGACTGTTCTAGTTGGGCTTGAAGCTATTGTTGCACCCCCTTGCCTGCCTCCCTTTGCTCAGACTGACTGTGTGGGGTGACTGAGTTTGGCTGGAGTCATGATGTGTGCCTTCTCCCTACAGCTCCCTGTGTGATGGCCCTGAGTGGAGCAAAGCCAAGCCACCACCCTCCCCTTCCACCTGGAGATGCTTTTGTTTGAAGCTGCAGAGCCACAGGGCTCAGGCCCTGGCTGAAGTTATTGCTGTAACAAGCCACTGTGAGCCAGCTGGGCGCATGTCCTCAGCTGGAGGCTAATGAAATGCAGCCTGATGCTGTTTAACCTTCTCCCACTGTGGCTGAGCTCGGTGGCATCGCCTGGCGCTGCTGCAGCCCACAGACCTACCCTGGCTCCGCTGACACAGCAGGGCTAAGGTTACCCCGTCTGAGGCCACTGGTGAACTACCAACCACAGCCTTATGAAAGCCCACTAGACTAATGCACTATAAACTAAATATTTTCCACCTTCTGTAATGAAGGTGTGAAAAAAATCAATCTTCATTGCTAGGAATGGTTGAACCAGTTTGGATAAGCAAGATCTGGCCAAAGTGGTCTTTCTAAATGCAGCTTGGATTTATTTGCTTGCTCTACGCCTATTTACTGTAGGTTTAAAGTATTGGAGTCAGATTTATAATTGCTGTGCTTACTGTTCACCCTAAATTCAGGTTTATGGAGGAGGTTTTAATGTTTGGCTGTCCCCTACATTTCCCTGGCAGCCCAAAAGCCCATCCTTACATGCAGGTAGCACACAGCATTGCATCTACTGTAAAAGCAGAACCTGTTTTTTAAAGCTGTGGGTATAGTGCCCATATTATTCCCTAGGGATTGCTTTCCCTTCAGATTGAACGGCTTCACTAGTGATCTCTCTTGGTAGAGATACCCCTTAGGATACTGCTGCCTGTGCTGCCATTTCATAGCTCAGTATGACAAGGTCTACTGGACCTAAATTGATCATCATTTCCACAAATGGCCTGATCCTGATTGTTAATTTTGCCATCTTGATTTCAGTGAGATTTTGTTGATTTAGATGTGGAAATCAGGCCTGTGCCATACAGAAGTAACATAGCTGCACCCAGGGGCCAGAAGGTGAGGAATGAAATGCCAGGCTGTGATGCTCTGCCCTGCATCAGTGAGCAGCTGTACCTGGCACAGCTCTGAGACCAAAGGTGCTACTCACCAGGGTGACTACTAGCAACCACTGCAACTGTGGCAAAAGCCACAGGCAAACACAATTAAGTTGCTATTATATTTGGACTACAAGCTCTGTCAACATATAGCGTTTAGGAGAATGGGCCTCTGATCCCTGATGCAACATAAATAATCAACACGGATTACAGCTGGCTTTGAACATGCAGAACCGTGCTATTCAATACCATTAGCATCTGAAACAACTGGTGCCCATTGATATCGCTTCCTCAAAGAAAAGCTTAGCAAGGCTGCCTGTCCTCCTTCAATAGATCCCAGGCAGCAGAATTAGCAGAATTACTTAATGCTGTCGGAGGAGGGTGGCAGGTGAGTGACAAGGTCATTAAGGGAGCAGAGCCAGGGACTTTGCCTGCCTTTGCAGTGAGTTTACCCCCGTCAGCTTGTAACTCAATACAGGACCTCAGTATTTATGGCTCAGGGTGCAACAAAACACATTTTTAAAAACACAACCAAGTCTTTGGAAGCTGCAAAAGAGAGAAGAGGAGCGGATTGCTCATTCTGCCTTTTGCAAGGAACAACTGAGCCCCAGCTTCTGCAGATACATGTTTGCCTTTCCATCTGTTTGCCTTTCCATGTGTTTGCCTTTACTTCTGAAAGCAGCAGGAGCACGCACAGGGGGAAGGTAAACATGGCTGGAAGTCTTCACAGTAAACGAAGCCTCTGCTTCAGCTCTTACTGTGGCACCTTTCAGGCCAGATCCTCTGCTGGCAATGGAAACTGGGCCAATTTGCAGCACTTGAAGTATTCACATTTTTGATGTGGTTTAGATCAGTTTCCAGATAAACCTTTGCAATTGTCCAAGGATATCATATTGGGTAACTACTGCTAGGAAGCAAATTATTTTTTTGAAACGTAATGATTTCAGTGCCCATCAGACCTGCCAGCACTAAGGCATCAGAAGAATGACACCTCATGCTGTCCAGCTGCAGCAACAGGCAAACGTACTTTTTAATGACAGCTTACGCAAACTGCTCAAGTTCTAGCCCAGTGCTAAAGGAGCAAAGCCAGGCTTCCCGAAGGAATCCTCCGAGCAAACAAATCCCCTTGTCCAGCCCCAGCTGTCAAAACAGGTCACCTATCAGCTATCAGTGTGGCATGTGTTACAATGCCATGAAATCATGGTTCTATGCAAATTCTTTACTGGAAATGCATGCACCTGCAAGCTTTTATTTCTTCTCAGAAAGCATTAACTCATGCAGCAATCAGTGCAATATTAGCTTCGTGTCAGACCAACTGGAAATTTATAAATGAAAGAAATAATTTGCTGATGTCATTTTTTGCCTTCACGCTGTGCCTTACACACTACACTGTGCCTTAGCATGTCATAACTACAACAACCATTTCTGAGCAAGCTATTCTAGGGACAAAGATACAAGCATCACCTGCAATTAAAAGAAAAATAATTAAATGACAGAGCTACAGTTCTGCTTAACACCAGTGAGTGTCTTATGGCTTATTTGAAAAAAACCCCACCAACCCAAAAGCAAACCACAAAAATTCCCAAGACTGTGTTAGGGTGTTAGGTTACAAACTGCTATAGGAATAAATATTTGCATCGACATTGTTAAAGGAAAAACATTTTCTTTAACTGACATAGCAAACTGACAGATGAAAAATATTAAATTCGTTCAAAACATGCATTTTTGCATTACCTTTTTGTTCTGAAGTAAAAGGGTAATAATGCTGCTGAAATGGGTTATCTCCTTGATTAAGTCTTAATTCAGAAAATCCGTGCTGGTATTCGTCTCCCTGCTTTGCCTGGATGTTTCAATCAACTGCAGGACAGCTTTGAAACACTCTCGCTTTGAAGCCCGGAGTTTATTTCTGGATCACCCCATGATCAGCGAATACAAGCCAAAATATAAGTTGTTCTGAATCTCAGATTTCCTGTTTGAAGATGAACGGCAGAAACTTTTACCCATCCTAAAGTTCTTCTTTGTTGCATTATCTGAAGAACTTCACTTCATCAAGCATCCTGTAGCTAAATGACACAAAGTTGACCTCTCTATTACATCATTATTTATTGTCCCTGACAAGTAGACCATATATGGACATGTTTCTGGAACCTAAAGAAGAAAAAAAAAAACCTTGCCATATAATTTTGAAGTAAAATACGTTGTCCTGGAGAGTTTTATTTACTCGGGGAGAAGGGAGCTCCATTTACTTTTCTTTTAGCTGCTGCTTGTTAAACAACATGGCCAAACATTACATGGGTAGTTACTGGTGTTTTAGAGTGGTTCGTGTATTTTTAAGGCTGCAAGTTTGAGACTTCAGGATTCCAAAAGATGACAAAAGCAGCTGTGAACTTGTTCCAAGCAGTATTTGTAAGAGCTTACTAGTGGAAAAAACCTGCTCTTATACCACGTAAATGTGAATGACAGACTCCTGAAGGCCATAAACGTGAAATGGTTGCCATGTTCCCCACATCTGGCAGAGGGCAAGCTGGCCAAGGAAGAGATAGCACTAATCCAGGGGTGAGCTAGAAGAAAACAGTCAGGGACATACAGGAGAACTGACACTTGGATTAACTGGAACATGGGGATAACAGTTTGGGAAGGTTTCTGTGTACTTGTCCAGCTAATACGATGAATGAAGGGAAGCTATAATACAGTATCACAATGATGCCTATGCTTTTTCCTTCAGTTCCTGCTTCACTGATTGCCATGGCAAAACATTGGATGTAAAGAGAATAAAACCCAGATTGCAATGGGTCTGGTTTACTTTCTGAGTACCTTGTTGATCCTCAGGCTAGCTGTACTCACCCTGTCAGTGCATAAACACCCCTACCTAAGGCTTAGCAAGAACAATCTTGAAAGGAACCAATTTAGCAAGACCGTGTCATCCACTAATATGTGATCCCTTCCAACTCACCTGCTTTGCTTGTAGTGTCTTTCAGGACCAGCATCATTCCCTTTCCACGCTTGCTTCTCCATCCAACTTACTTCAGCATGACAGGATGGCCAGTATGTGACACGTCCCCCTTCCCTGCTGCCCACAAACCCATTTGCCCCTCATAACTAGTGCTAGGGCTGTTGTTTTGTCCAAAGTTAAGGACATTCAGCACTTACTGTGGCAGGTAAAGGAGCCCTGGATGTCGTCACCAAGAGGGTGTGAAACTCTTACGCCCTTGACAACACGTCAGCCAACCCTCCATGACTTTTAAACAACACCCAGCACTTTTTTCCCTGATACTACTTTAAGATTGTAACCAGCCTTGGCTTAAACCTAGGAGTGAATATCTCCCATAATTAACTCTTTTACTTGCCTTTTGGCTGTCTCTCATTTGATCCACACCCTCGGCACTCTTACGGCCTGCTTAATGTCCCACTGAACTCAAGGAAAAATGCCAATACTGTGATGCAGAGTCACACTTGGCAAAGGCAAGGGTGGCTATGTCTTCCAGGATGCACTGCTTGATTAAAAAAGAGATGCTGAGGCTCAAGGTCCCATCAGCTATGAACATTGCAGGTGGTTCCCAATCCATTCACACCAAGCACACTGCAATTCCCTTCCCTCCCACATTCCTGGGTTTCCTTGCACAGCCCTGTGCACCCCTTTGATACATTTGGAGCTCCTATGAATGTTGCTGCACCATTTTCCAATAAAAGCACAGGACTCTGCTTCAGAAGACCTATTTTCAGACATCACTAGTTCTCCCTTTTGTCTTGAGTAAATTGTTTAACTCCTCTGTGTCTCATTTTCTACATTAGTAAAGTGAAAATAATCAAATGCATAAAGTTCAGAGAAAAGTGCAAAATTCCATGCAGATGGAAAGCCAACAAGAGTACTTATATGGATAGAGACTGCTGAATAAGACCTCATTTAATTAGTATCTGTGAAATACTTTGGTATCCTCAGAGGAAGACCTCATAGAAGTTTGAAATATTAATTACAGAAATGTTACTATACAGGAATGAAATCATACATTTGGGGGTTGAATTTTTTTCCCAATAAAACAATGTTGTGGCTTTATTACAACACATCCAAAGCATAATAATAACAATCATTATGTTTTATTAGCATTGCATCAGATTTGCTAATACTTCCCCTGGAGCACACACAGTTATAGATCAGCATTTTCAGCTTAACCTCAAGACATTCCAAGAGATTACAAAATGTCAACTGCAAAAATAAATAGATAAATTTACATGATTTTCTGGGACAGATATCAAACTTGGACACTGCATATTAGATCCGTTTGCTTTTTCTTTAAATAGAAAATTATGGAAATAGCCAACTCATGCTGATGAGGGGGTCAGCTAGGGTCTCATAAACAGGGTGCAATAAAGAGATTTGAATCTGAGAGAAGACAAAGAAGGATGACCACATGAAAATAACATGTTCATGTTGCTTTTACTGTTGCTGTTCATGCAAAATGAGCAGCAAGATTCACTTTAATCTTCATGTTTCCTCAAAATAGCCAGCAGAAGTCAGGCTAGGAAAGCACATGTAACACTTCCTTCATTTTTGGATTTGTTCAGAGTCTCTATTTCCATTAAGTAGCCCTTCAGCCCTACCAAGCCCTTCAGCTCTACTGAGCTACACAACTGAATCAGGCAGCTGAGGCTGGTGAAAAAAATGAAGTTCATTTGTGCATTCCAGGAGACTGATGAGCTTGTTACAGGCTCATTTTGTGCAGAGCTGCCACAGATGTGCCATCACAAGATGAAATGCAGGTGAAAATGGACATTAGCACAAACTATTATTTTTCATAGCCTATGACTACCAAAAATGACTAACTCTACTGCATCCAAACACTTCACTTATGGGTGGATGTTTTGAAAGGAGGGAATTACAGATTAGTTGTGGCAGCAACAGTACCTGGACAGAAAATCCTTATAAAACTTTGCTACAGAAGAGCATACTGCTTTGTGCACCAATTACCTGGAACTGTTCTCTTGTTACTTATATCTTGTTTGAACATTTTTTTTCCTGCAGAAAGACAACAACATGCTTTGGGTGGCATACTTCACTGAGAGCATAGACCTAGGACACACACCTCTGTACTTTTTGTGATCATATTCCAGTGAGCAGAGCTTGGCATTCAGTGTTGCCATGCTGCGCTTCCATCAGACACTCCCAAAAATTAAGTGCAAACATCAGAACCAAAAGCAACTCTCCTGTGCCTCCTGCTACATAACTGATGTTCAAATAACAAGACGATAGAAACTCCCACAGGGGAAGATGGTTTCAATTTCCTTTGCAAGAACTAATGATTGCTTTGGCCACAGTACCCTGAGAAAGGCAGGGAGCCAGAGGCACTTGTGTGGGAAAAGGTGCAGGATGTCACATGTGCCCAGGGGTAAGGACTAGAGTATACATCATTTCTTGCTGACTCTGCTGCCGAAATACTTCAGTGCTGGAAAGATGTAGGTGTTCTGAGATCACTCTACTAAGAACATAATCCCCCTTTCAGGAGGAATTTATCCCACCCTAATGGCTGCTGACTCACACCCCCGAGTCAGGGTGGACTTCGGCTCAGTGTATGACTTCTACCTCTGCACAGTGGCTCCCCACTGAAAAATCTTACCTTTCAGATACAGTCAAAATGCAATCCTCACTCCTCTGGATATATAACATAAGCACAAAGGGGAACACCCAGTATCCAGGGTCCTAAGCCCCATTTCAGGTATCTGATGACTCAGCCCAGACCTGCCCTGCCAGTGAGCTCTGGAAGAGTGTATAGCTACTGCAGTCACCGCCTCTCTGCAAATGTCATCATAAGGTCACATCCACTGACTCAAACTGAAAGAGGAATCAGTCAGAGGGAACATGAAATTCTAATACGAAGTGAACACAACCCAAAGACTATATAAACAAATACACGTTCCTTGGAGGAACAGGGGAAGCATAAACATTATCATTTAGTTACTCTTTGCTGTGCAAATATCATTTATATTATGTTATAATATATGTTGGTAAGAATTCTAATGAAAGACTTGTCTTTTTCTTGACCTTTACAAAATCCACAAAATTCAGAACTGTTGCTGCAAGCCTGTTGCTCCGAGGCTCTTGCAGGGGAGCAGGAGGATGAGAATGGCAACAAGAGACACAGGGTGCTGTGAATAGCAAAGGTCCTGGGAAAAACAGCAATGATGGAAAAGTGAAATCGATTTTGATGCAGAACAACCTTTCCAGAGTTTCTTCAAAGCAGTCTTTGGAAATATACAATGGGTGTTTACCTCTCCATTCAATCCCTCAGGCTAGTTTATGAACAGAGTCTCTTTTGATGCATTTCTCTGGTACCCTCTAATTCCTTTAAAACTGATTTGTTTGTAACTGTGGTGCCTGCAATAAGACCTGTGGCATTGCTCTCCTTCCCTTCCCTCAATGACATGAGAACAACAGGCTTTCTAGATACAAATCTGTCTGCTTTATTATTGCCACAGATAAACAGCCCTCAAAAACACAAAAGATACCCCTACCTAAATTCAGAAGCTTACAGAAATGTCCATGACTTTGAATACAATGAAGTGCAATGAATTACAACTTACTTTATGCGTGGAGTTAAACTAAGGCTATCAGGTGCCACCAGAGCAGCAGTGAAGAGCAGGACCCTCCTGAGGACAGCCCCAGGGAGAAGTGGGTTGTTTTCATTCTTGAGAGATGGGCTCCAGCCTGGCTTGGGATGAAGGCCGAAGGCAGCCTCTGGCCACCCCAGCTGGAAGTGGGTTTGCTGCCATGGGGCTCAGAAACTCAAAGCAGGGGGACGAGCTGTTATGCACATTGGCTCCTGCCATGCTACACTGGCCTACTCCCCCAGTGAGATGGTCAGACCTGAGACATCGTTGGCTCCTGTGCAGACAAGAGCAGTGGAAGAACCAGAATAGGCCGTGCTAAAGGGCACTGCACCATTATCTCTGTTTACCCAATGCTGGTTTTGCTGTGCGGTCAAATTCATATGTAATAAATACAATACCTGAAGCCCTGATCAAATGAACTGTCCTTCAACTGCCCTGAGAAAGCTTTGTTGCCCTGCACTGACTGCTTTGAGCATGCATGAGAGAGGACCAGAGGTTTATGCCCCATTTAAGTTCAAATCACAACGCAACAGGTTTGTTTTACAGGACTGACATTTAATTATTTGCCCTACATCTCTCAGGTTAAATTTAGAGCTAAATTTAGGACAAGTGTCTGGACAGAATGTCATGACACCAGTGTGTATCTGTTGCACAACATGCCATACGAATATGTAATGTTCAACTCAGTTATAAATAACCATACACTTACCTAATTCAGCAGGCTTCTGGACTCTATCTATTGAGCTGGTAAGCAGGCAGTGCAATAATAAGAGTCACAAGTATACTGAGGGAAGAAACATAACTAAAAGCAAGCAGACAGAAAAAAATAACTTTTTTCCGCATTTGTTCTCTCTTTTTTTTTAATCAAGTAGTAATTACTGTCCCATAGACATATATGTATCACAGTCTAGATTATCTTAAAAACGGACATGAATAGATAGAGTGGAATTGTGAAAAGAATTGTAGAGTTTTTTCCCACCAAAGTGAGAGATGTCTGATTCCTCAAGAGCAGAGTTAAATGGCTGTCAAAACTCCCACCCTCAGCCTAGAAGAGGACAGATTCTTTCACAGTGAAGAAGTAGATTGCTATGTACATGGTTTCTTCAGCCACAACAGGGCTAGATGAAAGCAGTCAGTGTGGCTGAGGCAGGGAGACCCACACCTCCAAACTAAGCATCGTTAGCTTCCTGAGCTGTGTTTGGAGATCATAGCTCCGGGGAAAACCTGAGTGCAGGAAAAAAAACAACTGTTACACAAGTGTCAAAACCACAAAGTGAGACAGAAAATCTGTTTAACACCTTTACGGTAAGATGAGAACAAGCACAACAGCAGAGATGAAGGCTGGAGTAAAGAGCTGAAATTCAGCTCTTGATGTTACTGAGAGCTGTGATAATAAACAGGATGTATTTTCTCCATTTGAGCTGCTGCAATGCTTCTGTCCTTTGGCATTCATCTAGACTCGCCTTGCTCATAAGTAGAGGTTAGAGTGTTTTCACCAGGCCTTGGATGGTGAGGCTGTAGGCACTCTGGCCATGGCTGGGTGATGGTCATCAATGCCAAGTTCTCCTCTGCTGCCACGAACTGGCAGCCTCTGTGGTTCTTTGCTGCAGAAACATCCTTGTAGGTCCCCAGCTGGTGCAGAGTCCCCATCCACCTGTGTCCCTGGAGCTACACCCTGGCAGAGGGAATGTCACTGGGATGAGACAGACAATGGTGAATGCTGCTGGCCATCAGACGGAGGGGCCAACAGCTGTAATGTGTGAATCAACTTGGTATCAGGGTGCACTGAGAGCACCAAGGCAGCATGCAGTGCTGCTGAGCAAGCCCTGGGGGAGTGTGGGGGACTGACACTGCTGTGGCAGCTGAGCAAGGAGAGGGTTTTGGTTCAAGGCATTAGAAATGGAATACAAACAGCTCCCTGGGTCCCTAGCCTAAAGCTGATCCAGCCCAAGTGGAGGGGGCTGATACCTGACAGTTGCCCGGTAGCTGATGGGAGCACGTGCAAGCTCAGTCTGGCTGTGGGGGAGGGTGATCTATCACATCATGGGCTACAGTGGGTACTGCCTGGTCCTCTCAGCCAAAAAACTCTCACCCTGAGGTGGGACAGTCTTCTGGGACCTGAGCGAGGCACATTACCATGTCAGTGTAGGGAAATCTATCCACTTTGTGCTTGCTCTCCAGATACCAAAGCACTTTGCTATGAGGGCATGCCAGCACCCCTTTCAAAAGCGCTTAAATCATGCTTACCATTTTTTCCTTTAATGAGTGATTTCCCATTGACCTGAGATTGTGAGACAAGTTTAAACTTCTTAAGCTGCTCACAGTATATATGAATGTAGGTGGGTGTATGCAGAGTGTCAAAGATCTTTTTATTGAAATGCTGCAAAGATTGAGTCATTTCTTGCTTGGCACATTCTATTTTTCATGAAAAGAGTTTTGCTCTCTCTGCTGCATTTGCATATCCTGTCTGTCACATTCATTGTGGTCACAGTCATGTATCATGGATTAATCTCTGATACAATCTTATTTTCTGTTGTTTGGTACCTAAAAATCAATCAGGCCAGTGGTCAGTTTAAGCAGACCACATAGGCTGACTCCGACAGTGGTTGTTTAGGAGCATTTGCAAGAAACTTCTGTCAGGATAAATAGTTCCATGCAGAGACATCCTGGAAGCTCATGAAGACTGGTTTAAATCTTCAAAACTTGGCACTTTGCAACCTAACCAAATACTTTTCTGATTATTTATTTCTCAACAGTCCCATTTTCATGTAACACTGAACCCAAATTTGAATCTTGCTAAGTTCTTTATCTCCATGACATTTTGAAGCAACGAGTCCCAGAGCCACAAATAGCACATTTCTGTGCTATTGTTGTCAAACTCCTGACAACCTCTTGCTGTGCAGCAGCAGAGACCCACATGTGGCTTTGAACACCAGCAGCAAGGACCTCCATCCCCATGGATGCTGGCACTATGAGCCAGGCACTAGGGGAAAGCAAGGCTGCACGCACCAACCTAGATTTTGACACACTGAGTCACACAGAAAGGACATTGGGGCATGCTGAGAACACCGAGTTCAGGTTGCGCAGGAAACTGTGGTTAGCTTTAAAACATAGTCAAAGAAAGAAAAAATCCCAAACCTCATATAGGCATCAAGACTTCACTTCTGCAGGCAGCTACTCTCAGTGAACGTGGCAGCACACTCACGGGCAGCCTGTGCAGCACATGGCACCAGCAGAGCTTTAGATACATTCGTGTCTGGCAAGAGCCAAAACACTCCTCTCAGAAAAAAATGATTGATAATGTAAATTTTCACCAGTGTTAAGAAAAGTCTCTGGCTATTGGTTCACTGTTCAGGATGTGAATAGGAATGGAGTGTTTCATAATAATTTTATTAATAAATCTATTTTTTTAGAAGGGGAAGAAAAAAGATTTACCAGAAACCACTGGAGTAATTGGAGGATGCTGCCTTGCTGCCTTCATCACTGATTTCTGTAACCACAATCTGTACCACATGTTTGGCCTCAGGATCAGTTTGTTTCTGCTCTGCATCACATATGTATAACAAAGCATGGGAACTAATATTCATTTAGTGCTGTGCTCGGGTATATTGGTTCAGTACCAGAGAAGCTGATGGAGTCACACTGGAGTAAGTGAGGACAAAGCAATCAGTCAAAACCCACTCAGGTCTCATAACACACTGGAAATAACACACATAAATATGCAGAGAAAGAATAGATCAACCAGGCATTATCAACCTTTTCTTTCCCTAGTGTAATTGTACTTTATCATTTATGACAAAGTACTATCATCGCTTCTGACCCTTCTGTCATGCAAAACACACACATGAATAAGCAGTCACTCTCTCTCGGCACGTATATGTGCACATGTACAGATATCTTACTGGAGATCTGCTCTACTTGGGTGAAAAGGGTGAAGTACTGAGATATCCATTACAGGTACAAATCAGTGTGGCAAGAGGGTAGCTGGGGAAAATACTGCAGAAGGTGCAGGCTTTCTCCAGCTTTCTTCCGATAAAGAATTCCTTCATGTAGCTACAAGTCTGCTTCTACTTGCTTTCCATCCATCCTTAAGTTCTTCATTGTACGCTACAAAACTGACAGTCAGGGCCAGAGAATTCAGTCTTTTGCATTTATTTATGCAAAGAATGAGCTGATATTCAGCTACCAGAAATCAGGATATCCCTGTTTATTGTAGTGGAACTGTAATTACTTGTTTCCAAAGTAGGTGCAGCTCAGGCCAAGGAGCACTAGAAACACTTCAGGGAGAGGCGTGTATATTCCATCAAGAGATTTTAAAAATTGTGTCTCAGATCTGTGAAAAAATGTGACACGCAAATGGCATACACCAACTTGCCACATGACGTTCTCATGATACATTAACACTTTTCCTTTTTTGAGCTCCAGGGTGATGGCTTATGTCTGGTAAGAAACAAACAGTAAGACTTCAGACTCTCTGGAGACGAGTGAAAAGCCCTCTGCTGATCCCCTATGGCTCAGGGTAACTTTCTGACAACCACAGTAGCAAATAGACCTGGAAAGGACCTGATGATGTACTTGTGCACAGAATCCACCACTCTGTCTGAGCACAACATCAATGAAATATAAAAAAGAGGTGCTCATTATGTGGATGGTTAGGCTGACTTGGAGCAAGCAGAAGAAAAGAGTTTGCCTAGTTTGTCTTAGGAAGTATATGTTTTTACCACTGTGGGTGGACAGGTCAGAGTTCCGTACTGGCTAAGCATCCTCAGGGGAAAATCATAATAAAGATTAGCAGCACAGTATTCATATTAGCAGAAACCCCAAATAAATTACATAAAAATGAAGCTAAAATTACATATAACTAAAATGGCATAATCCAGATATAAGCATGAGTCTGTACCTCTTTTGCTTATTCTGTAAAGTAAGAACACACTTCACTGTGCAAATCACACCTCTTTGCTGAGAGGACTGTAGTTTGGAGGAAGATAAAAAAAAAGATAAAATTTGTCTATTTCTGCATATGCTGCAGTAGATATACACACACACGCACACAGATACAAAGAAAGGACTGGGAACTGTGTGTTAAAAAGGACAGCACCAAGCAAGTCAAATAGCTTCTGAAAAATCAAAGAAATCTAACCCTCTAACCATTCAATTCTGTTTGCAGCATTTGCATTTTGGAGGTTTCCTGGGAATGGATTGCATTGAATTTGTTGCAATTGATTTTGAAGCTTTGAGTCTGAAATTTTCTCCAAGGTGTTATGTGTGGCAAGGAAGGGACATTTGCCCAGATAAGGGTGTTAACATGACTTTTCAGGTCTCTGCATAGTGGCATACAGAAGAAATATTTGCCAGGGCAAGCTTCAAGGCCCATGATCACCTGCCCCACCATGGCCAAGGCTGCCAGGGGAACAGGGGCTGCAGCCGTGGCTGGGAATGCAACTCCCCACAGCTCCCCCTCTGCTCAGTGGAGATTGACAGGAGATTTGCATGCATCTTGAAATTTATATTGCTCCAACTCATAGTTTGGTACAATTAAGACAAAGGCAGTTGAATTGCGTTGAAGCAGGCAGAGGTTGTTAAAACTGTTTTCCCCCAGCTCCGTTCCATCCTTTTGCAGAAGTCATCAAAATACATGTGGCTTAGTGGACAGAGCACTTGCGTGTTGGGAGTGTCTCCTACTACACTTCCAACCCATCATGAGAAACTGGGAGTCCCCAGCAATCTCAGATGAGGCATTTGCTGCAGCTGCAGAACTGCAAAAGAATTGTTTTGCTGACCCAGTTGGGTCAGTACAGGTAGGTGACTTCAAATCCCACCATACTCTTGAATATAAAAGAAGAAAACTTTATGGGGAACATGCTGGTTGGAGAATCTCAGAAACACCAGTGTTTCTAATGAACTTAGGACAAAAAGGAAGAATAATTGAGTAGTAACTTTCTTGTACACGTAAAACAGCTCTATTTGTAAACCAAGTGCTGTGCATTTAAGGGTGTCATCCCAGAAAATAAAAACAAACTAGGATGATGTCAGTAGGCACTGACTGAATTTAAATTAGTCTTGCAACATGGGGAAGGGAGATTGTAGAAGGCAGTGAGATGATTCATCATTGCAAAATCAGAATTTATAGCAGATAATATGGCATCAATAAAAATAAAAAGACAGAACAACACCATGCATAATATGACACATATGTGCACAATTGGTTCACTCAGCCCCAGAAAAGCCTAGGACAGATCTGGGAAACTGAGTATGTGCAGCTGTTGCTCACACGTCAGTCCGTCTAATCCATCCCTCAACTGTAACGTGCCCACCACCGTGGTATCTATTTACATACTGCAGAGCTCTGACACATACATACGTTGACCTGTTTTACCTAAATTGCTGCTCAAACCTACTTGATCAGCTGTCTATGTCTAGCTGACTTGCCCCATCAGCCTTCTCAAAATGGTGCAAAAGATCCAAGGGGCACAGTCCTTCCTATGTGTGCTGGCAGCATTTCTTTCCAATAAAGCATATCTTCAAAAGGATCAGCCACATACCAGACATGCCCATTAGTTTTGCCCATTTCAAGACCATTATTTTGTAGCTTGCCCTTAAAGATCTCCACCTCCTGTAATAAAAGACTCTAAACTTCCAAAACTTATAACCATGAACAAATCAAATGCATAATATCACTTAAGACATTTTGAATGGGACTAATCCTGGAAGAGAAGCCTCATTTTTCACCCCATACCTGCAACGCTTATTCTGTGCCCAGTGGAAAATCAGTAGCTGGGACCATATCCCATTTTCTCATTTGTAAAACCTATGAGAACAGGTACTTTCTCCAAGATTTCAACAGTTGTGTCCACTGAATCAATCCCTGCAGAGGTGGCAGGACAAACATTTCATCTGAAGAAAATCCTCAGGAGCTGTTTAGCATTCATCCATCCAGAAGGACCCATGCCAGAGACCATCATGCTCTGAATCATACTGATAAATATATGTCAGTCTTGCCTATCAGGTTCTGGGCTTGCAGATTTATAAAATTTCAAATCTTCAGAGTTAAACATTGATGTTAAACTTAAAACAGAAGTGCAATACAAAGGCTGTCATGCCGGTAATTTCTGGGTTGAATTTTCCTATTGGAAAACCTGCCTGCCTCCTGAATGCCTTTCTCCATTGCGCAATATGATGCAATATATTTGCTGCCTGGCCCCTGAGTGCAGTACTAAAGCATAATCTTTGCACCAACTTGTCAAGAAGCTGGACAGGTCTGTTTTATGTTCCCTCAGTCTGTATTTAGTCCACTTTGTCCTCATAAGGAGCCTTGCTCATACAGATATATATATTTATAAAAACACCCATTCATTTTGCACGTAGAACATTTCAAAGTGCAATTATCTCTGTAAACACTGAGGCCAAAACCCCTTTGGGGTTGCCAGAGCAATGAAAGAAACTCTTTTCTTTGTCTTAACACAGACCTTTCTCATCTTTGCTATCATGCATTGCCGAGCGGAGCTGTGTGATTGTATGCCACGATGGCGCACCACATATCCTTATTATTATCAGGCTTAAGAAACAATTAGGAAAAAGATTGTATCACTGCAAGCTGATATTTCTCATACAAGGTCTGAGTCAAAGAGCAAATTCTTGATCTGTTTGTTAACATGCAGTGTACCCTCTCTTTAAAAAGCAAAATCTAATAAAATACATCTGATTTCTTATTACATTTCCATTTAACTTAATATTGACCTGAAAGAAATGTTGAAATAATAAAAATGACAGAAATGACCTTGCTTCATAAAATAAAATTTTCCAAGTAGTGTAATTGCTTTCGAAACCTATCAAGCTGTGTAAAAATCAGAATATTAAACTTCCCCGGTCATCAGGCCATAAATTTTTAAGGAACTTTTCAAACCATGACTGCATTTAGTATGCTATGGACAAATCTACTGGAGACAAGGAGATGCACCCTGCCCTCAGCTCTTCAAACTCCCCTGATTATAACACCAACGAATACAACTGGTTCCCTTTCAATGTACATCAGCATCATTGAGCTTATGACTTGGCCAAAGAAATAAATAATTGTGTCTCAAAAGAAAATCAGTAACTAGGAATATTATCAAAAGATATCTGGTGAAAGTTGTTGCCTGGTCAGTCTTTACTAGCAAATAAGTAATACTACTTTTTAAAAAACATCTCAATTGAGTAATTTCCTGGCTGATGCAAACACCTTGTTCTACATTGGTGGTGTTACCTGCCAGCAGAGAGAATCCAAGTCTGGAATGAAGATAACCAGGACAAGCTACAATTGTGCCCTGCATGGCCTAGGCGATAGACAGCATCATCAGTACTAACATATGGTCAGTCCTTCCTCTGGTCCCCAGGGGAGGGGAGGAGAAATGGTCACCTCCAACCCTCCGTGAGAGATGAGCAATGGGTCTTGCTCTCCTTACTCTCATAGTGCAGGTATGAGGCCAGAAAGACTGGCAGTCCTGCATGCCACTCAGCTTTTTCTGCATGTCCTTGGGTAACTCTTCTTTAACAGCTTTACACAGAGAAGGTCAGAACATTATGGACTCTTTTCTAAGGGCAAAACGCCTGCTGAAGTGAAAGGCCATTTCACCACATACAGGCAAGAGAACACCAAGTAAGAAACCCATGCTTTGGGTGATGCTTTGGTTGCTTTGATTGTTGTGTATTTTTCCAGAGAAGAAGAAAACAAAGGTGTCACTCATGTCCCCATCATCCATGAGGTCGGATAAATCTCTTTACCTATTCCTGCATATGTCAGAGAATCTCAGGGAATGGCATTCTCTCCTTAAATCAAAGCAAACCCTTAACTCTACCCTCAGTGGACAGTGCATGTGTCAGCTAAGCTCACCCCAGGTGTTTCCAGCCATTTCTGTTGTCATTTGGATCCAAGTTTGGGCCCCTAGAGAAGTGAGTGCACGGCACTCTGTTCTTCAGGAAAATTACCTTAGTACGGTGTATCGACAGCTGAGGTGAGGTGGTGTCATGAGCGCAGGAAGCCAAGCATAAAGTAGATTCAAAGTGTCTGCTCAAATTTGAGCTGAGCCACATTTTTATATGGGGACTTCCCTCGGAGAGAAAATTATACATCAAAAAATTATGCATCTTTTTATACATACAGTAACCCAAAAGCAGTTATTCATTATGAGAAAAAGGTAACAAATCAGGAATGCAACGAAAGAAGAAACATATACTGTGTTAAGGAAGTAAATCCTAATACCAAGTCTTCAACAATAGCATCTATAGTTACGCACAACTCCTGTTTGGTTCATGACATGTTTCAAATCCTACCTCATGTACTTTCTCCTCCGTGCAGAAAGCGGGACGTGCCTTGGCACCTGCCCAGTTTCTCTGACGAGATTTGTCCTATGTGTCTGTATGCACTGAGTGATGCTCCACGGTCTTATCACCTTATACCCCCCTGAATCATGAGCGAGAGAGATGGCACCTCCTTGGGCACTGCAGAGCTTGGGTGGGCTGCCCTGGCTTTAGCAGGGCGTTGGACTAGATGGTCCCCAGAGGTCCCTTCCAACCCTGACCATTCTGTGATTTTGTGACCTCTCAAAATATTTATTTTTGTTCATCAGCTTCAGAGTTGGTTAATATTCTAACTTCAGCACCTCTTCAAAATGCCTAGAGATAACCAGGATGCCCTCTACTCGGTTAGAAGCCCCACACAAGGTTAGATCTTTCTGGAGGATAGGCCTATATCTAGCAAATCTGTCCCACACCAGCCAACGTGTGACAACTTACTATTCATTTAAATCAACCAGCATAAAGACAGCACTGAGTGAGGCTTGGTTACAGTCTGTGCATTTCCCAGCTTGAAGTAGCCAGCTCCATGGATGTCAGAGACTCTGAGGGCCGCTCAGACCCACGTGGCAGTGTCCCATCAGCCTCACTTGTCATAATGGTAGAAGTACAGCCCAGCCCACCACCACTCCCTTTGCTGCTGCTTAGCTGCACACCTGATCAAAGGGTCTCTTCCCACTTTATGCCTCCTGGGAGCTGTGGCGGGATGGGACCTTGGGTCATGGTGGCTCCTAGCATGGCCAGAGGAAGTCTCATAGTTTACTTTGACAAAATAGGAACTTCTTAAAACTGTTGCATTCCTGCTTAGGTTTGGGGTCACCACATAAAGTGAATGCCTATACTATGAGGGTGAGAGGGTGGAACCTGACATTTTGGCCAGCTTCAGGACAAAGAGTTACTGTACTCTGACTTGGCTTTATGCAAGCCCAAGAGGATTTGCTGTGTGCCTTTACTGACTTGCAAAGCCAGTTCTGTTGGTTGGGCCCCAGCAAGACACTGGAAAGCAGCGCCAACACGCTCCAGAAGACTCCACTTCTAAAGAGAGGTCACAGTCAATTGTGTCACAGCAGAGCTCGTTGCCAAGAGGCAAGAAATTAAAGTGAGGATGGAAGCTGTGTCCCAGCGGAGAGCAGAGCTGGCCGCCAAGCACAACAAGATGTAAGCATCCTTCTCACTCTGTGCTAGGAGAGGAGAGCCCTGGCATCAGGGCTTAGTCTTGCTCCATCCCTCAGTGACTCTCTTCTGGCTGTTCATAGGAAGCATTTGCACATTCAAACACAGTGCAATCGGTAGGAAATTTAAGCAACAGGCATAGTCCATTGGAGAAAGGGAAGAGCTGCAAAAGACAGTCTTTCCTCAAGGGAGAGCACACTACTCACACTACAGTGTGCTCACTGCCTCCCTCCCTTTCCCACCAGTGCACATCCCTCATGCAGTGGCAGGAGTGACTTTCACATCTTACCATGACCTGTGAGTCACTGCTGCAGCCAGCATAGACTGAAGCCTGGGTCTTTGCTTACGCCGTGAAATACTTTGAATTGGGTTCAGCAATGACACTGGGGCCAGTTATTACATGAGTGCCTTACCCCATGCTCCATTCCTAGTGTGGACGCTTCAGTCACTTGGGACTTGATCTGCTGGGAGCTAATAAATCTACCCAGGACACTGGATAATCCAGCAGTTTACCAAGTCCCTAAATGGGGTGCTTCATCCACTTGTTAAATGCATCATTTCATTTCTTTTGTGCTTGAACAGGAATCAAACTCTCTAGTTTGGTAAGATTTCAAGGCTAATGATGTGAAGAGGAAACAAGCAATCCAAACTACAAAGCAGAAGTTGAGTTACATGAAATGACAGAGAGAAAAATAAACCTGTAGCAGAGCTTGAAAAATTGAGTCAGGTAAGGGCTAAGGTCCTCCTGCCACAATATCAGATTGTGTGACACAGGGCTGCCTCTGTCTGCACATAGTCTCATCCAACTCCATGCATCACCATTGTTCCAATTACTCACTTAATAAAACACATTAGCACAATAGTACAGTATTGGTAATAGAAGCAAGGTACTAAAAGGGACCCACTGCATCTTCAAGCCTTGTCCCCTGCTATTGTTAATAAACATTATGTACAATCCTCCTTCAGAATACGAGACCCATGAAAAAATGAGCAAGGAAATCTGGGCTAGACACAGTAAGGGGCTGCAAGAACTGCTGAGCTGGGCAGTGCAAATCCTGATTTATAGCCAAAGGGGACTTGAGATTTGGGAGCTCAGGTTCCTTCTGCAGCCAGTGGGGATTAACCCCTGTTATCTACCCTGGTTGTCAGTAGAGAAGCTGTGCAAACATGTGGGTAGTGGAGCGCTGCCTCCCCCTCCTCTAGTCATGTCTGAAATACAGTGGCTCTCAATGAATATTACCAGGGGCTTGGACCTCACAGCCCACTGCAGCCCCACAGTGAGGGACCCTCCAGGTTTAACCCCTAGGACATCAGCTGGTGATCGGCCACTTCTGCTGGGACTCAGGTGTGAGCAAAAGCATGAAGCTGCTCAGCGTGTGGAGACACAGAGCTTGCAGCTCCCTGGAGACTCTCAATGCCGGTGGGAGAGTGCTAAGTGATATAGGCACCTCCAGCATTCTAGGGCTTTCAAGAAGCTGTAGCTTGCAATGGCAGTGTGCAAAGGGACAGTGTCCCACATGGCTCTAGCCCCAGCTCCCATTACACCCAGTGATGCATTGCTCAAGACCTCTCTCCTCTGATTACAAACTTTCTTGTAATTGACTCATGGCCCTTTATTTCTTTTGCTGCCAACTCCGTCCTTTAGCTTAACTGGCTCTTCATTCTCCCCTGTGTTATGCCCTTGCTTTATTTATAGAAAGCACTGGTATCCACTCTGGGATACTTTCTCGCAAGCGTTAAGCCAGCCAAGTTCCCCTTGTCCCAGACAGGCTCTCAGTGCCCCTGCTCTGCTCAGCTCTCCCCGCCTGCACCTGTCTAGTCTGAGGCTGCCTTTCGTGAACACTGCACACAGTATTTGGGAGTAGATCTCGTTAATGTCTGGTACCACAGGATGTTAATACTTGCTATTATTAAGTATTACGATTATTAGCATTCCTATTATTTCAGGAGGCCATTGGGAGGCTGAACTGTCAGAACTGCCAGATTTCCACCTCAAAGGACAGTTGCTTTTATATACTTCAACATTATTGAAATCCTCTTCATGTGGCATAACACAATTGAAAGATCCTTTCACACCAAAGGGTCCCTTTAACACCAAAGGATCCCATTAACATCAAAGGATCCCTTTAACAATATGTTTCATTCTCACTGTTTGAACTAACCCTTCCAAAATAGTCTTGGGTATTTCTTCATTTTCTTTGCAGGCAGCAAAAACTTGAAAGTTGCTAAATACAAAGTATATACAGATTTCCTATGCAAAACCAGTGACAAATTGCCTGACAGCAAGTGTTGCTCTAAGACGCCTGCTGGCTCTTTCTCTGCAATAACAGCAACTGTCTTGGTCTCCCTTTGCTCCTGAGCTGTGGTCGGGTAAATGCAGTATCAGCTGTGCAGAGGTGTGCTAGGGTCTAGCTGGCAGCTGGTGGCAGGAACAGCAGGGAGCAAGTCAGACCCACGTCCCTGGGGTTGAGCCTGTGCACCCGGTCAGCACTGTTCAGCTGTAGGTAGAGGGCAAGGGAGCCAGATCCCTTCTGTAATAGCTGCAGCCCAGTTTGCCCAGGGGACCTGCACAGCCTTCTGGCTGGGAACTAGGAGCACACTCTTCTCCAGCTGATACCAGCACAAGGGGCAGAAACGCTCAACTTACTAATACAGCTGTGCTTGGGAAGAAAGTAAGTCAGGGCTGCATAGTGCAGCTTAGAAGCATCACAGCAATTAATTGATGATGTCCTCTTGGGAATTGGGTTAGACCAAGGTGACACGAAGTCGCTGAAAGGATTCACAAACTATGTGTTTCATTTCTACCTTGCTGAGCTTGTCTGCTATTGAAGGTGGGGTCGAAATCATGCCTCTTGCACTGGGAGCTCTTAGACCTGCAGACTCCAACCGTGTACTGCAGTCAGCAGGGCTGCTGTGCCTGCGGAAGAAAGTAGTGATGCTTGAACAGCTTCATCACACTATCACTGCAAGCACAAACTGGACTGAAAGTGGCTATAAGCACCCTAAGCCTCCTGACCCCCTTGCTTCCCATTTCCATCGTTGGCTGTTAGCTCTGTTGTACTTCTGGCTCCACACAGCCATATGACACTTGGGTAGAGCCAGCCTGAAGAAACCTGCCTGGACAAATTGCAGCCTATTGGGCATGCTTAGCACTTTTCTCAGACCACACAGACACATCCTTGGCCCCCAGGAGCTAGGTTTTCACCATGGCTGGATTCTCTCCCTCCGGGCAACTGTGGACCTTGCCCTAAAATGCCTTCAGAGCTCATGCTTGCATGGGAGCATTGTGGATGGGAGACAGCTCTGAACTGCTTCCACCCTTTTGTGAGTGACACAATCTGGTTTTCTCCACTTATTTATTAGAGGATTAGAGTTGCAGTAGAAGAGGCTCCAGACTGTTTTATAGCTCAATGTTTTTCAGCAAATTGGTTGTGACCCCTGTAGCCCCATGCAAGGCAACCAAGATGGTTGTGATATGTTGAAACATTTATTACGCTATAAAATGAATACAGTCCTGCTCCCTGCTACACACACCCCCCTCACCCCCCCGCCATGTTTAAGGTCAACTATGCTCTGTCAGCTTCTCCAAACAAGCAAGTCAGTCCAACAAGCTTTGATACTTTTTTCTCTTGCTTTTATAACAAATATACTGGGGTCAAGGGCATATTTGTGTTAGAATGAGGGGGGCCACCACCCAGTGGAGGCTGTTAAACATAGATCCAGCTTTCAGAAAGCTCAGTTGGTATCGATAAACCCATTTGTGTTTCCATGATGTATTTAAACACTTAGGTGATGTTCTTTTAAGTAAATTCACTGATGCGTTGTTTACATACAGGTAAAGGACCTGTCTACCATTCCCAAACTCTCTAATCCTGCCGAGTTACACATACCTTACAGAAAATGTGTTATATGTACTTTCTGAAATGCATCTTAAATCCTACCTGAATCCTTTCAAGCATTCAAGGTCTTTGGGTTTTCAGTCCAGTCTCAGTCTGAAGTGATAATTCTGCACCAAAAGGTTTATCAGCAAGAGCTATTTAACACCAAGTCAGGTGTTAAGCCTATAAATAGTTTGTCTTGGCAACATCTAGACCTTGAGCCATGAAAAGTCACTGGCTTGTTTTCACTATAAGGTCAAGTCTGTTTGAAGGAATACTGTGTTTAAAGGACACAGGATTCCCCATGCAGACTTTTTTTAAAAAAAACAAACCACCAAAACAAAAAAGAGCCCCCAAATCAAATCAAACCAAACAGGTTCTCTTAAAAAACCGTTTCACTTACTGCTGTGAAGTCTCACAGTGAATTAATTTCCTTGTTGGGTCACTACAGACTCTGGCTGTATTCATACTCTATTCACAGAGCAACACCTTACTTGGTGAAGAGTTTTCCTCCTTTCCATCCTTATCACCATGTTTTCCAGAAATAGATTCCCCGGGATTAGAAGCTTAAAGCCCCCAGTAGTAGAGGTATGAAGTCCAATACATTTCCCTGACAAAACCCTGAAATTAAATCAGTTCAGCCTCCTTGTTTTCTTACCTTTCCACATTCTCTGAGTAAAACACGGTTGTTCCCTTTTGTCAGACATCCACCAGCACAGGCACCTCACATAGCTTTCTCACACCTCAGGCTAGCTGAGGTTTTGGACTCAACAGATTAAATAGTGGTCTTCACTGTTCAAGCAGGGGTGGGGAAGGAGGTATGGCGTGGTTTTTTTCTAAGTCATCTGTTTCAAGCCTTTTCAAAGTTGCAGGGAAAGAACCTGAAAATGTGAAACTCCCACATTTAAAAACTGGCAAGCACGAAGAACTCCCATTTTCTATTTTTGGAATTTGTGATTGTGGAGATGACCTCCAGACGTGGTAGAGAGAAAGCTGAGTGCTGAGATATGAATGTTCCTAACTAGTCATCTTGAATCAATTCCCACTGCTAGACACACTCCCCAGCAGTGAGATTATGCTGTTATGCAGAGGTCCTGCTCCTTCATGGATCTTGGAAGGTGCAGGTACTTCCTCAGAGGTCCATGAGCAGTCAGAATAACCTATCCTGCAGGAAGAAATCTGCACATCAGCAGGATATGGCTCCTACCATGCAAAGAAAGGACAATAAGATATATGTGATAGATGGTAGGTAGCACCTATATCTACTTTGTAGTCCGTTTCCCTTGTGCCCTTCTAGCGATTGTTTGGAACATGGTGAGAGCTATCACCAGGAAGCACGAGGCCCTCTCAGCTACTAACCAGAACTTGATAAAGAATATAGTCATCCTGTCAGATGACTACAATAAAAGCCAGCATGACCTTGAAGCCTTGCTATAGGAACATGATATCATGAAAACTGTAATGTTATTAAGCATGTTATTTATGGTTTATAGGGTGGTATTTAGGTCAACAGAGTCATACCACCTAAAAATCAAATTCTTCGTGGTGCTGACTGTCATCTTCTTGCTAGAAATCTTTTGGGCCCAGACTCACATATAACAGCTGAAGAGAGGGACATTTCTCCAGTTATTGCTGACTGTAAATATAAAATATATCCCCCTCATTTGAACTGGCTAGAAAAAAAATCCCTGTTGTCAAATGAGTGGTGCCAGTGGCCACTGCACAGCCTGGATTCCCTCCCTGTTGGAAGTCTCTCATGGATATCAAGTGCGTTCCTGGAGGGAAGCCAAGTGCAATCCAGGCCACAGCAATACACAGATGTGGTGACTGAAGCCTAATTTTGAGACCTGTTTACAAAATGTTGCTACTGAAGCTGATTTCTATGGTTAAGAGATTACTCCTGATATTTTGGGTTAAATCAGTCATCCTCATTCATTATTTTAATTGGGATAAACTGAGAAACCGTACCCTTACTGGGAAGAGAAAGCAGTCCCGCAAAAGCCTGTGTCCTCAGATCATCGCCCTGGATCTGATACTCCAGTCCAGGTCCCAAGGAGGCTCAAGTGGCACCCACCAGGCTTGGGCTGTACGTGGGCAGCACTCCTCCTGGCGCCAACCTTTCTGCTCGGCGATGGCCACGTGCTGACGCCGGAGCTGCGTTTTACCTCGGTGTCGGTGGTAAGAGAAGAATGTGGCCCTGCCAGCAAAGCAGAGCTGCACAGCCCCTTGCAGAGCCTTGGTGCTTGCAGACCAGCCTACATTTGTCCTGACCCAGCCCCAGAAGCAGGCTTGGTAAATTTGCAACGACACTTACAGCCGCTTGGAAAGCCATTTGGCAACTGGAAGCCATCTCAGCTGGTCGCCTCTCTGCAAGGGAGAAGCGCAACAGCGGGCAAGCTTTCTGCTTTCTTCATCCAGGTGCTGATGAGTGAGCTTTCCCTGCAACAGATGGGCAACAGCTCATGGGAAAAAAAACAGAGCTGGAGCTACACATGGCCCAAGAGAAAGGTCACTGCAGACAGCAGGTGAGTGTGTTGCAGAGACCAGCCAGAGTCACAGGGAGGAAATGGGGACAGGGACAAACGCAGCAACTTCACTGGGAAGCTCCCAAAAGAAAAAGAGGATCTCCCAAAGGGATTTGTACTGTGCTGGAGCCCTGCTTTGTCACTGCGGGAGGAATGACCTTTTCTGGGAACTTGGCAATCCTGTACTCGCTGTGGTGGGCAGGAGTTCATGCAGGGCTTTTGTGCCGGGGCAGAGCCAGGAGCAAGGCAGGCTGCTGTCAGCCACCCCATCACACGCAGCCCTGGCGGGAGGTGGGATTGCTGCCAGGCCTGGACATGAGGCTGGTAAGCAGCAAACACTCTCTGAGCACAGGGTGTGTGTGTGTGCCATGCCTCCTCCAGAGTCAGCTGGTCAGCTAAACTTCCAGCGACTCACCCCGCTCAGTGCCGCCCAGACTCGCAGGTCTGCTGATGGCAGCAGGAGCGTCGCAGCAGCGGACACTGTCTTGCACAAACAGCCAGGAACAAGGAGACCCAAACTGTCCCTCAGCTCTACCAGTGAGTTATGAAGGGACTGGGAAAAAGTCACATAACACCATGCTTCAGCTTCCCCACAAAGAATAATATTTCTCCACTTCTCACATTTTCTCTGGAAGTTAATAGATATATCGAACAACTGAAAAACTGAGGGGAAGGGTGCTAAAAAAGGGGTATATATCATCAGCAGCACGTGCACCTATGCATGTGTAGTATGCACATTGCACAAAGCATTGCTATTCTCATCTTGCTGCCAGCCTGTAACGCTAACAGTGGTGGATTAGGCTCCTTTTAGGTGATGTGACAACAGGCAGGATATAAAGCCAGGACAGGGACACTTGTACTTCTTGTCCGAGATATGTCACAACATGTTCTTCAAAGCTGATCTTTTCAGGATTCGGCCCCTGGGAGTGTAAATCTGAGGAGCAGAGTATCGTTGGAGAAAGCCACAGAGCATACAGTCTGCTAAGATACACAAATCCACTTGGAGACTGCCTAAGTGTAGCTATATATGGACATTTCTAGAAAGTGAAAACTGCAATGTTTTTTCCATCAATATTTCAAAGACCTTCTCCAGCGTCTCCCAAAGCCCCATATTAAAGTGGTTTAGCAGAATAATCCTGTCTTAACAGAGGCACAGGGAAGTGCTTGGTCAGACGAGGAGCCAGTGAAAGGGCCAAGAATAGCGTCCAAAAACAGTTCCCAAACTGCTACAGCTTTGGGTCTAACTCTAAACTTTGCCTCAGCTCTCTCAACCTTCAGTTGAAATCCTGGCCCTACTGAGACAAGACAAATCATTTTACCTTGCAAAAATAAAGAGGAAGGAGGAAATCAGTTCAGCTGAAGGTCTCAAAACCGACTGTGGACTAGTCTGCATCTATATGCATTTCATAGCAAGGGCAGGAAATCCTGAAGGTAGGATATGCTAATAACAATAAATGATCCCAGTACAGTCCAAGATTAGTTAATGGGCCACATAAACTGACTCCTTGACTTTTTCTGATCCACTCTGCCTGCATTCCCAGCTACAGCGTGTGTCTGCAAGGGGCAGCACAGGCCCGCGACGAGACTATGGGGACCGTCACAGGCGGAGGAGAGCGGAGCCGTAGACTCAAATGCTGTATGTAGGTTAGGAGGGAACCTGAGCCAATTAATGGTCTCCTGCAGAGAAATCGTCTCCTCTTCATCACCAGGATTCACTTCTGAAAAATTCATACACATAGTGACACAGCCTGATGAATCTGGGAAGTTGCAGTCTGCTTTTGGAGACCAGACTTAGAGCAAGATGCTACAAAGAAGGCACAAAACAAGCTACCGGTGGGCAGTGGTGGAATAATACAATGTGGTGCAAAAAAGTGAAAAGCATCCACATGGCACTATTTTAGGTTAATGTACTGCTGCTTCAACAGAGTAAGATTGTGAACTTCAGCATCAGGCTAACTGGTTTTCTTAACTAATTCTTCTTCTAATGCTCTTTTTCGTTTGTTTGGCCTGCATATCCAAGCTTGGCGAAAATAGATTTAACTGCTGCATAATGGAAACACACTGGTAACAAAAAACATTGACATTACACTGGTCATGCTAGGAATGAGTGGGATCAATGTATATTTTGGTGCACTCTGGTTCAGGGTATCTACTTTGAAATTAGTGCAGAAACCCTCATTTCAGTTCCTCCTTCTCTGGGAGAAAGAAGGCATTACAAAATGGACAAAGTATTACATACTGGAACACTGCGGGAATGGTGATGAGTGATGCTACTGAAATCACTCACAGTGCCCAAACCGTATCATGATACTGCAGAGCCTTTTCAGCGTGAGGCTGGTAGGGTTCAGAGGCATTTGGCCTCTTGCTTTCACCATGTTAGCTCCTCGCTCTATCCAGCTCTCTTTGCCCATGAGGTTTACACTAGTCCCTCAAAATTCCCCCTGATCCTGGAGCTGAACAAGGCTGTGCTGAAGCTGGCTCTCCCCTCACTTGCCTCTGCACAAAGCCCCCTCCCCAGTCCATTTTTCAAGGGCTGAGACCACCTGGCAGCTCTGAGAGCACCAGCAGCCAAAAGAAGAAAGTGGGGTGCAATTCTCTTTCACTCACCCTCCTTCCTATACTTCCTCCCTGATGGCAATCTACCCCGGGGGGCTCCTCAGCTCTGGGCTGGAAGAGGTGGAGGAGGGCATCAGGAGCAGAGGCTCTCCAGGTCCGGATGATGTGAGCAGAAATGGAGGAGCACGAAGGGGCAGGATGCGAACCCAGCATCACAGATCCCATGATACCATGGCAGTATTTTGATACTGGTCAGTAACACACGTGCCGCACTGTGTTATCACAGCATCACTCACTCTCTGCGAGAGGTGATTCACTACCTACAAAACAGAGAGCTACAGATTTGTGCCCAGTTAACATCTTGCCCAAGATTTCCAATGTAGTAACAGCATGTTCCATTCACTGCAGGCTGCCAAATTTCTATACTAGAGCAAGCTTGCTGGAAAACACTACCAAATTGGAACGGAAGCAACTGATACTGCTTTGCACCAGGCTGCAGTGAGCCAAGCCCTTGACTTCTCCCTCACACCAGTCTAAACAGGAGAGCTGGTTGCTAAAGTTTTGTTTCCTAAGAGTCACTGAATTAGACACTCCTAAGTGACTCACCAGCTGATGAAGCTAGAGGCGTTCATTGCAGGCAGCATCAAGTTCTTTCAGATCTAGCCTCAAACTCCTTGTCTTTTGTCTCAGTCCAAAGGTAGCATCAGTTTTAATAGCTCTGGCATCAAACCACTCCTCAGGACCAGCCCTCCTTGAGTCACCAAGAATTATCCAGCTAGTAAAAGCCCTGTGGGACATCAGCTGAGTACTGTTCGTGCCCCATGCTTATTGCCAAACTCGTCAGGAGTGGTACTGGTGCCAAGGATGCAAACTTTTAGAACAGGTAGGCAAGCGGTGGTACAAGCTAGCACTGGTGCCTCGGCTGGCAGGTATGGAGCTGGGCTCAGAGCCCAGGAGTGGAGATTCAAACATGCTTTCCAAAATGTCCCACCACTGTGCTGCAGATCCTGCTCTCTTCTTGCCCCATGAATCCCAAGCTCCACCCTGGACAGCTGCAGAAGCAGTGCTTGGTACTGCCTCCACCTCACTCTTGCCCAGGCACTGCCAGAAGATGTAATTTGGACCTCTCAACCTCAGGACAGGGAAAGAACCTCTAATTCATTTATAATCACCATGCCATTGATAAGAGATGAACACTGTGTCCCTGTGCTGCAGCACTTTGAAAAAAATCAGTGACTGCCGGTGTGTTCTGGGGCAGGCAGCATGTAGGGCTGGGCACCAGTGGCCCTGGCTCCTTGGTGGAAACACCACCTCCCTTCAGTCCCGAAGCAGCTGCCCAAGCTACGTGAAGGTACAGGAGATCACACATCCTCTTTCCATAATGTCCCTAGCAGCAGCTTTTAGGTAATGCCTTCCAGTGACTGTGGGGGGTTTTGAGCAAAGGGAACTAAGTACCCAGCTCTGGGATTGGGTCCCACTTCACCAGCTTTTTTCTTTTTTTTTTTTTCCCCCCCCCCGGCTAAATAGTGCTAAATAGATGATCTGGGACACTGGGGACTCAAACCTGCATTTCTCAGTTCCCAGTGCTTTGTTCCTCTCACCGGAGGCACTGTATTGTAACACACATTTGAAAACCCCTCTCAACCTAAAAAGCCACTAGCAGGGAACAACATAATACCATTGCCCAAAACAGCATAATAATAGAATCATAGAGTAGTAGAATCGTTTAGGCTGGAAAAGACCTTTAAGATCATCCAGTCCAACATTAACTAACACTGCCAAGCCCACCACTAAATCATGTCCCTAAGTGCCACATCTACACCTCTTTTAAACACCTCCAGGGATGGTGACTCAACCACTTCCCTGGGCAGCCTGTTCCAATGCTTGACAACCCTTTTGCAGTGAAGAAATTTTTCCTAATATCCAATCTAAACCTCCCCTGGTGCAAACTGAGGCCATTTCCTTGTCCTGTTGCTTGTTATTGGGGAGAAGAGATTGACACCCACCTCACTACAACCTCTTTTCAGGGAGTTGTAGAGAGCAATAAGGTCTCCCCTCAGCCTCCTTTTCTCCAGGCTAAACAACTCCAGTTTCCTCAACCACTCTTCATAAGACTTGCGCTCCAGACCCTTCACCAGCTTCACTGCCCTTCCCTGGACACGTTCCAGCACCTCTACATCCCTCTTGTAGTGAGGGGCCCAAAACTGAACACAGGATTTGAGGTTCACCCTCACCAGTGCTGAGTACAGGGGGATGATCACTGCCCTAGTCCTGCTGGCCACACTGTTTCTGATACAAGCCAGGATGCTGTTGGCTGCCTTGGCCACCTGGGCACACTGCCAGCTTGTATTCAGCTGGCTGTCAACCAGCACCCCCAGGTCCTTTTCTACTGGGCAGCTTCCCAGCCACTCTTCCCCAAGCCACTCGTGTTGCATGGGATTCCCTCTGTAGAGTCTTCCTGCCCTCAAGCAGATCTACACTCCTGCCCACCTTCATACCAAGGTGATCCAAGAAAGTCACATGGATATGGGAACCCATGGTGCCAAGCACCTGGGTAGGCACTTCCTGGTGAGAGGCTTGTCCCTGGTCCACCCCCCTTCTCTCCAGTGATAGTGTAGTAGTGATGGCTCTTCATCCAGAGCACAGGATAGTGGGATGGATAGGACTGCAGTACTCACTGGACTGCCCTGGATGATGTTTTGTATGAAAATTACCTTCTAATCACATAGAGGATGAGAGAAATACCTTTTCTCCAGTGGGTACCACAGCTCATGTCCAGTTAGTCCATTGGAAAACAAATAGCAATTGCTTCTTCTTTCAGAAGTGTCATGTTGCTGTTAATTCATACAATAGAATAGGATAGGATAGGATAGGATAGAATATAGAGTAGAATAGTTTGGTTTGGTTTGGAAGGGACCTTAAACATTATCTGTTTCCAACCCCCCTGCCATGGGCAGGGACACCTTCCACTAGACCAGGTTGCTCAAAGCCCCATCCAACCTGGCCTTGAATGTGACCCATCCATCCACAGCTGCTCTGGGCAACCTGTTCCAGTGCCTCACCACCCCCACAGTAAAAAATTTCTTCCTCATATCTATCCTTTTTCAGCTTAAAGCCATTCCCCCTTGTCCTATCACTACAAGCCCTACTAAAAGGTCCTTTTTCAGCTTTCTTGCAGGCCCCCTTTAGGTACTGGAAGGCTGCTGTAAGGTCTCCCTGGAGCCTTCTCTTCTCCAGGCCAAACAACCCCAAGTCTCTCAGCCTGTCTTCATAGGAGCGGTGCTCCAGCCCTCTGATCATCTTCATGGCCCTCCTCTGGACTTGCTCCAACAGGTCCATGTCTTTCTTATGTTGGGGGCCCCAGAGCTGAGTGCAGTACTCCAGGTGGGGTCTCATGAGAGCTGAGTAGAGGGGCAGAATCACCCCACCCAACCTGACTCAGTCACCCCAGATTCTGCTGAGTTTCACATTTCGGAGTTCTTAATGATTTTCTAATTATTTTCTGATACTATAGTTACTACTTATAATGCTGCTGTATAGGTAAAACCCCAGAATGAACCAGTATCCCTGTGGGTTGTACAGATATATTAAAAAAAAACCAAAACCACCACCTGTGCTCATCTGGAGAAGGACAGGGATTTTCCTTTGGTGTTCAGTTCAATAGTATTTGGAAGCTGATATTGTTTGATAAATAGGAATTATCAAAGTTCAGTTCACATCTTAGAAGCCTTTAGAAGACACCCCCTGCACAACAAACCAATGTACAACCCACCTAGGACAAAGTCAGAACAACAACCAACAGCAAACAGTTGTATGGTAAGAGAAAGAAGAAAACCAGAACGTGTTCAAAGGTCTGAAGAAGGCAAGTGTTTTTGTTGCTGATGTATTAAGAGAAATGACTGAAGAACAGTTCATGCGTGGGCAAACGTGAGCCCCGTGGCTGCGTGCAGGCCAGTCAGCAGAGGGGCAGCGTGCCCTGCCGACGGACGGGACAGCCAGCACCGCCGAGCTCTGCAAGGTTTCACTTATCACGGGTAGCATCACGGCTATCTTATGTGATCAGCTTCACTGGCCCTTAAAAAGCCCTTTTACTTTTACTTAAAAAGTAAAATTTAGAGGTGACTGGGTCCTGCCTACTCATTCTGGCTGCCTCTGCCCGACTCCTGGTGCCCTCTCTTTTCTCTGAGCGTCCTTGCCCAAGCCTGCCGCGTGGGCCTCACCTCCCGTGTTTATCACTGTGGATACAGCGGCTTTGTGCAGAGGAGAGGGCGAAGCACCAGTCGCACGGAGAAGGCTGTCATGCACCAGTCCTGGAGTGAATCTTGTTAATGGAACCACTGCTAACAGGCACTGCTAACGCTGCGGCTGCTTCTGAGTGGAAACAAGACTTCCCAAAAATGTGGGTTTTGACAGAAAATGTAACTGTCCTTTGTGATACTAAACCAGATATGTAAATACCTGAAAAAATGAAAGTCTGGGTCTTTAGACTGGAGTTGCACTTTCCTTCCCATATCCTTCAGCTTTCCTAGAGGCCAGGATCAGCCTCTCCTCCCAGGGAGCAGGACCAGGACCTCCCAGGGCGAGGAGGCGGAGGGGTCATCTCGGGATCCCAGGCCTAAGAGCAGAATGACAGCTGCAAATGTAAAATGCGACTTTTAAAAGGCATTACAACTCCTGTTTTGACTGCAGTCTTTCATGATTTTGGAAATTAAGTCAGAATTTTCCACTGAATGAAACATTTCCAGTTCAGCAACGATTTCCCTCACTTCCCCTATCCTACCAAAATGCTTCAAAGGATTTAAACTAAAGCTGTAAACTGCTGCATATCATTTTTATTTATTCGTTACTTTAGGCCACCCAAAGTCCCTTCGCTATAAGAAAGCAGTGTGTTGCTCCGGTCTTTGTTTCTGTGACAGGCCTATGAGGGCAGAATGATGCTCATGCTGGACTTGGTTATTCTGGCATAAATCAGAAGCCCTGCCAATTACATGGACAAAACCCAGAAACCTCTCATTCCTCATCTTTGCACCTTTGTTTAGCCTGTGCAGTGTGTAAAATGCAACTGAACTGCACTGGTCCCAAACATCTTGGGTGCAGGGCAGCAGCAGCCAGGCACTGCTATGCCCCAGCTGCAGTTCCCCACCATCTTCTTCCAGGTCCCGTGGAGAGTTCTGCCTTCAGCTGCTCATCGTTGCCCACTGCATGGACATGCTACATGTAGAGATGCTAGCCCAGCCCGTCTGTACTGAAAAGAGATGACTGGATTCCCAGCCCCCTGCTCCCCTTCCCCACCAGGCATCCCCCAGCTGGAGAGCTCATACCCACTGTGGAAAGACCCTCTCAGAAAAGACGTACAGCATGTGCATTTGCCACTGCAACAATTCAAAGGAAATTCAGTACAACTGAAAAGAAGACCCACTCCATGATTTATCATTGGTCACCGTCAATTTAGAGTCATAGTTTTTTTCCAGCAGCCAGCCAGAATCTGTAGCGAGAAGGTAAACATGACCCTGCTGAGGCTTTTGGTTGTTTACTTTGCAAGAGGAAGAGAGGAAAGAGGAAAGGGGAGAGTAGGACCATTCTGACCCTGAACTTGTGACTGGCTGCTCTACAGGGAACAAACAGCCTTCTGGGAATTCAGGAAAGACCTCACTTAGCATCAGAATTTCACATCTCAGGCAATGGAAGAAGGCAGTAACCAAAGCTTGGACAGTTCAGTTTACTGACTGGCTATGCCATGTCTTGATCTTCTTTCCCCAGAGCAGCACTGGGCAAGCAGCTGCTCATTTTCTGCTTTCTATGCGAAGGGGCTGTTTCTCCTTTAACAGATTATTGGCAGAAGGTGGTAAGCCTGAAATCTCCAGACTGCTCTATGTGAAAAGCCAGAAGTTAAAAGCAGAATCAGAGTTTTCCAGGCTGTGGAGAAGCTGTTTGTTTTCAGTGCAGGCTTCAGGAGGATGGCAAGGTTATTTGCAGAAAGTTTGTGTTAATGTTGCATAGGTTCCCTTCCTCACCACTGCTACTGAGCCTATTTGCAGAATTAGCCATGTTTTACAATGTGCAGTAGCTACATTCCATATTGGTACACAATACACTTCTGAATTGGAGAACCATTTAGCGATGCAATTAAGAAACTACTGAATGCTGGCTTTACCAGTTCAGAAAAATGGGGATATAATTCGGCTTCAATATGAGTCCAGCTTGGCTATATCTGGATGGATGCTTTGAACTTTCTCTTTCCTCCAAAAGTCAAGAGGACTGTCATGACCTAAGATGTGGTCTTCCCTTTCCTAAGAACAAGAGTTTGCATGGCTAAGTTTAGAATATATTTGTGACTTCATATACATTGGGATAAAAATGTATAATTGTCCTGATTTCAGCTGGGATAAGAGCTAGTTTTCTTCTCAGTAGCTGGTACAATGTTGTGTTTTGGATTTAGTATGAGAATAATGTTGATAACACACTGGTGTTTTAGTTGTTGGGAAGTAGTGCTTACTCTAAATCAGGGACTTTTCAGTTTCCCATGCTCTGCCAGTGAGGAGGTGCACAAGAAGCCAGGAGGGAGCAGAGCCAGGAGAGCTGACCTGAACTAGCCAAAGGGATATTCTATACCATAGAACATCATGCTCAGTATATAAACTGTGGGGAGTTGGCCAGGAGGGGCTGATCGCTGCTCAGGGTCTGCTGGGCATCAGTCAGCAGGTGGTGAGCAATTGTATTGTGCATCACTTATTTGGGGTATTTTTCCCCTTCGGTTTAATTTCTCTCTCTCTCTCTTTCTCTCTCCTTTTCCTTACAATCGTTGTTATTTGTTGTTGTTGTATTTATTTATTTATTTGTTTGTTTCAATTATTAAATTGTTCTTAACCCATGACTTTTACCTTTTTTCCTATTCTCCTCCCCATCACATTATGGGGATGGGGGACTGAGAAAGCAGCTGCGTGGTATTTAGTTGCCTGCTGGGGTTAAACCATGACAATAATGCAGAAACATAAAGCAGGCATATTACTTATAAAGTGCTTCCTATATCACATAGGCATCCATATTATAGCAGAATGACCTTATTGCCTTGCACTGTGAAAGTAAATTGCTGACTTAAAGCTGCTGATATGGAGGGCTAATTGACTCCAGTCATATTTAAACTCTATTGCAAAAACACAGTAACAACTTCAAGTTAAAAGAAAAAATCCTATGTCCAAAAATATTAAGCAGTCACAGCCTTTGGAAGCAATTAAGCAACAACACAAAATAAAAAATGTAAAAGAATATTAACAGTATAGTAAAAGGAAGAGGAGTCCTCCACCCAGGTGGTGGCATTGCCAGCTTCCAAGGTGCCCGGAATAGCTAAGTGGAGGTGTGACTTTTGGCTATCCCAGAGAATAGCTGTGAGCACAGCAAATAAAACCATGGTTTTAAGGACTGTGTACCTAAAGGACTAGAAAACCTAGACAGGAATATCAGTTAACCTCAGATCTGCCAAGCTAAGGTAGAACAAAATAATGCATTTACTGGCAATAAAGGCAATGTTCTAATCGATAAATTTTTACTGAAGCTGAGGCAGCTTGACAGGTCATGGCCACAGCACAGGTGCTCCCAACACCCAGCCTGGGGCCGATGGACCCCGATGTGCCAGCGGGTCTGCCCCAGCGTGGGGATTTGGAGAGCCTCCTGCAGCTGCTTGGGGGACTGACAGATGCTGTTAGCCGTGGAATCGACAAGTGTGTCAGTTCCAGCCAGCCACACCACGGACTGTGGAGGTTTCAATTTGCTGAAAATTCGCAAAAATGTTGTTCCCACCCAGTTTGGATCAAGACCAGGTTTTTAAGAAAAAGAAATTTAAAAATTTCCCATGACTTCACTTTTGGCTGGTTCTGCTTACTACCTATACGTATAGCGCTTCATGCAAGGACCCTACCCTGGAGAGAGGTCAAAGGCATACAGTAATATACAGAATACTAAGCCCAAGATCCAAGAAAGAGACAAATACAGATTTGCCTTAAATCAAGCAATTCAAATCTTGTTTTATACTGTTGAAACTTAATCTGTAGCTCACTCAGTATTAGAGCAATGGAGTCAAACAACTGAAGTTTTATATTTTTTAAGCAAGATTGAGTTTGTTAAATGAATATAAAAAGCCATCAGGAATATTTGAATCCTAAACAAGATTTGGAATAGCATCTATCAATTTAATTACCTAATGAAAAAGGCAACAGCAAGAAGACCATGTTTTATTTTTAGACTAATGAAAAGGCATCAACTGGTGGGATAGCAGTCTGATGAAGCTATATCTATTTCCAAAACTATCTGCTTAAAAGAAAAAGGTTGTATTCATGAAGAAAGATCATCGTGCTCAAAAGAGATTTTTCCCATCACGTACCGTGTTCTGTGTGGAACAGCCATACCTCTTCCACCCGAAACATGTTCTCCAGGGACAAGGGAAAGAGGAGGAAAGGAATGGGAAGAGAATAGGATAAAAATCAATCTCTCATGAAGTACACCAGATGTTAAGAACATTGTGTTTCAAATATTACTCCAATCTGTAACTTCTGGGATCAGTACGAGACCTCTAGGGAGGACTTTTTAACCCACATCTGCCTGTTGCCAGTTGTTGGTATTTTTGCAATATTCCTTCTCAACAGCTGCTTCTGACTGCTGTCAGAGATGGAAGCTGGTCTACTGCCGCAATCCACAATGGCAATTCCTACATTTCACAAATCATCCTATTGCCAAACGGCTGCATGCCCTCAGCAGCTACAGAACTGGTACATGCGTATCTCATTAAAACAAGATACTTGTCACATCAGCATTGTAGGATTAAATACGCGCAATCATAGTTCAGTTTCCTAGTTGAAGAAACATCTTTGTGTTATTTGACTGTCACTCAGCAAGTATCTTGCTCTCAGTGTTAGAATTAAATCTGGATACTGTTTGATGTTATGGATTGAATTAAATCCAGCCTACTTTTGATTTATACTCTCACTCCTTTATAGGAACCTGAGGAGGAATTGTAAACTTTAAGTAGGGCTTCTGCCCTACAAACTGGGAAAATGACTGAAAACATTGAATACTGACAGAGAGAGAAGTCCTCGCTAGGGTGGAATTAAAGGACAATTGTGATCATCGTCTCTGGGACTGAACATACACAGACCAACACGAGTGCACAAGAACAAAATGGATGCAAAACACTGAGGATTTAAATGAAGCTTAACTACAGTGTGCTTCATGTTCTTTTTTTGCTGAGATACATGAGTGATGAAAAAAAGTAAGTTTGGGCAAGTAAAAGAGGCAGTGCAAATATCCGAAATATCTGATGCTCGTAATTTCACCCATGAACCACGAAGAGGAACATTTACAGATAAACTTGGCCTGTGACACCCCTTGCAGAGGCTAAACAAGCAGAGTGTGTTGCAGTGACGGTTCGTAATGACCCTGGCCACCCCCCCGCGTTCCCCCCGCCTCCCCGGGTGCCTGGCTGCAGGGGCGGGGGCTGGCCTCGGGAGCGGGGGAGGGAGGGGGGGATGCCCACCCTTAGCCCAGCCCAGCCCAGCCGACCCTCAGCCCAGTGCAGCCCAGTGCAGCCCAGCGCAGCCCAGCGCAGCCCGCCTCCTGCTTCGCCAGCGCATCTGTGCCACCTAGCGGCTGCTCTGCTCGCTACCGGAACGTCCCACGTGGAGCATCCCGTGGTTGTGATAGACATCCTGGGCAGTAGTTAGCTGGCTAATGCTGATGAGTTTAGCTGGGTAAAGATATACCTGAGGCAGGAGATGCACAAAGTCTGTGGCATCCATAGGCACGCAATCATCGAGTCATTAAACATCAGGGAGAGACGAAGCCAGGTATGTTACTTGTTTCTGCCCTTTCTACTCTCTTTTCCTGATACATGTGAAAAAGAAAGTGCTGCAGTTTTGCCCTCTGGGAACTATGCAGTGAAATTCCACTCAGAAGGCATTCAAAACCCCCTCAATGTCTTTTTAAGTGCTTCAAAGTGCTTGGATGTGTCCCTCTGGAGAGAAAGCACAAAGATCCATTAAAACAGATGTTAGAGTTGTTACTTCAGAGGTAAATCAAGCATGAAGTGCCTTAATATGTTTGCCTTTTCTCTAATTAAGCCCATACTTAATCACAGCTTTCATAAGCCTCTATTCAGATGGGTCTTCAAGAGCAAGACGGCCAATGGCCTCTGCTCATCAGAGCCCACAAAACCCTTACTCATATTTGCAGCAAAATGAGGGTTTTCAGTGCAAGATGCCAAAACTATGTGACCAGAAGAGAGTGAAGGAAAATGGGCATCTTCAGTGCTGGTGGTTCCTGCTGTAGCAGAGAATTTTGTAAGGGTCATCTAGATGTTTTCATCTAAAAAGTCATCGTACTCCACAACACAGAGGAAGGCAAAACCAAAAAAACCTAAATAATCCCCCCAACCCACCATTTCCAGTTAGCCTGAGTTTTAGTATAGCTGTTCAAGCAAGACACCAGAGTTCTGGGTTTTTTTCCCCAAGCCAATAGAAATAATAGAGCATTTTATCTGACATTGCATCTGTATGGCTTCAGAAGACACAAAAATGCTTCTGGATTACAGAAAAGTCCTTCCCTGATGTTTTCAGAGGACCAGCACACTCTCTGAAGCATACAGCCTGCTGCCTCCTGCAGGAGACAGGATCCTGGCCCAGGCGGGTCTGACCTGGCCAGACCAGCTGTCCCTGTGCTCCACCTGACATGTGCGGGACAGGAGAATCACTTGCCAAGTGAAACTCCTGCAGACAGCACTGACATTTTGATGGGAACCTAAAGATCTTATCGAAGCTGCTACGTGCAACAGCCTGAAACATCTTGAATGCCACGTGATGTTTTTAGTATGGCTGAAAAAAGCCCCGCCAGGCAGCTGTGTGCAGGGCCAGAGCAGCTGAGCGTATCTTCAGGGCAGCGAGCAATGCGGCAGAGATGCTGAAGGTGAGCACTCTGGCCAGATGTGGCAGAGATGCTGAAGGTGAGCACTCTGGTCAGATGCAGTAGAGATGCTGAGGGTGCGCACTCCGGCCAGATGTGTTTTCCCTCGCTGCTGCCACATGCCTGCAGGCTATAGCTCCCTGTTACAGCAGCTGGATGGATCAGCTGCTTGACCAGGCACTGTTCCCTGCACAGAAACAAGCAAAGGAGCAACAGGCAGTTGCAGAAAATGGGACAAAATGTGGGCAAAGGGAATACTCTGAGAAATCAGCAAGACTTGAGGAAACTTTCCTACTGGCACAAGGACTGTGGCTAGTGGAGCACAACGTAGAGCGGAAACAAACCCAACTGTCCCAGAAAACCCCTTCCTCTCTCTTTTTCTGTGAATGTTTTGGTCTGTCCCAAGCCCTTCCCCAGCTCTGTGCCTCTGGGTGCAGGTGCGGCGGCGGTGGGTGCAGCAGAGGCCAGCGCTGCGGCCAGCTCAGACGTGTGCTAGCTGTCCAGGGGGTGAAATGTGGGAGGTTTCAGCAATGTAAACAGCTGCTGCATTAACTCTGGATTAACAGGAAGAAAGGCCAAGCTTAGGGCCTCTCAGCTCCCCTTAGCGTGCTCCTGCGTGCTTGGGAAAAGGGCTGTCGGAGAGGCTTTTTGTGGAGATGAGCTGATAGGCAGGTAGAGAGGATTTTGCTTGGAAGGGGAAGATACTGAAGGGAAATAACCGAACTAGGACCCCTCTAGCATTAGTGACTTAAATTTAAACAGCATTGCCCTATTGTGATTTTTTTAAAAAATATCATGTTAACTAGAGACATTTTAACAATTTAGATTTTGCTCTGTTATTGTTTCCAAAAAGTGAATTATCAGCAATGTAGTTACTGTGAGTATTTATCATCTTTCAGGAGCTCTCCTTGTCTTCTCAATCACTGCAATACAAATGACACCCGGCAAGACTTGGTTTTAGTGCAATAGCTGAAAAAAAGCAATACACAGAAATCTTCAAATGTAATAAGAAGAGAGGGACTGAGAGGGATTTATATGTTCAGCCATGGTAGGAACCAACAAGAGACAGAGAAAAAACTCGTGCTCTGTTACTGTGATAATGCCTAGGGGAGCGGGGCAGAAAGGTGGGGTGGTAACTATAGCCAGAGGTGAGGGACTTGGAGATAGAAGATGAAGTAGAACTAAGAGGACAGCAAGGCTCTTCCTTTCATCTTACCATATTTAATTTCCTTCTAGCAAGGAAGAGGTAGGATTACACAAAGAGAATAACCACTGCTCATGCAGCACCATCACTCTGGTTAAGTTTTGTACGTGGGACAAAACAGTATCTCCTTGAGAGACCTCTGCATGAAACTAATACAGGAGTTAATGACTGTACCAGCTTACCCCTCAATGTGTCCACTGCTGCAATGTGCTGTGCACTTTATAATTCAACATCAAAGTGAATTTGTTCACTGAAAATTCAGTGCTGGCTAGGGAAAAATGTACTAGCAGTTTTGCCAGGTTCAATAAAACCAATGGCTAAAGCACAGAGAAGACCTGATTACTTCTCACAACAGCAGCAGCCTTTTGAGTTTGAAGGCTTTCTTTCAGAACCTGAGAAAAGTTTTTGAATGATCATGTCAGTTTTGTGCAATGGCCAAACAAACGCAATGCCTGATATATGCCATTCACCAGATAAAGCCAGAATCTTTTGATATTTTAATTGAGAAAGATGTCTATTACCTAGACACAACAGTGCCTGCTGAACTCCCAGGGTTTTAAAATGACGAACGATTTGACCCCCAAAGGGGCTCAGGCTTATGGGAGCTGGACAATCTTTTGCTTGATGCTTGTTAAGCAACCAGCACACAGGAGCCTGGTCTGCACCTGGTGGTTCTGGCTATATTAATAGTATTGGACCAGTAACTAATGAGAGCTGTCAGGAACTGGCAAGCACCACTTGTAAAGCTGCCACTTGAATCCACTCCCCTGCCCGCCCCCCCACCCCCCGCCCCCCAACACTCTAAGGTATTTAATCACTTTTTCTAAATGAGTGTTTACTTTACACATTAACTCATCTGAAAAGTTATGCTGATTGCTTAAAAACAAAGCAGAGAGAGAACATGTAGTTCTAGCATTTGCAAGGCTACAGAAATTTTTTTTCCTGAACTCCCTCCTCCCTAACTCCTCCGCTTCAGCCATTTGGTAGAGCAAAGCACATTCACCAGCCCTGTGTGTGCCTGTGCATTAGTCCTCTGCTGGGGAAACGATGCCATATATTCAAGAGCCTGACTTGCTCTTCAGAGCATACAAAATGGTCATAAATATAAGTACGCTAAAGAGCAGGAATGTTTATTTATGGCATTGTTTGCCCAGCAGTGGAACCAGTGTCTCATGGCTGTTTGTTCTTGCACCGTAGCCCCGCTCCGGGAGGCTGTAACTCATTGTGAACTGAATTCTGGTTTCACCCTCCCTATATGAGGAACAGTTTAATTAAAATGCAGGCATAACAAAGACAGCTGCCATTGACATACAGTAAATAAACCTTTCTCAGTCAGACTGATGCTTTACAAGAGGCAGTTTTCCCAGCCTAGGTTTTTAGTTTGTTGTTTGGTTTTTCAAAAATAATAAGCCACTGTAGTATAATCAAGTATAATGGAAAATGCAAACATTTTCATCATTGCAAGCAGAAAGCTGCCCCTGGCTATTGATAACACGCAGCCTTCTGTGTACAGAAAAGTGCTGGGATAAATGATGGTACCCTTTTCTAATAAAACAGCTCCTGATAAATGTTACTCAATGTTTATTTTTGTGCTGTCATCGATCATATTTTAAATAGGAGAAAACAACATGGAATTTCAACTTGATAAAGCTGTCCTGGTTTTTACGCTCCAAATATCAGGTCTTGAGTCCCTTCTTTTACTTTTTCTGCCAATGAACAAATGTAGTTTTTGTTGTCCTTGGGTGGGAACTAGGAAGAAGAAGGGTAAGTCAATATCAGGGATCCTGTTTCGAGGCTTAAAGGAAGGCGCATTTTTTTGGCTGACATTTAGTTGAGATTGAACATTGAGATTTTCTTGTTTCTTTTGAAATGTATGATGACAATGTTTTTTCCAGCTCACATTTATTTATCATTTGGTAAGTGTATACTTCATTTCTTTAATGAATGAAACAACTCCTGGGGGGAGAGGTAATGACAGTACTTTGTTCTTATATAAATATATGTAATTGTATTAGCCAAAAGCTAGGTCACATTGTGTATACTTGTATACATATATGTAATTGAATGATGCAGTAGAAAATAGACTTCTGAAAACTTCTGTGATGAAAGGGACATATTTTCCAATCAAGTTTATACATGTATATATGTGCAAGAATAAACTTTTTTCCCATCCAGAACTTAGAAGATCTCGAGAACCTAGGAAAACAAGGAAGAAAAATAGTGAGAAATATTTCAGCAAATTTAATTCTCACAATTTTTTTACCTTGCCAAGAAAACCACACTGTGAAGTCATCTCAGAACTGAGAGGATGGAAATGACCTCACTTGAGCCAGCTTAGAAGTAACACTATAAGAAACAGTCTGAAATGACTGCACCTTATACCTTGCACCTTACAACACTGTTATTACCGATACTGGTACAGAAGTCTAATAGGGTTATATTCCCATGTTATAGAAGAAATCTGATTAACTATTCTTCTCTCTGAATAGTCTCATTTAGCATTAGTAGCTTAGCACTAGTAGCTAAAGTAGTTGAAGCCTTAGACTGCAAGAGCTGACCGAGAGTAAACTTTCTGATAAAACTAATGGTGTTAACACAGAACTAGCTGAATCCAGCAGATGCGAGTGGAATGAAGAAGATGAATGAATAAATGAATGAATGAATGAAGAAGATAAAACTTGCCGAAAGCTCATCCAAAACTCCTGGGGTTCCACCTAAACTTATTAAAATGTCAAAATTGTGGAGCTTCTCCAGAAGGGATGTGAGTTTATTGAAACAGTCACAACCAGTCCCCATAAAAACAAAGGGAGGAAAGCCTGTAGCAATCAAGAAGTATCAAATTCCCAGGGAAGCATAAAAAAGTATTCAGAAACAAATCGACCAATTTGAAAACAGGAGTTTTATGATAATGCAGTTCCCCGTATAATACCCCTATTTTATCTGTATGCAAAAATAGGTTAGACAAAGGAGATCCAGAGTATTGGTTTGTGCAGGACCTCCGAGCAATAAATCGACATGTGATTGTACCTCATCTGGTGGTTCCAGACCCATCAACAATATTATTATGAATTCCCACCTGGGCAAAATACTTTACTGTTATTAATTTAACAGCTGCATTTTTTAAGTATTCCTATAGTAGAAGACAGCCAGCATCTGCTTGCATTTATGTGGAAAGGCCAACAACTAATGTGGACCCACTTGCTCTAAGGGATCACTGGGTCTCCTACGATATTCTGCCATTTGCTTGCAGACGACTTGGAAGATATTACATTACCTGGAGGCTCTATACTTGTACAATATGTAGATGATTTGTTACTTGCTAGTAAGACATATGATAATTGCTTGAAAGATGCTATTTGTCTATGTACTGCTTTAGCAGGCAAAGGTCACTGTGCATCTCCTTCCAAGCTTCAGCTGTGTCAGCAGGAAGTGAAATACTTAGGATTCATATTAAAAGGACAAAGATTAGCAGACCCAGACCGAGTCCAGGCTATGGTAGAAATACCTCGGCTGGTAACAAGGAAACAACTGCAAGGATTTTTAGGCGCAGCAGGGTGCTGCAGACCCTGGATACTGGGGCTGGAGGGGTTAAGGAAGCCACTGACAGGAGCTACCAAGGCAGAGGAAGCGGAGCCTATACGGTGGTGTCCAGAGAGAGAAAAGGCGTTCCAGACTATAACATGAGCTTTAGCTTGTGCTCCAGCAGGTGAATTGCTGGACTGCGCCATGTCCCTCGCGCTGCTCGTGCGGCAAGGCGGGGCGCGGCCAGGAGCCCCGCGCAAAGCTGGGCGCACAGCGCCG
>JAVJGI010000063.1:41500090-41541413 GCA_035590275.1 Ibycter americanus | reverse complement strand
GCCGCTGCCGCAGTGTGTGCGCCCGGGCGAGGCGGCGGGCGCGGCCGGAGCGCCGGTCCTGCCTCCTCCGGTGCGATGTGAGACTCGGGGCGAGCGGCGGCTGCCGAAGGCGGTAGCGTTACATGCGTCCAATAATCCTCTTCTCCAAAATGGATTTTAGTCAGAGCAATTTATTTGGATACATAGAAGACCTGCAGGAGCTAACTATTATAGAGAGGCCAGTACGCAGGAGCCTGAAGGTATATACTTCAAAATAGAACGATGCTTTAAAATCCATTTGAAATTGTGTCTGTTTTATTTATGCACTGCTACCTGAACAGGCAGTTTATTTTTTTACGGAGCAGAATACTAAAGGTTGTTTTGGTCATTTTGGAACAAACGGCCTCGAATTCTGTGTAGCAGGGACTTAGTATTTTCCCTATAAGAGGATCGTCCTGGGGAAAAAAAATAGACTAGCTTAGGTCTTTACATTAATTTACATGTGACTTGTTTATACTTTAAGTGATTAATAGCGGTAGCGTCTGACGTGGAACTGTACTTCTATTACATTCCGTCTTTTCCTGGTGAAAGATTTGTTTGATTGAATTTGAAATGTTGGCTGCAGATTTCAGGGATTAAATTCAAATTGCACATGGAACTATCCCTGGATGTGTGGGGAGGAAGGGGATGTTTTAAGAAGATTAAAGCGATGAAACAGTAAGGCATTGTAAACTCATAATCTCTATTTCACGCTTGACAGACACCAGAAGAAATAGAAAGATTGACAGTCGATGAAGAACTCAGTGATATTGAAAGGGCTGTTTATCTACTCAGGTATTTCCTAACATATTACTGTGAAACACTGCTGACCGTTGTGCTCACACACAGCTTTTTTAGTGCTTTACTCTTCACTACTTTTATTTTCTGTCTTTCAGTAGTAGTTTGTTTTTGTTTTTTTTTTTTTTACTTTCTGCTCGGTAAACGTATAGGCAACATAAAAATAGGTACTGTCATTTAAAAAAAAAAATGCATAGAATAGGATGCCTGCATACATGTATAGACATTTCTTTTCTGAGTTTCTAATATGGCCCTCACCAACACTGAGTTGTACTTCATCTTCTTTTCCTCTGCAGTTGATTTTGCAAGATTCCCTAAGTGTTATCATTAGTGACACCAATCATTCAGTGATTTCATAGTCACTCTAAGTCATGAACAGTTACCACAGACTGATAACAGAGCTGTTTGAGCGTACTCTATACGTCTGGACTTTCAGAAGAGAAAACTTGAGAATTATAATCCTTAGGAAATACTGTAGAAGATACTATATTAATACTTCCCTGTGTTCTGGTGGTTTGGGTTGGTTTTTTTTTTTTTTCCATTTTACTTCTTTCTTGTTGTTCTTCAAAGTATTTACTGGCAGCTACTTGAATAACTTAAATTTTGATAGTTTAAAATACAGATCTTTCAACTACTGTGTAAGTCATCTTTGAGAGTACAAATGTTCTGAGGGATTTTGATTTGAGTTTGCATTTTCAAACAATACCTAGTAATTGGAGAACCAGCTGCAGCTCCCTCTCAGTTTGCTTATTCTGCTATTTTAAGTGCTGTTCTAGTCTACGCTTGTCCTCAATGGTTAGAGTAGATATTCTCAGTGCCTAAATTTTCTCTTTGGGGTGTGTGGCATTATTTTTAGGTAAGCATTTTTCTCCACTGATGCTACTTTTGATACTGGGTTTTGTTTATTTTTTTTTAATGCTGAACTGTATTAAATAGTGGATTTTAAAACGTGCATTGCTAATAGTTCCTGTAATCAAAGGAGTCTGTTGACTCTAGGGAAATCCAGAGGAAACAGTCTGCAAGTGGTGCATATCATTGCAAAGGATACATATCAATTTTGGACAGCAATCAGCATAGTTAACTCCACCACCACCACCACCACCACCGCCCCTCCACGTGGCAGCAAATTTCTTTGCTTTTTCCCAATTAAAGATCATGTTTCCAGCATTATGTCTTTACTGGATCGTTGCCTTATTAAAGGGTAAAAGGTTCCACTTCATATCTTTTGTCTTACTAACTGCTTTTCACCCTGGCCTTGAACTCCTGACATCTTCATCTGCTTTCTCTCTACTTGAGCAACTGCTATGGGGACTTAATATTTTTTTTTCTTTGTGATGAAGTTTTCGTTTTTGTCTCTGCATTGTCCTCATTGCTGAAAGGTAGCTTCAACTCGCCTTGATAAGCTTTTCATAAGGCAATCACTTGCTGTGATTGTCCAAGTATGTTAATACAATAATCCAGTGGAAGCTTTTGCTGTTCAATAGTGTATTGCCTTCCCTGTACTGTGTGGCGTATAAGTGAACAGAGTTGAAAAGCTGCCTGTAACACAGGTAGTATCCTTTATATAATGTACAAAGGTATGTATTTTTGGCTTGTGTGGCATTTTTAATCTATTATAATACACTACCCCTGCCTGTTCCTGTTTGACAACAATGTCAGCCTGGTCTTTTCGTGCTTCATTTTCTCACACAGATGCATTATTTGCTGTCCTTCAGGTTGCCGCTTATGTGGGACTCTCCTTGATGTTATCCAAAAAGACACTGCCTTTTCTGAAAATCTCACTGTAAAAATTGCTTTGGTGTCATTGAAATGAATTGTTAATGATATCTGTATTGTGCCCCATTTGGAAAGGATGGTGCTATCTCCATATACATTAAGAAATATACAAGAACAATAATAGAAAGAAAATCTCTTACCTTCAATATCTACAGATAGTACGAAAATACTTAATGTTGTGTCACATTGTCTTTTATATTGTTACTTATTTATGTAACCCTAGTCTGCAGGTTGGAGACTTTTAATTTACTGGGGAGGATATCTTTTATATTGCTTGTATGGTACAATGGAGCTGACTAATACTGAGTGAACCTTTGTATGATACAGCAAAGCTAATGTTTACTAATTATTTTCTGTGAAAGTCCAAAAAGAGTCCTCACATTTTAATGGCTTTCATTCTGAACAAAAAACAGCCCAACCACTTTCTTCTCTTTTCACAACTTTTCCCTCCAAAACCTGCCCCCAACTTCTCTTCTCCAGCCTTGAACTTGGATACCTTGGTCTGCTTATATGCAGAGTTGTTGCATGTTTAGTAATGAATACTTGCTTTTTCTAAATTTCTGCTTCTGAAGTCTTTTACTGTTCTAATCTGAAAACAAGTACATTGTCATCTCCTAGTTGAAGAGAATAGCACTGCCTTTTACTGTCTGAGGTTTTTGGTGCCTGAATAGTGTTGGTGGTTTGGTGTGGTTTGTGTTTTTTTGTGGGTTTTTTTGTCTTTTTTTCTTTTCTGTGGCTGATACTTGCTATACTGTGTATATGAGAAGGTATTAATTTCCCAACTCTCATCAGTTTCATCAGTCCATTCTTTTTTCACCTCTTGTATTACTTCTCATTTGCCAATAATACTATGGAGTTTCTGGCATGCTGTTTTACTTCTTGATATTGTAAAGTTATTTATTCTGCTCATCTAGTATGTATTTGTATCTATCTAATTATTATTTTGTATTTCCACCATTTCTTGTCTATCTGGATTTAGCGGTGATGTGGTGTTATAGATTTTGTAAATTTCTGTTCATTGTCTGAAGTATGACGTGTCTGGAAATGTTCTTAGCACACGGTGAGTATGTCTACACATTAATGCTGTTTGAGATCTCACTTTCATAGAGATGTGGCTTCATTTTAATTTGTTTTCTGTTGTTACCTATCACAGTTTGTTTTTACATTCTAAAGTGCTAATTGTAATTTTGATAATCCTAGCAAGTTTCTCTCTCTCTATTTTTTTTAAATTAATATTTTTATGCAATGACTTTACTTTCAGTCTCCCTTCTTCTGCCAGTACTCTTTCAAATAACTATGTATTGAGGTAGTTTGACAAGACGATCTAGGTAAAGCTGATCATTTTCAGTCAGATTAATTTTCAGCTAAATCAACTCCTTGGTTTGACTCATCATGTGGATATAGAAACAGTTGTGCAAGGAAGAGGAAAGGACTTGGTAGCTCTCCTGGTGGCCAGAGTCACTTTAATATGACGTAACCATGGCTGAACTTCAGCTTTAGATCATTGTTGCCCAGAGTACTGTTTTAATTAGGTAACATTCTGCAATTAGACTGAACAAGTTCTAATTTAATAAGAATGCGGTAGCAAATTGGACTGTCTTTTGTTGTAATCTCAATTAACCTTGATTCTGGTTGTGGAACTGGACTTCCTTAGACCAGGTTGTCAAGGAAGTTTATGAACTTCCCGTTAGAGTCAAATGGATTTAGGTACCTAGAAAGGGAGAGCCGTTTGAGTGTCTAGGATCTATGTTTTACAGCTTCAGCCAGAGTGCTTGGTCGTTTCTGGAGAGCGTAACTGGAATCACTGAAGAGTTGTATTCTGACTGTGTTTTGCATGTTGCTGGCCTGACAGAAGAACAAGGAGAGCAAGATACCTATGTGCATCTCAGCCATGTCAGTGTCAAGATTGATGGCTTATCATAAAACCATCAGCAGATTCAGACAAGCTGCCAGACTTTGTGCTAAAGTGACTGAATAGTTTGTGTTCCACTTCAAGGCATGGTGACCTCTACCGAGACAGTGGCAATAAGCAGCTCAGGAACAGTAATTTTTATTCTTGTTACAAACTTTTGCCTGTAGTCTTAGTTTCCATGTTTGCTGATGTTTGATTGATGTTACTACTTTTATTTGTCTTACTGTAGCTCACTTTTATGGCATACAGCAATAGCAAAATATGTATTCTTTGCCTGATGTGAATCTGGTTTGGGTACAGCATGCACACTGTAGAGTGGTTTGTTTTCTGAGGACTGAGTAGATTTCCCTAGGGGTTTTACATTGTTGTGTGTACTGTGTTATTTTGTATTTAGCTGCTTCCCATTGCTTGTGTCTGCTTAGTGTTAGAGCTTCCAGGCCTTGACATTTCTGTCACACTCAAAACAACAGGGCAGTAATGAGTTGTCAAGGTGGGAGATTGAATTATTCACCCTTTTGGGAACATACGGTACTTTGGTTTTGGAGTGATCCTATCTCTCAGTTTAGAAAACAACACAATTCCCCTCCAAAACGTTTAGCACAGGTTTTGAAGACACAATAGATACTTCATTGAGATTGGAAGGAATTCAATGCCTATAAACTTAGCATGTGTTACGGAAAACCCCCCACCCTGTAGTTTATTGTAGCCATCTTTGATTAGCTAGAATATTCTCAAATTCTAAACATCTTTTTATACAAAATATGTTGTTAATTGTGAGTGTCAAAACCAATACTATTTAAAAGTTTTTTTGATTTTTCTTCTAGTTTTAGTTTTCATCGTGTTAGTTTTGGAGGTTTTCTTTTCTCTGTAGGTGCAGGCAACTTGCCTTTGATTTTAAACAGAAGCTTTAGTTTAAATGTAACTTTAGGAGCTGGTTTTCTAATGGAAACATTGTGTCAATTTTATTTGTGCTACATAAGCATGAGAACTGACTCCTCTATTCCAACTGTACAGGTTCTGAATTTGTGGTCCTGATGCATACATATTATACTGAAAGACCCAGCTGTCATGCTAAGTGCGTTGGAGAACTATTGTTTCAACTATAGTGGCAAGCTGTAAATACTAACATAAAAAGTGTTTCTTCAGCCTACACACGCCATGCGCGCACACACACACACACATATCTTTCATTCGGTAAATTACAACTTCAATTTTATAAAAGTTTCATTCCTGATTGACTTAGTTGGATGGATTAATTAGTTGCTTGACCTTGACTCTGTTATGCAAATAAATTATGTATATGAAATGTATTCTTTTACCTTAAAGTGAAGGGTGCACCTGTAGTCTGCTGGAATGACGCTGTCACATAAATGCTTTTGTTGATCCTGTTTGCTGAGCAGAAACTACAGCTGACAAACCAGCTGTAAATATACAGACCAGAGTTAATATAGTGCTCTGAGAAGTCTTTAAAAAAAAAAAAAAAAAGACAAGGAGAGAGGAAAATCTTCATTTCAGTTCTCTTTCTTGGGCCACAGTCAGTGCGGGAAGATTGCAGGGCCAGTCCTCTCCCCCTTGTAGTGTTTGTGCTGTGGTTTTGTCCTTGTGCCTGCAAAGCACATAGGGGAATTTATCCGAGACAAACCCTGAAAGTAGTTGTTAGTTTTAAAACAGATTGACTGTGTGATCCAGGACTTTGTGCACCTTAAAAATGACCTGTTTCAGCACAAAGGAATTGGGTAGAGCGTGGGAACAGTGCTCAGGAGTGGGTGAAATGGCTTTGAGATTTAGCGCTATGTTTGGCTGGCTTATCGTATTCTTGAAGCTAAGGTTTGCTGGTGTATAGTTTCACAGCCAAGTTAAGTTGAATGAAGCTCTTCCTATATCAGAAAGAGTAGCTCTTCTCTCCTTTCCTTGCATGACTGTGTGTTACTGATAAATTTTGTGTGCCAGCACGGGTGCTATTGCAGCCATGCAGTCTTGGTCAGTTTAGGGAACCATTGCCAATTCTAACAAATTTTTTCAGGTACTTGCTTCCAACAAAATGTGCAACAGCATGACTGCTCATGCTACTATAAGCAGGAACATGAGCAGAGAAGATGTCACAGCTGGTAGATCACTCATCAACAGCAGAACAGATTTAGTTCAGGTTGCTCTAATATTAAATCTATACTTTGAATCTGTGAAGTCAAGTACTGGTTGAAACCACCAGAGAGTATAAAGTATCAACTGTAGTGTATTTAATGAACCCTTTGACATTAAATGGACTTCTGGAAGTCTACGTGAGAGCTGCAAAGAAATCAGTGGTAGCTCTTCCTTACGCATTGTCAAATTCTCCTCTGGAGATGTCAATTATGTTTATGTTTCAGAGCATGTTTGTGTAAACAAAGTTGAAAGGACTGTGGGTTTTCTTAACTTCTAAAAATTGTTCTGTTGCCCTGGGGAAAGCCATGTCATGCTCTTCTAGAGAAGATCTACATAGCTAGATCCAGCTAAATATTTACAATGCTTCTTTCTTTCTACATGACAAATCACATGAAGGAATAGCATGTTGCTCAGCAGGAGACTGAGTTTGTTTTATTTTTGTTTAGATGAGCACTGGCATTTAATAAATAACTTTAACAGCTGCACAGTTCATTTTGTGATAGCACATAATTAATACATAAGTATAATAATTCTCCTTTATATCACCTTCTTTAGAAAGCTCCAAGTGTTTATAACATTTTGTACTTGTGAGAAGCTTTTATCCTCGTGCTTGCTCAATATTACTACTTTATGTTTGTATCCTTTGCCTGCTTTGGCAAGAAATAATAGTATTGTACTAGTTTACATCAGGACCTGCAGATGCGTCCAATGGAAACTGCATGAGGATGTAGATGGGAAAATATAATGTTTTGTATTAGAATATATCAAAGGTACAAACTCCTTAAAGAGCAGGTCAAGCTGTCCTCTTATGAGAAGCCTGAGAAGACTTTCACACGATGGTGCCCTGATGACTGTTGTATGCTAGTGACTGAAACAAGTACCTAGTGGATTTTCATGCAAATTCCTTCTCGTATTTTGAGGACTACTTTGTGGTAGTTATAGGGAGCCCTTCACACGGCGTGTTCTGATGCTTCCATGGCCCTACATTCTGACTCTATTTCATTTGCTGTCGACAGAGAGAAGCAGTGGCAGTTAGTACCGGTACAGCTATTCTTCCCATAAAAGCAGTAGAAGACAGCTCAGTTTTGTGAGTATAAGGATAATAGCATGTACCATGTGTATCAAAAATCTGAGTACTCTGAGACTTCCAAATAATGACTCTTAGTGCTGATATACCACACATTTTTACATTCAGAGTTGTTTTAGATGCTCCTCTGAATCTCCACAAAGTGAGGCTGATAACACTAGATAATGTGTTGGTTCACATTGCTGCACTTTGTAAATTTTGTGGGAGGGGAACCTGTTTTACTGAGGTGAAATCCTGATAATAACTTAAGGGCTTCAGGAACTAGGACTTCAGGAACTAGGACTGCAGGCTTGGGCCTGTGTCTGTGCCTCAGCTGATGTGCTGTGACAGGAATAATTTGGAATGAGACAAGAAATAGCTTCATTGAGATTTAAAATTAATCCTGTTCTCTGGGGTATACTTGTAGAACTGTTTTATTTAGCTATTTTTAGAGTTAACTTCAGTAATAATGTTTTGTCTTTGTTCCACCAGCTGGTAGTCTAAATGCCAACACTGTGGTAAAGTTACAGTGGATCTTTGTCAAGCTTCAGAGCCCAAAGCTTTATGCCACAGGAAAGAAACCAAGATTATTTATCACTTAAACAGAAATTTTTATACCAGGAAAACAGGATGGGAATATAGACAGTTATTGAAACGAAGCAATTCAAGGTTTCCATTGTTGATTGAAAACTTCTCCTACTTTGTTAGGGGTATCTCATTTAATCTTTCAGGGCGGGTTTTTGTAGAAGAAAAATTCTCTTCAGGTCTTGAAGACAAACTGTAAAGGAAATTGGAAGTCATTTCTGTAGTGAGGATTTCTATTGGCCGTGTCTGGCAAAACCCGTATTACAGCTAAAGAACCAACTGTTTAAAGTATACACAACTATAGGACTCTTCCCAAAAAGAAGGTGGCTTCAGATTCCAAAACTGATGCCGCAAGTGACATCTGGCCAGTTATGTCCTCAGGGAAAGATGTTTAAAGATAGGCCAGTGATGCAAAATTGTCAAGAATCTTTTCATTTGAACGTGATAGTGATGGGAACGCTACTTAAGTGAGTTGCTCTCAAAACTCACGCTTTGAGGGTTAACATGTCACTGGCATTCTTACATTTTGATTCTGCACACACCCCCACCCCACACCCCACCCCAATTACCTTTCTAGATCAGATTGTGTATGGGTCTTTGCAGTCTGAACAGTAACAGTTTCTTTTACAGGCTTTGAAAAGAAAGGTTCTCTAACTTTTATGCCTTAGTCTGTTAAAACTGGTTTTACATGGCTATCACATTCGCGGCAGTTCTTGAAGTTTCTCCTCTCTCCATGAATAACCTTGCGGGTCTCATGGAGACACTTTTTGTCTCAATGGAGTCTTTCTCGTTGAATGTTAATTCTCTATAGCCTATCAGATGAACACCCCTGTCCATGGAAGAAAAATGTCTTTCTGCTTTATGAGTCATAATAAAACAGAATGAGAAAAGAGACAAAAAATCCCTTGGAAACTTCTGCTAGATCTCTTAGATACATCTGTCTGAGGGATGCTTTGTTGCCTCTGGCTGATACTTTTACACAAGCAGGAAAATGTACTAGATATTTCTGGTACACATTATTTGAATGGACTCCTGATGATGCAGGTATTCTTATCTAAATTCTACCATTTAGCTTCTTTTGCATTCAAGTAAATGTTTCAGTGTGTTTCTTTTTGCAAAGCGTTACCCTATGAGGGGTTAATGTTAATGAATAAAAATACCAGGCTCTGGATTTATTCCTCCGTATCTTGGTAGCAGTTGTTTCAGGAGCAGTTTTCTTTATTCCATGTTGCGTGACTGTGGGTTCTGAGAATGTGTACAACTCACATGTGCAGATTAGCTGAGTCATTCCTTGTCAGTCGTATCAATTCACAGCAGGACCAAGAGGAATTACTGTGCTTTATTGAACTTTTATTCCAACTGTTGTTGGAAATGTCTTGCCCATCTACCCTTTACATACTAATAGATTTTAGATGCTTACCCCTTTCCTAACAGACTCTGTGGACAGACAATACCTCTTAGTCATTGTATAATTCCAAAATTACTCTTTATTTACAGAAATATGCTACAGTGTGATTTTAGTCCCAGTGTTTTTTACTGTAATTCCTACTTCCCTGTTCTTCCACTGTTCTTAAATTTACTATAGCATAAGAAAGTCAGGCTCAGGCTGTGTGTAAGCAGGGATAGAAGAACTGACATGAATGGAATTGCATCATTTCAAGTGTGTATGAATCCAAGCTGAGTGTAGTAACTAGGGGTCTTGTTTTATTGACTTTGTCTGCTTAGGGTAGCTGTGAAGGTATTTGTAGGACTTCAGACTTTTTTTTTTTTAACGTTACGTTTTCTGTAAGATTATATAAATGAAGGTGACCAGCATCACCAAGTCAAAATAATCTATAATGATGAAGAAAGACCGAAGCCTCAAAGAGCATAGTCTTACATTCTTTCTGAAGGGGGGAGGGGAAAGAAGTAATTTATCCATTCTTCTTGTCCTTATCCATTTTCCAATAAACTTCCAGTTTAAGAGAATTCTTTGGCTTTGCAAATAGATCAATACAGGTATTTTTTTCATAAGGCATTTTTCTCATAGGTTTTTGAAGTTAAGTCTTCTGCTTAATTGTGAAAAAAAACCATAGGAATTTTTTTCTTTCCCCAGCGTATCTTAAATTGGAATAAAATAATTTGTTTTTATTTTTTTAAATGGCAATGCACTGTAACTTTGAATAAAATTGCAAAATTGGTACATGGTTTTCTGTGGCGTTACAGGAGCATGAGGAAGGGTACAAGCAGAAAGTCTTGGAGCCCCTGTTTTTTTGCTTATGAGAATAGCTTTGTGTACAAATTGTCATTTATGCCCTTAGTAAAAAGTCCACGTTTCTTGAAATAAAAACAGTGAATTAATTTGGGTAGGTATCGATTAGCTTCCTCCCTACTCCGGTGACTACTGTTGAACAATGAAGAACATTAAGCACTGGAGCCATCAGTTTATGCTAAGATTAAATAGTTGTTCAAAGCTGTCCGTAGAACTCCAACACAATTCTGTTTACCAGCTGGGAGAAGAGCAAGAAAGTTGGATTCAAGCTGGGTCAAAGCGTTGATAACTCAATTGATATAAACAGAGCTGCACAGTAGGAGAAGCATTGTTGCACTCAGTAATACCACTGCATTTTGCTTGCTAGGGGTTATGTCTACAAAATGGGATGATTTACTCTTTACCTATGCTGCACGAGTAGTGCAGCTGACCAGCTGGTCGTCTGACTTTCCAAAGTAGTATATGCTCTCTCTATACTCTTTCTCTCCCCGCCCCCCCCCCAGCGAAATCGCTTGGTAACTTCTGTTACCAAGAGTATATTGAGAAGGCTTGACCAGGAACAGTAAGGAAATGCTTTAAAAATGCTACTATGGTTTTGTTGTAATTATGAATTGATTATATTGTCTCTGACAGAATAAACATGTAAAAGAGAAATGTGAAGGGCATCTGCTTTAATACACATATTATCTTGGTAATGTTACTTACATTGTTGGGCAGGCCTGGAGATAAAAACGCTGGCTTTAAAGGGAGAAACAGAAAAGATGCCGTTTTCACTGCTGAAATTGTAACTGAGCTTTTTGAGGAGGAGGATTTATGTCCATATTAAATAGCAAAACATGAGTCACTGCCTCATTGCTGCTTGTACCAAAATTCTTCTGTTATAAACAGTTAATCTCGTTTATGTAATTTCATTTGAAAGCTCAGGATTAGGATACCTATTTCTCTGCCTTTTTGGGAGCTAGAAGTTATTTGGGGTGTAGTCTTCAGGGCAAGATTTAGTTTTATTTTTGCTTTTTACAGCTGCATCAAGTGATAGCCACTAAATCAATGGAGAAAACGATGACTACTTAAAATTAACCTGCTTCTTTAATATAGGTTTAAGACAAGAGTATGTCTATTTCCTTTTACTTTTATCACCACGTGAAGCCAACGGTAGGTGCATTTTAAGGGTTACTTGCAACTTGTTTTGAACCTTGTATGCCTGTTGTATTACATACAAAAAGAATACTTGTACCATGAGTTTTTAATAAATGATTAGGTGCATACTGGTATGGAAAAATCAACTCTTAAGGGCGGATAAATGCACTTGTGCTTTGATCACTTAAACCATTCCACCTATTTTAAAAGTGTGTTAGAGGGTAGGTGGATCAATAAAATTAATATCCAGATCTTTGTGTCTTATTTATTGCCAATTCTGAAGGCTTTAAGTAGTTAGTTTTCCAGTGCCTCATCTTACTTCCTGATTAAATGAAGAAGATGATTTTGTTGTTGGGTTTTTTTTGTTTAAATGAAGAATTGGAAAGTGTCAGCCTCTGGATCTATTGTGTATAATGCCCCACATCTGTAAGACCCCTGAGCTGAAGAAGGTTCTAAGTAGATTTTAGTACTTGTTAGGTCATTTGAGGTGTTCATGATTCAGTTTACGTGCTTTTTGGTGACGGATGCAACTATTAGGGTGGGTTTTTTTTTTTTTATTCTGTTGCTTCTGCTATTTGAGTCCAACATACAGAAGACTGGTTTTATTTTTCCCCAAATGCTATTCCTTCCCTGGCAAGTGTATACATCTTATTTTCCTTTTCTTTGCCCTCATCCCTATGACTGGGGGTTTGCCTTAAGATCATTATCTTCAGGAAACTACACACTGAGTGAATACCAGTTAAGATGGTTTGTGTGACACCTGTAAAGACTATGTTGGCCCTGTGATACTCATCCAGAACTTTGGAGTTCTGGATGCAATGTAATAATATTGATATTCTAAGCACTGTGTGCTGTTTTTAAGGTAAATTCTACCTGTAGATATCCATTTGCATGGATGACATATCAGACATGAAATAGAAGTATTATTCATGAAAATAATACATTGCGTTAATATTCCACAATGAACTTGGACTAAACATTGACTGTCCCACACCTTTTAGTGATCAGTTAATTCTGTTCAATTACCCAAATTTTGGGTTTGTAAACAAACCGAAGGGGGTGGTGGTGGTGGTGGTAGGTGGTTTGCAAATGGTATTGTACCAATGGTTGCCTTTTACTGAAATTTTTCTTTTTTCCTATTACTTTTGCTTTCATAGAAGGATGTTGATACTGACATAGTAAATAAATAAGCCAGATATTCTGATAGTTAACACTGGTATGCTGTGAAGGATCTATGCAGTTGAGCATATTTGACACACATTCAAAGGGAAGAGATATTCTTTTCTTCCAGAGAAGATTCTGAACTAATTTTAGTAAATGTGGGTGGAATTACTGGTAAATGCTGTATTTATTCTTTCAATTGCAGAATGTCAAACTCGTTTTGGGATAATCGTACTATTAGAAATAAGTTAAAATATGAGTATATGAGGAAAAAATAGTCTAAGAAAAGGCTACTTAAGATCATTGTAGTGATTTTGAAGGTAAGGAATGTTATTAGGCTTATAATTACCTAAAACTAGTTGGGTAGGCAGGGAGATTCTGATGGTGTGCTCATAATGATTTTGACAGGAATGTAAATACAGATGAATTATCTGTATGTATAATACTCATTTGTATCTACTGTTTGAAATTATTCTGCCAGAGAGCTGGAAATATGCAAGACTTGTGTCATCACTTCAATTTGTTTATTATGTTAATTGTATTATCTGGTTTGATTATCTGTCCACTCCAAGCTGTATGCCATCAATGGAACAAATCTCATGTATTTCTGAACGGTATGACTCTGACTCTTTCTTCATTTTAATTAAGGAGCTGAATTTCATCCTACTTCCCAAAGTGAACATGAATCAAGTAAAGCACTTTTTTGTTTGACAGAATGTGAATCAGCAACAGCTTGGAGTTGAATTAATTTTAAGTTATTTGCATGTTTACCTCCAAAAGCTGCCTTTGATCTATGGTTGCTTCTGATACGTGAGAAATCACCACTAGAGATATCTGTTTGACATTGTATTGCTGATGCATGTAACTGAAGTAGATGTCCAATATAACTTGAAAATATTTAAATAATGAACAGAAGGCAAACAAACAAGGCTTTCCACTTCTCAGCTGTCTAAAATCTAGCTTATTTGAGGAGTAAGTTCACAGTTTTGTGTTTGTTTTCTAATTATTTTTTTCTTTTGAGTCACCAGGCCCTTTGAGTAAGACAGCAATAATTTGGCAGAAATTTAGTGTTACCTGTTTGAAATCATTCTGAGGTCACAGATTTCCTTGGTTGGGAAAAAGGAACTGCTTCTGCAGCTAAAGCTTCAAAAGCCTTGCTAAAATTTCAGATATTTTTCAGTGCTCACAATTTACATTGAACCATGAACTCAGCTTGTATTCTTACATATGATACCTATCTACTTACAATATCTATCTATATATAACTATATATATATCTATATACAATATATAGATACATTTCTCTTGCATGTAGGGAAAATGCTGTGAGCAATAGCTTCAAACCCCTGGGCTCAGTGTCTTTACCCTTTTTTATTTTTCTTGTGCCTTCTCATTCATTCACTGTACTTATACACTGTACTTTCATTCATTCTGTACTCAGTGTTATTTACAATGTTTCTACTGGTCTTTTACATTTACATTTTCTTTCGATCCAGTCTGTGTGATTTTGAAAATGGATGGTCAACTTATGTGCGAAGTATGTTTTTTCTACCATTTCTCTATGTTATAGTGGTTGATGCAGCAACTTAGATTTTGTCATTCTGAATCTTATAAGCCTATTTGAAAAAGTTTGACTTTTTTGGAAGATAACTCAGAAGTCCTACTTGTACTTTAAGTCTAAGAATGTTATGGTTATTTCAGGCTTTTACCATGGTCTTCAATATAAAACAAACTCTTGCCTATACAGAAAGACTTTTTTTTATGAAGCAATGCAGATATAGACAAATAGACCAGTAACAGTTGCTTTCCTAACCTTATGATGTGCTTTTCCTAATGGTACCCAGAGGAATTCGTAATGGAATTAGTATAGCATAGTTGGGTTTTAAATGATTGAAGAGACTTATAGCAAGGTGAAGAGAAGTGTTATCCTCTATTAGAGCAGTCAATAAATCTTGAAAAAATAGGCAATTTTTTTAGACCTGCCAGTCCATTTTCTAGAGGAGAGGTTGAAATGCACAGATACAGCTTTCTTGATCAAGAACCTTTAAATATTCCTGAGAAGATTCTCATCAACTTCTACAACTATCAGATTAGAGTTGCTGTAAAAAGAAAAAAAAAAAAAATTGATACAATGTGGAATATGTTATGGTCAGAAAGGATGAGAATGCATGATGGAAAGTCACACAAATAAGTAATAAAGTGGAAGCTTGGGGACCTATTGGTTATAATACCCTACAACTGTAAGACCCATGGGTGGAGGAAGACTCTAAGTAGATTTTAGTACTTGTTAGGTCATTTGAAGTGTTCATCTCTTTCATGACACCAATAGCTAACTCAGTGGATGAAATATACTGGTACAAAAAATAAGACTGGAGAATGAAAAGAGATCCTGTGTCTAAATTAGACTAGAAGATAAATTTAGGTCAGCAGAAGTAATTTACCCTTCTAGAATTTGGTTAGCATCTGTGATTATTTTTTTTCTCACTTTCTATGTAGAAAAATTACAGGCCTTGTACTTCCTCAGAAGACTTCTTATATCATATAATGCATGCTGTGAAATGACAAATCTTGTTGAAAGTGAAAATTATAAATTCTGGGTTAGTGAATGAGGGCTGGGCAGAGGGAAAAATAATATCAGCTACTAGCTTGTTTTTTTTATACCACCTAGGAATTGGAAATTACATTATCTTCATCTTGGAGTGAAAAGACTGGTTTTACATTTCAAATTTAGAGTCAAAATAAAAGACAGCAAGATGAATTCTACCCAAAGACCGTACAAAATGCAGTATGTGTTATAAGTCCTCTAAAGAAGAGGAAACACTTATTTTCTAGCAGATAGTAAGGTTGATACTAAGGTAATATTTGAGAGGAAAAATGTTTTCCTTTGAGTCACTTTTTATATTCTTGAAACTCTTCTTGAAATTCAAGGGAGAAAGTAATTAGTGTCTGAACTCACAGAAACTGATAGTATTAGGAAGAATTAAGTTATAGTGTCATTATAGTACATTTGTTTTGGCTCAGGAACAGAAAGGAGTATTTGTATGAACTGGACATCCTTTCTATCTCTCACAGTTTTTCAGCAAGCAAACAGAACTAAGAAACTTCAGTTGATCAGACTAATCCTAGCAAACAAGGTTACTATGAATACAAAACTACTGTGCAGCTAAATCTTGGTTTTCCATTCTGGTTTTAATTGCACTAAAAGTTTAATGTGTAGTGGTACACGTTCAGATATGTACTAACATCAGATTAATTTCTTTTTTTAATGTATAGATCATGGAGGTTTTATTCAGATGTGCTGTAAAATGACCATGAACACATATATCTGAAGTAGAAGACCAGGATGAGAAAGTGGGTTTGAAAATTACATTTTAATAGAAAAGGGTTACAGTGTCAAATGCAAGGAGATGTTCATACTGTGATATTACCAGAACTTCTGACTTCTTGAAAATAGGTATTAATCAGGTGTTACATTTTCAGATTAACCTTATTCTATCTTATTTTCAGCAAAATTATAGAAGCCTGAAAATGGAGTTTCTTCCCTTTATTTGCTCTGGCTAGACAAGTAACAAAGGGAGGGAAGTGTTAAAAGACAAAGCTGCTTAGCGCTTCTTTGGCCCCATCACAGTCTTGGACTTAGTTATAGTCTTTTTTTATATCCCTATTCTAGAATCTTGCTTATTATTGTATATGTCATATACATGAAGGCTTGCATATATAAATGTTATACTGTATTAGTACATACAGAAAAAGGCCATTGGCTTCTAGGACAATTTAAATTAGTTTTGAGGTTGTTACATACGGTGCCCAGCTAAGTGTGGTCTTCAAAAGGTGTTCTGACAGTGAAGAAGGTGCAACATAGAGTTTAGGAGCCCCAGTATTGTATTTTAAAATACGTAAGATTGATTATACTATATAACCAATATAGATCTGTAATTATGTATATGTGTGTGTCTAAATGAGTAATGTTTTTTAAATTCTTGTACTAGATTTTCTTGAGATGGAAGCCTCTTTTTTTTAGCAGTTACTGTACAATGCCAGAAATGTAAGCAGCTTGATACATCAGTAATCTGTTTTTAAAAATACAGCCTAAATATCTCATGTATCTTTGCAGTTTCAAATCCTAGCGCAGATTATCAGATAAAACATAATTTTGATTCCAGATACTTTTGTCATTTGCAACATGGTAGAAAATAATGCACAATTTTGTGCAGCACTTATGGTCTGTAAAATCTTCCTTGTAATATATAGTTTCAAGACTGAGAAGCATGAGCTGTGCAAATATTAACAAAGTCTTTGTTCAACTGAGGCTCTCAAATGAAGTTATTTTAATGAAATGACAGATCCCTCCATGGGACTGGGTCTGTTTATAATACACTTGTTACAATTTATGTCAAATAGATGTTCAGACACTACGGTTATATAATTTATGTTTACGGAAGTATAATTACAATGTAAGCACACATAACATGAAATAAAAGGAAAGTTACTGCTTTACAGTGGTGTTAAGAAAGGATTTTACTTCCACAGAAAATACCAGACTGTGCTTTATCAAAGGAGTATCCACTTTGAAAGAAAATGAAAATTGGTCTTAAAATAATTTATCAATATTTGTGATTTCAAGAAATTTTCCTATTTGCTAGATTTTCTCTCCCTTTTTGTTACCAAAAACCTGAAAATACACAATCAAAGAAAAGATTAAAAAATAAAACTTATAGAAGTGTTAGTTTTTACTTAGCAAGAGTAGTATGTAGAAAGCAGTTTAATGAATTTTAAGTCTGTGTCTACCTGTCTGCATAGGAAACATTGCTATGTAAAAATCTTCACAATAAAAGTCAAGAAGATTGTCTAATTCCAGAAGTCTCATGGGCCAAGCACTTTTATGTTATTGACAGAAATTTTTATCTGGATTTCTAGTTTGCCTTGGCAACCAGTGTATTGCACAGAAGAACATAAATCCTGGAAGGAGAATTGATATTGAATCATTCTGAATGGGCTAAATCCTGTCACATTCTGAGCTTTTATACAAATAGGAAATTAAGTTTTGAATTTACGAATCACAGTCAGAATAGTTTAGGTGGCTGGGGATCTCTGGAGGTCATTTGATCCAACGCCCAGCTCAAAGGAGGGCCAACTTCCAAGTCTAATGTAATTTGATGTTAGATCAGGTTGCTCAAGACATTGTCCAGATGAGTTTTGAATGTCTCCAAGGATTCCCCCAGTCTCCAGGCACCCTTTTCCAATGTTTGATAATGTTCTTTCTGACTTTCTTTTTCCTAATACCTGATTAGTTATTGAATACTTTATTAATTTTTTATCATGTTATTCTAATCAATCACTCATTGAAGTTGGTAAATTTTTATTTGTGTTTTCAACGAATGCAGGTTTAGACCAACACAGAACATTTTGGAATCTTGTGCTGAGAATATGTCAGTTACGGGTGTTAACACTGTAATCCCCTGCAACCATCCATCAGAACTACTAGATTTGTAAAACTAAGTTCCACAAAGCATGGACTTCAGTGGTTGATTCAGCAACGGCTATTTAGTAAATCATTTTTGCTGAACCGATACCATTAGCCACAGTGTTAAAGAAAAGTCAGTTCATAAACACAGAGCTTTAGAGCTTGGGTAAACATTGTACCTCAGTCGTCTTTACAATGCTGTATTCTGCTCCTGTCACTGTGTTTTGCAGGCTAGTGCAAATGAAGGTGGGGGGAAGAGAGAGATATGTAAATCTATGTTCTCTTTTTCAAACTCCTTTGTGGTAATATTCTCTTGGGGAACATTCAGTGACTAATCTTCTTTCTTCCTGCTGTAGAAGGAGCTGTAGTCCTTCATTCCCTTTCCAGATAGAAATGTTCCTAATTGAGTACCCAGGGACTTTTTAAACTTTTTTGCTCTTAATTTGCAGAATCTGTTTTTGAAAATGCTTTAAAAATTAAATTCAAATTGAATGTTTAAGCATCCATTTTAACTAGCTAGCTATTTTAAATATAAGAAATCTTATTGTCTGCTCTGAGCTTGCTGAAAGTTTGCAAACCTGGAAACACCCATCCTGAATGTAATCATAGTATAGTTGTGGTGGAAAGGGACCTCTGGAGATAATCTAGTCCATCTCCCTGCTCAAAGCAGTGTCAATTAGAGCAATGTGTTCAGGGTCTTCTCCTGAACTCAGGATTTTGAATCCTAAGGATGGAAACTCTACCACCTACCTGTCTGGGCAGCTCATTCCAGTATTTGGGCAGTCTGACACAGAATAACATTTTTCAAGTGTATTGAATTTGTTCCCATTGCCTCTTGACCTGTCACTGGGCACCACTGGGAATAATCGCTGTCTTCTTTAGTGCCTCACATCAGATTTTATACATATTAAATAAGGTCCCCAAGTCTTCTCTTCTCGAGACTAAAAATCCCTGTTGTCTAAGCTTCTGCTCAAATATTAGGTGCTGTAATCCTTTAATCATTTTAGTGGCCCTTCAATGGACTCCCTGCTGTCTGTCTACGAGTTTCTTGTGCTGAATAGAGAAGAATAATCGCCTCCTTTGAGCTGCTGGTGATGCTCTTCCTAGTGCAGCCCAGGATGCTGTTGTCTGCCATTGCCACAAGGACACATTTTTGGCTCCTGGTCAGCTTGGTGTCCACTAGGACCTCCAGGTCCTTTTCAGCCAAGCTGTTTTCCAGTTGGCTGGCCCCCAGCCAGTTCTAGTGCACTGGGTTATTCCTCCACAGCCGCAGAACTTGCGTTTCCCACTGCTGAACTTCGTAAGATCCCTGTTGGTTTGTTTCTCCAGCTTGTTGAGATAGCACAACCATCTGGTCTATCAACCCCTCCGCCCAGTTTTGTGTCATCTGTATACTAGCTGAGGTTGTACTCTGTCCCATCATCCAGGTCATTAATGAAAATGTTAAACAGTATTGCCCCCAGTGTAGACCCCTGAGGTAAACCACCCTTGGCTGGCTCCCAGCTGGCTGCCTTGCCACTGATCATAACCCTTTAAGCTCCATAGTTCAGCCGGTTTCCAGCCCGCATCGCTTTCCATTTATCTAGCTTATACTTCATCAGTCTATCTATGAGGCTATTACGGGAAATGATGTCAAAAGCCTTGCCTAAATAAGTTAAAACAGCTTCCACCATCCAAGCCAATGACCTCATTGCAAAGGGCTGTTAAGTTGGTTGGTCAGGTGTGATTTCCCCTTCACAAATCCAGGCTGCTACTCCCAGTCATTTTTTTGTCCTTCCTATGTTTGTAAATGGTTTCTAGGAGGATTTGCTCCAGTATCACAGCAGTCCCAAATAGAATGTAGACTTCATTTTATGAGGGTAGAAAAAAACAAGTAAAACCAAATGCAGGGGCTAGAGGGAGAGGCTTAGTGCTATGCTTGTGCTTGAGAAGTACCAGCTCTTTAACGAGCCGTGTAGTTAGACCAGCTCTGGTACTGCTGGCTGGCAGCGAGCAGCTGGTGTTGCAGAGGCAGTAAGCATTAGGACAAAGTGTTCAGGCATGAGGGCTTGTCCCCCCTGATTGAGGATTCCCGTCATTGTAAAGTCACTGGGATCTCCTGTACGATGAACTCAGAAGATGAGTCCTGAAGTTTTATATTTAAATGATATTATCTATGTGGATTTTTGCTAGCACAAAAGAGGTTCAGCTAAATTGCTTCTAAGTATAGGGCTCGGTTGAGTTCTTCTATAGTTAGCACTGTTAATAAAGGAAGAGCACCTTCGTTACATTGCACTTACCGTGAATCTGAATAAAAGATTTAGCATTTATTTTAATATATTTATTAGTACAAAAATGTTTAAATCTGAGCATTTAGCAATAATTCACTATAATCCTGAAGTCTTTAATATTTAAAGAAAATCTGTGGTGCAGCTCCTTTGGTAGAAATAGAAGAAAAATCTTCTGCAGTTGGAAAATTACAGGCTGTGTAGGTGTTGAAATGCCTCCTGCTTCACATTCCTAATTGGCAGCAAGCCAGATACTAAGCATTTCTGCTTTAAAGGGAAATACTCCCCTTTTCTTTACATTTCTGATGGATAAAGGTTGCATTTTGGCTGCATTTTTTAGCAGTTAGGATTTCTTCCAACTTGATACAAAATGAATAAAATTTAAAATTGAGTAGCTTCTCCAAGTTACCTTGACCTTTTCCATTATTGCTGAATAATACAAAGGTACACATCTTTTCCTTGCAAGTTGTATCGTAAGAAGTTGTGGGTCTTATGTACGCTGTGACCCTTTTCCACTCTGGGAGCTCTAGATTTCTCAGTTCTGCTTTAAAGCTTTGCTGGAATTAGTATGTGATAGTCAGAGAAATCTGCCATAAACATGAAAGACTTTAATATTCATGGTTTTAAGTTGGATAATAAAATGGTTTTGAATAACGCAAAAATATTGCAAGCTGTAAATAGATCAGTTATTAATCATTAATTTAAGTCCATTTTCAGTAGTTGGCAGAATACTGTCCTTTCACTGAGTTTAGATGTTATTTGGAGATGTGTGTTTATTGAAAGAGCTCATACATGTTTATGAAATAAGACTACAGGGATGCTAATATTAAAATCAGTCTGAAAATCTGTACTGTCATCCATTCTTGCTGATTTTGAATGGCATTAGAAAGGGCTTTGGTGTAGCTTTTCCCTGTCAAAACTTGTCAATGTTCTTGTGTTTATAGACAACAGTTAAAAATATAGAGGGGTATATATGGTAACTATCCAGAAAATTTGATTCCTAATACTTTCTAAGAAAATTGTATCAGCTTAATTTTACATCAGTAGTAGTCTTAACAGAGGATTAAAAAGCTACAAAAGTACTGATCCATTTTCTCAGTTAGAATACACACTGTAAAAAACCCCAAACATGCAGTATTGGATTAGTAATTTTCTGTGTTCCTGAAGTAAGGATTATACCAAGAGAAAAAGATAACCCATATTCAAAAATGGTGATTGTTTTTATGCTCTGTCGAGCCTTTTCCTCTTGACCTTGAAATTATGTGTCTTAAATAATTTGTCTTGTTTTCACCCTGTTGAGGGTTTTTAATTAATATTTTTGTTATTACACTGTGATATTGTTAATTTCAGTGGTAGTGGGGTTTTTTGGGGGGTTTTTTTTGGTTTTTTTTTTTTGTTTTGTTTTTTTACATCTGTGTTGAGCTCCATCCCCAGCTATAATTTTTGTTTGCTCTTTATTGCTGTAAATGTATAGGCACAATAAAGGTGAAGTCTCTGCTCTGGGAATGATTCCCAGATTTTGCTCAGCAGGTCAGAATGTTGCAGCCCTGATGTCAGCAATGTGTGAATACCCTCAGGACAGTGTTCACAGCTTTCTACTCACTTGTTACTCATCTTAGTATTTATGATAGCTCTTCTGTTTGGTTTCTTACCTTTCTAATATTTAAGGTGTAGATGGTCCATTGAAAATACGGCAAAAAATACTGATTCCTGGCATTCGTGGTGTATAACACCTATTTAGAACAGTTATTGCCATGACTAAGTTTGGGATGGATCCTTCTTGATTGCTCTGGAACTCAGGGAAGTAGGAATGTTTCATTTTGTCCCACGTTAGTTATATTAGTTAAGTGCTCTAATCAAACAAGCATTTCTAAAGATGTTAGTTCAAGTTCAGACTGGACATTAGGAAAAGGCTCTTCACAGAGGGGGGTTGGTCACTGGAAGAGGCCTCCCAGGGCACAGCACCAAGCCTGTCAGAGTTCGAGGAGTGTTTGGATGATGCTTTTAGTCATATGGTTTAGTTTTAGGTAGCCCTGCAAGGAGCAGGGAGTTGGACTTGATGATCCTTATGGGTCCCTTCCAACCTGAGATACTCTATGATTCTAATATATTACTGTATGAGAAATCAATGGGACTACTTGCAATGGTGAAGTTAAGGATAAACATGAAGGCCAGTAGGACTAGGGCTTGCCAGGTGTTTCTGTGGGCAGGAGCCATCATTTACTTACAGTGCAGGTACGTGCAGGAGAGCTAGTTTTTGTGTCTGCTTTTATAGCTGGTAGAGGGAAACGCAGTTCAGAAGCACTGTCCATCTCAATTATTCAGGCTGAGATAAATTGCTTTTTATTGAGTCCTATTTATCTCCACTGATTTTAAAGGAAAATTAGACATAGATACAAACAATCTAAGATTAGGTTCATTCCATTATATATGCTTTTGACACATGCTTTCAAATTACGGGCACTTTGTGTTACTCTGTACAAAAAATGAGATGTATCTGCCATGGCAAGTGTGCTCCTTCCTGGGAGGGGAAGGTTTTGTTGGGGCAGAGGTTTTCCCATGTTAAGACCTCTGTACAGAGTGATAGTTTGTGGTTGATGAGTTAGGTAATTACCCCTGTCTGCAGAATAGAAACCTAACAGAGATGTGAACTGGGGGTGTGTGACTCTCCACCTTGCAAAGAGAATTTGAATTCCTGAATTCCTGCCTTCTAGCCTGTGCTTAATCTTCCAGAGCATACTGCCTTCTAACATGGAAAATTATCCTTGTGGGGATAGTGAAGAACATTTTCTTTCAAAAATACACTGAAATAGTTTGCTAAACATGATTAAGTTAATCTTGGTGATACCTAATTGTTGTTTGAATATTTTTACTGGGAAATTATAGTGTGCAAAAAAAAAAAAGGATACTACAGTGTTTCTGTTGGGGTATTTTAGTCTCTGTTGATTTTCACCAAAGCTTTTACTTTTGTTTCTTGCTTTTTATACAAACATATCTTCATTTTAAAAAGCACATTTGTATGCATTTAACTAAATAGATCTAAATTGGCCTGCTTGACTGTACCTATAATTTCATTTGATCTTCTGAAAGACATGAATGCTGAGGATGGTGCAGAATATTAATGGAAAGTGTAAGATCTTTTCAGCTCTAAATGCTGCAGAAAGGCTTTACATCTTAGCTGTGAATTCCCTAATATACTTCAGAGGCAGAACAAAACTGGAAGGTGGTTGTGCAGATCTACAGTTCTGTGACCAATTTATGTACCTGGTCTCCTTCCTGAGCTGATATGTTTCACTAAGAAAACTTGGAATAATGACAGAATGGAAAGTGGTATATGGAAGTATTTAATAGTAGGTCTAGTATGAATTTCTTACATGTGTAATCATATTGTACATTTCATTGTAATGTCACACAAAAAAATGCTTGCATGTGTACAGTTGAACATTGCATGCTTATTTAAAAATTAGCTGCTTAGCTGTTGGAACAAATCTGAATTTGTTTAGCAAAATGGATTTTATGCATTTAAACAGGAAAAAGGTTGTGTTGATATTTAGTTTTAGTTTTAATTTTGGCATCCAGACCCTTTTGATTTCTGATTCTGTCCTAGAAATTTATCCACTTGGGTAGTTTTTATTTTCATCTCATACCTTTTCTTCATTGCTGCCTACTGTTTCCCTCCCATCCTGCCTTTTTTTTTTTCTTTTTTTTTTTTTTTTCCTTGTTCACTTGCAGGATACCACTGGGAGAGACAGGATGAGAAGAAAGGTACAAGATCTGTAATCTAACCAAGTTACTGCATCCTTCTTTAATCATATTTGTCGATGTACATCTGATTATACATCTGACTTTTTCCCTAGAAAAAGGAAAAAATTGTAGATTTCTGTTAAAATGTTCTATGGTGATTGTAGTTTTCATTTATGTCTTCTGTTTGTCCCCCTCCTATGCTTTATCACTTGTATTGTTATAATAGAAAAGCTTCCACAAAACCACTGCCTTCATCATCCAGTTTGAAAAGATCTTTCAAGCATTTCATAATTTTTCTCCATGCTACACTAAAAATTGGAGCATTACCTATGAGAAATGATACATAACAGCTTTTATGGTTGATATTTTTTTAATGTTGTTTTCTACTATGTGTTATATTAAAAAAGTAATGCTTCTCTTGACTTACTATATGAATAACCTGGGTAGTGTGGGTTTGTTGTTTGTTTGTTTGTTTTTTAAAATGAAAGTTGTAAGCCTGTAACCATTGTAGAGAGTAACATATTGTATGTATATATTTTTGGAAGTTCTGGCCAGGATATCCAAGGAACAAGTGTGGTGGCAAATCTTCCGGTCCTGATGCGACAGAATCCTGCAGAAACACTTCGTCGAGTCTTACCAAAAATCAGAGTAAGTTGGTTGAAATGAGGTTTGACTGTATCTTTTTATGCCAGTATAAATATTTTAACAAAGGCCAAAAAAATCCCACTTTTATTGCAAACTCACTCTCTAGGAGAGGTATGTCCAGTAGATCTTACATATTAATTCACTGGATTTACAAAGTATGTCAGGTATTATATTTTTTTGAAAAATGTTACAACAGGAAAATAAAGCAGAATTAATACTATTTACATATTCTAAGGATTTACCAGTGTTTTGACAGCTTTTCGAGAACTCTTTTTGAGAACCAGCTTGTCATAACAGTTCATTTTGACGTTCTCAATCTCCTTCCATCCAAACATTAAGATTTTCATGCTGCTATCCAGAAAAGTATACTTTGCTTTTAACTGTCTGAAGTTTCATGCGCTTCCCTCCCCATTTTTAGTAAGTCACTGCTAGCTGTGGTAGATGCGTGCTGGCCACGTAATGTTATGCAGTTATTTTACATACACATATGTTTGTATAAAGGATATTTGGTTGTTTAACCTGGAGAAGGCTCCATGGAGACCTTATTGAGGCCTTTTGATACTTAAAGGGGGCTTATAAGAAAGATGGGGACAGACTTTTTAGTAAGGCCTGTAGTGACTGGACAAGGGGTAATGGTTTTAAACTAAAGGTGGGTAGATTCAGATTAGACATAAGGAAGAAATTTTTTTATTATGACGATGATGAAACACTGGCACCAGTTGCCCAGAGATGTGGTAGATGCCCCATCCCTGGAAACATTCAAGGTCAGGTTGGACGGGGCTCTAAGCAACCTGATCTAGTTGAAGATGTCCCTGCTCATTGCAGGGGGGTTGGGTTAGATGACTGTTAAAGGTCTCTTCCAACTCAAACTATTCTGTGATTTTAAGGGAGATAAATAGCTCTGTATTTCCACTCTGCCCTGGCTATGACCTCTTACTTAGAAGAAATGAAAAAGTGCATTTAATGCATGGTTTAAGCAACTTCGGCCAAATAAGAACAAACTGCATCGCAAACACAAATGCAAAGTCTAATAACTCTAAAGCAAAATAACTCTAAATAATTCTGGTAACTCTAGGTAAGGTTACAACAGGAATTAAGACTTTGGTTATGTTAGCCTGCCGGTTCAGAGTGGGTTTCAGTGATTTTAACTGCTGCCAGCTGAGTGGAAAAATACACTGGTTTTGGATGTCAAAATATCTGAAGGTTTATTTTGGTAACAGCAAATTTCTGAGTTTTGTTTTTCATTGGATCAGTGTATTCTCAGTCTTCTACTGATACTATTGACAATTTTTATGTGATGAAATCAAAGTTTTGATTTAGAATAGTCTGTGGCCTGGTCTCATGCAATTGATCACTGTGGTATAAACCTGGTTCCAATTTATATCAATTGTCAGCTAAAGGAACATTGTGTTTGTTCGTAGCTGTTTGGCTATGGTAGCTGTTTGAATGTATGTGCTTTCTATGTGAAAAGAGGTAAAAATCACAAGAGTTTCTTGTAGAAATTTTATCTTCTAAGCATTGAGTTCTGTTCATAATTTTATGGACAGACTCCGTTTCCCCATGCCTTTTTAAAGTTACGTTTGACATTTTCAGTGATGTGATTCAGTCCTGATTTTATCAGGACACTTTGCAGAATTTAGGTTCCCCCCCCCCCCCCCCAAATATAATCTAAAATTCTTTCCCTTTTTAACACAGTTTGCCAATGGGAATGTTATTTTCTTGTTGCAAACAACTAATGCTTAAGAAGAGTATTTAGATCATTTAAAAAATACAGAAAAAGTTTAACTAGTTACTGACTCAAGCTAAATCTGATGGTCTAAAATACATTGAACTGAAAGTTTGAGTTCTGTTAAGAATCTCCTTGGCTACATTGTCCTCTCTATCTCAAGCACTTTGTAGATGAGAAGTAAGTCTTCCGTAGTAGTTGATGTGAGTTTTCTTGCTATATCTGTATCTGATTCTTGGTGCCAGTTGTAAAAAAGTATGTAATTATATTAGTAACAAAGGTGAGATGGCTGAGTCACATGCTTATGTTACATGGTTTTCTGTCTACCAAGGAGATGATTACTAAATGGCAAAGTGGGCCTGTACAAAAATGATACATATTTGTTCCAGTAAATTCTCATTTACATTTCATTGTTTTCTTTGCTGAAGTTTTGAAGAAATTAATTGATTCTTTCATTGAAATGCTGTGTGGATATATATCTCTCAGCTTTTTTTTTTTCTTCTACTTTTAAGGCAGCTACCTTAACATTATATTAATAAAATAATTCCAGACAAAATGTCATATTATGAAAAATTACTTGTATTTCTTACTGCCTGTGGAATTGGTCTTAAACTGAATCCTCCCTCTGTCTCCTAATCTTAAGAAAGAGGCTTCTCAAGGGACAGCTCAGTATTTGTGAAAAACTAATTTAATGAGTTACATTCTGCTCATTTCTTATGGATTGGTTGACTGAAAGATGAGGAACAAATATGTACATAGTTCTCAGCATGATTACTTAGCAAACATTTTTCTGTAGGTTATTAAAATGCATGCCCTGCTGCATAGAAGTCTTAGGTTCTGTGTGGTAGAGGTACTCAGCAGTATTCCATGCACTGATATGTGCTGATGGCCACCCAGCTGAAAAGCTGCTTTGCAGAAAAGGACCTGGGGTCCTGGTGGACACCAAAGTGAACATGAACCAGCAATGTGCCCCTGGGGCAAAGCATCCTGGGCTGCACTGGACAAAACATTGACAGCATTTTGAGGAAGGTGATTCTTCCCCTCTACTCCACCTTCTACTCCACTACACCTGGAGCACTGTGGCCAGTTCTGGGCTCCCCAGTACTGGAAAGACATGGACATACTGAAGAGGGTGCAATGAAGGGCCATGAAGAGGATGAAGGAACTGGAGCATCTCTTCTATGAGGAAAGGCCGAGAGGGCTGAGACTGTTCAGCCTGCAGAAGAGAGGGCTTGGAGAGGATCTTACCAATGCGTATAAATACCTGAAGGGAGGATGCACAGAGGACAGAGCCAGGCTCTTTTCAGTGGTACCCAGTGACAGGGCAACAGGCAGTCGGCACAAACTGAAACATAGGTTCCCTCTGAACATCAGGAAACACTTTTTCACTGTGAGGGTGACCAAGAACTGGCACAGGTTGCCCAGAGAGTTTGTTGTCTCCCTCCTTGGAGGTATTCAAAAGCTGTCTGGACATGTTCTGGCTCTAGGTGGCCCTGCTTGAGCAAGGGGATTGGGCAAAATGACCTCCAGAGGACCCTTCCAGCTTCAACCATTCTGTGATTCTGTGAATATCAGGCATCACCTTTCAACTTCATATTGTCTCCTGAAGCTTCTGTGATCCCAGGAGACTCCTAGTTCTTAAGATGAGCTGTTCCAACTTTTGTCTGATTATTTGAATTCAGCAAATGGCCTAGAAATAGCAGTCCTCAGAACTGAGGACTAGTGTAGACTGTTTAAAAAACATTAAAGTACTTCAAGTTATCATGTTCTGTGTTACAAGTTGCAGGTCAATAGGTGTTCTGTTTAAATATATATATATGTGTATAAAAAAAATGCTTTGAGAAAAAGAATGACTTGAGGTTGCAAAGTAATTGAAAACCCTTTTACTTACACCAAGTTTCTGGAGTTACTACCACGTGTTGTTCTGATATCTATAATGCATTCTTTCCTAAACCAACCTACTGGCTTCAAAAAAAGTTGTTTTTTGGGTTTTTTTTTTATTTATTTATTTTCTGTTTAACATAGTGACTGCATTTTTGTCACTGGTGTTTCTGCTTTGAGAGCAGAGTTCTTCCTGAAATGAAGGAGTAATAAGAAATGCTGGGGTTTTTACCTTTATTTGTCAGGGTGTGGAGAAATTTTTGCCTTTGCCTGTCTTTGCTGTCTTTGCCTGTCTTTAATAAAATGTCTAATATGGGAATACAGTTTTTGATTCTAGTCTTAGTGTTTTTATATAGGGATGGAGAAAAAAATCTAAAAGGATGATGATTAGCGTGATCAGGGCCTAGGGCCTGGAAAATATTTGTACGGTGGGAGTTGGAGCTCAGTGTGTTTAGATCAGGCAGTACTTAATTACTTCGTAAAAGTATCTTCCTGCATAATATTAAATAGGACATGTATGTGAAGAAGGAAGAGTTAGGAACTGAAGACAGAAATATTAGAAATGAAGCAGACAATTTTAATAATAAATCCATTCAATCTTTGAGCAAATAACTGAGAAAAGTAGTGTATTTTTCATCTTGCAGTGTAATTTAAATTCAAACTGATTGCTTTCCTAGATGATAAATTAAATGAAACTTAAGTTAATGGGCTCAAGGCAGAGGTAAGAGAGTGAAATATAATGAGGTCAGTCTAAATCTAAGTGTTCTTTTCAGACTTAAGCTTTATAAATTGAAACTTTCTGGAATGTATAGGAGTTAAATTTCTGTGGCTATACTCTTATAAAGCAGGTTCTTCAATGGTGCTCTGTTATCTAATATTTATTTAATCTGTAATAGAAGAACAGTTCTGTTGTGCCCATGTTCACTGCACTTTTAACAGCAAAACAGTATCTGGCATCATTAACCACTTGACCTATTTTTTTTCTTATCCTTGTTTTTATTGGACGAATAGTCCAGACCATTAACTGGAAACTGTTATAGTCTATAAAGGCATAATTGAACTCAACTGCGATTAGAGTCTTGCAGATGTAGTCTGGCATTGCAGAGAAATAAGTTGACTTAAATTGCTAGACTTGGTTTCACTTCTGTAGATTGGGAAAAATCATTTGTGAATTCAAATTTGCACACGAAAAACAAGTTGTATAGTAGTTTCAGGGTGCTATTTGTTTGAAAGTATTGTCACCATATAACTGGGTAGGGTAACCATTTTACTTATTTAGCATACTTGTAGGAAACCCAAAGCAAATGTAAATACTGTTTTGATTAGAGCTGAGGATAAAACAGGTACAGGAAGGAATTAATGCAAGGAATATTCTGGCTGGATACATTGCAAATTTTTATTTCACTTGCCAGAAATTGATAAGTTTGGTTACTTTTATAAATAAATATAGAAATTGATATATGCAAATTGCTTAAATTCCTTAAAACCTAATTAAATTAAAATTTTATCAAAGACCCTTTATGTGTTTAACATAAGTGTTTTAGGTCTGAGATGAACGAAATCAAACATACAATGCATCAATAAATATGCCAGATCTAAGTAATGATTAAACTGGGCGTCAGTATTTTGGTTATGCTAATAAAACAAATATGTTGTATATCATTTAGATGTTAACATAGGAATGAGATTATGAAATATTTTTTTTTAATTCTACAGTTAAAAATGAGTGACATCCTTGTATGGGTTCTTTTGCATAGAGATCCCCACTCTGGATTTCTGCATGCACCTCCTCATGAACCTGGGAAGTCATTGAAATGCAGGTTTAGGGAACACTTAGACATCATTATCAGCATTTCTTGTTGTGCCACCAAGTGGCTCTTTTCAAACAATGTTGGTAGTATTTTCCCTGTTTTCCATCCTTGGGCACTGCCACCACAAGTAGTGGAGGGAGGTTGCAAGTGTCTATCTGATAAGAGATTTTTCTAAATGCTGTGACTGCAGAAAACTATGGCTATTCCTGTTGAAGTGTATACATCAAGCCTCATTTGGTGCTGCCTGATTAGTTCCAAACTCATTTTCACAGTTACTTATTTTCCTAATCTATCAGTCTCCCCTTGAAAACTTTTCTTTTTCCCTAGTTGATTTTATAGTTTAAGAAGAGGGGGTGTAATTTTCATCCTCTCTTACACCAAACATTGATTTTAAAGTCCATCCTCGCTGTACCTTTGAGCTTCTGTAATGTCCATTATTTCTGTGTCTTGCTAGTCCTACATCAAGATTTCTGTCATATCAACACAGTTCCTAAAACAATTGACTACGTTTCTGCTTGCAGAATTCTTTCAAGAGAATTCTATTGCTGCAGGACATAAAGTGCATTAAAACAGAAGTGAATTTTCTGTTTTTCAATTAATGAAGTAAGCCAGGCTTTCTAAATTTTGCAAGTTTTGATGCCTGAGTTTAATCTGTAGATATTAGGATAGTTCAAGAACATGCCAATACCCTTAAATTCCATTAAATATGCTTGTCTGAGTGAGATAGACAGGAGAAGCTTTTTTCCTCCAGAATAAGAATCTGTGGAGGATCCATGTATAGAAAAATACATTACTTTCTAAATAAATTTACTTCAAGTAAGTTTGTTTAAGTCACTCAACTTCAGTTCAGTGAAACTGAAATGAGGAGATCCATATATTTTCATATGTGGAACTGTACAGTTCTGAGTGCAAACATCAATGCAGGCAGGTGTGTAAGCAATCTAGAAATTTACATTTCAATGTCTCCCGAGGTCCATGAGGAGGCACATCCAGAGAATGTGTTCTCACACATGATTATCCAGAGTTGTGTGGATCTGTGGAGGAGACTATTTGGAAACTTTATTTGACGGTAAGTAACCCTATTTGCATTGCATACAAAGTGAATACGTACATAGAATTGAATTCAGCTCCATTATGTTCTGGTCTGCCGTGGTGTCTTAACATCTACAGTATGTAGGTAGTTCTTTTGATTATTTTGGAGATGTTCTTTTGAGCAAGTGTAAGCCAAAATCCAGAATAATATGCACATTCAAATTACAAAACTGGTAGGTGTCCTTATTCTTGGCTGTGGCTGTTGTAATAACAATGGAGGAACAAGGACAGAGGCAGGCTGTGGGGATAACAAGAGAGCAGTTTCCATGGCTATTGAATGCAGATGTTTTAGCACACTTTGATTGGTAAGCTGTGCAATGCTGGTTTGTTTTTTGTTTTTTGGTGGGTTTTTTTTTCTCATTTGGGGGAGCAGGGACACAGAGAATGTTTTTACAAATATGTACAGCTGTAAATTGAGACAGCTGTTGAGAGATAGGCAGTGATTCTCTTTGAAACCAGATAAAATACAGTTATATGTTTGCACACACAAACTGGTTGACATCTGTGCAATGAAAACTTCTTGTTTTACTTTGAAGTAAGCAAAGTCTACTAAATAATTTCTCAGATGTTCTCTACAAACTGTATTTTCTCAGCAAAATGCCTCTGCAATGTAATACTCAGGTGTGTAATGGATATTTTCTTAATCTGGTCTAGGCTGATTTTTTAAAAAAATTAAAATATCAGCTTATCCTTGATTTTTGGTATGTGATCTGAGGAAAAAACTGTTAATCTCAAGCACTTTAAAAAAAGAAACAAAACCGCATATATGAAGTGTTAGGAAGTATGTGCTTTAAACTCTTATTGGGTTTGGAATTACTTGTAAAATAAGTGTAATGTTTTAGTAGTAGAATCATGCACTTTATTTTCTCATGAGATAGAGAGATAGTCTAGAAAAGTAAACGAATAGGATGTTCATCTAGCTGACAAATATGTGCACACTTACAATGAATGCTATGTCGTAAATTGCATCCTGCCAGGTCTTTGGCGTGTGCATAAATCTGAAGTATAAATTGCCTTTTTCTTTCATTCAAAAAATCTCATAATATCTCATTCCCATGTTATCTTTGTTTAACTTTTGAACTGCTGGTTTTAAAGACAGCTTACTTATATTCTTATATGTTAAAGCTAAGTACCGGTAAATGCTGAGTTAGTTACATAAATATTCTAGCACATCTTGCTTTATTCGTAAGGATTTTTAAATATATATATACACACATTTTCATTTGTGTTCCACGTCAGTTGGCAAGGGAAAAAATTTAAATTGCCTTCTGCTATTTTAGTATCTCTCACTGGTTGAATGAAATATTTCATTTAATTCGTGTGCATAAACAGCAGACGTGCAGTTGTTGGGTGGTCTTTTTTTACCTCTTACTTTTTAAAGTAGAAAAATTCAGACATATGCATTGATAAAAATGAAAGTCACAGAAAATATTATAATTGGCTTTATTTTTCTTAAAAGGTTCATGCTATAATATAAGAGATTTGAATATCTCCAAGTAATTGCTGTTAAGAGAAAATAATTATGCAGCCAATTTCGTAGTTTACCCAGGTTGTTTCATATTCACTCTTAGAAGTGAATGTGAAAATTTGAATGTTCTTTCAGTGCACTTCTGTACTAAATTGATATAATTTGTAATTATACAGGAGGTGCTGCACGTTGCAGGAGTGGAAATGCAGTTAACAGCCGCTGTTTCATTTTTGACTGTTCTGCAAGAGGAGTCAGTATCCATTCATACGTACTCCCACTCCTTCCTACACATCATTCTCCAGAACCTGGAACACAGAGATGCAGGTCAGGGCTCTAAAACTGTACTGATGACTGATTACTTCTATATGTTTTGTTTCCTTAGTGACCGTACAATACTGTGTAAAGCAGTGAGTGCAGTTGTGTGACTTTGTATCTAGACTTGCATGAATGAAAGTATTTTTGTATGCTGACCACTTACAGACTGATATTTAAATGTAATTCTGATTGAAGCAAACAAAACCACTTTGTCTGAAGGACTAAATCCCAAAGTTGTTACTCAGTCTGAGCTTCTACTGAAGTACAGAAATTTTATGGCTGAGGAAATGGAGGGAGGATGGTTGATGTTTCTTCTGTGATGATTAGTTTTTCTTGACTACTATGAGGCTATTTTTAGTATGCAAGGAAAAAAAAGTGGCCTCTTATAAAACCAGAAAGTTTCAGTGGGCATAAGAAAAGAATATGCTTCAGGGGGCATAGGAAAAGATTATGCTTCTAAATGAGGGAAATAATCTTTTAAAATAAACCAGGATCATTATTATTTTTGTACAGGAACTGAAAAGGTAAAAGCAATGGGGACAGAATTTGCTTCTCACCTATCCTACGTCTTAGTCTGAAGTCATGAATGTTAGTCTAGTGGCTTTTAGATATATAGCTCCTTGAAGAGGTGCATGTGAAAAATGAGAACTGATTTTGTAAAACTGATGTGTGTTTTGTTATACTTGTTATCTGTAGAACAACTTACAACCCATTTCTTTCTAACAGGTGTCAGCAATGCATGGCTAGAAACTCTTCTTGCTGTAATAGAAGCTTTACCAAAAGAGACTATCAGACACGAGGTAATAATATTCTCCCACTTACGCTAACAACAAGTTAATAATATGTTGTAAGATTGTGTTCCCCTGCAAGTTTCATTCACTTCAGTAGGATTTGTGGCAGTTCCATGCCTGTGAAAACACTAATGTTTGTGGAACATACTGTAAGACAGGAATATGCTAAAAGGTGAGACCGGAAGGTGACCTTAAAAACAAATTTTGGTGTTCTTCAGCGGACAAAGACTATTTACTGTAACACTTCCACCGCACTTAGTATCCTCAGTAAAATGTTTTAATGTATCCTGTTTTGGTTTACAGTACAGTATCTCATTCTGTGTCTTCATGAAGAAACTACATTTTCTTTGCTACCAGACTAAAATTCTGATTTCTGCTAAATTGGACCAAATGCTAGACATCCATTTCATAGTGTATTTCAGTTGTTCTTGATGTACAAAACCCCAAATTCCCTGCAAAGACTTAATTTTTCACTGTGTAGCTCAAGAAAAAGGAAGGAAGTCTGTCACTAAGTCATAGTGTCACTCCTCTTTACCCAGCTAATTTATTCACTTTTATGTATTCATATTTCATTATTAAGTCTAAAAGCTTTGCAACAGGTGTATTTTATTTTTTTATAATTTGAAACAATATGGAGATTTAAATATATGATTGTGTAGTATAAAAGTACCCATTAAAATAGGAGGTAATTGAAATCCAACACTGTTTAAAAAAAAATTTCTAAAAGGTGAAGAGTTTGGTTGGGAAAAAAAAAAAAAGATAAATTATTCTAGTCACCTCCACAATCCAATAGTAATGTAATTTTAAAGCTGCCATTTCAACAAGATGGAGTTTCTCTCCTGGTTTGTCTCTAGGAACACATTTGTAAGTTTCCACAAAAATTTGTTTTGGGGAAGATCACAACTGATAAAGCAGTGTTGATTCAGCAGCTATAGAGACACCTGAATTTGAAAAGGGGCCTTTAATGTTACTTGAAGGATGTTTGTATCAGAAAACTTGGAATATTCTAGTTGTTAATTTTTTTTGTAAGTAAAAACTGTAGGACAATCGTAGATGCCGAGGACATAAGGAAAGGTGTGTGTTTCAGACCAAAGGTCAGCCTAACCCAGTGTCCTGTCTCTGGCAATGGTCACTTCATGGGAGAGACTGTGTCTAGCTCAGTAATTGGAGTATTGCTAGACATGATGTGTTTGCTGTCATAGTTCAAAGACCAAATAAGTAATATACAACGTTGTACATAACTAATGATATGCTTATTTATGCAGTATTATAGTTACAAGCATACTTTATATACTAATTTTAGTCTGGGTGATCTATTTGTCCTTACACTGGTAAGATTCTCTCACCTCAAAATTTCAGCTGGTAAAAGGAGTAGAAAAATGCTTTTTGAATATTGTTGGACTTTCCTGACCTGTATATCACCCTTTTATGGAGCTCTGCAGGGGAGATTGGGTGAGGAACTGTGGCAGACTACAGGAGATATCTCTGTAACGTTCCTCTTGGCCTGGCACCTGGATTTCTGTGATTATTTCTGGGCAAAAATTATATATCTGAATATAGTGTTCTACGGGCCTTTCTTAGTTTGTTTCTGGCACCATAGTGGTGATTCAAAAAATGAAAGCAGAGCTCCAGTAAAGATGCAGGTTTTCTGCATCTGTATGGAAATGAAACCTCTTCCCTATAGATCCCCACAGTATGCATAAGTGGGAGGGATCATTGCCTCAACACTTGATGTGAAGTGGTGTTTCCTGGGAAAACTTATGAAAAAGAACCTCAGAGAGGCTTCCTTTTTCTTTCTCTATCTTTTTTTTTTTTTTTTTTTTTTTTCTACATCCACAGGAATAGTTTAGCAAATTAGCAGAGCACAATACAACAGACAGAAGAAGACATGAGCTAAACAAGAAGAATGTTGAACAAACTGTGTGAAAACATCGTTATGAATAATTGTTTAAACACTCCAAAAAAACCCTTTCCTCCAGCCAAAAATCTTTCTCCCCTTTCCTTGCTTGCTCTGGTTTCCCACAGTTGTGTCGGGGCCACCGGAGAGTGGAGCAGACACCCACATCATCAGCACTGCATGAGCAAGGACTGGATGAGGCCACTGGTTCTCATCCCCATCAGCTTCATGCCAGCAGCAGCTGCTCACAGACACTGTCCCCATCAGCTTCTGCCCTGTGTCTCAGCTGCAATCACGTGGGACTCACATGAGACCTGCTTTGATCCAAGACTGTCAGAAAAGAGTCCAGGTGGATCAGCTGTCCAGGGTAGCAAGCCTGGACATCTGAATGCCTCTTCTAGCCCTTGGGTGGTGATCAAGGAGCAACATTAATTTTATATCTCACATCAGCAAGAAGCAGCTCTATCATTTTGCTCTATCCGCCAGGCAGGGTGGAAAGAGGGTGGAAATCAAAAATCATCCTGGAAAACTGGCAGGTGAGACAACTCACAGCTCCCCATCTTCCCCAAAAGCCATATGATGCCTCGCAGCTGCTGCCTCGCATGCTTCAGAGGAAACTGCTAGTGGAGGCACTGAGATGACAGGCAGGTTTACGCTGGAAGCAATGAGAAAATTATAGCTGCCCAAGCAAGTCCCACTGCTGGGCATGTGCTGGCAACACAGAGAAGCCTTAAAAAAAGAAAAAAAAAAAAAAGAGAACACACACTCCACCCCCTACTGTACTCTTCTGTGCTATTGGATTAAGGTTTCCCAGCCTAGGAAGGGAACTGAATTACTCAGTCAAAAGCGCCAAGATTCACAGCACCAGAGGTGAGCTCCAGATGGAGCGAGCTTTCCAGGCTCTGTGTTTTGGAGATATGGGAATGGCTGCAGGTGCTCTTTTCTCCATGGAAGTTACACCCTGCATGGAAATGCAGGGTGAGCTCTGGGTACTGTCAACCACCCTGGGATGGTAAGTACAGGCTGTGGAGCGATACGTGCATTATGTTGCTACAAACTACACAGCACCCGTGGAGCTGCTCCCATTTGCAGCCACATGGTTCTTCAGAGCAAGTAGTCATCGCTGATCTAATCTAACACACGTGTGTGATCTGCAATAGGAAAATGCAGTATCTTCTCTGGAAGTTACTCATGAACTGAAGCATTATAGCACCGCTTCTGCCTGTGGAGGTAAGGATTTCACAGCCCCTGAGCAACCTCCTGCTTGGGTTAAGCCCGGCACTGACCCGCAGAGGCTGCCTGCGAGCCACGACGCAATGCTCGGCACACACCTACAAGGATCTGGCAGAGGCCAGGCCATGCTGCAGAGCCTCTAGGATAAAGCCCACTCGGGGGAAATAGAGGCCATCCCCACCACGCAACTTGGTTAGGAGGACTGCTACGGTGCAAACGCCGTGCTGCACAGCGGCTCTTGCAAATACATCAACCTCAGTCCCGAGAACAGCTCAGGCTTGGTCCCTGCAGCCTCCTCCGAGCTGCGGCTCCGCCAGGCAAAAGTCCCCAGGGGCGCTTAAACTGCCACCTACTCACTCGTTCATGAACAGTCTTTCAGTTTAAGCAGCTTTACCCTCACTGCACCTTCACCCCCCGAGACATGCATAAACAGCTCCCAGCCTCTGCTCTGCAAGGCGGAATGAGCTCAGCAAAGCTTCCCTAATCCCCCCTGGGGGGCTGGCCACACCTCACCCTTCCTGCATCTGCTCACATTCCAGATTTGTGCTCTAAACAAGCCAGCTCTTGCTCCCAAAAACATTTAAGATCCAGCTGCAGCCAAATTCCTAGCATAATATTCAAAATATTTATCTTCTGGGGGAAAAAAAAACAACTAAAAAACTGTCCCCTTTCAAGAGCTCGCCCCAGAGGAGGCAGAACAGGGAAAACCTCCAGGTCCTTCACCCTGAGAAGGTTTCAGTACGGGACAGTTCAGGGTTCAGAGATTTCCATTTCCCATCCTGATTCTGCAGTCAGGAGTGACAAGGGCTGGCTTTGCAGTAATCCTCCTCTCGTGTCTGTGCATCTAAATGAACTATGAAATTGGAGAGCAGGGATTCCAAGCATCCTCACCTGTGCCTGGCCGCTGAGGCAGCCCTGCATCCATCTCAGCAGCAGCAACAGCTGCCCTGCACGATGCTGAACCTCTCGCCAGCTACTGCTTGCTCTGCCAGCCCAAGTGTCATGGCAAACCCAGAGGGTGGAAAAAGAAAAAATTAATTCAAGGCAAAATGCATCCTCCTCTTCCCTTTCCCTGACCATCACCATCAGAGCAACAAACTCAAACCCCAAGAGCTGGTATGTCTGTAAGGACCGTGTAAGGAGAGACGGACTGGTGCCTTTGCAATCTCATGTGGCCTTTTTGGTGAGGACAGAGATGTACCATATGAGACATACCATGATGCGCTGCCATTAGGACTGATGCAAATTAATATGGGCTCTGGTTTTGAAAGACCTTCAAGAGACATCATGGAATTTGATTTCTGAACTGCTTGCTGCAAGGCAACAATGATGCACGTCACTTAGTGGCATACAGCGGACCATCCTCCAATACTGCCGTCTGCAATGACACCCAAGAAAATCCTTTGAGAAGATCCCAGAGCTGCTACCGAGGAAGCTGGAAGCAGTTAGCCTGGCCTGCATGGTCACAGCCCCTCAAATCTCCTTCCTCCCACAGCCCCTGAGTAAGCACTCCACACATTCAGAAGGAAAATACAAACTGCTTCAACCTCAGAGCATGAGCACAGGCTCAGCGCTGGCTACCAGAAGCAGGGGGGTGGGAAGATTTCACTGCCACAAGCAGCTGCAGTTTTCAGAACATTAACACAAAGCAGACAGGGGGTACGTTTGGGTGAGCTGAGCAACCCAGAGTGCTCAAAACCTTTGTCAGGCAGCAATTCCTCATAAATTGCTGCTCTGAGCGATGGCAGGGTCCAACAGACATTAACGCCCTAAAACTAGAAATACAGGGGGAAAATTTTGTTATCTCATTTTCTTCCTTCTTTCTCTGCTGGTAGGAGATTACACACTTTTGTAATCTCTCCACATTCCCTTGGATGTGGGTCAGTGCAGAGGTGTCTTTCTGACAGCAGCCAGCCAAAACCTCTCTCGATCACGGTCTCATCTGCACTTCAGAGAGGAAAGGAGCTGGGCGCGCAGCCCCCGCAGAGGAGTGGGCAGAGAACCCATCCAGCTGTCACCAAAAAAACATCCCGACAGATACATGGAGCAGACTGGAGATTCTGACTGGGGCAGGAGCACCTGGATTCGGGGAGCTGTTACCAGAAGCGAGGCCCTTGCAGCTTTCTGCTTTGCTGGGACGTGTGATGTCTTGGGGAACTGCATGCTGTACACACAGAAAATCGGCTACAAGAACCAAGAAACAGAGAATTCCTAACAGGAAAAGGGAGCACGCCTGCAGCTCTGAATTCAAGACCAGGGGACTGGATCGCTGTTGCTGCTGCCGCAGAAAGGCTCTGACCACAGGCTACAGCTGTTTTCATCCCATCGCGTTGCCCTCCGGTAAAGGTGGCTGCAGCATTTCCAAGGGTACCAGCGGTCCCCTCCCTCCCCATCCCACCCTGCCAGGCTGCTGCTGGAGAGCACACAGAGCTCGGGCATTTGGGGGCTGCATCCAGCAGGATCAAGATACACAGCCCAGTCCTCAAAATACAAGAAGGTGCAGAAATGTTGTGCTCCTTGCACAGAGGTTGCTCCATTTGGTCACAAGCTGTCCTGGACAATGATTTCCTCCTAGGGTCTGAGCAAGGATCCAGCTGCAGCCTCACTGCCAAGTATGAGGATGAGGGGAGCAGGGTAAAGGCATCCCACACAAATCCCTCCAGTTCCAGAGCTCACTGCTCCATTCCCTCACTCAACAACAGATGATATCTGCGGCCACAACCTCCACACCCATGAAACCAGCTTCCATGAAGTGCAACACAGACATTACCATGGGTTTCTAATGTGGGGTCTCCACAACACTGATCAGGTGCCAGACAGAAAAGCTGCCCCATGCATTGACGTCCTCCCAGATGTGCCAACCCAGGTATTTCACCTCCCAGCATCCGAATGGGCAGCTCACAGCTCCAGCATATCCAGTACAATCAATCAGTCAAGCTCCAGGCACAGGGGAAAAGGGAAAGCAGTATTTGATAGCATTTCTATTTGGCTCTGTACACACAGAGAGACGATTAAGGCTATTAAATAAACCAATTTATCTTTCTAGGAGCATTCCCCTGGTTAAAGCTAATGCTGAGAAAACCATTAGACTCGCCAAAACAATTCACGCTGGGAAGCACGAGGCAGAAGCTCTTGCTGACTGAAATTAAAGCATCGCTGTGCCGCACAAGTTAAAAGGAGGAACATGAACTCTCTCATATACACTGGTTTTCTTTAGATTAGGGAAAACACTTACACACAATCATCAGTTAAAACTGAGCACGAGAGAGAATAGATAACCAAGATATTTTCTTCCTGGTTTTAATTCCTTTTTGGGGCTAAGTGATTATTTTACTCATAAAAGTTAGGACATTTGAAATTGCTTTCTATCCCAAACTAGAATGGAAAGCTGGGCTGCTGAGATCTCTCATGAAGTGGAAAATGAGACATTAAGGAGTCCTGGATGAAAAAGGTTGAAATTGAAAGTTTCTTTTCAATAGAAACATAATATGCTGCTAAATCCAAAACCCTTTTGCTTCCAATAAAGCAATAGGAAGAAAAGCTTTAAAAAGTTATTGTCTCAATGAATCTTTACCATGGAAAATATCAGTGGAACCACATTTTTCAATTAAAAAGGCCTCTTTACTCTGACATTTCTCATCTGTTTTATAAAGGGGCTTTGAAAGGTTGAGATTTCGGAGGAGGTATGTGAATTGATGATTAACTTGGCAGGAGGGCTGCGAGCTGTGAACCTTGGAGCTGGAAAGCAGCACTTGAACAGGGCAATTGTGTCATCTTTACATCATTTGTAGGTAGGGGGTGTGGCAAGAAGACTAGTATAAGACATGTGGGGACCATTCTGTTTAAGGGATTTAAGTGTAACTTCAGGAAGGATTTCAGACTAAAGTGATAGAAGGGGATGAGATAGGTAAGGGTTAAATAAGTGTTGTAGGGTAGACATTTAAATGAGTCTTGTAGGATAAGCATTGTGTTTAGAATAGAATGAGATATTGTCTAAGGCCAGCAAAATGTGCTCAGAACAGACAGATAACAGGAGGCTGACCCTGAAAGAAGAAACTATCAAGGTAACGTGCCCCCAAAACCAGCTAGAACCAGGCTTGCAGTTGGCATAAGAACCAAGAAACAACTGAAGCTGCGCAAAAC
>JAVJGI010000063.1:41337241-41499990 GCA_035590275.1 Ibycter americanus | reverse complement strand
GCTTCATTTTTATTTCTATATCTTTTTTTTTTTTTTTTTTTTTTTTCCTTCTTCAGGAACATGTTTAACAACTTTTGTGAAATTACCAGCTAACAGCTATAAATATTCATATACAACTTAGTCCTAAAATAAAGACACAAGTAGACAGATGTAAAACTGGGGCTGTGATGTGAATCATAAACTGCTATTTGGGCCAAGATATGGTTTTAATATACTATAATTAGCACTGAATATTAATACGGGTTACCAATAGAGTATTAACGTACACAGCCACTATTATTGTTAGTATTGATCAATTCCATGAAAGGGCTAGATGACATTTGGGATATGCTATTCTAGATTGGTTTCTTTAAGAAGAAGAATACATTATTTACTGCTCACATCTTTTTTTTTTTTTTTTCTTTTTTCTTTCATATAGATCCTGAATCCACTTGTTTCCAAAGCACAGCTTTCGCAAACGCTTCAGTCCCGCTTAGTTAGTTGTAAAATCATGGGAAAATTAGCTAACAAATTTGAAGCTCATGTGTAAGTAGACTGTACCTGTATTTTCAGTCCAGAGTATATACCAGAATTTCTTTGTTAGTGGACAAAAATTACTACAAGAACAATAGACTTTATTGCAAAAATTAAATGCTTTCTTTTTACAGATCCCTTTATCTGGATATTAATTATTAATAAAAAAGTGTCCATTATGTAACTAGCATATTCAGACTTACTGATGTTCATCTGTTTACAGCTTCAGTTTGTGTGTTCTTCCACAGTTTCGTATGGGTACCGTTTTCATTCCATTCTTCCATATTATTTTTCTCACCAGGAAATAAGCCAAACAGTGGATTTCTCTGCAATTTACAGAGACAAAATCCAACTTCATCACCTTAGAGCTTCTTGTCATAAAGAAAAGAATCCTTGTCCCTAACTTTTTGTCTAACCAAATTTGACTTGCAGATATATTTTTTGTCATCCCTGATTATATGGAGATGTATCAGGAGCCACCGTTGTTGCCTAATATTATCCAAGCTCTTAGGTTCAGTGTTTGTGGGTTTTGGACAGTGTTGCAGAACAGGGAAACAACGATAAAAGTAAATCTGAATAACATCTGCCCAAAGCAGTTGGTATGGAGCATTCTTTGAACAGTTTATCCATTCCTATGATAGCAGGACCAATTCACAAAGCGTGTTTCCTATCCAGGCAATTGTCCATGTGATTTTTGCATTACAAAAGGAATACTCTGGGGCAACCAAATGCACAGAAACCATGTCTAGCTGAGGTAGTCAGCTCTAATAATGATTTTGATCTTCCCCAAAATGCAAGAATTCAGCATAAGATACAAAGATAAAAAACAGGACCGTATGACAAGACATTTACATTTTTATTACATTTAAATTAAATTTTGATCTTTAAATTATGGGTTTTTTCTTCAGTAAAAAAAAAAAACTAGAAGCGACCAAAAGGAAGCTATCTACACCTTTATTTGCTATGTAGACTGCACTTGTCAGACACGCAAAAGTCAATGAGCATGGTAAAGTAGTATTTTCTGAGAACGTTACTGAAGCCTTCAAATCTTTATCTTCAAAATTTGTAGAATTCTCACAGAATCACAATGGCGTTTATTTATTTGATGTTACATTCTTATGAAAATAAAGTGAATTTCCAGTTGACTTGGAATCTTACAACAAATTGTGATAGTATTAGTCATTAATAAGTTCAAATAACCATACCTTCTTTTGCTGGGTTTCTTTAATATGATTTCTTGCTAAACAGGAAACCCCTCATTTCAGGGAACAGATATTCGCACCATTTCTGTACAGAAGCTACATGTTAAGAAGTGGCTGAGAATTTTCTGGGACATACTGATCCTGTGGTAGAGGGCTCTGCGTGCAGTTCAGAGGGCTGAAAAGACCTGGATCCACAGGTTTAGAATGTGGCAGGCTGAGTAAGATTCATGTCACCCTTTCATTCCCCCTGCAAGTGGGGTCTTGGTGTAGGCTCAGGAGATGTGCCTGCCCTTAGAAGCAGGCAATATATAAGCATATTTTCACATTCTTCTTCAGAAAGGCACCTTTTTTCCTCATAAAATTTATACTATAATTAAAACAACTTTTTTTTTTTTTTTTATCCCCCACATTTCACAGGACTCCTAGGTTATTTAATAGGGTGTTGAAAAAGTCCTGACCTTGGAATAGAACATGAGTTTTTCTACCCTCTGTTCCAACAGCTAGTTAAAAACAAGGCTTTTTTGGAAGTAGTCCCCACTTTAGAGTATTCTAAAATGCCAGACTCCCAAGACTTTGTACAATTTTTGAAACTTGAGGCCAAATTTTGCTGTAAGAAGGAAATTAATTTTCACTAGGATGAGTGGAGGCTGTGCAAGCTGACTTGAAAATTTGCTTGTCTGTGGCTTCATGTTATTTCTCTTGATTTTTGCAACAACATAAGGATTTGGATAGAGATATTTTATGAATACTCATGACAGCATCTTGGGCAGTGAAAGGAAACACAATGGCTGGTTCTGCCAATTTGTAGTATGTGTTTTTACTTAAATAGAATTCAAAATAATTATTTTGTATCTGCCATTGATTTAACATGAATGCTTGGAAATGCTTGCATAAAAGCATTGCAGTACTAAAGCTTTTAATTTTAAATTAATTTTCTACTTCCTAAATGTCTCTTTGGTACTACATACACACCAAAGATGAGGTATTAGAGACAATTAATTGGGATTTGGACTTCCATTTATAGAATTCTTTGTATTCTTACAGTGGCTGTTCAAAAATGGTACTGAAGATAATTATTAAATGAGAACAGCATCTCTAAGCCTACCTTCTGTTTTCGTAGTTAAAAAAAAAGATGAAATATGAGCAAATTATAATGACTGTAAATAATCCTTTTTCTGTTTCTTTATAGCACATATTTGTGTCTGATGTACAGTATTCTTTTATAAGTGCACATTTTCAGAAAATTTGCCATGTGTGATAAATTAGTTTTAAAAAAATGCCATTAGAAGTAATACATGGGTAAATTTTGAGTATGACAGAGTGGATTTTATATATTCTCGTTCTGTACATTAATAAAAATATTCACATTCTCAGTATTAAAAGAGAGATTCTTCCACTGGTAAAATCACTGTGCCAGGATGTGGAGTATGAAGTGAGAATTTGCATGTGTCGGCAACTAGAACATATAGCTCAAGGAATAGGGTGAGTACAATTTGCATAACAGCTTCTAAACACAAAATCTTTCTCTAAAATATTTAATGGTAACCTAAAAACTACTTTTAAGATCTCTAGCTTAATTCATGTGTACTCAATAATGAATTTGGAGCGTACAGATGTGTTCTTAGGAATTGGCTGTTGGCACCTGGCTCTTTTCCTTTTTCAGATTTTTGTTCCTCTCTGATAGTAAAATTGCTGAACTGTACAGTTTTTTGTAAATAATAAGTTCATTTATAGCATCTTGAAATCATTTCAATTATCCATTGATGTCATTAGGCTTATTTAGAAAGTGGAAGAGTATTATGGCAAGTATTAGCAATTTCTAATCAATTACTGTGCATTTTTTTGCAAAAGGATGCTAAAAGTGTTTTGTAAGCAAATTTCAGTTCAGTATTGACTTTTACTCTAAGCTTGAAGACCTTCAAGATTGCACACAATAGGAGTAGAAAAAGTCTGGAACTTCTATTTTGGTAAAAAGAACATGTTAACCGCCCATACAGGATTGGTCTCTGAGTGAAAAAATATTTTAAAATTTTAGGTCTGTTCATCTGTTACTGTGTCAGGAAGAGAAAACAAAAGCAGTAACAACTCTTAGAGACCTGAAGAAATTATCAAGTAAGGTTCCCTGCCCAGTGTTATGCAGAGGGGATAGATTAGATCTGAAGAGTTGCTCTGGCCTTTAAAATTGTGAATTTATGAGCAAATTCAAGGATGAGGCTGAAACTGAAGCTTGAAAGCTATGGTAAATTCGCACTTCAGCGTGACTGTGGAATAAGGGGTTTTTGTGTGTTTTGTTTTGTTTTGTTTTTTAATGGAGAATTATGTTGTGGTTCAGATTCTGAGTTATTTTAAAAAAACAAACAAAACCAAAACACCAGAAATTCCTGAAACAATGCAATTTACCTCTCAGCCATGGAATACTGGGAAAGTGTATGTTCAGGCAGTGTTTTAGCTTACTCTGGTATAGTGAATGAATATTCACAACAAGAACTAAGCATTACTGCCATGTGCTTAATTTAACTTTGTTTTGGTAAGGTCATGTAGGATAGTAGTTTGTAGATGCCTAGATAAACTTGTCTTTATTGCATACAAAATAATTTTATATATATACACGCTTTAGGCAGCTCTTCTGCAGGGTACTTGTCCTGCAAAAGTTCAGAGAATGTGAATAGTGTGAAAACACAATATTATTTATCTCAGTAAATAATTCATTTGTCTTTGTACTTACTGTCTTTTATAACAAAACACAATTAGCACAGTAAATAATTTTAACATTTTCTGTCTTGAATGGCTTTGGATTTAAAAGAACTTGTGATTACAGAAAAGAAAGGAGTATTTGTCAATATTGTTGATACTTGTAAAACTGAAAATTTAACACACATTTTGCCAAACTGAATTACTGAATAATTTGAGCTTGTGTTTATTTTTACTGTATGCATGTATCTTATATATATCTTTATGTATCTTAAAACTGGATTCTGTTTCATGGAGGTTAAAGATGACTCAAAGAGAGGGTTCTGTTTATCTTCGGAGAGTGACCATGTTGGTTTGGGTTTTTTTTCCATATCTACTGAGTTTTGAAGGGAAGGACAGTTCTAACTGTCATATTATTTTGAAGTTTTTTGATGCCACCAAAATGGAAATCCACAGAAATGCATTTCCAAAGCATTTGGGGTTTTTTATTGTTATTTTTTTGCCTCCTGACTGATTTCAGAATGTAATCCTATTCTTTGCTCCCCTGACCCTTCAGAGGCCTTACGTTCTTGTCTGTCTCAATCACCTCCCTCCCTCCCTCCTCACTGGTTATTGCTCAATTCCATGAGATTTTTTTTGGTGTCTTATTTGAGATACAGTGTGCATTTCCATGGATTCCTCTAACCTTCTCAATTAACCTCTGCTATAGTCAAGAGCTGAGAAGCAATCATATGAATTTGGCTTTGAAAATTATTTGTGACACATAATACAGCAAAATATTTTTTTAAAAATGACATAAGTAGGTTATTCTGAGTAAAATAACTTATCTAGCATATACATATAGTTAAAGAATATTTCTTTCAGATATAACTGGAAACATTTTTTATGTTTTAAAAATGTACAGCTGCCCAGATTGCCTTGCTTTGTGGCTCAGTCTATTGAGAACCAAAAAATGGTTTTAGTGGTAGCTTTTAGGAGAACTGTGAATTGTGTGAATCTGCTTTCAGCAGTTTTGTTTAACAACATTGACTGTATTACAGGTGGGAGCTGCAAGTCTTGAAACAAGACGGGTGTTACACAGTGGCAAATGACAGCACTGCTGACAATTTAACCAGCCTTAGAGTACTGGTTTAATAGGGCTAAATACATAGTTATCAATTAGTGGTCCATTCTGTATATTTTTCTTTCTTTCCTCCCCAGTGTTGATTTTTAGCATTTATGTATCCATATACACTACTTTCACAGGTTTTTGTCTAGTCCCTTGCCAATGATTTAGATGCTTTAATCTCATAACAAATGGTGAGCTGTTGGTATTTTTGGTGTGTAAACTGTACTGAGGATGAATAGGTAGTAGGAAAATGAAGACAATTAAATAAACAGAAAGAAGCACGTTTTTAGGTAAATGTTGAAAGCGTAATGTGACAACAGTCCAACGTTTATTTTTACTATTTAGTGATGTTACCACTAAACGATATAATGACATTTTCAAATAATTTTATATGAATGACTGATCATCTGTTTGTTAAGCTACATCTTGATCTGTTGGTAATAATAATAAACTCTTAAGTTGCAAATCACTTTGCTGATTATAAACATTTGAAAGTGTTGTTGTTTATAATTAACTTGCAAAAGGGAGAGCTGCTAGTTGTTTAGTCTGATTGGAAGAGGTATTTTGGGGCATTTTTATTTCAGTAAAAATCTGTCATCCTGGAGGTCGCGATCAGGCCTGTATTAAAAACTGTGATTGAAATGACAGAATCTAAAACCTTTGTGCACAGTTGCTCAAAGTGTCAAACATAGTTGTGAATTAGTCATCTTATTTAATGTTCACGTAAGTGTAATTTTATCAGTCTTTCGCTGCAGTTTTATGTTTTGGGCAGTATAAACACTGAGGGCCTGATCTCTGGTTATTACAAACTGTTGGGGTCCCGTTCTTGAGCTGTGGTGCTTACAACAGCTTTCAGTAAGTGACAAGCAGGCAGTACATGAGAACAGGGCAAAATAGGCTTCTTAGCTCAAATGGAGGCAAATTCAAAGACTAGAAACTTGACTACTATAAATAAAAAAATAAGCGTGACAGAAAAAAAAAAAAGGAAGTACTGAGTATGTCTTCCCTGTTGTTCTTGACAGTAGGGCTGCAGAAGAGCTCCTTCTAATCCCTTAAAGCAATCAGGAATCAGTTACACACTGGGACATGGGAAATTACGCTGGTTGGTTTCTTCTACAGAAGCTGTACTTTTGCTCCAAGAAGTGAATTTCTATTCATCTTACTTGTGCCAGTCACCTTACTGCACAAATGTTTCTGTGTCCAAGAGTATTTAACTCCTCCTTATTCACCTCTCTGATTAAACTCTGATTTCAAAGTCAGTCCCTAATACATAGCGATCTGCTGCCAATGTATAGATTTGAGTTGTTAGGACTATCACACATGCAGACACTGCTGGTAATTACCAAAGCAAAAAGAGATGCAGCACCTGTTCTTTACTACTTTAAAACAAGCCTAAAATCTAGTGTTTGGACTAATTAGGAAACCGTGTTTTCTCTGAGCAGTAGTTGCTTACCCTCTGTAAAGAAGGAACGTCTTTGAAGTGTAAGATTTCCAGACACTTCAACATGAGTCACGTTTATCATTTTGGCTGTGGAGCATTGCACTGAGCAGTTCCTACATGTTTGATCAGAAGAGTTTTCTTAGTGACACAGGGAAGTAGCTGGACTCCTTTGAGTTTTTTCAGACTGCATTGTCTCTGATTTATTTCAAGCTAATTTCAATGCCTTTTCGGGGATAAAGTTTCACATTTTAAACTTGCATGTTTCTTTGACTGACAAAGAATAAAGTCCTGTGATTGCCTGGAAGTTTTTATTTAATCTTCATTTTCTTACAACTTTGTCAATTTTTCATTCTTAGCCACCCAAAGAATATCTAAATGAGTGTTTCAAGGAAGAATTCTGTTTTGCTGGAGCAATACTTTTTTCATTATATATTTTCTCTTGACTGCTTGGCTCGCTTTGCAGGACAGAACTAACAAAAACTGTGGTGCTTCCTGAATTAGTAGAACTGGCAAGAGATGAGGGCAGCAGTGTACGCCTTGCAGCTTTTGAGACATTAGTGAATCTGCTTGATATGTTTGATGCAGGTAAGCATTTAATTTAGGCTTACTAGCCCAGTTCTTAATGCTTTAATGGATCTTATAAATGTATTTAAATGCTTTTTGTTCTGTTTGCATTCTTCAGACATTTCTGTTTTTATTTTGTTTATTGTTTTATCCTTTATATATTTCATGGCTTGCAGTGCTTTATACATAGTAACTTTTAAGGAAGGTGAACCAGTTGTCCACAAAATCAGTTATCTGACTCCAAGTTTCTAATGTAATAAGGTTAAATGGAATGAGTAAAATTATTGTATAAATGACAGGAATATTGGGTTGTTAGTATTCACTTAATGCTATCAATACACAAAATAAGAAATGTTAGCTCAACAGATGCAATTGCTTGTGCTTTTTTTGCTTTTAGCTAGGTTTTGCCTCTTAACTGAAGTAAAGCCAGTCCTGACTAAAGGCTGCAGCCTGCCTTCTGAGCTGAAGCACCCAGACTGGGGCAATGATATGATACTTGTGTCTGTGTATCGGTAAATCTTGCAGGTTTTAACATCCAGTGTTATTTGTCAAATACACTTGTAAATTTTGGAACAGAAAATATTTCTGCAAGTCCCATAAGCTGCAGTGCGCACAATTGATTGGTTTTAGAAGTACTAAGCAGCAGCAACTGCTATTTAAATCCCTTTAAACTTGTGGATATATGACACTGAAAGCTTTCTTCTTTGCAACGAGAAAGTATGTGTATTTTATAAAGCTTTTCTGTATTTAAAACAGAAAATGTAAATCCTTGTATTTTTCTCAGCACGCTCTATCTTTGCTCTGATGAACATCCATATTTCATGCTTCTCCAGGTGTAGGGGTGAGTGTCTGTGTCTTCATATAAGGAAGGAGAAATTCTCTGTTCTTTATCTGGTTCTTTTGGCATAGTGGTGGTGGATTACTTACACTCATGGCTCTTGGGTTCTTGTTGCAAGTTCAGTTCAGCATTGATTGGGGCAAACTTTAGGACTGCTCCAGCATAGGGGAACATTCTGGGTGACTGCTGTGCCTTGTCCTCCATCAGCTGCTCCATCTAGATTTTTTCAGGGGGATGTAGAAGACAATAACAGCCAGGTTTTCTGGCTCTGTATCAATTGTGTTCTCTGGTATTGGTTATTTGTGGGGTTTTTTTACAACTGGAAATGTACAAAGCAGCAAAGTACATGATGGATCATTGCTACAGTGTGTTTCAAAAAAATATTTTATATTGCTGATCACTGCTCATTATTTGCCACTTTGCTCTTTATACTGTCTTTTTCCAAACTCCTCAGTTGTTTATCTTCATTAGCAACTCTGTATTTTGCACCACATTTCTCACTCCTACTCCCATCTTACTGACTCTGCTACTCCTTCCTGATACATAAGTGAGGAGCAAATATTTACTGTGCAGGAACTTAGTGATGAATTACTAAAATACATGATTGCATATAAGCCATATGGAAGAGTACATAAAGAAATAAGATCATTTTGGGGAGAATACCATAAATGGATATTTTAGCAGTTAGTGCTTATATCAGTAAGTATGATAGTAAGTTAATTTTCAAATTATTAAGCTTTTGCACTGATGCTAACAAGTTTGTGCTTCTCTTTGCACTTCCCAGTCTTCACTCATCTCTCCCTCAATTGCTGTAACTACTGCTTTTAGCTGTTGAAAAAAGCTTAAGAGAAAGCAATCAGGGATTATTTGCAGGTTTGTAAGGAATGTGTTTCTAGAAATTGGGTTTGTGTGGTTTTTAGTTTCATGGCTGAACTAGAAAATGAACATTTTGAACGCAGATGACCCAAAATTATATCCTAGGGTTTCTTTCCAACAGCATCAAAACATTTCTTCAGGTTGACCTAAGTATTTTGTTCAGCCATAATTATCTCCTGAATTTTGGTCTTGATCTACAATTAAAAAATTCTAATCCCTTTAAAACTTGAACATTTTAAAATTTGATGGTTTTATTTAAAACAAGTCAAAGCACATACATTTCTTTGACAATTTACTCATTTTATAAGGAGGCAGAGTGCTTAGATTTGACTTTAATCTCTGAATGATATAATTTCTTTCCTCTCTCCTTAATTATTTTGTTTCTCTGTGAATTTGTTGTTTACTAAAATATTTTCAATCTCCTCTTCTGAGTAGGTTGGAAAAATTCACTTCCAGTGTATCCAGATTTTTCCTTTACTGTCATAGTCATGTCTGGTCTTGATCTCCCTGTATTCCTACTATTGTAGGAAATCTTATTATAGGACTACTGCAGTATTCTTTCTCTCCCTGTGTCCTTGGTGAATGGAGAAGTTAGTGACTGTTCATTTATTCTGTCTCAACCTTTAGTGGGGGAATGCCTTTTTGCTAAAAACAAACAAACAAAACAGGTAAGGTACTCAAATTTAGGACCTGAGTTACGGTAGTATGTTTGTCATTCTCTATACCTTCTGTTTTCTGCCTCCAGTAAGTGCCTGCAAAAAATAGTCCTGAGCATGTTAAATGATATTTCCATAACAAGTTATGGAAGTCTACTCTCTGTGCTCTATTTTAGATGTTGATAAATGGCTAACTTCAAAAATGTCTTTTGTTTTTCAGATGATAGGAGTCAAACTGTGCTCCCCTTAGTGAAATCATTCTGTGAAAAATCCTTCAAAGCAGATGAATCTATCTTGGTTTCTTTATCGTTCCATTTAGGGAAACTGTGTAATGGATTATATGGTATGATTTAATGTTCTTTTAAAAAACATATTAAAAATTAGGGAAGATTGGAGAATTTGAAACCCTTGAAAAATATCCAGATTTGATTGTATCAAATGAAATTATTGTTAGGGAGGGAAATATGGAAGTAAAAGTCTGAAATCATCTATTGTGTAAATATTGGATTTTGTAAATTTCCTCTTTGGGTGTCCATTTGTTTATTTTTTCTTTTTTTGTTTAGACAGGGACAGAGGTTTTTGTTTAGACAGGGACAGAGTTTTTTGTTTAGACAGCGTCAGAGAGGAAACATGGTGGTTTGTGTTTATTGGTTTGACTGATTTACTTTGACTCCTTCTTGGATATTCTGGAGCTTATGAGTTGGATGACTGAACTTTTGAAACTAGAAACCTTTGAAAACACAGTATGGTATTGACTGTGTATGTTCACTTCTGTGCTTGATACTCTTTTTGAGGCACAGCACAGAGGTGGCCCATAAGGAACTTCAGGGGAGAAAGGAGACCTAATGGCATGTGGATTCCCAGCTGCAGCTGAGGTCAAATCTGCACCCACAATTGTGGTTTTCACCTGAGCACAGCAGATCTTTCCTTGATAATTCTGCCCACCGCATATCCTCTACACAGAGCTTACCTGGGGAGGGAAAACACAGAATCATGGATTTATATTATGGAAAATTTCTCCCTAGACTCTTAAACCCTTTGATCTTTCTTACAGATCTTTAAAATGATCCTTTATGATCATGTTAGAGACTATCAAAGTGACCATTGCTTCACTACAAATAACTTGAAAGGGCTGTTCTACAGTGTCAAACTGTTATTTACAGAAATACAGAGAAATACGACAGTCTGTACTGGTTTTATCATGTCTTCCCAGTCATCTTTTCTCTAGGCTGAATGACTTTATGGGTCATTTCTCTTCACTTCTGAATGCTGTCTGGCAAGTTCATATTTTTCTTGAAGTGTTACACCTTGGGAGATGTGAGCAAAGTGAAAGGGTTACTTCAGGTGTCTTCCAAGCTATATGGCTCTTTGCACTGTTCAGTATGAAAATCTGCCCCTCCCCCCCTTTTTTTTCCCAATAGTTTGACAGTATTTGTTCAAGTGCACTTTTGGTTTTCTTTTTTTTCTTTTTTTTCTTTTTTTTTTTTTTAGTTTGGTTTGGGTTTTTTACATAAATATGACAGCTAGTCTCTCTCTTTCTTGGTCTTGTGTGGGTGATATGGATCTGGCTAAGCATGGTACCTTACCTCTGTCCGAATGGAATAATAGTCTAAAGTTTTAAGACCATGTGTCCAGTTTCTGAAGTTCATTTTAAACTCTATCTTGTGGAGAATAAACGGTCGTCTTCCTAGGCTGACGTTATCAGAATATTTAATAAGCGAAGTCTCTAATCCAACATCCCAAAAAACAATGAAAATACCAAATAGCACCAGAACTAGGATAGACCTTTCTTTATACATTTGCCTATTTTGTCAGTGAGCCATGGGTAACTTTATCTTGAATGTTTTTCTAAGCAGTTTTGCAGGATCTTTGCAGTTTTTCATCCCTCTTTCCTGAGCCCTTATTTTGCTTGTGAATAACGTGACCTTTACTGCATCTTTTGTATTCACAGGACCTGTAATCCAGTACTAGAAGGAAATGGAATCAGTTTGACAAGTTTTGATTTTGCCGTGTTGGCTGCTACTCATTTTCTTGTTTTCTTTTCAGTATTTACAAGTAGATTTTTTGATTTTTATTCCAATTTTTTTCAAAAACGTGAAAGTAATCTGACTGATTTCTTATTATGTGACTTGTCCTTCCCCTCTCCAACTGTTAAATATCAGTACCACTTCTCTATTCTGATATCTCACTTCTTTAAGATTCCAGCAGCTAGTACTTTAAATATTTTTGAATACTGGAAGGAAGCACATCTGACCCCACACATTTTGAAAAACTGTCATGTTTAAGTATTTACCAACCTGTCTCTTCTCTACTTAAAGCTTAAATCTTTGTCACTGATATTAATTGTACTGAGTCTGATGATACTAGTGGAATTTGAGAAAGAAAATAACAGCATTAAGCATTTCAACCTTCTTGGTACCAATCATTGATAGCTTTCCTCTCTCTCTTCAGTAAAAAACTGTGCCTTTCCTTGACTGTTCTCTTATTAGTAATGTACTTATAAAATGACTTGTAATTTTTGAAGTCATCTTGTTAGTTGCATTCCATTTTTTTCTGAGTTTTCTAATTTTATTCTTACAGCTCTTTGTTATCTGTAGCAACATGACCTTATTTTTTGACTTTCTACAGGCATGTGTTCTTCATGTAACTGAGTTCCATAAAGATCTAAAAATTTACTCAAGAAGAAATCAGTCTTAGTGGAAAAACAAACATATTCACAATCCTGCAGTTAATGTTCTGAGTATTTCAATGACTATATGGACAGAAATTAAGATTCACTTTCTTATAGTTAGCTGTGGTTTTTCTGTGATCACTTTTTCTGTATAATGTATGCTGCTGATACTCTGCTAAACTCAAGATGAGGCGGGAGGTGGCATAAAAATCAACATATTTGATAGATTTGTAAATGAGATTTGTTTGGGACATTATTAATAGCATTTGTAATGAGGAAAGTAATTTTTTATTTTTTTTTTTTTAATGTTTTTTTAGGCATTTTTACTCCTGAACAGCACTTACGGTTTTTGGAATTTTATAAGAAGCTTTCCACACTGGGTTTGCAGCAGGAAAATGGACACAATGATAATCAACTACAACTTCAAACCCTGGAACAGGAAAAGAAGTATATTTCAGTGAGGAAGAACTGTGCTTACAATTTTCCAGTAAGTAACATTAATTTCAGGTTAAATAATTTGTGTCATGCATATAGTTCACTAAATAGGACTGCATGAGTGATAGAGACGTTATTCCCAATTGTACATTGTTAGCTAGATTCTAGCTCTCCTCTGGAAAGCTCAAGTTAATGGCTTAAAGTAGAGCTTGTCCAAAAGAGTTACCAGGAAAGATTCCTCTTTCCTGAGCCTCAGAAAATTTGTTTGGGAACTCAGAAAATTATTGGGAACTTTTGGCTTAGTGTGTGTTGTTCTGAGAGGTCTCATTCTTTCCTACGCATTTTCTCCAAACCATTATCACAAGGGCTTGGAGAAAATGTCTGTGAGAGTCCATGGTTTCAAACCACTCAAAGCTAGGTTTTCGCATTTGCCATCATGGTATTCCAGGGAGTTGAAGACTGGATCTGAATGTTAGATTCATGTTTTAGTAATATTCCTGTCTGAATACAGAAAGTCTTTTCAAGTTTATGTGATGTCTTTAAACTTACCATTCATGTTTCTGTAAATCTACTTTGTATTTTGACATTCTGCGTTTATATTTAAAGAAAACTTGTTTGTACCAAAAGCCAGTAGACAGTTATTTTTATTCTACCTTTTAAAGACAAGCACCCTGTAGGTAGGTAGACATCTGTTGGTTCATTTGAGCAAAACCCAGGTATGTACACAAACAATTATGTTGAAATTCAGATGCTCACTTTGCTGCTTGCTAAAATGTTTCTTGTTTTTGAAGTCTCCAGTGGCAGCTTCCACTAGTGTACAGGAATGTTAACCGTATTTATACAACTAAGGGGTTTTTATCTTGTGGTTTTAATTTATGTCATCAGAAAAAAATCCTGCAGTGTGTCTGGAAGATATGTAAATTCAGTTTAGTTCTCAACTCCAGAACTTGTCTGGTGCCTCTGTTTTGACGCAGCCGTCAGAAATGACACACCTTCTGTTTAAAATCACAACCTGTTATCTCCCAAGTGTCTTGCTCATTGTAACTCAGTGTTTTCACCTAATAATCTCTGATAACGTCGTCCTTTAGCCATACAGTTAATAAAGGAATTTACCTTTCCACAGGCCATGATCGTTTTTGTGGATCCAAAGAACTTCCATTTAGAACTGTATTCTATATTCTTCTGCCTTTGTCACGACCCTGAAGTTCCCGTCAGATATACTATGGCCATAAGCTTCTATGAAGTAAGTCTACAACAGTTTTTTGTTAGCACTTACATATTTTTATTTTATGCTGTTTTCTTCTTTAAGCTTACATTTGTGACTGTTCAACCAAAATAAAAAGACTTGAGAAAACCTGTTGAAATTATTTATTTTGTAAAAGGTGTTTAGTCCCTTCTAGCCTGTATATGTAGCCCATGTACACATGTTAGTCTAAGTTGTGTGACATTTGGCTACAAAAGCCTACTCCTAGGTGAGCTTTTAAGGAGCAAAAGCTAGAAGAAACTTGTAATGGTTTAGTACCGCAAACATAAGCAGTTGTAGTAATTACAATATTTGATGGTTTTCAATGATATTAGAAAGCAATGAGAAAAAAGGGAGAAAAGAACTTGCCACTTCTGGTCCTGAAAACCTTTAGAACTGTACATTTTGCTACTATGCTGGCGTTCTGTGGCAAATATTTACATGAATCAAATCTAAGTTAAATGCTTAATTTAATATGAAACTACTTGGAAATTTATGCAGATGTAAAAGCATATGTATTCTTATTATTCCATTCAGTTTACATTAAGTTCCACTGTATTATTTTTGTAAAAGTTAAAAAACGTACAACTGCATAGATTTTATTAGCTATATGGGGTGAATTCTGAAAATGAAGATGCACTCGTTCCTGATTGTAGTCACCCATCCAGGGAGACCTTCAAGATTGTCATAGTGTTTTACCTGAGCTAGCTTTTTATCTCATTTTGTTGCTGGGGAAATTGCTAAGTCAAGCAACTTGCTGAAAGCATTTAAATCACTAGTAGAGACATCAATGAAGCTAAGGTGGCTTTATTTCCACTGTTGTAAGAAATTTCCAGTTCTCATTACCTGTTGATGACTTACCTTGGATTATCACTCATTAAGACAATTGCTGAAATTGTAAAGCTAGCATCTAATTCTATGTAATATTTTGTGTTAGGTGTATAACACTTTTAAGGTACTGTCTGAATATGAGTAAAGTATTTTAACTAATTAAAAAAACCCTGTAAAGTTATACCTTGGTCTGAATATACATTTAATGCTGGATTTAATTTTAACACCATAACTAAGCAACCAATGACAGCCAAAAATGAGTAGTTTATGGCATTTACTGCAAGGTGGAATTTTTTTTTTTAAAATAAAATCCCTGTAGCCATTTCCTTAAAGCTTCATCTTGATTGGAAGCAAGCTCTTATTTTCGCTTGGCATATATAAACAAAGAAAACCATTAAAAAGCATCATCTAAATATTCTATATGGCAAAAATCTCATTCTTCACATTTTTCTCATATTTGCTATAAAATCTTTTTAACAGTGTGGAGATGGACTGCTGATGTTTTTTAGAAATTTATATGTGACTTATGAATCACAGTAAAAAAAACCAAAACAACCCAGAGAACTAAGGAATGAAAACTTCAGATGAAAAAGTTAGGGAGACTTAAAATTCAGCGCAGGCTAAGACAATTTTTATATTTTATCTTCTGTAAATTATATAGCAGGCTGACTGTTCACTCTCCAGAGGAGCATAAAGTACAACATTTGAATATTCCAGAAGGAATTTTTCTAGCCTTGCAGTGCAGTCTTAAAAATTTTTTGGTAAAAGTGAAATAGAGTTAATTCTAAAAGTATGTTTCATATATAGGTAACAGGCCTGTTTCTTTATATAAGCATATTTTTAACGTGATCAATGGGAAAGTATACAACTTTAGAAGGCTGATATTAAACAATTGTTCTGCATCCTTTCTTCATGCTTGCTGTAAAGTAAGCACATGTAGTATAGTTGTAGTGCCATGGAAGTAAAGAATGTTTCACCTTGCTATCACATTGTCATTTTTTAGGTTGCTAAGCTTTTGAATTCTGGTGTATATGCAATACATAAAGAACTGGTTACCCTATTACAGGATGAGTCACTGGAGGTAATATACTTTTATTGGAACTTTCTTTTGCTTGTTACATTGAGGCAGATTATCTTGATGTTTGATAACTACAATAACACAGTACAGCAACAGTTTGAAATGATCAACAGCTTTTACTTCTGTTTCACAGATTCTTCATAAAGATGCCAGCCTTCTGTGAATAAAAAGGAGGAAAATAGAAAAGTGTTTGAATTTAGTAAAGCTGCAGTGAATTTATTAGCTTTTAAAAGTAATCACTCTAAATTCTTTTAATTGTTCCATTATTTATTAGCTTACAAGTTCTGTGGAAAGATTTGGTTTTCATAGTATATTAAAATAGTCATTGATAGCATTCCAGTTTTTTGCTTTGTTTAATTTTCATTTATGAAGTTGAAGAGGAGATGAAAAAGATGTGTGTTGTTCAAAGATCAAGATTTATAGAAAGAACTTCAGTCTGAGATCTGGTACAGAATCTATGAGTGTTTATGGGACACTTCACCTTGGTTTCAACCTGTGTTAAACATGAATCACTTAGCTATATTACAGACAATATAGTTGGACTTTTTTGGATTGAAAAAAGGACAAATATTTATGTTTGAGACAGAAAGCACCATTTCCTCTGATACCACTTATTCCAATAGTTGATCTTTTTTGGTTTATGTGTAGGATCTTTAGATATGCCATGGAAAAATGAGTTTTTCTTTCAGGTTTTTCTTTTGGTTCCCTTTGTTAGACATTTTCAAGAAAATTAAAAGTGCTCATAGAATATCTACTTATAGTTTACGAAATTCTGACCCATCTTAAAAGATTTCTCAAACTGAACACCTGAAAGTTGAGACTGAGCAGCTGGTGATTCTGAAAAATTCCTTGGTTTGATCCCTATACAGTTATCTAAATAATAAAAAATACTTGGTGCTTGTCTTATACACCACCTCAGTCAGAATTAGTGCCAAAAATCTTTAATTATGTACTTTTCTAGTCTAGTTTCAAGTAGTACAATATTTGAAAACAACATCTGAATGTATGGTTATTGTATTAATATAAGATATATATTCTATTTTCATTCATCAGCTGCAGTTCTTTGTAAAGCAAGAAAAATTGCTTTGAAGATTCAGCTGACAAATATAAATATAAAAACATTCCTTGTACTTGCCAAGGCTTTTACTTAACTGTCTATGAAATACAGATCTTTCTTCAGTATGAATGTACATTTTCAAATATTGTTTGCTGTGAATAGTTTAGAAAGCATTGACTGTGGTGTTCACGTAAATCAAAACTATAGTTTGTTTTCCTAAACTGAAATTGAAGCTAAATTTAAGTAAGTAAGTACTTAGTAAAGAAGGTATTACTTAATACACTAAAACATCAATTTTAAATCCCAGTCCTCATCAAAGCAAATATATTTCGTCTCATTCTTTTTTTTTTTTTTTTTTTTTAACATGGATGTGAGAGAACAGTAACATAAAAGGTGTCAGCAGGGATATGTTGGTGACAGATAAAAATTGAGTCAAGTTAATATACAGACCTCATTCATGCAGCTTTTCTTTAAATAGGTGTTAGATGCCCTGGTAGGTCACCTTCCTGAAATCCTTGAACTAATGACTAATGGAGGAGAAAACAGTGGATCTGAAAGCAAGGTGGGTATTCTCATGTTTTTTTAATTTGCTTTTTAAATGACGGTAGTAGCAAAGTTGTTCAGACATATATTGTATGAAAAGGCTTTGATGGTTAGTTTCTGCTTTGGAATGATATAAAATTTCTGTGCTGTTTTGACTTCTTGTTGACTTTATAAACTTTTAAAGTAAAAAGAAAAGGTTTTGAAAGTTCAGACTTTTCTCTAATTAACCAGAGATTTGCTGAAATAGATCAGATTTTGAAATATAATCTTTCAGTCAAAACAAAACTTGGTTTCATGCTGAAGGTGTGATAGCTAATACCTAATTCTTATTTTTTTTTTAATACGGGCAAGTGCCCATGGTTGCTGTTTTCAGACACAGCTTCTGCTAGAAGCAAATCTATTGCCTGAAGTATAGGCACTGAATTAGGACTTTGGAGATTTATATTCAGCTCCCAACTTTGCTGATTTAATTGTATGAGCCACTGGATAACATTTTATTCAGTAACTCCTCACCTGTAAAATGGAACATTAAAAGACCACCTGCTGCTTCAGTGTGCTGCTTTGAGCATGCTTCCTAAATGTATAAAGAAACTGAGATATTACAACAATAGAAGAACTGAATCAATTTATTTTCTTGTATGGACAAAAGTTAAGAGTGTAATTTAAAATGTGAATTTGTCAGATGTTTACAGACATTGTTATATACAAATGTATATAACATAACAAATGCAATGTCAAGTGTGGCAGTCTGTTTCATTTTGCTTAGTGCTAAAGAGAATTTAGCTTGGCTACTATAAAGTTTTGCTTCCTACTGAAAAAAGATGTATAATTCCTACTAAAATTAATCGGGGAGCTGAGAAGAATAAATGCAAAAATTAAGAGGCTAGAAGGAAAATGGGGTTTATTTGGTTTGAGAAAAAGACTGAGGAGGGATGTCATGATGGTCTTCATAGCTATAAAAGAGGTTTACGAAGAGAACAGTGTTCAGTTTCTGTCAGGAAGAGGGTTCGAAATGCAAGTGTATTTAGTCAGGTATTGGAATAGCTTTTTGACTAGTTAAGTGGAATTTACTGCTTAGGGGAGATTGTTTAACCCTGATCATTAATTTTTTTTTAAGAACAAGTTAAACTAATATCTGCTGAAAATGGTCACAGCATAGCTGTTCCTGCCTGAGGAGAGGAATTAATTGACCCCTTAAAATCTCTTTCCTTCTTACATTGTTGTGATGTACTTTTTAAGCATATTAACATACCATACAGCTAGAAGATGTAAAATTATTTTCATGTTTATATTTTTATTTCTAGTTGTTGTCTATTCCTGACTTGATTCCTGCATTGACGACAGCAGAACAGAGAGCAGCAACTTCTTTAAAATGGAGAACTCACGAGAAGTTACTGCAAAAATATGCATGTCTCCCTCATATCATATCAAGTGATCAGATTTATTACCGTTTTCTTCACAGAATGTTGACAATCATTTTGACAAATGTGAGCCTGCATGTCTCTTTCCCATTGTTTTTTGTTTGTTTATGCTAGTTAGAACAATGGCTGCCAGATATTTGCTATGTGTAGTACTTTCATATATTAGGGTCTTAAAGTACTATTTCTCATTGCATATGGTATATCAGGCTGTTTTTTTATATAAGACTGAGAAATTGCTCTGAGAACTAACCCCCATTTGAGGAACAAAATTTGGATTGACAGATTGTCATGTTTTTCCTCCCACCCAAGACTTCTTTCCTTTCCTTGTGCTCGTTATCAGTTTGTTTCTAGGTAAATCAAAACTTTTTCCTCTGAAATGTGCCTTCTTTTTCTCGATTCCATACATGACTTTGCATTGTGTTCCATTCTTTAAGAAAGAACACTTTATTCTGAAAATGAATGATCATTTAGAGCTACTAGTCTGAAATTTTACTGAATTTAAATCAAGAGTAAAACTGTCTGTTGTAAGAAAAGATGTTGTAAGTTTTATTTTCTAACACCTGCAATGTAGAAGGTGCCTTCCAAACATGGAATACTTTAAGGTGTTTACGAAATAGTTGAATAAACAAGTTAGGCAGAAGAGATAAAAGAAGTAGGTGTGTCATGAATTGGCCAAACTTCCTTATTCTCTCTTATATTGTGGCAATTACTTCAAAATTTATGAAGTTAAGCTAATTTTTAGCTACTTTTCTACTTCGAGAATATTTATACATTTCTAGTCATATTCCTTCAAGTATGATTAATTCTGTTCCCTTTGTTTTTTCAAGAATGTCCTGCCAGTCCAAAAAGCAGCTGCTCGAACTCTCTGCGTTTATTTGCGTTATAATCGCAAACAAGAACAGAGGCATGAGGTTATTCAGAAACTGATTGAACGTAAGATGATTTTTCCATGATTACTTAGAGATACGAGTTAGTTTTGACTGAAGATCTATTTATGGTTATATTTATTCAGTGTAACTTCCTGCTATCATTACTTAGAAGGCAGTCAGTTGCTCATATTATCATCAGCCAAAACATGTTGTGTGTATGCGAGGAATTTATCTAAAGCTTATGCAAAGGAATTGGGAAAAAGGCAATGTGGGAAATTGGTAATATGCCAAGATCCCTTTAACCCTACTTCTTGAATCCAAAATTGCTCAGCTGTAGGTGCTGCAATATACAAAACACGCTTCCTCTGTAGAGGTAAGATTCTCTAGAGGCTTCAACATAAGAAGCGCTGAATAAATCTTTTCAGAAATTAATTTATGAGTGAGTTAGTCACCTAAGTTGACTTCCTGGTCTCTGCTAGGTGTTTTAAAGATAGAAGGCTGAATAGTTCCCACTGGCAATCCTTAATGTTTACACAGTAATTCTGCCACACTTGTGACATGGTTTGGATGGCACACAGGGCTTTGTTCAGCACAGTAGCTAGTTCACTTGCTGGTTTTGCTTTTTCAAACGGTTAAAGGGACAGATTGAATTTCTGAGAAAAAAAAAAAGCTCAGTGACAGAAATGGTCATTGAATTGAGAAGGTTAGGCATTCACTGAAAGGAAGAATTGAGATAGGCTGAGGAGGTGTGCCTTGTGAGGAGTGTAATAATCATTTCAAAGGTTAACATTTGACATGTTTTCTAGCTGACGTTGAAAACTTAACAGACAATATCTGTGGATTGTTATTTTTCAGAACTGGGCCAAGGAAAAAGTTATTGGAACAGGCTTCGGTTTCTAGATACTTGTGAATTCATTATGGAACTGTTTTCAAAATCATTTTTCTGTAAATACTTCTTTCTACCTGTGCTTGAACTTACACACGATCCAGTGGCAAATGTGAGGTACTGTATGAAGAGTATGTAACAGTGTACAGGAAAAAAGCTTTAAATAATATACTAAGAAATATTGTTACAGGTCTTATGTCTTGTTTAAATAATGGAACTTAAGTAAAAAAGATAGAGAGCCCTTCAAAGTGAGCAGTATTAAAGGTGTAGGGGACTATAGGAATAATGTCAGGAAACCACAGAAGCAGGTTAGTCTGAATGTTTGGGGGACTGATTGAAAGTGTCAGGTTTTGGGAGTGAGAAAGGAACACGGAGGCAGAGGAGCAAGCAATAGATCAGATGAAAGTAGTACGCTGTTTCATGGGTGTAGAGAGAGAAACATAATTTCACAGTCTCCATTAATTTCCATCCATTTCAACATTGCGGTATGGAAAGTAAGACACAAGCCATTCTTTCAGTGGTCTGAGCTGAACAAATCTTTTTCTTCAATAAAGAGATAGGGACCAAGCAGTTATTACTGGTAAAAAGATAGGATATTTTTTTAATGTATTTTGTGTGATTTTAGGCTTTTAATCTTATTCCTGATGTGTGTAATTCATGTTGTCATCATTAACATGTCTGAACATATAATACTAATGCTGCAAAGAGATTTACATAAGCATAATTTGCACATACATGTGTGCATTCAGTAAGCTTCGCTAAGTACAGTTTATTACCAAGTGAAACTGTTTAAATAAACAGACCTACTAGCTTAATTATGTCAAATGCTAGCATGCAATACAAAAAATAATGTTTAATAAACACCTGCATCAAAATGTGAATATTTACCTTTTTTTTGTAGAATGAAGCTATGCTATTTGTTGCCAAAAGTTAAATCTACTCTGAAGATTCCCACTGATAAACATTTACTTCAGCAGTTGGAATTATGTATAAGGAAACTTTTGTGTCAAGAGAAAGACAAAGATGTCCTGACTATTGTGAAAAGAGTAAGCATTTTTCTTTTTCAGCAGCATTTTGTCTTGGGGTTATCATTCAAAGTTAAGATGATCAAACTTACGCTTTCTGTTGATTCTCTCAATGTAAGAACAAGAGTCTAAAGAATTCTATTGTCTATTATGTACTTTTGAACAATTAAGAGAACATGTAGTATAGTGCATTCTGTTAAATTTAAGAGAGTTGGTTTCCCTGGTTACTTATATTGCAGTTATTTTCTAGTGACTGAGATTCAGGATTTTGGCTCAATGACCATTTGTGAAAAAATAGCAGATGAATAAAGATGGGATTAAAGGTTGACCCTAATAAAAATGATCAAGTCTTTGAGGTAGAGATATCTTGATAATCTTATTTATTTTACAATATAAAGATAAATGATTTGCAGGATTTTGAAATTTAAAAGTGTCTTTGTAATGTGAATATCGGTGAAAAAGTTCATCTTTAAGGGGATGCCCATGCTTTGTCTCAAAGAAGCCTTGAAGTGAAGTAGCTAAAGTAGGTGGCTTCCTTTGGCTTCCTTACAGAGCCAGTCTGCAGGAGAGATTGGATGAATACCTGCATGGAGCACACTGGCTTATTCACAGATTCCCGAGTTGTTTCTTTCTTCTAAGAGTTCTTAAAAACTCTGACAGTTTTCAACTGCATTTGTAGCATTTATACAAGCATAGGCTTCAAATGTTTAAGAAGAAAAGGCATATTTAATTATGAATACCACTATTCTAAGCTTCTTATCTGAACGTTTTTTTTAATTAAGTGTGCCATGCTGTTGAGTAAGGGTAATGTTTTGATTTTCTTTATAGACAGTGTTAGAATTGGACAGAATGGAGATCTCTATGGATGCTGTAAGTAATTACTAACTTTAATACTTACCAAGTACTTTTAATTCCCATTTTCATGTAGTGATCTTTTATTTTTATTGATTTTATTTTGAAGTTTCAGAAAAGATTTTACGAAAATGATTTATTGGATCAAGAAAAAGAGAGACAAGAACATCTGCTTTTGGAAATGGTATATTTTATAAGTACAATCTGTCCTTTTTTAATAGTTTGTAGCTTAAATATTAATGAGGCAATAATTTTAAGGTGAGGGAAGTGCATACTATGGAGAGACCCTGGTAGGTTCATAATCTGTGCGTGGTTTTATTCAACACTTTACAATAAGGTTAAGTCCTTCAAAGTAATGTATAACTTCCTTTTCTTTACCACTTAAATTTTTCTGTATCAATTAGAAAGGCAAACTGGAATTTCTTGAAAAATACTCATGCTTGATGCCTCTATAGTTCTAAAATTCCAAGCCCTTCAGTACACCTTTATGAAATCTTTTTGACAGCACTTAGCAGTTTGTCAGGCACGTATAGCATAATAAATCGAATAATGAAACACCTCAGAATTCACGTACAGCTTCCCTAGGCAAAGAAATTAATATTGTAATGTCTTTTGTGCCAAGGAAGCCAAAGGGGGCTCTGTGTGTTACAAGCTTTCCTGTTAGCTAGAAAAAAAGCAAGCAAGCAAGCAAGGCCATTGACACCTTCACCCTGGCAGGAGGGAGACTTCATGCAGGTTGTATTGAGCAAAAGAAGCTACAGGTTAATTAGGATTTGGAAGACAAGTCTGAAGAATGCTTTTTTAACTTATAAAAACTATTTATCCTCAGTCATGGCTGTAAGCAGAAGCTGCAGCAGGCACTTCGCCACATAGCCTGTTATATCTTCACAAAGCCGGCGTCAGATTGCTGCAGTCCTCTGTTCCGCTGCCGCCTCTCCAGCCTGAGGTGGGAGACGCTGAGAAGCTGATAGCATTTAGAAGAGGCTAAATTTCATTAGCACGGTTCCTCTGACTTTTCGGAATTGAACTCCTCCGTAGAGAACCAAAACAGGTTCGAGACTGTCCAAGAAGTGTGACTTTCTCGTCTTTGGGGTCGCTGCAGAGCCCGTGTTTGTGGCCCGCTTTGATGTCAGTGGGTACTGCGGGCGCTGCCTCGAGCAGCTGATGTTCTCCGTTCACGATGCCTGCCTCGTGCACCTCCTGGCGCCTGCCGTTAGCTCAAGCCAAAGGTTCCAGCTTTGTTCTCAGGACCTGCATACACTTATTCAAAGACTTGAACTGAGCTTTAGCAGGTTTTAGGTAGATAGAATTTGGGGATGTGGTAAAATAACCTCCAGTGTGCTCTGTATTGTTGTGTATTGTATAATATTAATTTTTACCCTTTTTCCACAGCTAGACTTTAGAAAAGTGCCTCTATTTTTATGATATATCCCATTGATACAGGCATACTTTCTGTATCACAGAGGTCTCATTAAGCATTGACTGAGATGTACACAGTAAATTGTGATATGTTGCAGTCCCAAATAGATAAAGAGCCATTGAACCCAGTTAAATGTATTTGACTGCTACAGATTTTAACACTGAACGTGTTAATAAGTTTCCTTAATTTTAGTAATTGACTTAGTAGATATTATCCAGAAACCTTGACCTGAATTAGTTACCTTTTTTTTTTTTTTTAACTGGGGTAGTAATGAGAGTGAAATGAAAAAAACAGAGAAGGACACTTATGGTTCACTTGGCACTATTTATTATGAACATAGTACAGAAAATAAGCTAATATATAGCTTTTTAAAGTTGATAGTGATAGCTATTCACCAAGAATCCTGAAGTAAGTATTGACTTTTGAAATTATTGATGTAGCTGTGTTAACACTGTCTTCTGTCTATGGATGTGCTCTCAAAAAGTATTCTGAGGCTAGCTAATATTACCGAAAGGCAAACAAAATTCTTAAACTTGAAGAATTGTAATACTGGATTTTGTTTTTCATAAAGGCATATCAACTGTAGATGTTAATTTTAAACCTTTAAAAAGTTTGAACATGTGACACCTTACTGTTTGAGAAAAACATCTTCATTGAATTGTATGGTTGAATTAAAAATATTGCCAGTTCTATTATCAGAGTATCTGTGTAGCACAAAATTTTTACATCATCAGCTGCCAATTTCTGTATCATTTTAACTAAAAAAACCCAAAGGGCCAGGCATAATTTTACTAAGAAATTATAAAAGCGACCTTTATCTCTGAGGTTCCTTCATAATTAAAGTCAACAGGTTTTGGTGTGATTTTTTTATATAGGGATATGTACTCTGATTTCATTCTGTGCTATTTTGTTGGTTCTCTGGATATTCACTATGGGTTGTACTAATAGTAGAAAAGAGTAGACACTGACTGTCATTTTGGTGTTTTGAAACAATCCCTAATTGAAATACAATTTCTTTCTTTTATTTCCCTGAGTAATACCTAAGAAAACTATTCATTTTTTTTAGGAACAGTTAGAAAAAGAGAAACAGCAAAATGAAGGAAGATCTACAAATATTAATGATAAAATTTTTGAAAAGAAGCGTAAGTTTGTTTTTTTGTGTACATAGTGTTTGTGCATGCATTATTCTTCTACAAAGGTAGAAGAGAAGGGAGTAGAAAAGAGACTATACAGCAAATAACAGATTTATAGAAAGTGGCAATAAAACTTTTTTTCTATATATTTTTAAAGACATTTATGAAAACTGGCTTCATTATGTTAGAAGGAAGACTTTTGACTTTGTTAATAAAATACATGACACTTTTAGTTTTCTGGTAGTTTTCATTTTGGGATGAAATGTAAGTACTTGTTTGTGGTATTTATGAAGTGTTAGTAGCACTGGATTACATATTATTACTGTTTACCCCAGGACGCTGTCACGTTATATCCTCTTTCTTTATTTAAAGTTAAGCTTTAAGAGAGAAGTATTCATGCTAGACTTTTTTTTAGGTAGAGACAGTAAAACATCATCGGTGCTGGCAAAAAGTATCACTCTCTCTGTTCCTGGAAGCTCTTCTGGTACATCAGCAGGTAAGAGCTCTTTAAAAACTCTTCTATAATGTTTTGATCTCACATCAGCAGGTTAAAGCCCAGCAAAGCTGCTGTTGGCGTTTGTGGGCCAGAGTTTCATCTACTGCACACAGAAAAAATTCCACTCCTAGAACTGAATGTGTTTTCTATAGTTTTTAATTTTGTTTTGTTCTTTAGTATATAAATAGGTAGTATAAGGTTTATTTATTGTTATCGAAGTATTTAAATCAGTTTCTTCAGCTAGCATAGGCTGACAAAAAGTTATATTAAAAAGCGTTCTTAATTACTGAGGGAATGCAATGATATCTGTATTAAAACTTTTGCTACTTACAATTTTAGGCAAAGACGACAAGAAATCCAAGTTGGTTCGAAGCCAGTCTTTCAGTACTCAAGCACTACATCCAAAATACAGCAACATAGACAAGTGTCCTAAGTATCTTTATTATCTTCATTGCTTACCTCATAGGCAACTGTTTACCTGATAGACAACAGTTATGAAATTATATGCAGATAAATCTATGAAAGTAACGATATGTTCACTGAATTGTGACCCAAATTTTCAGCTTTCTGTTTAGTTGATTAAGGTATGCAGTTTTGAACTGAGGGAAGAAATACCATTTTAAGGCATGCCGAGGCCTACAAATTCTTATGAATTCCTTTTAAGTTAATGTATGTCACTTTTTATCATATATTGAATAGTATTTTTCAGTATGAACCACTAAATCTAAACTTGTAAATTTCTTAAAGAAATTTCAGCATAACTTTATCATTTATTTTTTTCATAAATTCAGAAATAACCTCAAATATTATAAGCAGTAGGATAGTAGGATGATGCAATTGAGAAGAATCCTTTTCTGTAATAAGCAATTTTGTTTTGTTTGTTTTTTAAGTAAAAGCTCTGCTACAGGATATACATCTTCAGTATCAGGAATGGGAAAGAGTTGTATGTTATCCTTTAGTGGTAAGTAAGTTGTATTGTAGCTTACATTAGGGGTTTTTTGGTTATAGTATAGGTGGGCCCGATTAAGCAGGCATACTGTAAGATATCATACTCCTAAAGAATGCAGCGTGATATACATCAAATATATCTGAGCACTTAAGTGCTAGTCTAGTTGGTTTATTTTTCAGATTCTTCTTTTGTTCTTTTTTTTTGTTTGTTACAAATTTGTTTAAATTTACATTTTAAAGTACTAAAAGTAAATGAATTTGGCATTTCTTGATTGGCATTTTGGATACCATAAAAAGGTCAGTTTTACAATTTGCTTCCACCCATTTTATGTGAGGAAAGGGATATTATGTGTAACTTCTATTGAATTAGGAGAGAGAAAATGCTGTCTGGAAATGCCCCTCTTTCCATTTGCTATTGGATGTTTAGATGATTAAAGATTAGAATGAGATTAATTGCTTCCTAAAAGAACTTGTCTTTTTCTGTTCACTAGACAATTAGCTTAGATGAAATAAGTAAATTTTAAGCAGCTAAAGATTGGCCAATTAAATCCCACTATTTTCTTATATTAAAGATATTAACCTTCTCTTCCAAAACATGTCTTCTAATTATTTTTATTCAGTGTTTCTTCATAAAAATATCTGAAGAAATGTTAAGTTGAAACCATTTCCTTACATAAAGTTAAACTTTTGCATTATTGCCGTAGGAAATATGCCACTATTCCCACAAGAAAAACAGCTTGGTCAGTTCACACTCTGTGTATTTTTTTCCAGACGTAATTCTTTGTCTAAACTGCAACTCTTTATTTCAGATGATTCTTTCCGGACTCATTCTACTGGTAATAGTGGGAATGCTGCCTTCCCTTCCAGTTCTTCTTCTCGCAACTTATTTAACTCAGCTGACCAAAAGACCACTGGAAATAAGGAGAGTCAGTCCCGAAAGATGAGCATGTAAGTGGTTGCCAAGAGGTTAAATTAAGCTTATGGGTAACATTTTCAAAGGGAACTCAAAAACACCATGTGAAATGAAACCTATATTTATGATACTTCTCTGCCCAGATTTTGAAATACTAAACAGGTTAGAATTGTGATGTGTGCAGTTATAAGTGTTTTTAAGATTGCATTGCATTCCCTTTTAGTCTTTAACGTTGGTGCTCCTGCACTTTGCATTCAGCTGATGTATGATGGGGAGGGTGGAATGGGACAAAGTGAAGGTTAATGTGTTTGATATGTAACTACAGTCACTGTGATTTAGCTGCCTGTAGTTTGAGATACAGAATGTATGTTAGATGATTTTATTTTTCCTTTTCCTGCTTTTTATGTGCTTATATATGTTTATGTATTAATATGTAACAATTTCATGATGAATTTTGAGAATTATAATGAACTGGTACTGCTACTTGTTATTAAGGCTGCCTTCCTTGCCTTACATTAACCATTTAGATTAAAAAAATCTAATGCTAGGCATGTCCCTCAGGCTGGTTTTCTATAAACATCAGCCTAAACTGTTCACTGTTTCACAAGAACAAAATGAAAAATTAATTTGTTTGCTTCTGTGTTAAAGCATAACAGTCTTAGAAAATCGCTGTGATGTACACTTAAATCTCTGTAGACTCTAGCAGCTAATTCCCTGCAGATTCCTTTTACACTATAACTTGTAGTTCTGAATTATTATCATTGGACTGCCTGTAACTTTGGGTGCTCCAACTGAGATTCTTTTTCTTTGCCATCAGAGATTTTCTTTCTTAGCCAAGGCAGAATGGAGAGAGGAAAGGAGCCAGCTATAGCAAGAAAGGTTGGGAAAGTAGACTTGAATGTAACAGAAAGTAGAACTAGAAGCTGAAAAGGATGGGGAGATGCAAGTAGGCCTTGTGAGTCTGAACAGGTATGAGAGACCAAGAATGAAAGGAGAGCCCAGAATGTGAGGCTTGCGTTTAGCTACTTGTATACATTATATTATGATACAGTCTCTTGCTGTGTGATCAGATAGGTTTTGTTCTACTGGAATTTTACCTCCTTCACTGTACAAGATAAATTTGTTATGGAATTTAATCAAGCTTGCATAGTGACCTATTGTTTTCAAAACAGCTTTTTGTTTGTAGAAAAGGTTGGAAGGTAAGTAGTGAATGAAGGTGGACTGTGTTGAGGCAGGGTTTCACAGCAGAAGTACCTTTAGGTGTCAAATCAAGTTGCACTCTATCTCTGTCTTTGCCAGAGTCTAATGCCTTCATGAGCCAGCAGTGTGCCCTGGTGGCCAAGAAGGCCAATGGGATCCTGGGGGGCATCAGGAGGAGCATGGCCAGCAGGTCGGGGGAGGTGATCCTCCCCCTCTGCTCTGCCCTGGTGAGGCCGCACCTGGAGCGCTGTGTCCAGTTCTGGGCTCCCCAGTCCAAGAGAGACAGGGAACTGCTGGAGAGGGTCCAGTGGAGGGCTGCAAAGATGATTAAGGGACCAGAGCATCTCCCTTACGAGGAAAGGCTGAGAGCTGGACCTGGTTAGCCTGGAGAAGAGAACCCTGAGAGGGGATCTTATCAATGTCTACAAATGTCTTAAGGGCAAGTGTCAAGAGGATGAGGCCAGGCTCTTTTCAGTAGTGCCCGATGATGGGGCAACAGGCACAAACTGAAGCGCAGAAATTCCATCTGAATGTGAGGAAGAACTTCTTTATCTTGACGGTGCCAGAGCACTGGAACAGGCTGCCAAAGCAGTCGTGGAGCCTCCTTCCCTGGAGACATTTAAAACCTGCCTGGACACAACTGTGCAACCTACTGTAAGTGAACCTGCTTTAGCAGCAGGTTGGACTAGATGATCTGTGGAGATCCCTTCCAACCCTGACCATTCTGTGATTCTCTTAAACACTGCACACGGTACTTCAGGCTTTTTGTAGGTGATCATTAGATGGTCACTTATTTCAAAGTGTGTGATTTCAGACTCAGCAGTCAGATTTGTAGGCGTGCTGACATTTTCAGCTATCTATAAAGGAAATGGGACATGCATCTTGAGTACGATATACAGTGCTACATACTTTCAAAAAGTAGGGGTGCTCAAAACGCCATATGCTTTCACTGTATACCTTTGTTCCCTCTTTAAAAGCAGAAAATTAGTTCAAATGTTGTAACATTTTTAACAACCAATGTAGAAATTCCAATTACTCAACCAACTCACCAGGATTTTTGGAAAATAAATGGATTAATATTCATAAATTCATAATTATAATATTCATAATTAGATGGAAAGATCAGTTAAACATATTTTTTATATCACAAAACTTTTCCAAATTTCCAGGGTTTTCTATCTGTCACATAAAACTGATATCTTTTGTTTGAATACAAGGGGGCAGAAAAAGACCCACACAGAGAAGTTTGGACCTTTGCGTTCAGGCAGGACACTGGAATGTAGCAGGCTCAGCCTCAAGTCTCAGTGTACCGTTCCCAAGAGAATACTTTAACAGCACGTTATTTAAAAGTAGGTATCTGATCAAACACAATGATCTGGATGGTCTCCCTCATTCAGAAAGTCCCTAAACTGCACAGCGTCAGAAGCCAAGAGGATATACTAGGGAAAGAAAAACATTTTTGAAAAAAGAAGAGCAGGCTTAGGCTGACCTACATTTAGCCCTGAGTAAGAGTTTCAATGTTCTGTGTTCTTATGGGCAAACACATCTCTCAAGTTGGTATAATGTCTGCTGCACTGTAGATTCAATTTCTCTTTTGTAATCTGGCTCAATACTTAATTGTTTTCATAAAAAAATGGAGCACCTTAATAAGGAGATACTGAGATACATACACAGGAGTGGTTGGTGTAAATGCATTCATCCGCATAACCTTGCGGACCACAGATATATTTAGGTGTACCTCTCCTTTGTTCAGAAAGTCAGTCTTGGTGCTAAATATACACATACTAAAATACAAAAAAAGTCAGTTTCAAGGAAACTTTTTTTTTCTGAGTTGAATGATGGAAAAAATTTATATCCAAATATATGGGTTCACAGAAACAACTATTACTGAGAAAAGAATTTGAAAACTACAATGAGAGCTGCAATTGAATAGATACTTGTGAGTGTCACAATCTATGCACTCAGTAAGGCAGAAAACTTGTGAGAAAATAATAACTGAGTATATATTTAGACTATATCATCATGTAAATTTCCATATGTGCTAGTTAAATATTGCACTGACCATCTCAATTCTGGCAAGTCCTAGCTTTTAGTTTGACTCTGCAACATGAATAAGGTAAATTCTAATGTATTTCTTTTTCTAAGTACTTATGTGTGTTTGTGAAGAATGGAAGATTGGGCAGTATATGTTGCTTAATAATTAAAATATCAACAGATATAGTTAATGATTCTTAGTTCAACGTGATGTATTTTTGGAGAAAATATTATTTAATTGCTTAAGAGTAATCTTTTCCATAAAACTGCTCTACTGAATATTGACAAACATTCACTTTTGACAACACAGTGCAGTTTGCAGGGATGAAGAATTTCTAATTTCATATATTCATGTTGTTAGAGGAACTTGTCAAAACCCAAAGTTACTTTGATGCAGAACTGAGGTCTTTACTTACCATACTCATGAGTTCAAACATTTCGTTTGTCCCATTTCAGATGTCTGTGCCAATTAAAATATTCTTTCTTTTTGAAAATAATGTAGATGTAAATAAAACCCAAAATCTCAGTAAATCCTGACCCAGTGCTCACAAGCAGGTGACAAGAAAATTACCATGAGCTTTGGTGTCATTTGTGAGACCTTATTTAATACTTAGGCATTAGAAAATGCAAGAATTACACTGAAGATGCACCAATATAACTTAATGGTGATATCACAAAAGATGCTGATTTTAAGTACTTTATGGAATAGGAAAGAATCACAAAGAGCACTGGCTGAGTATTTCATCCTACAAGAGACCTTACTTAAGTCAATTTGCAGGGCAAATGTGCTTTTCCGACTTTCTTCTGTTGAAGAGTTGCCAGTAAAACCATGAATCATCCTAGTGCAGAAATTCACAATTCCTAAGCGCTGTGTTCCATTAAGTAGTCCAATCATGTGTTATTATTATATGTAGTTTTATTATCTTATTTTTAAATTTTTTCATTTTTATGAGATTAAGGTATTTTCTTTTAGGATGAGAATTGCTGTTTTGGTTGAGTTTACATTACTGTAATGGGACTGATTTTGATACACAATTGGTTAAAACTATTTTCCAGAACTTTATAGATGCATCAACAAAAATATCCAGCTTTATAGGCATTTAAGAATTTCGCATCTTGCCTATAGACATACAGATAGTGCTTGATTTTATTTCACTTTCAATTAAAACCTGCTTCAACAATGAGGGGTACAGGTTTTCCATCCTGTAAAAAATGGGTGTAGATTTATTATTGCATAGAAATCAATTTCTTCATAATGAATTAATAAATAAATATTGTTAAATAAATAAAAAATAAAACTTAATAATTTATAATATGTCCGCAGCTGACCTTTAAGGCATCCACATTGGTGTGTGACCATGTTGTCACAATTATATGCATAAGTATCTTAAAGTAGTGTCTTTCATCCAGTCATATAACTGCTTAGGAAGTTGAGCACAAGATGAAGTAGTTCTGCTACTAAGCTACTACGTTTTGAGTTGCTTGCTTACGGCTTCTAATCATGTTTTCCTTCTGCCATTTAAGCTGGTAGGAGTTCTGAGGTCCAGTGTGACTGGCATGTGATTTAGGTGCCATTTCTAGGACACAGCTAGTTGGTATCCTAACACTGGTCTATTATCCTGAAAAGTTCCATCATCAATTTTAAAAGGGTGGAACAGAACAGTGTCTTGCTTTGTTTGTAAATGATATTGTCAAATATTGATGCAAATATTTCCACAGAGTTCTAAAAGTTAAACCCTGTTCTTCCAAAGATCTCTGACCAGTATAAACAGTTGTTAATTGGCATAGCTACAACTCTGCAAAGAACAGTGTATTTAAAGATTCAAAATTAAGGCTATAAAAAGTGCAGAAATTGCCCAAGTGGCACAATCAACAGAAGACCTAGAAATAACACTGTAAAGAGCTCTAAGCTTCTCCCCAGATTTTATCATGGGTTAAGCTGGACACCTCTGGCATTATTTGTAGGCTTGAGTAGACTAATTGTGTTACCTTAACGATCTGATTTAGAGGTATGTCTACATGACCTTCTGTAGAAAACTTAATGGAGGAATACACCCACCTCGTGAAGAATGCCCTCAGAATGTGTCTGTTTGACTTTTTCAGTGGATGCAGTACAGCAGCTAGTAATTTCTAAGGCACAGCAGCTAGGAGTTATATTAAAATGTTGCACACAATAGCCATTTCTTATGCTATGTTATTTATTAATATAGCAACAGCATATTATGTGTTTCTTCTTTTCTATGAAGAAAAAACAGAAAATCAAACTCTTAGATCTTCTGACTGAAAAAGAAGGGAACCAGAGACTGGCGGAAGCAACGTTCTGGTGTGATAAGGTGGGAGCAGCAGATGGGACTCTTTAATGCCTGGAATAGATAAAATGCATCTTGCAATGTTAAAACGTTTTATCTTTTAAATAAAATCCCAAGCTGTAAAATATATTCTGGTAAGTAATGTAACGGTTGAAGAATTCTTACGTTGTAGTGAAATGTTACGAAATATAACTTCAGCTATGTGCTCTTCACTGCTGCAGCTAAAAGAGAGGATTTTGTTTTCTTCAATTATGCCTTTGTAGTTCAAATTCTTGGATTTAGAATGCACATATCCATTATTTAATTGGCTTAATTACAATTTTAGCAATTCTTAGCACCCATCTTTTATGCAAAAATAGAAGGAATTGTTATGAATATGAAAAAGTAATCCCACATTTTAAGGAACTTTTAAACCTAATTTAAGACCAAAGTCCAGAACCATTGATCAGTCTATAAAAAATGTAAACTTCAGTAGCATTGTGCTGTGAATTTGCAGGTAATGCTTTCACAAGTACTAAGTAGAGTTCATAAAAATCCTGTGTACGTTTCAAAGCAATCTAAAAGTGGATGTCTCCAGATGATATATAAAAAATGTTTTGTTTCATAATTTTTGTTGTATAAATACTTGTTTTAATTTTTAGTATTTCAGATTGTATTTTCACTTGAACAATTTATAATGATGAATCTAGTTTTTAATCTACTGTTATTGCAAGGTATCATGCTTCAGTGATGTCATCTGCATTTGTTTGTATTAATGCTAATGTTTCTATCAAAATTTGTCTGTGGAAAAACACGCAATTCTATTTTAAAGAGTTCTATTTATGCCAATACTTGAGAAAGAGCCTATGAAGCTATTGTCAGCTTCTCTATTTCAAAATGGAAGCAGCATAAATATATTGATATTAGAAGTATGTGGTTTTTAAAATTTATTGGTGTATGATAAAGATGATCTGATCTGTGAATGCATATGCGTGCGTGGTTACTTTTTATAATGTGAAAATATGAATGATGATTTACTCAAAATAAAATGTGGGACAATGCTGTACATGCATGTTCTTGAAACAAAAATTTCTCAGGGCATCTTTTATAATTAAAATAACTAAACCCATTTACCTATAGAAGGTATTTATTTTAAATAGTAATAATGCTAGAGGTATGCTGTCATGTGTGAAGTACAAAATGTGTCTTCAGTTTTAGCAGTGTTTTACTGTCTGAATTCTTAAGCTTCTTACACTGCAGTTGGATTTAGGTGTCTTCTCTTTCTTCAGTCACCAACATTGTTCAGATTCTGTAGACACACTCAAGTTTCAGCTTGTTCTGCAGCCTGGTGTAGGATCCTGTAAATCACAGATTTCTTTAAAAGCTTCTTTAAAGTATTATGATGTTTAACATGCAATATTGATGCAGATATAGAGATGACATATGCTGGCTCCTCCCAGGTTCTGCTTTTGTCTCATTCATGAAGGCAGATGCTCCCAGGTCCCCAGGGACATCTAACTCAACGTGCCAGCTACAGCTGCTCACCCATGGGCCACAGGACACTGCTCAATCTGTTCTCAGTCTGACTTCTGCCAGGGGCCAAACTAGGATCAGCAGTACCCAGCTGCAGAACAGGACTCAAAACTGCGTTTGACCCTCAGATGCCTTTACTAGAGCAATGCAGAACAACCAGTAAGTTCCGAAACCTGAATTCAGGCTGTTTCTCCCCTTAATAAGCACATAATGAATTCTGCATACAGTCTGTCATTTGTTTCTTATTGGCTGTCATTTGTCTGTCATTTTTAAATGATTAATTGATTTAATGCTGATAACGTGCTCTACTCAATAATCCTACTATATATTAAATTTCTGCTTATGTAATCTTCAAATGCTCTATTTAGACATTTTTTGGTCTGCACATCTTCCTTGTACAATATTCCTGGTGTCTCATGTATACTTTCATCAGTCCTTCACACTGTAGACCTCCATCCCAGCAATCTTTTATGAGGCTGCTTACTTCTGGGTTACTTCTGTTGGGCAGCACCAATACTTTTGAACCCTTTGTAGCATTGTTTTTACCTGCAGTTCAGAGTAACAACTGGAGGTCAATTGTACAGTGATAACTGGGTGGCTCTCTATAGCAGCATTCCTACCATCGATTGTTTGGAGGCAGGAAGGAGTGTCTTTTCTTTCTGAGTACACGCATACTGCAATGTGGAGTTAGGTTAGATGCGCCTTCATAGTCTAGTCAAATACCAGAGTCTGCCTGCTAAATCCTTTTGTGAGTGCCTTACACCAGTGTCTGGTGGTAGTTGCTGTGGGTAGACATCTGATGGTAACTGAAGTGATTTTTAGAGATGTTTACCAGCTTTACCCTGTAATCTATCTTTTGTATCTTCTCTTGTGGATGCATCTATGTGCATTTACTGACAGACATCTTTGAATCTTCTATGCCAAATGATTTTGAAAACTCTTCTGCCTCCTTTTGGGCAGCTCTTTTGTGAAGGCGGTATGAGCAAGTAGAGTAATGTTTAGATCTGTTAGTTACATATAGCTTGAAGTAGCTTTTTGCATTGTTTCGTACTTTATGCATAGGACTCAGCTGCTAATTAAAATTTACTAAACGTTAAAGCTCTTGCTGTTCTGTGGGAATCACTGCATCACTTGAATAATGTGAATGGTGTTTAGATCATGGAAATATTTCTCTGAAACATTTTGGGAACACCTCTTGGATTTTAGGACCAACTCTGTGAACAGATTTATGTCACTGTTATGGAGGTATGTTTTTTCCTACGAAAGTCTGTCTTAGTTCAGGTATAGAGTCCTGTTACATAGTTCTCCCTGATATCTAGATGATAATACATGCAGAAATTCTGTTTTAGGACAGGCCTAGTTTGGTGTTATGAAGTAGTATAGATTCAGATTTTCCAGGTTCAAAATATCTAAGTTATTTTTCAGAATTATTTTGTCTTTAATAGAATATTTTAAAAGCAGGCACATCATGTACCCTGAGAAAATTAGGTGATTTGATACTCTGAATAAACACTTTGAAAGAGGTCACACTCCCAGATGATGCAGACGTCATGATAGACTCAGCATAATTTCTGCAGTAATAAAATAAAGATCTTTAGACAGAGGCTGTAAATTCTCTTTTAGGGCTTGATCCTTGATTTGTTTTTATAAGCAGCAAAGTCCTGCTAACACTGAAGTCAGTAGGCTCTTTGCAACAGAAGGTAACATCAAATATCATGCCTGCAGTGTTCGTGAATGAGCTTCGTGAATATTATGGCATATGAATCTCTGGTTTTTATTCAGACTATCACTAAAATGTTGAATTTCCAAAGTTCAGTTCTGTGGGGTTTTTTAATTTGCATGGTAGATTTTACAAGACACATTTTAGTCACTTTGGGCCTTAATGAATTTAGTTTATTACTTGGGCATTAATAAAATATTCACAGGATGACCTACTGCTAGCCAGAGAGACAAAACAGATTTTCACATTTTCATATTTAACTGCCTTTTTATTCTAGTGTAAATTAATAAAATAGAAATAAAGCCTTTTACATACTCCAGAGTAGAAACTGTTACCTGTATTCACATTTTTGTTGGATCAACTACCCTGCCAATGAATAGTAATGTTTTAAAAGTTTCTTCAAAAATCATAAAAAGGAAAGGTCGGTCCACTTTGATGACAGGAGGCACTGTGAATGCAGTTATTTCTGACCCACTAGCTGCTGTGGCCTCAGTTCCTTCTTCATCCACTTCGATTGCTGCCTTTTGGACAACCTGAAATGCAATGTAGAAATAAAATATGTGACAGAAATAAATATTAACATGAAGAATGTTATTCCAAGGCATTCAGTTGATGTAGGCTTCTATTAAGGATTGAAATGAGTAGGTTTGTGCAATCTAGCTCTGTCTGTTAGAGCAGTAGACCCATATGTTGTCTACTTCAGCAGCAGACGAGTCAGTACAGCCACCACGACCACAATACCGACAGTGTGGATGCCAGTTCAGGTGTCATTGTGCTTTTCCACATTTCGGAGCATAGGCCTCACTTAGAGATTTTGTTCTTGCAGCTGGTAGCATGAAGCAACCATTGCATTTGCATCGTGCTCCTCTTTGACACCTAACTGTACAAGGGAGAGCTTCTCACAAGTGGGAAGTGTGTTTTCCTAAGTCACAGACACTGTCTGGCTGGATATGTCATTCACGGTTAATTTTGTGAGAGCTGAGGCAAATGCACCAATCTTGACTTGTTTCCTGCATATTTCTAATTTGCATATTGATAGCACAGAGTAAATATGTACAGCAACGAGGTGCAATCCTGGATTGGTCTGAGGACCTTCCCTTCCCACTGAAATTGCAGCCTGGCAGGATCTGATTCTTTTCCCTTTTATTTCTTTCAGCCTGCATGTACCTCTGAGTACTTCCCCTGTATTTGGGTCTGTATTGGTGAACTGCCCAGTCAGCTAGTGCATTCCAAACTCCCAGAGTCCTAATTCTAGGAATGACTTAGGTAAAGACAGTTGAAGGAGTTCACCAGTGTTGAGCTCTCTGTTAAACATTCTTAAATAATGAAGCTGACTATCATGATTCACAGGGACAGGACGCTCCCCTGGCACTTTGTAGCTGATGCACATACTGCTTCTGATATCAGTTACCAGCTGCTGCTATTCAGGTGTGATTTTTTCCCATAACGCAATAGTTAACTGCTGAGAATCAGCATGAAATAGTTATATGATCAAGAGGAAGGGAGAAAAGTTCTGCAGATTGCCATTGTATTTCCCAAACTGAAAATCACTGCAACTTTATCCATTAAATATTTACTTTTAGGATTATACATTTTCCCAGAAAGGTTATTTTGTTAAGCCAGCACACTTTTGAAAAACTGTAGTTCAGTTCAGTGTAGTTCAGTTCTACACACCTCTTACTTGGAGTGAGATCCATACTGATTAAGGTGTGCAGATTGCATATACTTGGGAGATGGGGTCCTTTCCTATTAGTATCCCTATAAATGTAGACGACAGTCTCTTGACTGGGCTATTTATATACTACTATAATCCAAATAGCAAATAATTTTAGAAGGCTTACCTGTGAGACTGCTACATATCCTTGATCTGTGAGATGACCAAGATCTGCTGTACGTGTAAAGAGATTTTTAATTCCAAGAGCATGAAGCAATTTCTTCATTTTGTATTTTTGCTCTAGTTTGAACTTTGGAAAGGAAATATCCATTTTTCTGTTTGGAAAAAAAAAAAAAAATCAATGCAAAATTAGACTATATGGTAGATCACTTGACTGCTGAAAGGCACACTACTCAGGAATTAAGCTTTACACAGAAAAAGAAAGCAAAGGAGCCAAAAATTTAATAGTGTCTGCTGCAATTTAGGTTGGTAGAATATGATCTCTGACCTGTTGACTGCCAAAGACTTCTAGAAATCATTTCCTTCTCTGTGTAAAATACTTCCACCAGCACTTACAGTGCCCTGACACCAGGGTGACACACTAATTTATTGACCAGTGAAAAGAATTGTCACTTCAGGAATTACATTTCACAGGGATAATCTGGGTTTACATTTTCATATTCACATTTATCCATTACTCTAGGTTTCTACTGGTAGGAAAATTTTAATAACTATATTGCGTATCTAGGTTTATTTTGCACTTTGCCTGGCAGTGCTAAATTTAAGGAGAGAGAAAGCCTGAGGAAGAATTTGGAAAGGCTAAACTGACTATGCCTTCAGAGAGATGGACATTTCTGAGATGAGCCACAGACTTGTCATCTCAGAGTAGAAGCTTTCATATGCCACTTGGGCTGTGGGTAAGCAATTAAAAGACCTCTACTCTGTAGATACCTAATGCCACAGAGATGCTAGCATGTGAGAAGGGTTAGGAAGACCAGCTAATCTTTGTTGTGCATTGTTGCTTTGCTGCAGTAGACATAAAAGACATTAAGATCAATAGGTGTCAAAACATACCTGGTTTTCATGTTTGCAAGCCAGGATTCCACAAGCTCTGTAGTCAAATGGTCTTCAAGTGAAATGTAATCTCCCTCCTTTTCTGGGATGACAATCAGCATGTGGGCTTTCCCTTTGTAGGGTAGCTTTATCACAGTGCATCTTAAGTTCTCATCAAAACTTGAATTAACTTTATCTGACTTGAACATCATGGGTACCTTTACACTTCTGTATTTGTTTATGTGGAAAGTCTCCATTTCTGTGAATTTGGAATTAAATGGGTAGACCCACTTGCCTGAGGAAAGAAAGAAATTAAATAATTATGTGCATTCAGACTTGTTAAGAAAAATGTTCAGAAACCCTTAAAAAAGGTATAGGATACTTTATGTATCTAGTTGAAGGGGATGTTAATTGTGTCTGGGATAAGTGGATGAAAATTGCGGTATATTTAGTATATGCACTTTACATTTTTTTACAGCAGGAAAAGGAAGTGGTCCACAAAATGAATTCCTTCATTTGCAGGGAAAGAAGGGAAATCTTTTTCTGAGGTTGATTAGTTGCCAGTCAAGATCAGAACTGATATCCTTTTTGTTTACTGAATGCCATATGAGCATCCATCTTTTATTAACATGTCACCTTCTCTGAAATTCCCTACCAGCTGTTCAACATCTTGTTTTTAAAGTAATTATACAATCTTTCGGATGGAGATTCAGCAGTGCAGTGACTTATAAGGTGCACTAGAATGTGACCTCTTATGATATGACCATACTAATGATTCTGATCTTTACTGTTGCTTTCAAAAGTAGCCACAAGCATGTATCTCTTTTCTCTGATTTTCTGCCAGGGAAAGTAACCTTGGCATTGGACAAACTGCACTTTTGTAAATACAAAAGAATAAGCTTAGGAAGGTTGTAGGGCTGAGGGATAGTTTTCTTTGCTTTCACATGGGCATTTATTTTAGGGGGGTGTCCCATGGATGGCACCTGCTGAGTGCTTTGGACTGTAGTGGCTGTGACTGTGGGTTCTCTGCACAGCATTCCCCTCATCCCCTTTGTCACCCTAGCTCTCTGTCTTTGCTTTTTACCTAACTGGCTGTCTCTGGCTTCTGTATGGCTGTTTCAGAGTAAAGAGTGGGCTATGGCTCCCTGTCACTGCTAGGACTTCCTTTTGGAGTCCCTTATGTATCTTCTAAGCCAGCAGTCAGAAAGACCTCAACAACAGGAAAAAGAGCATAAGATATTTGGTAATAGAGGACCCCTCCACAGAACAGTCTCTGCTCATCACAGCGATTTTTTTCCCTTCAATGTGTAAGGTAATATAATGGAGCACTTTGGTTCCTCTGAGGAAAAAGATGCTTGACTGAAATAGAGAAATTATCTTTTGTTTTCATGATTTTGTGTACTCTGTAAAATCGGTCAATGATTTTATGCCCAGTGTCCAGCATTCAAAAGACTATCATGATTAAGGCTTTTTCATTTTAGTTGGTGAATGAAAATTAAACATCCTTTTTAGTCATGAAGAAGGATCATTCAGAGATGGATTTGAGGTAGTTTGATGCAGAGCTTTTTGTTCTCTCTGAGACTCTGTTGTATGGACAAAAGCATAGAAGAATTGTGGCTCCTTATCATAAAAAATCATTTCCTATTAAATAAACCTAATAGAAGAAAGCAAATCTAGATAGAGACATAGAGAAAACAGGACATCTGAATTCATTTAAATTTTCCCTAATGTAGCCAAAGCTAGATCCTTGATTCTTCTGATAAATAATCATTTGGCAAAATAAAACAAAAGTTACCTTTAAAGACAATGTAGTCCACAAGTAGCAGTTTATTGTGGCGGTCAAGGTCTTCAAAAAGCTCTGGGATTTTTCCTTTGGTCCTTTTGTTAATGTTTTGATTTATGACAAGTTTTGCCTGTGTAAAGTTTTGAAAGTCCACTCTCAGGAATTCCATATCAAAGTACTGCTTTGATAAATTGAGGAAAGATTCCTTGAGTCTGAAGTCTTTTTGGATAAATGAAAGTGTGCCTTGCACAAGGAGAAGTTCTTCATTCATTGTAATGTTATCCTTCAGTTGTTTAAACAAAGCTGGTAAATGGTGGCGATCCACTCCATCCTTCAAAGCATGGAGGTTTAGACCTTTTACTATTTGTCTGTGTGTTTCCCCTTTGGCTGCCAGTGTATATGCAGTCATGAGAGCTGATACAGAAAGGGGAGAGATGATTACATTGTTATCATGTGTCATTGCAACTTTTCTGTAGAGGTTAAATCCAAAATTTGCAGTCTTTTCAGTAAAGTTGTAAAGAGTGAACTCTTCAAGACCTTGGTCTTCAAAAGGCTTAGAGATATTTTTAAGATAATGCCACTCTTCAGAAATACTGACATTTTTATTTCCTTCCAATAAACTGTTCTCCTTTTCCTTCTTTGGAATTTTAGATTTTATGTCAGCCTTGATGATTTCAACACATATTTCACTTAAAAGAAGTAGGTAAATTCCTGTTTTCATGTTGACATCCAGTAATGAGCTCCTTTTTTTTTTTCCTAGTGAATAAAATGGAGAAATAATTTTTAAAAAAAGGCAACACAGTGACTTTTTAGTTTGTTCTTCTATTCACAATGTAAAAGGTCATAATGTAGCAAGATGGTCTTTCTGTTTCTTCAGTGTATATACTCTAAATGTAAGACCTGGTTCCTATCTGAAAAGTCTAATTTAGATCAGTGAAAGAGAGTTTCCAACATCATTCAACGAATCAAAAAAAAATATCATGATCTTCTGGTGTTGGTGGTTCCACATCAGAAGCATTCCACCAATTTTTCCTTGCTAGCTTGTAATTCCTTTACAAAACAAAACCTGCATTTCAAGTACAATACACAGCTCAAAGATGAAAAATTGGCTTGTTTGGACCTCTGCCGCAGCTTTTTCTCCCGTGGAATTGATGTAATCTATAAGCACAAGAATTCTAGGCAGCATGTGGTGGAAATGACATGCTTGCCTTTCATCATTTCATTTCACTTTTCATCCTTCTGCTAGTGGTTGTTTATTACTCCATTGGGATCATTCCTGTGATCCCGTACCATAGGATTCCCTGTTCTTTTGTACTTCACTATCCAGCAAATGCTGAAGCAGGTTTGTCAGTGCCATCTCCTCCCCGAAAATACCATGTTTCAGTGTCAAATAGCACAAGGATGAAACAGTTGTTCTGTTCTTAAAAATACAGTATTTTACACAAGTTTTGTTGTCTGAGTAAAGTTAATGCAGGGTCTCTGCATTATGTCCAACAAAATGTTTGGAGACAACTGGACACATCTTACAGAAGGCATCAGGCAAACTTTAGCATCAGACATTGCTTGTGTAAATTTGCACATGCAAATGCACTTCTCAAGCATAAAAAGCAAATATGCCCACCTTTCGTCTTTCCATCAAAGCAATATATGAATTTCTCTCCCATACAGCAGTGTTCAATTGCACTGTACGGAAAAATTTTGAATGGCCATAATCTTCAGAGAAGAATTTTCCTATTGTAAATTAAAAAGGATGTTCAAGACCACCAAGCCTGCACAGAATCCTTTTGTATACCAGTGGCATGCAAGTGGATAAATGAGATGAAAAGATGGATTATATGGGCCATCATTAAAGTAGTAAGTGATTCAACAATCTAGAAAACACATGGCGACTATTAACTACTCCTTTTAAGTTAAGGATCTGTAACAGCAAATTACGGTCATTGTATAATTTGTGATGTGGCATATGGGAAAGCTGGTTTTATTTGATTGCCATTTATTCACAGTTCAGCTGAATTTCACAGTTGCCTGATTCAGGATGTGGGAGTTAGTACTGAAAAGGTGTGTTGATGTGAGTACTGAGACATTTGGGTGCCAACTCACAGGGGGCTTTTGGCAGTCAGGTGGTGTGCTATTTTCTTTCAAGATAATAGGTCACGTTCTGTACTTGGTGCAACACAGATGGGCTATAATGACTTAATCAGGAGGCAGCGAATCCCTGAATGTTATGCCTCCTCTCGCATGCATGGCAGCCAGGGAACAGAGTAGAATATGCAGCATGCTGTGGTTGTGAATATTTTTTCTTTATTTTTCTTTCCCGTTAACTCTTACTTTATTTTCATTGAGATTACTAGTGTCTGGATTCTGCAGGACTGGAACAGGGAAGGGGATGATTTGACTTCAGCTGCTGCCTTGCTGGCCAGGTGGTGCATGTGACTTCTGCAGGGCTGGGACACTTACTCTCCCCTGATGGACTGCAAGCAGCGCTGTCCAAAGCTATCACAGAAACCGCTAGGCATTTCTGCTCCTTATGTAGTGACCCACTTCTGTGGGAAGTAGCACGGGCACCGAGCTACTGTTTCTGCCACAGTGCTATGCCTGCCCAGGCATCAAAGAAGGTCTTTTCCCCTGGAAGTCATCCCTGCTTCAAAGAGGTGTCCTTGAACACTGCAGAGCTGGCTCTAGCAAAGAGGCAGGGATTGGAAAACTTTGCTTTTGGTCATATTCAGTCACAAAGGAAGGGCTTTCTGTGACAGCAGCAGTCCCTCTGAAAGAGCATCTGGCCTCGCTGCTCACTAGGCGTTGCAGAGCACCAGCTCTTCCCCGTCTTTTCTGGGGATAGTGCAATCCCTGTGTAACATCTGACAGTGTTGCGTTTGGCAGATGCCACTGTTGTGTCTCTCTCTGAGAAGTTTGGGACAGTACTTGGCTCAGGTGGGCTGCCAGATCCCCTGGGACACGTAAAGGGACTGAATGGGGAAAGCGGTGAGGTGCCTTCCAGAGGGCTCTGCCTTCCTAGCACAAATAGGTTTCAGACTGAAAGGATGGGGCAAACTCAGAAGCCCTTGTTTACAGGCACATCCCAGACCACTTAACACACTCAAGAAGAGTCCTTCTCCCTCAGGCATACACAATTGCTACTGATTTGGGTGGTATGAACATCACAGGAATAAGAAACTCACAATTGCACTGAGCATTCACTGCAAATCTGAGATTGCAAAAAATTAAAGTTAACATTGCAACAGCTTTATCGCTCACCTTTAGTAACAGTTAGAAATAAAGCATGTCCTGTAGGACTAGGAAAAACAGTCCTGGAAACAATACAGCTATATTTTCGCACATTACAGACTTGTATTTTTAGACCTGAGTGAAGCTTATTGCTGATTTTAGAGAACTCACTGTATGCATAGAGTAGACAGTACATTAATAAACAGACAAGTGTTAAAGCAAAGCTGACAGTCATTCCATTTTAAGAAACATTTGTTTCTAGTAGTTTCAGATATCAAAGTTTCTTGCTCAGATGCATTTTTCTTCTGAAGGCATTAGAGCAAGAGAAAAATAGAATGCTCATGAAGAACCATTTCAAACATCACATCTAGAGAATAACTGATAAATATATAAAATTTTATATATATATATATATGTATGATAATCCTTCCCTTTACAATCTAAATGTTTCATATAAATCTTGTCTTACCTATTAGGCAGCTCCTCCGTTACTTTTCTCAATCAACTATGTTGAAAAATGAGATGAAGATGTCTGTCCCACGTAGAAGTTTTGCAACAAATATTTGCTCTTCCGAAGAGTGATAATCTGGTTTTGTCTGTTAAAAGTTAACTGCTTTATAAACACCAAGTATTGTGTTTCTCATAAATGGCATAATGAGGGAGGGTTGTATTCCAGTAAGTATGGTATACCTTCCATGAGAAACAAGAGAACAGTGAACTCTTTGCATCCAGCCCTTCGGCACCCCAGCAGGATTTGGCCCCGCACATCCAATCACCCATGAGAATTATTTTACAGGCAGGCTCCAAGTTACTCAGTGGTGGAAGCAGTATCCAATCCTGCTTAAAATACCCTCTTTTGTAAAAGAATAGGTCACTGCTTACCAGGGCCAGGGGGAACATGAGGGACGGACAGAGAAGATGCAGAACACGTGTAGGGGTGTTGTCAGCTCCCTCGCCCTGCAACTCAGCCATTCCTTTTGGAGGAGAGACCAGGGCTCCACTCCCTGTTTCAAGAGCGTGCCAGCTATTCAGTAACGTATCAGTATGTCAAAATTCACTGACTGATAAGCACTGAGTGGTTTCTCCTATAAAACACAAAATGGGGGAAGCTGATATTCCTGCAAAAGTTGTACAGAGCTGTGGGAAGCAAGAATAATCTTCTTGAATTTTCAGTTTGTCTTGCTTGGACAGATTTGACAGGCCAGTTTTGGGTCTTGAGTATTATTAGTTGGGCAAGATACGTTCTTTAAGACAGATAGTTTACTCAGCAATTTCTGTGGTGTGGGCATGATCTAAACTCTTTACTATTTTGGTCATTGGCCTAACTCCAAATAAAATATAAACATGGAACTACCTATCTTCCCATCATGTTCCTAAATTACTTCTTAAAATACTCCCAAATGAAACAGAACATTTCGTTCTGAATTAGATTGTAAAAGAAAAATAATTTAGCCTTAAAAGTTGAGATAAGGGGACTAGTCTCTATTTTTCAACTGAACTGGAAAAAAATATATTATTATACGCAGTCTAAGTGGAAGCATTGTCTGAGAAAAGGATGAAATTTTAGAAAGCCCATAAAGAACTTGGACATCCAGGACTCAGTGCAGAAAGGCATTGTTGCTGCAGAGTATTACTTATATAAAGGTGACAACAGTGTTTGCTTACAAAGTACGAAATTTGATTAAGTGCTTAAGACCTGAATGTAGCCTCTCCATGGTCTAACCACATTTGTATCCACATCCCAGGGACACATTACTGGAGGACACCTGTGGCTTTTATGCTCTTAAGAAGTTCAACAGGGGGGTCATGAAGGGTTGCAGGCTCTAGGTACCTAAATTCCTCCTTGGTTTCAATTCTTTGAAAATGTTCTTCGTTTTAGAAATAATCCCGGTCATAGTAGACCCCAAGTGCAGGTATTGTATTAAAGAACACAGGAACATAAGACAGGGTTACTGACTGAAGGCCCTGCCCTAACATCATGTGGTCTATTTCCTAAATGTAAAAAGCTCCACCGTGAATGCCACAGTGACTCCAGAACTTGAGTTCTCTGTCTAGATGGCTGGACGTTTTTTTTCTTCTTCCTAGTCTATATTTATTTGTGGTTAATTCAGTTGGATTTGAAATTCAAATGTCTTCTCATTACCTGGAAGAAATTTGCATCTGATGGTCAAACAAAGCTGCATTACTGTGATTGCTTCTGAATCCATGTGTCTTCTGGAGACTATGCTACTGTGGTTGCGGCCCAAGAAGACAATACAAGGAAAACCTGGTGCATACAAATCCATACCCAGCTTTTGTGCTCAGCAAAATCAGCAATGTTATTTGCAAAGACAGTAGCAACCAAGCCTCTTCCTAGCCCTTGCACCAGGACCCTGACACGCATGGTCACCGCTGGAGGCCCTGCCTGAGTTAAGAAGCGACAATATTGATATTTAATATTTAAAAGCTGAAGTCTTGTTCATAGATGGTAGTAAAAAGAAGGGTTTGAAGAAATCTTAAAGTCTTTGAATCTTTCAGTTAAATCTTTTCTGGACCACAAAACCCACATCAATCCTATTTTACCCGGAAGAAAAAGGAGGCTGCTATGAGATGTATTGGCTGTGTACAGAGATCTGAGGGAATTATCTTCCTCTCTAGTTATTCACAAAGGCCTTGCTAATTTTTCATGCTGGGTAATACTTCCTGAGAGTATCCTCTACGTGCTATAGCGAGTAACATATTCCTCCCACCAACTACTATTTATATTGTCAGTCACCCCTTGGATTCAACAGAGCTTTCTGAGCGGTAAAACACCACACACCATATGGATAACACTGCCAAACTATACATACTCGGAGTCATTTACTGGGAGGGGATTGCCGGTGTGTCACACTGGCAAAATTGCACTTTTACACAGTTAAGACGAAACTGTCCCTGAGAACAGAACAAGCACGGGCAGTACATGTGTTGCTGCCCAGTTGCGTCTCTGCTGGGAGCTTGTGCCAGGACAGTGCTGAGGCTGGGCAATGGGCAACTGATACGTAAGCAGCTGAGCTAAAGACCGTCTGTTTGTTAACAGACAAATGTTTCTGGATGCATATACAACTCTGCAAAACTTGGCAGTGTTTATGTAGTCCAGGTCCTCACCAATCTGTTTGTCAAAGGCCCTGTGACTTGAGTACTCGGGAGTAGATACTGCAGGCTCAGCTGCTTGTTCCAAATATTCAGAGGGTTTCTGTTATAAGGCCCTTTCATCCTCTTGCAGCTGTTCTTGTGGGGCTGGCAACACCTCTGCTTCAGTGGCTGCTTTTCCTTTTACTTACTTTCGCCAGTCTGGTTTAGGAAATCTTCAGTGACCATGGAGCAACCAGTCATCTTAATATTTGGGTTTTTTTGGGTTTAGGTTCCCTGTGCTAATTGTGGTTGCTTCCAGTCACAAGCTGCTTGGTACAGCAATAGTGCTTGCTGAAGTAATGCCTCTGTTGCACATGCTGTGACCCATTTTAGCAATGTTTGTAACTCAACCACAGCTGAGCTTCCAGGTGGGCTGTGGGATATGATGGGCATGATTGCAGTGCTAAGAGATCAGTTCCAGGAAGGAAACTGGTGGTTTTATTAAGTGTATCTGTACCAGGTTCCTAGTAAGAGATTTTCTGGAACCGACTTTCTTGCCTTTCTCAAACAAGGTAGTAACCAAAAATAGATACGTTTCTCTCAAGCCCCTGCAAATTTCTGTCCCCAGCTAGTGGATACCCATTTGGTTTCTCAAGGGTAGACACAGGATATTTACATCTGTCTTGATGGAGCCAGTTGAGATTAGTCAAAAATACTGTTCAGGCTGGAGTCTGAGGAGAATTAGGGTAAAAATTGTTAAATTAGGACAATATTTGGGCTAAATGTTGTCTAAACTCTTCTATGTTTCTTAGACTAAGCAAAATACCAGTGTATCAGGAGTAGTGCAGGAGATACAGAGATGATTTTCAAGGATCTATATTTCTTCTGAAGTCTCACTGTGAAATTACTCATAACACATAACTGAACATGCTCTAACAGGTATAAACCAGCTCTCTATACAATCTCTTGAACATAATTTAGTTTGTCAACAAGATGATTCATCAAGGTGGCTGTTGCTGCTTCTCCCACTCAAAGAGTGCACATTATAATTGAAAACAGCTGGATGCAAACACCCTGATGGCTCCACACCTACACTTTTTATAAGCTCAACCCATTTTGTAGAGAGCTAGGCCTATGCAGTTGTTCATATGGGAGGATTCCTGTATGAAAGCATCTTTAGAAGGTACATATTCCTGCATCTCCCCTGGGGTGGGATGGGTGCATTACTGTACAAGGTGGACAAAGCAGTAAAGCTGTAATATTTCATATCATAGGGCTGAAGTATCTCCTTTACGTTTTCAGCTTCACAGTCAAGCACTATTTGTCCTTGAACACACAGATTTATAATTGTCTGTTAATAGGACAATCTACTATGGAAGCCTTTATAGGGAATGCAAAAATGCTGCAACATTGAAATATGTTGTGTGTCGAGAGAAGTACTATCAGTTTTCAGTAACGGCTAAAACAATCATCCATGAGGTATGGTGGAAGTAGCATGAATCCCGCTTTATTCCAGGAGATGGAGTAAATGACCTTTTTAAGTCACTCCTAGTCTTGTTTCCTGTGATCCTCTGACTCACAGCACAGGAACATTTTCAATCTCAGTAACTTTTTAGCCCTGCATTGTTACACGCAGGAATGGACAAGCTGCTGTTCGCCTAGTCCCCCGGAGCCAGCAGGTGTCATCCAAACCTCTGTTTCTCTGATGAGAAGAAAGACAATTTTGTGTGTTTGGACATCTGCCCTTCTCTGTGCCGTACTAAGTTTTTATCGTGAGGCAGGACTTCAGCAGGCAGGAGACACAAACTTAAAAAAACGGCACTGAAAGATATTTCTTTTCTCCTGGGAAGGCATCTGAAAGTTTCTCCAGTAGATGTGGAATGCCAGTGCATTTCTACTTCAAATTCCCCCCAAAAAACAAGTTTAAAGGCAGGAATTACAAAGTGTCTAATGAAAGACTGGTATGTCTAGGGAAAAAAAACCCCAGCCTTATTGTTGCATCTTCAAAGTGGCAGAAAATTTTGACATTGATGACTTCTGATCACCTGAACTTCAATAATGATGTTTTAACACTATTCCTTATGCAAATTCCATGTTTATGTGCACTGTGCATGCATCTCCTCACTGCTGCGATAATCAAGTTGAGTTCCAGTGACCTGTAATCTTTGTCTGTCTGGCCTAAAGTAATGAAGAAATCTTTGCACTTTGGCCCCTAAAAGACAAGCAAAAGATGCCCTTCTGCACTTGTGAAATGTGCTGAGGTTTACTAAGTACCAAATGTGTGCAAGGTAGTGTTATCCACATTGTCCAGAGCGGCTGGCAAAGAGCTCTGCATTGTGGGGTTGGGTTTTTCTGTTTGTTTGTTTGTTTGTTTTCCTTTTAAACATGGATGTCAATACTGTAACCTGCTACAGGTCTGGTACTAGTTCTCATGGCTTGAGTGTGGGCTTCTTGTAGGCTGCATGTGTTGGGTAGTCAAAAGCAATTCTTCTTCCTAGAGAGAGTACGTATCTACCTGGCTATGCTTTCACAAAGCGTTTAAGTAGGGTTTTGTTTTCATACAGGACTTGGTGTCTTTAAGCTGCTTCAGCACTTTACCTGGTCTTTAATGGGACAAGTCAGTATCTGTGTGCTTCTATTAAATTCTGCATGCTGGTCTTGGGACCAGTCCCTTTTAAAGGCAATACCTGAGTTTACCTGAAAACAATAAAGCTAAAGTGGAGAAGCAAGGGCAGATAAGCAAATCTTTAAGAAGACATAGTTCTTGTGATTTTGAGTTACAAGGATAGTAAGTTACACACTGCTACATACAAGAGACATCCATAATGATCAGTCTCAAATGTAAGGCCAGAGACATTGGATACTTGTGTCTATCAATTGATCATATATATAATGTCTTAAAGAAACAGGCTTATACTAAAAATCCACTATCAGTTGAAAATTTGTAACTAATATTTCCATTGTGTCTTTCCCATAAGGAAAAACATTTAGACAGTGAAACAGTTAAATGGGACAGCAACCCCTGTCTATGAGCTGTGTGGGGACTCAAATACTGTTTTCTTTATGTTTCGTAAGAATATTGCGTTTAATATGTGGGCAGTGCCAGATGTGAGGTGTTAATTATTCATTTCCTTGATTTAAGTGCTAATGTCACTTAGCAACCTTACTCATCTTTGAAATGGAACTTTTTAAGAATGCATATACATTGTTAGTGAGAATAACATTTATGTTAGCAAAATGATTTGGGAAATGGAGCAAATGCATGAATCTTTCTCACTCCTGATGGGAAAAAGGGGAAAAGTTTATAGTTCTTTTGAAAGGCTTCCTTTAGACCACTACAGCATTTTGTTGGTCTTCCCAGTTCCTGATACTTCCTGGCTAAAGTGCCATACAACTTTGTAACTGTGATACAGTGAATTTTCAGCTTGTTTTTTTTAGGAAATTTTGGTTATACTTTCTCTGTCTCATTCTCTCTCTCTCTCCCCTTCTCTCCATTCCATTTTATATATTTTGAACGTATTCTCCTTTGGCATCCAATCTGACAAAATGGTAAAGGTCTGAAACATACCAAATTCATACAAATTTCGTGAAGTTGAATGGCCTGATCTAGGACAGAGACACTTCAACAGCCGGCACTGTGGGAGGAGCTGGTGAGTTTGTCTTTGCGAGACATCAGAGAATCCACACCAGAGCAGCTATGGAAACTGTGTTTCACTGAATCTGTAGGACAGATAACTATTTTTATATACCAAAAAAAAGTGCACAGATTTGCTTTTGCCTGTTTATTTTTATGCTGGTAAGTTAGGCCCATCGACGTGTTGGAGGAAAATGAAACCATAACATTCACTTGCTGGATAACAAAGAGTAGTGAGATATGTTCTTGTTGAGCAGTTTTTATCTAAGTATCCGTACCTAGAGGGTGATAGGGCAGCTGGAAGGAGGGGAGAAAAGAAGGAAGACAAGCAAGATGGCAGGAAGCTGGGACTTTACTGAACAGTGCTCAGAAATAGTAACCTTCCTTGGAGACACTCAAAACCTGGCTTAAGATTTCATCAGTACATGAAACATAACTGGCCATTCAAGGTTTGTGACTTGGCTAGTGACAGCATTTTGCCACGTGTTTGGTGTTGGCAAAGCGGTCTCTTTGGACACTGACTCACTTGGAGTAGAAAGTTGTGTTCCCACAGAACGTGGACCATGGACCAGCTTAAAGCACCTTCACTGTCAGAGCCTCTCTGAAGGTTCAGCTGTAAGTTAGTCTTGCTTTTCTCTGCTACAGCCATAAGCACAGTATCAGCACTGCTCTGTATGCCTTTTCTTGGAAAGATTCCCATTCTCCTACAGTCAGGATTTTGTGCCAAACTGAAGCATCTGAAAGCCTGTAATACATGGTATTATATATTCCTTTAAAGAGAGTGGTGTGTCCAGCGTGGGAGCAGTCTTACTTCAGACACTTCCTGGCTCTGTGGCCAGATCAGAATAAGTCGCTAAACACATCGAAGAGATCCTTCTTACCTCCCAGAAGGCCTCATCTAGCATCTTCAGTTGTTTCTTCTTAGTAATTTTTGATTGAAAGCACCTATTTTGCTCCCTGTATAATGAAACAATTTTTGGATCCCACTGAAGTCGCTCCATACTGAATAATGGTAACCTTGGTCAGCAGCTGATTATAGAATGAACGTGACATTTCTGCATCATATAATTTGTCCTTGATGGGGGTATTCATTTTTCTTTTTGGCATTGTAACGAGCATTACATTGACAGGAGGTTTAAATTACCGTTCACCACCCGTTCTTCAGTCAGCAGTGGTGTCTTCAAGTCCAGTCATTGTCATTCTAAAGGACAGCCAGTCCTGTGGTCAGACTTCTTGTCAGCTAACATGTCTATTTAGTAGAAGATAAACGTAGGGTGAATATGATATTTCAACTACATTTTTATTAAGCAAGTGGCTATATTTAACAAGACTTTGCTCTCTGACCAAGAGGAAAACAAGTGCTCTTGTGAACACCAGTGCAGTAATAGCATGAAGCTGAGGACTGTGTATCAAGAGAGTGCTTGAGAACAGACTTTAGTCTTTAGTGTCATGGTTCGTACACTTGTCACCCAAAAGCACATCTTCAGCTTGACCTTAGTTATCTTACAGCTTAGGCACATCACATCTGTAACATGCATTGGGAGACCTAAGCCTGGACACAAAGATGTTCTGCAGTCTCTTTCTATAGTAAGAATATAGTCATTGGACCTACTTTGATACCTGTGGTAGGTCAGACCCAGTGATAATCCGCCTTGTCTGTACTCCATACAGGCTGGACTGTATAAGCAACTGTCTTCTCTTCTAACATGCTCCAAACATCAGGTCTCAACTCCTTCTTAGGTTTGCATGTGAGTAACATGGACTGCATGTGACAAATGCGCTCAGATGCTCAGACTCCTGCTATTGTGTACCAGATCAAATTGTTCTTCCCAGGTAATGTGTAACATGGGCTGCAGAGGAGGGATGTCTGATAGCAGCCACACCGGAAGCCCTAAAGAGAACATGAAAAATAGAGAACTGACGTTTTTCGTCTGAAGAAAGAAACCTATAAGTTACAGACCATTACAATAATAAAGAGAGGAAAATTAACAGTCTTTTCAGTGTGGATAGGTTTTATTGTATCAGTAAAATTTACCTGACACAGGCTGTCTGCATGAGGAAATAAAGCAGTGGAACTGTGATGGGAAAGTGTTACTACCCTAAATCCTTGTGTGGACTTTCATTCCAGCATAAGAATGGCTTCTTGGTTGAGCTTAAACTCTTTGCCAGATGACAAATTTAAAAGGATATCTTATACCAGAACAGAAGTTTCTGTACAGAATATTTTCACTCTAGAAGTATTTTCCTTTAAACTAATCCTTTGGATCATAGCAGGACCTTGTTCTTGGGTGCATACAATTTTAATGTGAAGGTGGAATTATTCATCAAATACAATTTTTGGAAATCAATGCAACTGTTTCTGCCTTTTTGGCCAAAATTCAACATGTGAAGCCTCGCAAAACTCACAGCTTCCACTGCTAGCTAGCACCACAGCAGTAGGTATATTGCCCACCCTGTGTCTGTGTGACTCCCACACTTACCTGACTCACAGAGCAGCCCTTACCCTAGTTGTGCCCAGCCTTGACACGGTGTCATGGGTTTTGAGTTCTCACTGAGAGCTGAGCCACTGAGAACCCCCCTGTAGGAGCAATTATACAAGTACAGCTGTGCCTATAGCAGTACAGCTTGTGCTGCTCAGGGGAAGTGGCATAAACAGTCTCTGTATGAAGCAGTTGTATAATGACGTAACTGTATTACTTCACTGAGCGGGCTGTGGGTTCAACGGGCCTTGCTCAGGCAAGGACCAATTTAGTAATCGATTGCACACGCTGCAGTTCATGTTGGTAACAGCACATCTAGTTCACGTAGATACGATAGACGCAGATGTTGAGGCCAGTCTGCAGCATGATACGGAAAAGCCTGCAAGCAAACAAGTTCTAACAAAGGAGGTTGCAAAAGCAAAAGTTGAAGTCAGGCTAAAATTTGGTCCTAAGCACTCATGAAATGTCAGCACCTCTTCTCTGTTTCAGTTCAGCTGGAAAGAAAAATGAGCTGTGCAATGGAGTCTTTGCCCAGAGTTTTATCTTGTAGTTTAAAATCAAGCAATAGGGCACGGGGTGGAAGAAGTATGCAAAGTCAGCATGCTTGCTGCAATGCAAACAGGAGGGTTATCTTAAGTTTACTCTCAGAGACTGGAAAACAAAGGTATAAACTAGCAAAGCATTTTCTCACAAAATCTCTACTGTGCATTAAGAGTGTCTTAGCCACAATCTCCTATAGAGTCATTTGGTTTAATTATAAGAGCAGTGAACACTTTTGTGATCCCAAAACATACAGCAAAGATGACTCTGTGTGTGTGTGTGTGTGTGCGTGCATGTGCACTTGTGTGTGAATGCATCTGTAGGAGAGATGACAATGAACATAGCTACATGCCAGAACATCAGGCAAACAGGTGCAGAGCTGGCAGGATCTGGGCAATGTCCTGGTGCCCATTAGCCAGAGTTTGCTCAGGAATGGTAGCAAATTGCAGTCAGCCTAAGAGCAGATCTGGAGAAGGAGGCTGAGAAGAAAGCATGCCTTGGTGGAACACACTGCCCAGGGAGGCCTTGCTGGCAATCTCAAGCAGCACCAGCACTGCTCAGCAGTGGGGGGGAGCTGGCAGGAGTGGGCAGGGTCCTAGAACCCACTGTTCCTTCTGTAATCTCAACAGTAACACATTTGAGCTGGGGTGAAATCTCTGTTGTAAAGTGCTGTCATCACAGTCTCCCAATAATCTAGAAAACATCCAGATTTTGTGCTACGTTGTTGGTCTTGGGGAGTGAGGCTCACCTTTTCTGGAAGGACTTAAGGAACCACTGAGATATATATGCCCTGTGTTGGTCAATGCAACCTGCACTGGTTACAATATGATATACATGGTAGGCAGAACTAAGCTGAAACAAAATGTGCTGGCTGTCTTGAAGTGTCTAATTTTGATTCTGCAATGATATGGAGAGCCCAGTTGTCATATACTAAAAATGTGGGGTTTGCTCATATCAGGTTAAAAGGGGCATTTGGATGCTGGTATTTCTTCTCCAGGGAGATAGTGCCCTCAAATGTGGCAGCAAACATGCTTATGCTCCTGACTTCAGACTTCCAGCTTCATGGACATCTCTCCTTTCCCCTGTGGTCCCTGTCTGCTACCCAGGGAAGGACAGCACAGGCAGGGGCATGGGGAGGTTGACACTGGGGCTCTTGCATCACGGCCGGTGGGCCTCCTGTTGGCAGTGAGGCTGGGAGCAGCAGCCCTGTGGCTCCTTCCACCAGAGCTCCTGTTTATCCTCAGCCCTCACCATAGGCATACCCCTGGTTTCTCAACCCAAGTAGCCTTGTACGTAGCCAGGCTTTGCCCCAGCACCAACGGTCCTGGTGGCCACGGGCAGAAACAGACTGAGCTAACCTCCCATGCTAACATGGGAGACTGAGCTTTTCTGCAGCTGCCAAATTAAACACACACTTTTTTTCTTGAACTTTGGATTTGTGTTTCACTAAAATCTGGAATAATTAGAAAGTTTTTCTTCTGTGACCAGAGGAAGCTGACTTCATGAAGAAAAATGCATATGAGATCTGCCAGTTTGGGAAGACTGCTTAGTCAGCCAGGCTTTCCCAGCAGATGTGGCTACGTGGGACAGCATCACCCTCGCTGCCCAGCGTAACAGGCTGAAATGAGCTCATGTCCACTGCAAGGCCACTCTAGAAAGTGTCTCTTTCCCCACTACTGTATGAAGAACTCAGAATATATTTTGAGAATATATGAAAAATAAATCCCTCTAGTATATATTGCTAAAGCTTCTGTTAAAGTTTTGGGTGGTATACAAATATTGTCATGCTAGACTTATCTGTGGCCAAACATGTTACCTTAGTTAAACAGTTATCTCCCTTGCTTTGAAGCCAGCTATTTCAACACGCTGGGTAGTCTGATAATCTCTCAGCTGCATCATTTAGCAGGCAGATAGCTTCTCTATGTAAAAAACCATAGCACACCGAGGGATATAAAATAATGGCTAGAACTAGATCAAGCTGTGACATTCATATGCTCAGATCGCCTGGAGAGTGGTCACAAACACAATCAGATTCTCACACTGGTCTCCTACACGCAATAACCCACACAACCATGTTCATACCTGGCCTGCAACAAGCTGTCCGTAAAACTGCTGGCTGTTATCAGTGCCCCAGCACCAACAGAACTGTATGTTTCGATGTCAGTTCTGGTTAGAGGCTGGGCGCTCTGGGAGCCATGATTTTGACGCATGTGAATGAGCACACAGGGGTTTTGCCACAGCAACTTCTGTGTAGCTGTCACAGGAGGACAGCTGCAGTCATTTACAGCTGGGAACATTTGTTTTTAAATAGTTTTTCCATGTAACCTTGAAGAAAATTACCTACTAGAGCTTTTAGCTGTGATTTCACCTCTTGGTAAGCTGCTGTCCCTTGTCAGTGAGTAGAGGCACACTGATACCTTCCACTAATCTGTAGCTGCCTGGCTTAGTTACTGAAGATAAGACAGAATAAATAATGATGAAATCTTATTTCTTATGGCTATCCATGAAAAAAAAAAAAAAGGTGCTTTTGGTCAAGTTGCTAAATGTCTAGTGACTGAGTAACAGAGTATCAGTATATCAGATAAGGAAGCAAAGGAAAAGGAGACATACTAATGCTTTTATACTGCTTTCCTCTACTTCCAGACTAATGAAGAGGTTTTAAGTACTGTCCATGGGACAGGTTTCCTCTGACCACCTCAGCAGAGTGGAGGGAACCCTGTTAGCCCTGGAATGGTCACCCAGAAGGTCCTCGAGCTGTGGGTCACAGCCTCCTGCCTGGGCTTCCCCTTGCACCCAGAGGGAGTGGGAGTGACCAGGGTCTCTGACCTGTGTCATGTCTCCCTCAGTGACATGGCCAGCCCTGCACCAGTCTTCCCCTACGGTCTTGCTGCCCAGCTGTGGGGAAGAGCTGGAAGTCCTGTTGTCTGACACATGGCAGGGGACCCGAGGGGAGGGCAGGCCAGGCAAAGGTCCTTGGAGGAGGACGGGGACCTGGCTGCCACCCAGGGCAGTCTCCTTGCTTGAATCCCTCTTCCTCCTCTTGCACCATCTTTTTACCTTTTGTCCCATATTGGTCCACAAGGTTTTAAATGCTCGGCAGCCAGCAGAGCTCAGTGACTGACTGCAAAGGGGTGGGTTTTAGAGGCATGTTTTCTTCCCCAAACATCAGTTCTTTATGTGCCATCACCTAGGCACTGGCAGAAAGGACCTCTGGGACACTCGTATCACTCTGTGAAGCTGATCTTGTGCTAAAACACTGCCTTTGGGGTAAACCCACGATGTACTCCTGCTCCTGCTCCAAATACCACAAAAGCTGGCATCCAGGGTAGCTTTACCATTCCTTTTCCAGACACAGCATGTGGCCACATGTGAGTCTCTTGTGTATTTCTGCCCACCTTCCCTTCTCGGAAGTCTCTGGGATCATCTTCCCATGGCTGGACCGCTGCAGGCGTGATGTTCTCTGCTTCCGCATGGGTGCTGACATCCTCTGACTTACTGCTGAAAAGGGGATTTTTGGTGCCACAGCCTCAGTGCGCCCTGGGGCTGCTCACCCACTGCCTTCCCCTTTTGCCAAAGAGGACGAGTTGGACAGGTCTTTTGTCACTGATACATCATTGCATGTGGTGTGGCAGCCCTCCAGGTGTCTCTTAACAGAGGGAAGAGAAGCTGTAGACAGTCGTGGGGTAGTGGATCTCCTCACTGAAAGCTCCCATTTTCCCCAGCCCTGGGGTCTTGCTCAGTGTCTCTGACATCCTGCAGTAATTACAATGACAGAGAGCAAGTGAGATACTAGTCATCCTTGTTCACATCTGTGGCCTGCAACAGCCCCTACCTTGAGTTTTGGTCAGGGGAGTGCTGTGTTCTGGCAGGACTGTTGCTTCTTGAACGGCCAAGGCTTTGGTCATGCTCCTCCACTCATTTCAGAGATTATCTTGCACCGTGTGGGGTATTTTCATATCACATACAGGAAGCAAGAAAGCAATAGGGCTGTTCTGTCCTTAGGCTCTACCCAGGTGTGCAGAGCACTCAATACTACCAATTTTTTTGCACCCAGTTAACAGAGTACGTGGCTTGAATTATCACCAGTTTCTTATACTCAAAATCCTGTTATGGTGAAAAAAAACTATGCCTTGTATGCAAATATAAGAATTTATCACTAGAATATTTAAAATTTTAACAGTCTTAACCGAAAACTGTTAGTCTGGTTACAATACTGAGACTTACAATTCAGATTATGTATCATTAAAATTAATACACACAAACTTTTTAGTATCTTCCCCATTCTCTGGTGTTATGCTCACCCTTTCTCTGCCCCACTGGTTCCTCAGGTCGATGGCTTCAGCCCTAAGGGAAGGGGGTGGCAGGACAGCAGCATCCTGCACCCTCGCCGGGGGGAGTACAAGGGTGGTGGGTGCAACCTCTGTGCTCTGGAGCCTGCCTGGGGTCGTTTTTATACATTTGCTGGTGTGCTCTACCCCTTGCTCTTCCTTCATTGGTTCACAGGTCCACACTACACCTGAGTTTACTACCTGTGCTGTGTTTTACACACACCAGTTACTCAATCTCTGTTATCCCTCAAACTGGTTTTACCCAGCTCACAAGGCTGCTATCCTTTGATGACCAGTAACTGAGCACTGGCAAGCTGGTATAACCTTGAAGCTTCCAATATCATCCAGTGCCTCTACTCTTAAGTAAGTCCCCTGCTATCATTCTGCCGTGCCCGTACTCCTTTATTTTTCATTCTAGGGCCATAGACAACTTCACTTTATGCAGAATAACTACTTAGTATCTCCTAGCTGCAGAAATATCTAGATGTATAACTATGTAAATGTTATACCATACAATCATACAAAGCTAAGGAAAGATTTCAGCAAATCAGGCAATAGCACCTGGTTGCTGGATGATTACTGTTACAAACAAAGAAGCTAAAACAAAACCCTAGGCAGGCCAGGACAAGTCCAAGCAAAGCCTGACAAGTGCAGAGACCCAAGGCCTGTGCTGCCAGTTTAACCCAGCACAGGTAGCTGAGTGACAAGCAACAACACTGCTGTATTTGCAAGGCTAAAGACTATGCTGACCCATGTCTGCCTCCATGCTGAACAAGAGATGTCAGACTACACCTGCCTGAAGTGTAAATGGGGAGATTCCCCCTTGACTCATCTTTGTAGCAGGGCTGAGGGATGTGGGGTGGGAAGTGAGGGGAGTTTTGGTTCCCTTCCTCCAGGTACAGCCTTGGATGATAGTGAGAAAAGAGCAAAACATACCTCAAACACCTCCTTCCAGAAACAGTGTGTGAGCCAGGGAGGCTGTTGCAGCCTGGGGACATGGTACGTGGAGCACCTGGTGGCTGCTGGGCTACAGCCGATGGCCTGGCCCTGGTGCAGCCAGTGAAACAGGGATTTCTGCCTGGCCAGAGGACAACCAGGGTGCCCAAACCTGGGATCACCACAAGCACAGCTGTGAGTCACATCCCCACACTCTATAGCTGTGTCAGCTGTGTCAACAGCTAATGAGCCTGGTTGTTAATTGCTCTCAAGGTGAGCCTCTGGCTCATTTATATCCACACATCGCCCACTGGCTCGAATAGAAATAGCTCAGTGACCTTTCTGCCCAGCCTTCCCAGCTGTGCCGTGCCCTAGAGGTGGTCTTTGGGAAGTGAGGAGTCCCATTGCCTCCCGCCCTCCATTTCTTGGGAAGGAGAAGAGCAGGACCTGCTGGTGGAGTAGGCAACACAGCCGAGCCGGCAGCGTCCACCACCCACGTGAACAAATGGCACCAGCGGGTGGGAGAGGTAAAATGTTAGTCTGCAGGAGGGAGAGTGGGAGGCTGTGAAAAAGATCTGGTGCAGAGAGGAAACACAAAGAGCAAGCGTAATAGGGAAAATCTGTTTGGTGTTTCTTGCGGCAACGAGAGCAGGATTAGGAGAGTAGGACTCGGTGGATGTGGGGGGAGAGCTGAGAACGGGCCACGTAACAAACGGCGCAGCGCAGCATGGATGTAGGCAGGGAGCAAGCTGTCTGCTGCTCTTTTGTGCTAAGTGTGGTGCCTGCCTCTTCTTCAACACTGTCTCTGGCAAATCCTGCAGTGGAAAATCACAGCACGATGTCAATACACCAGGAGCTATTGCCTGATAAAGCAAGTCTGGCAGACGGCTCCCGGATGCCGATCTTGACATTGGCAGGAAATCCCCTGTGAGAATGGCAGACACCCCTCATCACCACCGCTCTGTATTCCCATGGCTGGCTCACAGGTACTGCATCACTCGCTGTCCCTGCAACCTCTCAGACACATTTTACAAACACAGAGAAATCGTATACAGGATGCAGCAAGAGGGGAAGCACAAGCTGTGTGGAGTGCCAGTTCTGCATAGCAGCATGTCTGCCCCTGCACCACTCTCCTACAGCACTGTGCATCTGGGACCTCTGTTTCTTCCACATTTCTTGATGTAAAATGAGGATCACTCTACTGAAATCAATTATGTCAGTTTTTCAGCTGGTGCAAATTGGTGCTGCTCTAGGGGATTCAATACATAGCTAAGGATCTCAGCTCTGTGAGCTCTCTCGTGCCTAATGTTTACAGGCTGAATGCCTGTTCTTGAACAGTAGTTGACAGTAGGAGTGTTGATGGCTAAGACTGACCCTACTGATGCTGCACTGTGCAGTCATATTTCAGGAGGACAAGAAACCTGCACAGTCAGACAGGGTACCTTATGAATTATATCGCTGTGTGGACGTCAGGCCACAAAGCCACCCAAACAGATGGAGGTGAGTGCAGGAAGGAGCCAGGAAGATGATGTAGTGCGCATGCATCTCTTTCACTGGGAGCCCTGCCATCAATGCCTGTCATCAAAATGCTTTAGTCAAAAAACACCATCAAGCACCACATATAAGAGTTAACAGGAACATTTTACTATGACACAGAGCAGAAGGGGGGCTTTCCTTTTGGCTGTGAAAGGGGGGACAGCGCTTTGCACCAGACTGATAAAATCATACTTGCTTTTAATTTCAGAGAGGGCACACAAGACCTTGCTGAGGCTGTGTTAGCTTTCCAAGCTGTTTAACTGCTCCCAGTGTGATTCCCGATGCCATGACACCATTTCATTGCCTTCAAAACCACACAGCTGTAGGGAAGAAATGGGCAACTGTGCTCTTTCTGGTACCTGTTGCCAAGGCAGGTCTGTTGAAAGCAGTTACCAGCCAGCTCTCGAGCCACCCCGTGGGTCAGGCAATCTGCTTATTGGGTGCTCCCTACCTACTTTTTTGGATGTAAAGAGGACAGCACTTCAAATATCTACAATTTTCTAGACCATCATTATATGTTTTCCACAAATCTCAGCTGACAGTATGCTTGTGTAATTACCATCCAAATACCTCGCCTGCCCATACAGCTACCTCCTTCTGACCACTGATGGTTACATGTGTGAGCAGTCAGCTGCTTGCAAGGGCTAGCTAAGTCTTTCAAATTGGTAATATGTGGTTGAAAAGTCTGTGAGTTCAAGAGCAGATTTGATCCTTCTGCTCTGTATGAGCTGCAAGAAACTCAGGAAGATTTGCTGCTAGATTAATACTAAAAATGACAAAATGTTTCTGGTGGAGAAAGCAGACTTCTTTCTCTGTTGAAGACAGCTTTTCACATTGCCAGTGCTGTCTCCACTAGAAGCTTCTGTTTCTCATGACCCTGCGTTGTTGATTCAACTCTTCCCATCTCTTGTTTACTTACTTATGGCAAATTACAACCACTTCTGCTTTGTTTGCAAGAGTGTTAATCATTTTACCTGCTATTCTGGCTGACAGCCACATATTAAGCAAGAGTCTTCTATTGTAATACAAATGTCTCTCTCTGAATGCTGGCAAATCTTAGGTCTTTCCTTGGCTTTCAGTCAAGTAAAAAAGTTATTCTTTGCTAGCTCAATTTAAAACATTTTCCTTGTTTCCTCTTAAGCAAACGTCACGATCAATACCAGCAGTTTTTGGTAAATAGCATAGAATGAAAACTCTTGCTAAGAAAGAACCATATACTAGGCTGGTACAAATGGAAATAACTCACGTCATGCAGTTTCACATCTTCTTTAATCAGTAATAGCAAGCAGAATTCATACGTCACTTCAGCTAGTGATAGTTGGGTTAACTATTTTTCCTATGAAGAGTGTACTGTTTGTATCCCTATCAAAAATCAGCATGAGGAAAGGACGGTTGAATTCAATGGTTGGAGGAATAGACAGTGTCAGTATTTCAGCAGCAGTTCCTGCTGCTGCCTCAGTACCTCTCTCATCAACATCCAGAGCAGCCTTATGAACAACCTAGGAAGAAGAGAACAGAGAGTCATTCTGGGCAGACAACAGCTACCTGGGAGATGAATCAGATCCCTTTTAAAGCAGCCCTGTTTTGGAGGATCCACTGCAAATTGAGTAGAAGCAGCAGAGATGTGAGCTGTGTTGTTGTAGTCATGGTCATGGCTGTTTTAAATAAGCAGAGTGATGGAGATACAGAAATGTCCTCAAAAAAAAAAAAAAGAAAAAAGAAAAAGTCCCAGACTATTTTTCCTCTATCCCAAAGACTGGATGAAGGATGGAGGCTCCACTTGTAAGAGTTTCTATGTCTAAAACTGAGTCTCCAGGGTGGGAGGACAGGCTGTGGTGTGCCCAGGAGTGTTAGTGGCTCCTGTCAAGGAGCTGTGTCCTCTCATGTTTCAGATACCATCCAGGAAATCTTGGCCACTACCAGTCTTGGAAAAAACGGGTGTGCAGCAAAGTGATCTGATCTCCACTGTCACTGAGGGCCAAACTCTTCTTGTAAGCTTGCTGGCTGAGGCCAGGGTGAGCCCAGCTGCCAGCAAGCTGGGAGCCAAATTTAGCTGGTGTTTCTGGATGCTACCACAGAGGTGTTTTCCTGCATGTTCATGAAAGAAAGGAGAGGGCCAACAGCCATGGACTTACTTTAGAAACCTTCAGGTCTGGGGTGCCAGTGATGCCAGAGAGATCTGCCTGGTCAGTGAACACATCCACAATTCCCATCTTGCTAAGAGTGTTCATTATTTCGTAGCTCCCAGAAATAGAAAATCTGGGGAAGTAGAGGCTCAACAGGCTGTTATGTAGAAGAGGAACACAGAAGGATTTTTCACCAAGGTAAATGATGGTGAGAAAGCTGTGTAATTCCCATGAGTGTCAAGCCCCAGTGACTTAGACCCTGAGCATACAACAAGCACTACTTCAGTTGCTGGTGCTTCTCATGGTGACACAGGCACTATGATTCTTACTACTACTACTACTACTACTATCTATCTATCTGGTATTTTGCTTCAGCAAATCTGAGAGTGCTCTGCAAAGGAGGACAGTAACAAGAACCCCTCTTCACAGCTAGAGCAGATGAGGTGCAGAGGTGACAGCCCATGCTGCTCAATCAGGTGAAGACCTGAAGTGGGGCACAGACAGGGTCTGCCTGGGGACAAGTGTGGTAACCCCAGCACTTCTAAAATGAAGCGGTGTTTTTGGCATAACTGTGGCATTTGGTATGGCTCCAGGGAAGGTCTGTGCCCTGCTGACTGCACCTTTGGACACCCTATCCTCTAATTGTCTTCTTCCCGTGGGCTGGCCATGATCGAGTTTGCCTTTAACTATGAGCTATCTGTAGGCAGCTCCTGCGTAGTGTGCTTTCTGTCGGATTTCTCTTCATGCACTGTCTAGGGATCCTCAGAGCCTCCAAGTCTCCTGCTGCAATGGTTACCCTTTAGGTAGCTCAAGTCTTTTGCTGTCTCACTCAGAGACAGCCTGGGTTGAATAGCAAAACAAATGGGAACCAAACCACACAGCTGTAGCCTTTGTGTGATAGTGCTCAGTGTGCTAGAAGATGATGGGACCAAGTGTATTAGCACTGTATTATGTATCAACATAATAATAGATCTGAAACTACCATCCAGTTCTCACAACGTCTCCCATAAAGAGCTTATTCCTGTGTTGATCTTGAAGGCTCTTGAACCAAGAATTCATTTAGATAAGAATTTTCCTGATTTTGCAGCTGAGAATTAGGTATTTTTATTTTTCATATTTGAGGTATCACATTATTAATTCATATCCAGTTTTCTACCCATTATGTTTTTATTAACTGTGCTGGTATTTCTATAATGATGCACCAAGAATCATGGCTGTGAACTGCACAGCCTTATTAGTTGTGAGTCAGGGCTGAGCTTGGTATTAGGCACACATTAACTTGATATTACTCATCTACTGGTGCTAAGAACTCTTCCCTCCCAGAAAAACAAAGTTGTAAAACATGTCAGCTGATGTTAGTGTCAATGGTAGGAGCTAACAGAACCTCATTAGATTCTTATAGTTTTAAAACCAAAATGTCAGAAAATCAGGACACCTACAATTAATCACTACACTGTTCTGACAACCACTGTGTGCTGCAATGGTTCTTGTAAGGAAGATATTTGTGTAGGACATATTATGTATGTATGCATTACTGCAAACTGTTTATTTAAGGTTTAGACATATGTCTGACTCATGCTGTGTCAGTGACATATAAGAGGTAAAACATATTGGCTGAAACCTCAGTATGGGAGATCTGCCTTAGAATTTTCACCTTCCCACTCAGACAATGGACTGTTTTAGAGGTGTCAGTCTAGGCTTGCTATTCAGGACTCCTGGGAGCCCATCAGAATGCTCTCCACTCTAGTGAGAAAAGCAGCAAGTCGTGCAGGCATCAACAAAAGAATAGTTAAATACCAACCAGCTGCAAGATATTTACAGCTAGGGCGCACAAGCCAAAAATAACCCACTCAGTTCCCAGAATCAGCAAGTTCATAGTGTTTGCATTCCCAAAAAAGAAAAAAGACTATAAATCTAGGTGCTGCTGCAGCTGACTGGCAGAAGATTACCTCTGGAAGAGATGGTCTGACCATTCCTGGACGGTTTCCTTGACCAGAGTTTCCTCTAACTGCTTCATTTTCCCTTTTGCTGGCAGAACCAGAAATGCCGTAGCACTCCCATTATAATGAAGACGTACCACTGTGCATGACAGCTCCTCATCAAAATAGAGGTCGAATCTGCCTGTCTGGTGCATCATAGGAACTTTCACAGTCATTTCAGCATCCACAAAGAACTCCCTTTCTTCGGTATGCTCTGGTTTAAAAGGCTTTTCCCAGCTGCCTGATACAGAGAGGGAGAATACAACTGAATATCCCACGTCCCATCCCATCATAAACTGTATTTTATGTAACTAGTAATAATATTCACCTATTGCTCCATTTTTTAAATTCAGAATTTTCAAACATAATATTTTAAAATGTGTATCACAGTAAGGCAAGAATCTTTTACCTGTTCAAAAGAGTGCATTAGATTCCAATTTCACTTTATTTTTCAGATGCTAGTTAATGAACTAATTAGGCATGTTCTTCATACCTACCACTACTTTTCTGTTTAGGTGATCTATGTGGCCTTTCTGTAAGTTGTCATTTAAAGGCTTACTTGACATCATGTGTGTTCTCATGTACTGTATGCATTTAATTTCTATTGACTTTAATCATAAGCCCCAATTTGTAGATAAAATTAATGCAGAATTTCATCTCTCAGTGTTGTTATGTCAGGCTTAAGAGCACACCACATAATCTGCATCAGAAATGCACCATGTTTCCACTTTGTTCCTTGAAATGTCCTCTCCTGTTCATCCCTAGCTTCTTCCATATATAAATACGTTAGTGTCTATACATAAAGGACTCTGATAGAAAAAAAAAAAAAAGAGTATGTAGCAAATTAGGCCATTGAATCATGCGTACCTTTAAAGAGAGGTATTAAAAGGATTAGGTCATGCATGCATCTCAGCTCCTTCATTGAAAATTGGAAGAACGTGGGGCAATCATCAGTTATGGCTAAACCTATGAAAGCGAGCTCAGGCTGCACAGGAAACTGCAGTTTGGATCAGAGGTCCTACAGCTGCCACAAAAAGAACCAAGCCTGTGTGGCCCCCGGCTGCCTCCTCATGCCAAGTAGGGTCCTGCCACCTCTCCACCACCTCCAGTATGCCATTAGGGGCTCTTCTGACCCAGCAAAGAGCATTTGAAATTTCCCCCAGACCAATTTCCAAATGAGGTAGCTGACATTAGATCTGTTGAGAAGAATGAATAACGTGAATGCAAGTCCTAGAGGACTTACCTTTAAAGAAAACAAAGGTAGCCAGAAGCATTACAGTCTGTGGATCCATGTCCTTGACCAAATTAGCAATTTTCCCATGTGTTTTCCTCTCTATATAATCATTGATCTGCTTCTCAGCCTTCATGGGATTGTTAAAGTCAGTGGTAAAAGCGTCCAGCTGATACAGAGCTTTAGCATCATCTAAAAATTTTTTTAGAGGTTTCAGCTTCTCAGTTAGAAAGATGGCATTCCCCATGTTGAGCTGGACCCCACCCTCAGGATGGCTTAGCATATGGATGAGGTTGTGGAAGCCTTCCTGTATCTCTTTCTCCTGAATCTCTGTAAGGTTGAAGGTGAGTCCTTCCAGGATCTGAGTCTGAGTGGTTGATCTGGCCCCTAGGGCCAGCATTGCAAATGCAGTGGAGATGCTTACAGGAGAGAAGAAAATGTTCTTATTAGGTGCCTCCAGTGTAATCTCTTTAAAAAATTGAAATGCAAAGTCAGCATTGTTTGGCACCAGTTTGAGGCAAGCAATCGCTTCACGTGCGTGGTGTTTATGTTCATTTGTATCATGTCCATTCTGGTGGTTCGGTAGGAGCTGACCGTGGGCAACAGCATGAAGCCCAGCCAGAAGCAAACTCATGTAGAATGTGGTCTTCATCTTCTTGTATAAAATCCTATGGAACAAAGGAGAAGCTATTACTAACATAAGTAAATTAATTAAGTAGAAATAGTTATTCTGTCATTCCCAGTGAATAAGGAATCTTAACTCTTTCTTCTGTCTTCAGTTTTTATTCTCCAGCTCTTGGCAGATTTTTATTACTCCCCACCTCCACCCCCCTGGCAAGTCTCTGCAAATTCTTCCTACCACCCTCACCTTAAACACCTGTGCAGGCAAAATTCGGCATGGATTAAGTGAATACACAGCACCCTCAGCATGCCAGAGAGCGGAACATATCCCATCAGAACACACACTGTGGCTGTGGTATCACCGTGTTTTTGTCACTAATGGTCTAAGATAATTCCTGGAAAGCGCATCATAAAGGAAGTCTGGATGGTTTGTGAGTAAATGGAGAAAGGAAATCCATGCAAGTGGGCAGCAATCAGTAGTGACACACAAACAGAATTTGAGCAAACAGGCATGAAGGAAATCTTTAAATAAACTTTTGGTCACGTTGGTAAGGCACCCTATTTCAAGAGAGGACAAATGGTGGCAGCAGTTTTTCAGTAGCAAATAGAATATGAAGCCCTATATCTCTAAGCAATAGGTGCTCTTTCTTTCTGAATAAAGTGATTAAGCACTTTAAATAAATAAATAAGAACCTGAAGTAATATGTTGTCTCTTAATAGACAAACTGAACCATTGGACGGGTTCATTTTCAGCACAGCAGCAGAAGTCAATGTCATTAACAAAAAAAAAGGCCTTATTTTTATCAGATGCTCTACTGGTCAAAGGGCAATACATTTATCAGCCTGTTAACACTTGGCTGTGGTAGCTGCATTCCTTTGCAGAGCTGACACTCACACTGTATAAGCTTTTACAAAGGGACCTTGGAAATGTGGGTATGAATGTCCCAGTGAGCCTCATTTCTGAGGAGAAATCTAGGGCAAAGAAACCGTGACAGACTTGCAAAGAATTTGCGGAGATATGCCAGATTTGCTAAAACTTGTGCAAGAAGAGACATATTAAACCAATTGCACCTTTCTGATCTGGTGTGATTCAGCTTGAGAGACTTGTCAGAAAGTGCTACGCTCACGGCCCTGCTTTCTCCATAACATCAGAGGGAGCAATTTGTATTAGTAGTTGACTTTTCAGTTACAGTTAGACCTGCATAAGAACAACAAAACATTTTCGAGCTATAATCAAATATTCAAACATTTACATGTTTGATATAAGTATTTCTAAAAAGCAGGCCTATTTGCTGTAACATCTACTGTGTTACTGACAAATGGAAGAACCATAAGGGTTCTTGGTAACTACGTTTTAAATTACTGTGCACAGTAGTTTTAAATTATAGTTTGGCCTCCTCAGATTTTGACATTGAAATGATACTTCTCAATATATCTAGCTACTTGTAACTCAACATTAAGAGCTCCAGTTCTGAATATTTGAAAGTGCTATCAGTGAGCCAATGCATTAGTCAGACTTTGAAAAGAAACCAACTCCCAAACAAAAGCATCAGAGCTAAGCCTAATCTATCTCCACATATCCAGCAGGGCGATTCAGAAGCCACCTCTGGATAAATTATTCACTGTGAACTATTTACTCAGCTGCAGTCATAATTTATTAAGAATAACATGAATACCAAAGAATAAACCATTTCATTTTAAACATGTCACCACCTGTTCCCTATCTCATCACGTTAATATTTATTATAGAATACAGCAGATAGATGGACTTTTCTATATACACATTCAACTGTCAATTTCTGTTTATTTGCAAAGCAAAGCAGACATAGAATTTAACTGACCTGGCCTCACAATTATGGCTAATGGATATAGATAGCATGGTGTTGCTGTAAGGGTTCTGTAAAATATCAGCTACACTTTTCTGGAGGGTTTTTTCCTATCCTGATACTTTTGCTCTATGTAGTTATGACATGTTTGCATTTCATGGTTAATTTATGTACTTTCATGGAATTAATTTCATTTTATTACAGCTCTGATTTCACAGATAATTAAATACAGTCTGAATCTGAATCATCCATCTGTTACTCAGTAGTGGCCAACCACAAACAGTCAAGACTCATGAGTCAGCCCTCACAAAAATCTTGATAATGGTTGATTTTAAAATCATAAGATTATAAAAGACTCAGTAGCTGCAGTTTATAGAGGTCTTTTTTGTTGTTTAGACCTTGAAGAAAGAAGTGGCCCACTCTATTAGGCCCTTCTTTGAAATGTAAAGGTACTTTTATAATAGAATTTGCATCCTGTAAGCCTTCAGAATATGATTTGGGATTGTTATTTCATACTTTATATTTACTTTTCCATTTGATATTATTGTGGCTTTTAGGTTAGCAAGTGATGAGCCAGTGATAAATTGACAACAGAGACCCTTTCAGAAGATGCAGATTCTCATATGGTCTTAATGATTGAGGGATTTGCTTACCAAGCATACTTGCTAACAATTTATTAAAAAGCAAAAGCTGAGACGCTGTGCTGAAAGGCCCTCAGTGAATTCCCTACCTGAAAGGACTAATTTTGCAGGAATCTTCCTATCTTAAGACCTTTACTCATATAGTCTCCAGAAAAACAATTTGTCCACGAACATGGGAGTAGAAGTGGAAAGCTCTTCAATCCTAATTCCAAATCTACACTGACTTGTTGAACAGCCTGGAAGGAAACCTGTTTTGTTCTCTTTGTCTATGTTATGCAATGACAATATATTTGTGGTATTCAAAAGGTTGCTTTCATGAAGAGCTTTCAATCAAACCAGACAATGGCACAAGAGCATGCCAACACCTGGAGAACAGTGTTCCTTTGAGCAATTTATCTGTAATAGACTTGATAATGACACTTGCTGAATATATTATCTCTTCCCTGTCACACAGTCTTCCCTACCATGCAACCCAGAATGGCAATACTTATTTTGGACAGTATATTCTAGGAAGAAAATGGAAAAAACTTGGATTAGCTGAAGTTACCTTAGAATAACTCCGCTAGAAGATCTGGAAGTAAGATGGACTAAGTTTTCTGACTGACAGAGCCTGTTTCTTTGTGGATATAGCTAATTTGCCCACTTTAGGGCTAATTTTTATCTCTATGATTTGGAGAGACAATTCTGAAGTCAATTTTCTGCCTTTAGATTACCATGTAATAGTACAGGAGATGAATATTCATCCCATGCTACTCCCATGAGGGGTCCTCACTGATAATCTCATTTCAGACAACATGAAAATTTGCACTACTCAAAAACATATGCAGACTTGATATAGAGAAGCTGTTTGATCACCAGATGGTGCTGCTTCCCTCCTGATTGCTTCTAAATGAGGAAATCTAAGAAATATGTTTCCTGCAAGCTCACTGGGAGAGCACCAGGTACACCAACCCCGGCCCCCCCCCCCCCCCCAGTGGTGTCTGATGAAGTAATCTCATCTCAGCTTCTCAGGGCCATATAAGATAAATCAGCAAACAAACACAAATCACCTAAGCCCACAAAAAGAGTCACAAAAGAAAGACTTGACATCTGTGTGTGAGAAAATGACCTCAGAAATCTACTGTCTTGGACCACCTATTCACAGGAGCACAACAAACTCACATGTGCTTTGCTGGCTGGCCAGAAAGATCTCTGTGTGCCTCATTGTATGCACCTGGACGTGCTCCAGGGCTTTTCCAGACTGATCAGCTAGGTGTTTACTACTCTTGTGATTCAGAGTTTTGATATCTCTGTGCCTGAGGCCCCTGGGAAGATTGCAAGCACTAGCCAAGGGCATTGGATTCTGCAGAGAATCCAACCACTGTGACTATTTTATTAAAAGTAATTTCTTTTGCAGCAGAAATATGGAAGCCAAGTTTACACTATCCTTTAGAAATGTATGTGACTGTTCACAGAGCTGTTCCCAGTGCCATCTATCTTCTGTAAAAGAGCTTAGCATTGTAGAGCTCCCCTGGGAAGTGTACCCTCCAAGAGTGGCATCACCCACTTCTAGGCCTCCTTTTACCTGGAAAGGGGTGAACATGAGCTCTCACTCTTCTACCATCAGTATTAGCTGTTGAACTGGAGTTACTGCACACACTCAGGGATGAAGCATCCTTGAGGCCAGAGGATAAAAAAGAAGACAAAAAAGAACCAGTGCAGTGGTTAGGGCAGTCAGGTGGGACAAAGGAAATTTTCTTCTCTCTTCAAAGCAGCAGCAGTCCCAAAAATAGACCAGACCAGGTTCACAGTTTCTACTTTCAAGTGTGCACCTGACCACTACCCAGTCTCTGGCTCCATGAACATGTTGCCCTCACTGTGATCTTAGCTCCCCTGAGCACGTGGAGAACATAATTTTCTCTCCTTCCCTCTCAATGGTCCTGTAATCTGATGATTAGAGCAATAAGGAGATGTCTCATCTGAAAGGGAAGCAGACCTTAGATATCCCATTTCCTAAGCAAAGATATTTCTTGTAGACCTTGAATATAAAAATCAGAAGAATTACTTAAAAAGAATCACCAATACATTAAGTATTGCTTAGGATATGCTGGCTCCAGAGATCACCTTGCTTCCCTGCAAGGCAACTAGACACTCCACTCTGGCTCTTAGATTCTTACTCCTCCTGCCAGCCACCTGACAATGTGCAGGCAACTCCATGTGTAAATTGTGATGCCTACGTCCTTTATATCCAGCTGATCCAATAAAAGCCTCTTCATGACTGGAACAATTGCTAAGACAGATTTCAATATAAGATACAACCCTAGGAAAGACTTAAAATCCATTGCATGGAACAAGAGGATACATTTTTCAAGTTTCTACAGGAAACAAAAAAATCATTACTTACAGTAGCTTCCAAGGATCCTGCTGTATTCACTTGGACTACCCTGCAGTTCCCTCTCTTATTTATACTGTTAAATAGCATTATGAAAGCAGAGCGTCCTCTAGAAAACATTAACCAGGGCAGACAAGTGTTATTACTTTAGGAATGGTGCAGAGTAAACAGTGAAGACAATTTTTTGGGGGAGGCACCTGATTTTTGCTGCATATACATGGCCAAACCCTGCTTTTGCTTACAACAGTCATGAGTCCTCCTGCATTTCTGCAGATCCTCCTGCTGGGAATCCAGCCCTTTACTCTAGGAAATACTTCACATGCATCATTAACTTCTGTAAAGTGCATGAATTCATACAGTAGAAGTGCTGAAATAAGTAAAATTAAACACATACATAATACTAGGCAACAGCCTAAGGAAAAGGCAGCTGGATGCTTGCTGCAGCCAGATCTCATCTTAATATTTTGCACAGAGATATTTTGCTTCCTGACTTTTAATAGCTATTATCTGATATATTTGTTTTAAACAATCCACTATTTCTTAATCATCTACATTGCTATTAATACGGGCCAATTTCTGGGAATATCACTAATAAAATGAAAGCAGTAGTACTGATGTTTGTAGTGGCTGTGGGTTGCTATAGGGATGGCTACATGACGGCAGAGCTGGGCACTCAGGAGGTCATGGTACCCAGCACACCCCAGCCAAATTGGTGTCGCCTGGTACCTCATGCAGCAATGAACTGAAGGACAAACTGTTGCCCGGTGCTCTGCAAGCATGGGCTGACACAAGGTGCAGGCACTGCTGAAATGCAGGCAAGGAAGTGCCAGGCCAGTACACCCGAGCTTGCTTTCACACAGAGGTGAACCCATGTGGTCAGGCCACCTGTGTTTTACATGATCCGCCTTTAAAGCCAAACTCTGTGCAGCAGGCTGTGCTCCTGCAGCACCCATGGAAGGGTAATCACAGGTACTGTGCTAATGTGGGTGTAACTGAGGGACTGGAAACTCACAGGTCAGTGCCTAGCTGAATGCCTTCCATACAGGAGGAGCATCCCCTTGGGAGGTTGGGGATTGCAGGAGAAAAGGTGCTATAGTTCATAGAATCATTTAGGTTGGAAAAGACCTTTAAGATCATCAAGTCCAACCATAAACCTAACACTGCCAAATCCACCACTAAACCATGTCCCATGTCCATAAGGGCCACATCTACGCTTGTTTTAAATACCTCCAGGGATGATGACTCAACCACTTCCCTGGCCAGCCTGTTCCAATGCTTGACAACCCTTTTGGTGAAGAATTTTTTCTGAATATCCAATCTAAACCTCCCCTGGCACAACTTGAGGCTTTCCTCTTGTCCTATCGCTTGTTACTTGGGAGAAGAGACTCACACCCATCTCACTGCAACCTCCTTGCAGGGAGTTGTAGAGAGCGATAAGGTCTCCTCTCAGCCTCCTTTTCTCCAGGCTAAACAGCCCCAGTTCCCTAGGCTGCTCCCTGTAAGACTTATTCACTAGACCTTTCACCAGCATCGTTTTCTTTGGACGTGCTCGAGTGCCTCAATGTCTTTCTTGTAATCAATATGTCTTTTCTTGCAGTGTACTTCAAAGGAAGAATCTTTCAGAAAGAGAAGCTTTACAATAATGGGATAACTCTTTTGGTGGACTTTTCCTCTGGGACATTCCTCAGTGGTTAAGAACAAATGGAAGTATGTATTTTCCTCTGTTTTCCGGGATGTATCCCTGCACATATGCAACTGCCAATAGTGTGTCATGCAGGGTTCCATGCATGCAGGGCTGTTAGAGCTGTTACAAATCCTTTCTTTCCTGACTTCTCTTTCTCCTCTGTGGATGTCTCTCAACCATGCAAAGCTAAGCAGAGTTCAGATCCAGGCTGCTAGAACACGTGTTTGAATTGTTTACCAGCAAAAACTGTTTATCAGTGAAAAGAGCAGCTGGGCACGTGCCACCTGTTTCTCTTTAAAGTAACAAATGAAAACAGCCTCTGAAGTTACAAAGCCTTACCTAGAACCTGTGCAGAGTGAAGATAAATAATACATGCACCAAAAGATTAATAAGAACAAAATTAAAGAAAAAACCTGCAGCTATGAAAAGTTACTGGGAATAGTGAAGAAAAACCCAATTGACTTAACAATGACTTCATTTAAGAGCAGTTTAGTGTTGTAATTAAAAGTGCCCTTTACCTTTTCTATGGCAGTGCAAGAAGGAAAATGAATGAAATAAAATCTAATCCATATCAGTTTCCAACGTTATATGCAATATGCTACCTGATTTCTTTTTCCTCATGTATACAACAGTTTCATCCAATCATGTAAATTCTCCTGAAATTTGCAGAGACACTGTTTCAATGTTTGATAGCAGAATATGTTGCATGTGAACTTGCAGCTCTCTTTTTGTGCAGGCAGAGGGCTTATGTAGGCAATTTTCTGATATTTGAAAAGAGAGCTCATTAGCAGAAATGCTGTTAGGAATCCTTCCATTTGCTCCTCTTGGTCTGGAACATCAGGTATCCTAATAATTTGAACCCCAAGTTACTTCAGGGGTTTTAAAATTATTATTATTATAATTGCAAGATCTTAATAATACTATTTCATTTTCAGTAAATTGGCAACATTAAAAAAAGAGTCATGCAGCATGAATTCCCTTGGAAACAGTCTGGCTGTAGTCCAAAAAGAATTATTTATTTAAATTAGAGGAACTGTATGCTTGCTTCTGTGGCAAAGAAGCGTTTTAATATTTTTTAAATATTTAACTAATTACTCTGAAAGCTATTTTAAAACACAATGGGTTACTGTTCTTCTGCTGGTGCCCTTTGGAGTACAGTGAGCACACAAGTCCCTCCTATGATAGTGCTGAGATTAAATGTCAGCATGGAGCTGGTGAATGCTGTGTCTTTCTCTCCACTGCCAGTCTATGTTTAATTTGTGGAGCTCTGTTGCTCTCTGTGTTTCAAGGAAAAATGCACTTGTGGTTACATGAACAGTTCAACAGTGACCTGCTGGAACAAGTTACCCACAGTGCCAATACAGATCAGGCACAACTGTGTCAAGTGTCTGTTCCAGTCCTTCTAAGCGAAGGTAAGGCAGGCCTTCGCCTTTAAGTTACTTCTTACTTGATTTCATGTTGTACACTGGTCTTGCCCCCTGCCAGCCCCACACAGTAGGTCCAGGCTCACTCCAAGGGGGAACATCTCACTCAGACACTAATTCTAGCCCTGATAAGGTAACGCACACCTAGCACTGTCCCCAAGCCACCACAGTGAGTCCCTACCCTTGCTTTTGCTCTAGCATCAGTTTATTTCTGGGTCCCAAGAAGACTCTTACTTTCAGTCACTTCCAAAAATTGGCTTTGAGTCTACTTCCTCCTCTTCTCAGGCTGTGGTTTCACAACTGCTTTAACTCCACGAAAGTGCAGGATGCTGCTGCCAGGGGTGTCTCATCTTCCTGCATCCCCACCATCTCTCCAGGATGGTCAGTGGACTGGCATCCAGCACAAGGTTGGAGAGGCTGGGAGACCTGAGCTTGTTCAGCATGGGGAAGAGAAGGTGAAGGAAGAGGCTATACCTGCTGTCCTCCTCTACATAATGGGCTACATTAGAGAGAAGATGGAGCCAGAGGTGAACAGTGACAGTGTATAAGGCAGGGGACACAAGCTGCAGCAAGGTAAATGCAAATGAGATATAAGGAAAGTAATATTCACAGGGAGGTGAAACACAAGGACAGATCACCGTGTGAGGCTGTGAAACTGCTTGTCCTTGGAGGCATCCAAAACCTGGCTGGACGTGGCCCTGAGCAACCTGAGCTAGATTCCAGGCTGGTGCTGCTGTGAGCAGGTGGTGGGATTGGATGACCTCCAGAGGTGCCTTCCAACCTAAATTATTTGACTTTTCTGATAAAAATGACTGTGAAACTGTGCTCTCAGGAGTCCTTTTCTCCACTCGCACTGCAGGTTTGCACTTCACTCTGCAGAGAGACCTTCTTGTGCCTCTTACCACATGACTCCACAGGCTTTATCCCTGAAGCACTCAGCCCCTTGGGAAGGTATCATCTCCCTCATCCTCTGGCATGACCCAGCAGATCCAGCACAAGGCAATCAGACAGCCTCCCTCCTGGCCGCCCAGACACAGGCTCTGCCAGAGCACAGCACACAATATGCACACTGGGAACAAACAAATCTGGTGGACCATCTGCCATGCTCCTAGCAGGCCACAGCCACGGCAGCCGGCACGCACCGCTCTGTGGGGCTGCCTGAGCTCAGGCTTGCAACACTGCACAGGACTGTGCTTTTGTCCTCAGAGATTTCAAGTTTCCAGCACTGATCGTGGTCTCAGTAGGGGTCCATGTAACTGCCTTGATTTCTCTAGACCTGCCTGTAATTAGGACCTGCTATGATATGCTTTTTAAAAGCCTGTGTGGGAGGGGAGAAGGAAAATGGTGAACTTTGGAAGCGGCAAACTTGAATGGGCTATTTCAAAATTAGAAGTAAGTTGCTGCCAAAGAAACACTTGATACTGTCATTTTCCTTCACATATCTCCGTTAAGATGGTAAGTTTTCAGATGTGCCCCTAGTGGGGCATTCAAGCAGTTGAGATTAACTCCATTTTCTTCCTCGGAAATGCAAGAAGCACAGCTGCGGGTGTCTCAACGGGTCTGACCCTTTGCTGTCTAGCCTCAGGACAAGGTAAAGCATCTCCAAAGATGAACTCGTGTGATTGCAGTGGGGAGAGCTGTCTGTAATTATTGACAAAATCCTTTAGCACAGAAGAACAGAGTTTGGAAAATGTTCAAATGCATGTTAATTTGTTCTGTACATTTACTTTTTTTTATTATCTGAGTAGACTTATGTTCTGTTTTCTTGTGCCATGAATAAACAATATATGTGAGTGCGTCTGAGAACAAATGTTGACAGTTCTCTACCTTTCATCTGGGAAAATCGCATTCCTTTCTGTGTCTGTTTGCAATTGTTCCCTCCAGAGAACTGTAAGGAAGAGGAAGATTCAGTGAACCTGTTGCTTCTGTGTGGTCTGAACATACTCTGTGTTAGATCTTTCTTTTGGTAATGGTTGGTTCTTTCACCAAAGAAAAGCCCTCTGTTTCTGCAGGTTTAAAATGTCTGCATGCCTCTTGCACGCCTAGGTGATCCATAAGAGATTTAAACCCTATAAACTGCCCAGGGGGTGTCAACTTCTGCACATGCCCTGTGGAAACACTTTCTTCTTTCAAAACCCTCCTTAAAAAACACATCACTTCTGCCAAGATGCCTCTAGATCTCTCTGAAATGGCTACAAAATTGGAGACTGGCCACTTACAGAAATACCCAGCAGAGTGAAAACTAGTTTATTATTTAGCTTGATTTTAAACCCCATAAATCTACCATCACCTGTGTATTAGGCTGATTGCTCCAGAATTTGCATTGTCTTCTCTTCTCCCAGAATCTCATTTTTTGTCCCATCTACTATCTGTAGTGATTATTATGTACTTAGACACCTCAGAAACAGATAGTATGGGATACTGCAGGTAATAAAATGTGGGACTCTTGGACAGGCTGCCACGTGCCAGGCGCCACAGCAGAACACATTAACTGCAAACTCCTGCAGTTAGGAAATGCCAGGATAAAGGTGGCTGTGCTGTGCTTTTTGGCCAAAGGTAGGACTGCTGGAGTCCTGTCCCACTGACACTGATTTGACATTACATTTCTCCAGAGGCAAAACTGGAACCCCCCTGTTCCTGTACCCAGCTGCCGTATCTTGCCCCTGGGCTGTGCTCTGCCTCCCCTTCCTGTCATACCTGGTGTCTTCATACCATTGATAATGAGAATATTGAACCAGCCTACATCCAGAGCACACCCCTGACAGAACACAATTTCTTCTTAATGGTGGATCACTAAAACCTTCGAAATGGTTTCCAATCTTGTACCAGTCATAGAGTGCATATTTCTGTACCTTATGTAAGAATATGCCATGGTAGACAATAACGCCTTACTAAACCTAAATATAACCTAGCTATTGCTTAGCTAAACTGTATTTAGCTCAACTATTTCCTAATGACAAGGCTTGTTACTCTGCCATTGGAGGGGATTAGGTTGGTCTGATGTGGTTTGTTTTTGACAAAGCCATTTTCATTTTGTCATCCTGTTTTTTTCTTGATATTTATCATCTTATTGTTTTCTAGATCCTTTACTAATATTTCCAACTTTTTTCCAAGAACTGGAGTTGGGCTGAGTGGCCTATAATTCCCTAACTCTTCTATTTTTTTTAAAGAAAAAATACATTTTATTCTTTTCCAATGCTCTGTAAATTTATTTCTTTTTTGGTTTTTTTTTTAAGGTTGGCTCATTTTCACTTAGAAGCGCAGTCTTCTTTGCCCCTTTGCAGGGGCTGGGAGGAACCGGGGAGCTCAGAGGGTTACGGGGTGTCCATAACTGGGATGGAGAGATGGGGAAAGCTGTAAATGTCAGGAGATTAATGTGAGGGTGACCCACACACACACACTTTTTCTCTCCACTTCCCCAAAATACTGCTTGAGTAGGAATTATGCACAAGTGTCAAATTCATGTCTGTTTATGTAGAACTCATTATAATCAGTGCTGGCAGTGTTAACCCCTCCAACTGAAGGCTTTTAATTAGTAACAGATTAACCACTGTGGAAATACACCTGAATAGCCACCTTCTGTTGTTGATGTGAACATGCTTTACTAACCCACTGTAATCAATGAGTCAAAGGTAAACAGTAGGTATTGCCAAGTATAGAGTTTTCTGAAGGATTCATTGTCTCCCCAGATCAAGAGTGCTGCTGGTCAGCCTATCAACAGAGTGAGGCAGAGGCTGATCAACTGTACTGAAGGGGGAACTGATCCTGCCTCTGTATGTACGTAAGGATCTCTTGCAGCAATTGTCATCTCTCCAATGTGGAGAGGTGACAGCCTTTGGAACAGCCTGCAATGAAATAACAAGAAGTAATCCTCACCTTTTGAATGTGAGACATGGGTCTATGATGAAGTACTTGTAGGTATGAACTGGTTTTAAGAGCATTGCCCCCTGAACAGACAAATCCCTGACACTTTTTGCTGAGCAGACAAGAGTGTTCTCCCAATTTCCCAAGAGGAAAATATCTCCCAATACTGTTGTGTAAAGATGGTGGAAAGACCATGCACCATAGGCAGGTCCAAGCAGACTGGCAGGCTTGTCCTCTACATTGCTGTCCCAGCAGATGGATAAATTAGGCATAGCGATTGACTCTCATCTTTAATCAAAGAGAAGCAAAATAAAATAAATCTTGTTCAGGCAGACAACTGTCTGTCCTCGGTCTAATCCAAGCAGCCCATGAGAAGACACTGTGAATTGTGCGGGCACAGCAGAGCAGGAATTGTCTTGTTGAGCTGAGCTTGGGGTTGTGGTGGCAGCCAACAGTGATGCTCGCACCAAGCAGGCACAGAGAGAGAGGTTGCAGTCGTCCCTGGAGAATATGAAGGTTCTTAGCTAAGAATGATGCATTATTAACTTATTTTTCATCAAAACAAGAAGGAACTGCCTGGGTCTGGACTGATGAAATGCCTTGTAGGTAGGCAGACCCTTCCTAAAGTATGTATGGGACATACACAGAAGTATGTCCAGGCACTGCTCACCTGCTTCAAATAGCACAGTTTCACTTCCCAGAAACACCCAACAAGCACAGGCTGCTTTGATGAATACTTTGGTCCCACTCATTTTCCTGAGCAGGTCCATTTGCTCATGCCAATTGGACAATCTTGGGCTACACAAATATTTGCCACTGCTCAGAAAAAGAAACCTACAACAAAGATTGAAGCATTTAAGTGACTATATACTTTAAAATATCATGGAATACTTCACATGCATGTAGTCAAAATCTTTATTCACAACCACTAAAAGTTGCTGTTTGTATTGATAAGGAGACTAGTGGCAATATCTGGCACTTGTATGCATAATTAGGGTAACCGAGTGAATATTTTGGCACAAGTTTAGTTTCACTTCCTTGTATTTATGACATGCTTAAACCAGTATCACCTTACACACACTACATAATCGCCCATCTGCTCTGGAAATGCTGTACAGTGAAAGTTATTAGTTCTTGAACCTCAACTTCAAGCTTCAAATATGCTGTGGTGATCTGTTAAACTCGCAGAAAAGTATGGAAGTACACATGGGAGAGAATGGGAAGAAAACCAGCAAGGTTTGGTCTGAAAAAAGTATGTATAGTTTCAGTGAAATTTAGTATGGAAAAGATTCAGTATGAACATTTACTGAAAACATAAATAACAATCATAGAATCATAGAATTATAGAATACCTCGTTAGAAGGGACCTCAAGGATCATCTGGTCCAACACCCTGTACAGCTGAATCTTAAAAGCGTCCAATGTTGGGGGAATCCACCACTTAGCCGGGGAGATTATTCCAATGGCTGATTGTTTTCATGGTGAAAAATTTTCCTTTTGTGTCCAGTTGGAATCTTGCCAAAATTAACTTGTACCCATTACCCCTCATCTTTTTCATATGACTCCTAGTAAAAAAAGGAGTTTTTGTCTTCTTTGTAGCCACCCTTTAAATACTGGAACATGGTGATAAGATGTCCCCTAAGCCTTCCTTTCTGAAGGCTGAACAAATCCAGTTCTCTCAGCCTTTCCTTTCATATAGCAGGCTTCCCAGTCCTTTGACCATCTTTGTGGCCCTTCTCTGGACTCTTTCTAGCCTGTCCACATCTTTTTTGTATAGCGGGGACCAAAACTGAAGACAGTATTCCAGGTGTGGCCTGACAAACACTGAGTAGGGTGGGACAATGACTTCCCCACTCAGTTTGGTATCATCAGCGAAATTCATCAGGATATACTTGATCCATCATCCAGATCACTTATGAAGATACTAACCAACGTTAGGCCCAATATTGAACCCTGGAGGACCCCTCATGTGACAGGTTGCCAGTTTGAAAAGGAGCTGTTTACCACCACCCAGCATGACTGATCAATCAACAATGATTGGTGACTGAAAAGCAGTATCTATTCACCCCTGGTGCATAAGACTTTTCTCAGTACATAAGCTGTAAATAAAAAGGAGAAATCTCTCTGGGAAGGAGGTGAACTGGATGATCTACAACATCCAACAAGAGGAAACACAGATTTTTCAAAGCTGTTTTTACTGATAATTTCATCTTATTTAATCCTTTTTCTTTAGTAAGAACAGAATTAACATGGAACTATTTTATAGCTGGGCAGCAAACCTGTTGGTGCTGAGGACCCACTGTCTCCACTAGACTTGTTTCAGGGGAGTTTCCCTTTTGGACCAGGTGTCTCCCAGCACTGAGTAGACATGCTGGGAGACCCTGGAAGGTTTCGCCCTATCCAGCTTCACCCAGAGGGGAGCTGGCTCCCACCCCAGGGCTCTAATGTCCATGCAGCCTGTTATTCCTATCCTAAAGGCATCCCACGTTTCTGACTGGTTTTCTTTTGTTTAGTGCTTAGTCCTCTAGTCAAGAGAAAAGTAAACTATCGTGCATAATTCAGCACTTTATCCCCATCTCTAAAATATCCACGGAGAAAGGAGGAGCTGAAGGGTTATTTATGAAATTGTTTTGCCTCTTGGCTCAGATTTTCTTCTGGCAGGTTATCTTCTTTCCCGTCTATTCATCTGTGCTTTATCAAGTGGGGTGAAAAACCCGCTGGTATTTCCCAGGGAAGATAACTGCAGAGGAAGGCCCAGCAGCTGATCACCCTCGCCCAGGATGTTCATAATACATTGTTCTCCCAGAGATAATGAACTTGTTTGGTGATCTGCAGCAAAATCCTGTCCCTCAGGGAGTTCACCAAAGCTTCTCTCCAGTTGATGTCTAGCAATCTGTGGTGGTTTGATGCTGGCTGAATGCCATGTGCCCACCAAAACCTCTCTATCGTTCCCCCCCTCAAACGGACAGGGGAGAGAAAATATAACAAAAGTCTCATGGGTCAAATAAGGACAGGGAGATCACTCAGCAGTTACCACCATGGACAAAACAGACTCAGCTTGAGGAAATTAGTTTAATTTATTACCATTCAAACCAGAAAAACAACTTCCTCCCACCCCTCCCTTCTTCCCAGGCTTAACTTAATTCCTGATTTCTCTACCTCCTCCCCCCGAGCAGCAGAGGGGAGTGGGGAATGGGGGTTATGGTCAGTTCATCACACGTTGTGTCTGCTACTTCTTCCTCCTCACACGCTTCCCCTGCTCCAGCCTGGGGTCCCTCCCATCTCAGACAGTTCTGCATGAATTTCTCCAGAGTGAGTCCTTCCCATGGGCTGCAATTTTTCATAAACTTATCCAGTGTGGGTCCCTTCCACAGGGTGCAGTTCTTCAGGAACAGACTGCTCCAGCATGGGTTCCCCATAGGTCCACAAGTCCTGCCAGCAAACCTGCTCCGGCACGGGCTTGCCATGGGTCACAGCCTCCTTCAGGCACCCACCTGCTCTGGTGTGGGGTCCTCCATGGGTTGCAGGTGGATATCTGCTCCACCATTAACCTCCAGTAGCTGCAGGGTGACAGCCTGCCTCACCGTGGTCTTCACCACAGGCTACAGGGCAATCTCTGCTCTGGCACATGGAGTATCTCCTCCTTGCCTTCTTCACTGAGCCTTGTGTCTGCAGTTGTTGCTCTCCCATAGTCTCACTTCTCTGTTCTGCTGGCACAGATTTTCTCCGCCCGCCCCCCCCCCCCTTAATATGCGATCACAGATCTTCTACCACCATCGCTGATTAGTTTGGCCTTGGTCAGTGGTGGGTCCGTATTGAAGCTGGCTGGCATTGGCTGCGTTGGACATGGGGGAAGCTTCTGGCATCTTCTCACAGAAGCCACCCCTGTAGCCCCCCCGCTGCCAAAACCTTGCCGTGCAAACCTATTACACAATTGAAGATAGAAAAGCTTATGTTTTCAGTGTTTAGATGTTTGTGTTAATGTCTAAAGAGAACAAAACGTCAGCTTTTCACACTTTCTCTCTAGAATGAAAACGGAAAGAAGAGTCAGTAAATGTGTATTTTGTGTCAGCAGCGTGTACTAAAAATGTCATTTAATCTTTCCCAGAATCAGAAATTGAGTTTCTCTTTGCACAGACCAAGCAAGTCTTCATTTCACTGTGAGCTGTTCATGGCTCACTGGCGCGCCCTTACTCCCCATCCGTGTTCCACCTAGTCTGTGGTGCATCCTGACTCCCAGAGGTAACCCAGCCTCAGCAAGGGCCAAGGGAAGCTGCTCCACCCTGCCAGCAGAGTGCAAAGGGTGGGGGGGCAAGAACTCATCTGGGTACCACAGCTCACAGGATGCACTGCACTTGGTCATATGGATGCAGAAACATGCTTCCAACTCATACCAGAGAAAACATTTTATTTTAATTTTCCTGAGTGAGATCTCTGCCAGCTTATAGCTGTAGCCATTAAAAATACACTTTTTGATGTAATTATATTGGTTTTGCTGAATAGATTGCTTCAACTTAAATCTTTTTCACTTGTCCCCTGGTATTTTTATCGGCATCTGGATTACATTTGGAGATTGCACTGTTGTATTTGGGAGGATTACGCAAGCTTGAATGCTGTTTTTCTATCGGGGCTTCTCCATTGTGGAATGTTTTCTGCAGAATCAGAAATACTGGGACATTCTGAAAAAAAATGAAGCAGCTACAGTTTATAATGATCTTCTTTATCATATTTAAATATTTTGCCATTACCTTTGTATTTGTTCTACATTCTTCTTTCTGAAGAGAAGTACTGACTGCAATGTTTCTAGTTATTTGTAGTACATGTTAAGTACTGTATACAACTACATGTATAGTATATAACTGTATAATTATAATTCTATCAGATGTAAAATCTCCATGGTGATTGTGAATTATGAATTCTTTTTGGAAGTCCCTGGTGATAATCCCCTGCTGGGTCTTATTGTGCAAGTATCTGACAGTGAAATGCCCATGCACTCTTCAACAGCTCTTCAATGAATTTCTCAACAATTTTAAGAGTGTAATCATGTCTTTACAAATTAGTTACAACATTGCACTAGATTGCTTTTAAATAGGTGATCACCCACTAGAACTCCAGATACCCTTCCTTGGGAAAAACTTTCCTGCTTCAAGCATCTTTAGGCAAGTACGAAAACTTTTAGAGTTAAAACTATATGTAGCATTAGAAATTTGGCACTTTTTAGGATTTTCCAAAGCTTTCAGGTGGATTACTGGTATTTCTAGTATCAATATAGCTGAGAACCACATGCCCATTCTATTTATAATTGTATGTGTGCAAATCGAGATCTTTTAGAAGTACCCTTCACATCATTGTTGCTGCAAATGATAGAGTAAAATTGGCCAAGCTATCTGATTTCTATATGCTTTCTTACAAATGTGCTGTAGGTCCACGTTTCTCAAAGCGTGACTGCACTTGTGTGTTCATAAATGTTCATCAGTGTTCACTATGTTGCAGCTAAAAACTGCATGTTGCATCTCTCTGAAAAGCCAAAGGCTCTTATCTCTGGAGTATATATCACACCACACTTCGTGGTTTAGAAAGCTCTCAGCATTTTTATGGGTCCACATAAAAGACTCCAAGTGCAGGATCAGGGGGAGGCCACAAGCTCTCAGAAGATGATGCTTTCCTCCAAGGTGTCCCTGAGTTGGAGTCTTTGCTCACAGAACGTGCTGCTGAGCAGGGGGGTAGTATCGCACAGTACCCCCAGGACGTCCCTGGCACTCCAGAGGTGGCTCAGCACAAGCCTGGGATGGCTGGGTGACATCAATGAGTGACACCTGGCAGGACTGCACCTACTGTTCTTGCATTGTGCTTCCCGCAAATGAGAAAAACGTTGTTGACAAGAATTATCACTTTGTCTATAGGATCAAAACTTTCAGCTTCATCAGTGATTTCCTTATACATTTTCTGCTTTTTGCAGTTACTGATCCACTGCTCAGTTTTGGTGAAGTGCCAAAGGTCACTAGAGAATGCGTCTGCTTCATAAACATCTTCACATCTGTAGCAGCTGCAGCCACTTAGCTGTGAGCATGACATCTCCCATATTTAATTTTATAAAAGCATTTTATGAATAATTTATCAGCTTAATGAGATGACATAAGCTTTTGCCTATCTTCTTTTCCTCAGCTCTCTGGCAAATTAAAGAAAAAGCTTTTTGGTGTTCAGCTCAGTGTGGCAGATCTCTTACCCAATATTAGCACTGCGAAGGCAGTGGAAATGCTGATGGGAAGAAGAAAATGTTTCAGAAAATATTGTTGTTTGAGTTGCATTGTCAGGCTGGTCTGTACCTTTGTGATGATCAGCTTCACCCAAACTACTGAGCAGGAGGGATGGTAGCAGTGAAGGATCCCATGAAGCCAAAGAGCATTATAGACACTGGAGTTTCTGAGCTGGCACTCAGAAAGTGCTGCGGATCAGGAAGGCCCGGAGGGCGAGGGCGTTTGTTACTGACATGATGTTGCTTTCATAGAATCATGGACTAGTTTGGGTTGGAAGGGGCTTTTGAGGTCATCTTGTCCACCCTCCCTGCCATAAGCAGGAACATCTTCAACCAGATCAGGTTGCTCAGAGCCCCACCCAATGTGACCTTGAATATTTCCAGGGATGGGGCATCTACCACATCTCTGGGCCACCTGTGCCAGTGTTTCACCATCCTCATAATAAAAAATTTCTTCCTTATACCTAGCCTAAATCCACCCTTTTATAGTTTAAAACCATCATTCCTTATCCTCTCACAACAGGCCTTACTAAAATGTTTGTCCCCGTCTTTCTTACAAGCCCCCTTTCAGTATTGAAAGACCGTAATAAGGCATCCTGGAGCCTTCTCTTCTCCAGGCTGAAGAACCCCAACTCTCTCAGCCTTTCCTCACAGAAGAGATGTTCCATCCCTCTGATCATTTTTGTGGCTCTCCTCTGGACCTGCTTCAACAGGTCCATGTCTTTGCTATGCTGAGGACTCCAGAGCTGGATGCAGTACTCCAGGTGGGGTCGCACCAGAGCAGACTGGAGGGGCAGAATCACTTGCCTTGACCTGTTGGCCACGCTTCTTTTGATGCAGGCCAGGATTCGGTTGGCTTTCTGGGCTGCAAGCGCACATTGCCGGCTCATGTCCAGCTTTTCATCCACCAGTACCCCCAGGTCCTTCTCCAGAGGGATGGTCTCAATTCTTTCATCCCCCAGCTGTATTGATACCAGGAGTTTCCCATATTGCTATGGTCCTGTTGTGAGATAGAAGGAATTCACCTCCCTCTGGTAAAGGTTTTTGGTTTCAGCTGGGTGCCTTCCTAGGCCCACGGAAAAATGCTTCTTAGATTTCTATTCTATTCAGCTCATCCTGCCATCTGCCTAAACCTCTGCCATGTTAGCAGCTGCCTGTGCAACCCATGATTTTTGTCTTTCCAGCACAATTCCTAAGTTTTGACTTTAAGTTGTATGGATACAAGCTGTAAAAAACTACTCTGAGAACTCAGTCTTATTCCAACTTCAACCACAGATATTCATAGACTTGAGAGAAGTAACACCCAGCATTTTTTCAAAGTAAAACCAAGGTGCCTTCCCAAAGGCAAATGTAAAGATACCTGCACAGGGGGTCTTGAGACACGTTTGTCAGTGCCACATTAACTTCTGTATTTCCTAATACCTAAACAGACAGTTGTGCAAATTCAGCATTGGTTCACCTCAATTTTCAGCTGACATTGGTTCTATTTTGTTTGCTACTGTTTACAAGATGGTGGTCACAGACGTGTAGCAAACAGACCCAGCTGGTCTTGACCATTACCACATGTAACCTTGGCTTACACAGATACCTCCAGAACCATCCGGCCAGAGTGCCCAGTGTGCACTGATATTAGCAGGCAAAGGTTATCCTATGTCTTTTGGTGAAGAGGAATGGCCTGAAATATCTCTTATTCAGTAAAAATATATTTTCATGCCTACTTTCACTGTTAACCTTGTTTTGCTTATACTGAGAAGACTAGTATGGTTTTGTTCTGCCTCCTGACTTCATACTTTCTACGTTCCTTTATGACATCTTAGAAACTCACCCAGCTTTTGGGAGATGGTGGCCATGGAGGTGACTGGAGATGGCAAGCTAAAAGGAGCAGCTGGGCATCACTGCCAGTGGTCCCTTTGGGCCCCTGAAGGTTTCAGTTTGTGGAAGATCTGGTGTTCAGTAGCTGTTTCCAAATCTGGCCATTTCTGGAGACATTTATTCCTGCTCTAGTCAACTATTTCCAGTGCACAGGTAGAAGGTCAGAGCAGCAGAGCTCTTTGAGTCTGTCCTGTTCTTCATATTACTTCAGCTGTTGAACAGTGTTATAAACCGAGACTATACCATAAACATTAACCAGACCAGAGACATATAATCATTCTTGAGGAACAGCAAATAATGTAGATATTGCCTGTGTTTCTTTTTTCACAAATGTCAAGGGACTTTCTACTTAGAGGAAGGTCAGCTGCATGGTGAATAGGGAAGAGCCTCTGACAGGGCCAAATCCTCCTGTCAAAACTCGTCTTCATCCAAACATGTTGTGTCAGATTGCCGAGAGCATCTCCTGAAGTTTTTGCTGAATCTACTAAATAGTTTCTCCCCAGATACGTTTTAGATGCAAAATTAAAACATTTAGTTTTGACAGTTTCTGAAATGGAAAAGTATTTTAAAAAGCTTCTTTCAAATTTTGACTGACTTTTATAGTACCTCCCCCAGCTCAGTAATGCATAGCTTTTCAGGTGGGATCAGACAAAACATGCTGATCACTTGGAGAACCTTTCAGCTCATTCACTAAGAAAATGAAGAGTGGTTTTTTTATGATGTTTTTCACTCAAAGGGCAAATATGAAATTGGTTAACACCAGTCTGGCATGGTGTTTTGTTCACACTGGGGTAGATCTGGGGATGAGACTGGTGAGGATTAAGAAAGGGTGTGGAGGACTATAAACAGGCACCAACCTGCCTCCAAGGGGAAGTGCTCCCATCCCACGCACACCCACTTCAGCAGCAGCTGAGTCCTGCTGCTGCTGACTGAAACTCCTGAATGTCATGAAAGCACAAGGAATAGATGACACAAATGATGGATGCATGGAAAATTCTGGTAATTAATTGCTATGAAATATTATTCATGGTGTTGCTTTTAAGAAACCTGTTTCAGTTTTGCTTTTTTCCTGCATTCTTCAGGTGTGTTTGAGGACAACAATATTGATGGGTGTGAAAGAGCAGCTGGTCCCATGTCTGAGATGGAAATCAGTCACCTCAGTCAGTCAGAGGTGACTTCTTTCGGACTCAGGTAGTATAAGCAAAGGAGGGTGATCTAGCAAGGTGAAACGTGCAGTTATTTGCTCAATAAATTAAATTCACATTTGAAAAACAGTATAGGAAGAAGGCTGTGGGTCTGGTCAGGATCAAGAAGGGAAATTTCCAGTAAAATAGAGGTGGAAGATAACCAACAAGAAACCACAGATAGCCCATGAGATGAACTACAGTGTGGAATCTGCAGGTGTCTAAAGCACATCATTTATAGCCTCTTTTGTCCTTAGACCTGAAACACAACACTGTGTTAAAGATCCCAGCTTCCCTCTGGTAATAACCAGCTGGTAGTGTTCTTGTAGTTGGTGAGTTGTGAACAATTTAGCCATCTTTGACTGTCTTTTGGTTTTGCCTATGCATAAAGCAAACCATGAGGGCCAGGGACTGATTGAGAGACAGTAATGTTGTCTAGAGCATCTCAGTGGATGGACACCTGCAGTGGCTGCTGCACATCCTTATTCCCTGTGTTGCTGTGCTTGTCAGTCCATGCAGCAGCAGGGAGGAAGATGAGGGGAGGTGATGGACAGTGGCTGGTGGATTTTTCCACTGAAAGGAAATGGGTAAATCCAATTTTAGTAGCACAGAGTGCAAAGAAAGGCTGAGCATAACATGTCCTTTTTATTGCTTCTTAAATCAAGGGTGGTGGGCCACAAGGGTTTCGGAATTGAAATGTGGTGTTTTTAGTGATATGCTGTTCGGAGTAGCAGCTCATTGACACTGGGCAGGGGTGTCCTTCATTGCTTCTGAACTGACTGTTGTCTGAAATGATTAATAACAAACATTTGGAGTAAGGAAATGAACTGTCACTTCAAATCCCTCTATAGCTTCTTAGGTCTCTGGTCCTCAGGATTTCCCCAGAAAGCCTTCTGGAATTCTGCACTAGAATCTGTTGGGAGGACCTAATTTCCTCTTCATTCCTGTTTCTGTCGAAGAGAAGCGGTTGTTTCCCTGGGGAGTTTCATAATTCTTGGACTCACTTCCAGCCATCCCAGGGTGGCCACATTGCACTGGCTTGGGGTCACAGGGCTGCCTCTGTTACAAAACCCTCTTCCTCCTGTAGGTGCTGTTTGCTCACCCCGACTCTGTTCCCTGCCAGAAGCTCAAGTTGTAAGGAATAATTGCTAAGTAAGTGCGACATCCTAGTACCATTTAGAGGTGTTGAGGATACCACAAAGTCAACCTTTTTGCCTTGAACTCCAACAGGAATTCCCATGTGTTTGTTCCAGCACGTTGTGATGACAGTGAGGGCTCTTTTTAATATTTGCAGATCAGCTACCCAGATCTTCCACACATTTTGACCTGTCAGCACACCACTGCCCAGGTATTGCAAATACAAGCTGCTTTATGCAGAGGTAATCGTCTCAGAGTGAAGGACTCTGGGTCCAAATGCAGGTAATTATTACTGCAGTAGAAGTGTTATGCAGAGTCATCCAAAGTTGAAAGTTGCTTATAGATGATTAGTTAAAAAAGCAACTACTGGTAGTGTCCCCATATGGCATAATCATAAAATCTTTTGAGACTTTTGTCCTGACAGTGTCCCATATGTATCATGAATATATACACAGCCAAGTATGCTGTACACTCCCAATTCTTCTCAGCTAGTGATCCCAAATTCAGATGATATAGGAAGAAAGAAATTGAGAGAGTGGAAAGTGAGTGTATATATGCAAAATTCTTCCAAAAAAGAGCAGTTATTGCTAAGTAGCTTTGCTTTTTCATCTTGAAGAAGGCAGGGCTTTAGGATGGATACTTCTGAGCTAGATATAAGAAGGGAGCTGAGAGATGTGTTCAGAAGGAAGATTGATTTGGCTGGTGGATCTGAACACAACAAGAATGTAAAAAGGTGGAAGTATTAATAACATCAGTGTGTGCATCTGTGTGTATGTTTAGACAGGTAGGCAGTGGGTGAAAGCTGGACTGTGGCAGGAGTCTTTAGCTGTAGCAGAAACCTTAGGCAGTTGTCCCAGGAGGTGAAACTCTCTTCTTCCTTACCTGAGCTGCCCCTGCAGTGTCAAATGGCCTTCCTGAGAAGGGTTACATGTTCTCAGAGGTGGCAAAGCATCTCTTTTCCTTAAACATTTCCATCTTAGTTCTGTTTCACAGTTTTGTCTTTTTGTTTAATTTCTAGGTAATCACGGATTTGATTTTCAGCCTCAGAAAGTTTTCTGGAAGTTTCTAGAAATAGTGTTTGTATGACACAGCCTCTGAGCATCATCCAGAAGCTTGTGGAGCAGTGACGTTTGGTCATCTACTACTTTCACAGTCATTCAGTAGCTGGAGGAAACACTGAAAACCCTCATGGATCTCGTGCTGCTCCAGCCTCTGTGTACCTGACTCCATGTGGCTACCTTTGTGCCTCTCTGTGGTATTTGTAATGCTCTGGCAAGGCCTGCTTATAGAACGTAATGCAAAGTTAGTGTTCTTGGGGACTACTTGGGATGAACCAGGTTTTCAGACTGTCCCTGCCTTCTTTTGCAGAACATTGCTGTTTATGGTCACTGTAGTGGTCAGATAGGGGCTGATGTGGGGTTGCAGCATAGGACTTGGTCAGCAACACACCCTGAAACAAGACTGTACTAATTTTCTTCTGGGACCATTAGCTTCTCTGAATAAGGTAAGTAACACTGGATATGAGACTCTACCTGTGAATTTTCCAAATGGTCAAGTACTGCTATTGCCCCATGTTGTCATCCTCAGCATGCTTTCATTACCACCTCTCTCTTTTCTTCTTACTGGTCTATTTACCCTTCCCTCCCTCTTCGCCCCTGTCCCTCCCAATCTCTCAGTCACCTGCACAGAAAAGGTCCTGATCTTCATTCTCCACGTTAACACCAATCCTTTCATGCCACTCAGATCCCTGCCCTCCAACCCCATCAACAACCAGAGGTAGGATGCCTGCTTTGGGGTCCATTCATACAAAGCTTCAGATCTGCTTTTGAGTTTCCTGATTCTCTCTGCAGGTTTTCTGCTATGAGACTCCCTGGATCTATTGCTTCCTACGAGGCCTCTACTCTGACAGGCTCTATGTGCTGAAGTACAGGGAGCCATTTTCTCTTTACCAAAGAAATAGATACCCTAGCTATCTACCAATGATGAGAACCAGTCCTTCCTAAAATTCCTGCAGCTTTCTATAATTTGTTCTCAGTGATCCATGTTTGCCTCATTGCTGTTTCTTTGAATTTCTTTGAAATTTTTACAGCAATGAAAACCTCATCTGCCTTCTTAGCTGGCTAAAGAAGAGCTTCTTTGTACAGGGTAGATTGTCATTGCCATAGTGAGCTGTGTCAGCTGTGCATGAATGAATTAATCTATTGAATGAGTTCATCTATGGTGCAGATAGCTAATATGAGACTAATGTCCCTAGCTACAAAAATCTAACAGTATCCACAGCACTTTCAGAAGGACCCCATCATATTCATGTGACCTTTACTGCTTTTTACACTGTTTTTATGTTGTTTGAACAGGCTTAAACAGTGAGCACACTGTTATACATTAAACAGAGCAAATAAAGTTATTACAGTAGCTGTGGAGCAAGCAGTGACAATATTGCTCTTCTGGACACAGATAAATACTTGATGCATGCCAGCACAAGAAAGCAGAAACAGACCATGTAGAACATTCCTGGGTCCCAATGGTTCTGCTGTTTCTTGCTGTCCCACACAGTTCATGCCAGAAATGAAGGGTGATAGGATTTTCACACAGCTTCTCTTGGACAGAGGCTGGAGGCTGTAGCAAATACTCTCCTTCCCCTGCTTTTCTCATTCAAAGCCTTCAGAGGAAAGCCAACAGCAACATGGGTCCAAATTCAGACACATCAAGTAAAGCTGTTTTCTTCATGAATCCTGAAAATCCTGACAAGTTACAATACTAGTTGTGTGTGACAGATGCAACATTTCTTTCTGAGACAGCTTTTCTAAATTGCAACTCATGCTTGAAAAATCAATCTCTTCTTTTGAAGTGTCACTTTTATTCTCTTTCCCGTGTCTGGTTGCTGGAAAGGGATAATATTTCAGTTAAAGGATGTAAAATTATTTACGTCCCAAACAATTCCATTTCAAAATCTAGAGAAATTTTAAGACTGATAAAAATCATAATTACAGTCAAAGGAGAAGCCAACTATATTTTATGTGGTTCTTTGACTAATCTTAATGACAGACACTAAGCTGATCACAAATATCAAATCATGCCAATTTTAGTTTCTTTCCTATCTGAGTATTTGAACTTTTCCTAGTTTACAGCTTTAGGATTAACTAAGCCTTTAGACCAAAGTTAGCAACATGGTGTTATTTTAGTTGGGGTATGATGTCTCCTTCAGCAGGACTGCTCTGGGGAAAATGCTAAAGTAATGATTCCCCCTGCCCCTCCCCACCATCTGTGCAAGATTCGGAAGTTATCACCTATGAGGGAATTGCAAACCTTGATGTTGCAGCCCATGGAGAGGAATCCTGGGAAGAAAAAGCCTCCATCCCATATAGGTCATCCAGCTCCCAGTAAAACTAGGGAAGGAGCACTTCTCCCTTGCAGAGTAAACCTTTAGAGGCAAAAGGGCTCAGCAAATAGACCTGTAGAGGCAAAAAGGCTTTTTCCGAGGCAAGTGGGAAATGCATTGCCCCCTTAATATTGTACAAAAATCAAGACACCGGACTACACTTGTATTGTCAAGGAATAGGTTTCTGGCCTGTTCTGTCCTCAAGTGTATATAAGCATAGCAACTGATAAAAATTTGTACTCCAATGAATTTTTTTCTATGCTTATATAGCATTTCATTCCAATGGGCCTTCTATGCCTCTTTCATTTTCATTTCTGTAAAATAAACAACAAGAGATTTACTATGTCTATGGGATTTCACCACCCAGGCAGGCAGCCACTCAATGCTCACAAGGCTCACTATAATTTTTACTCAGTTCAGTCCTCATTTGGGCTTCAACTGACATTTTGCCATCAGGAAAAACCAACATGATCCTGGGTTATTTTATAATGAAATTCTTTGTTCATGAGGCTTTTGAGAAACAGTGGAAAATGAAGCTAAAAGAAGCAAAATAGAAATCATTAGGAAATATCCAATGAATCTGTTTAGACAGTTATTTAAGTTTTTTTGACCACAGAAATCTTATTTCTGCAATGACATTTTTATCCTGTAACCAGATAGTTGGATTCACCAAGCAGTGACCATAATTACTGGTGCTCTGAAAGTTTTATTAGCTAGTAATATTCTGGGTGAAAGGCTAACATGAAAAGAATGGAAACTGATTTTCTTTAAGTCTGTAGTTTTAGGAAAGCTAGTTTTCTAAATTGTTTTTAAGTTGTTTCTGTCGTTACACTGAGGCCCTTGCATGTGTTCAGATCAGTCCCAGGTCAAACTGTCTTGTTTTTAGAAATGAAAAGAAATTAATAAACCCTCTATTTCCTTGGTGCAACTAGGAATTCTTCCCCTGAATCTTTACAACTTGTGGTTCAATGGCTGAGTGAGAGAGCTGCCTCATGTTTAGCTTATATCTAATTTGCCTTCCTTCTGTAATAGCACAGGAAATGCAACTGAGACCTAGATGGGAAAGTGACAAGTGTTCGAAGTTTTTAAGATACCTTTTTTTTAGTTTAAAATTGTTGATGTCATCCAAATAATTTAAAAGTTACGAGAGGACTTTCACACAACTCACCCCCCACCTATGCCACCTATGGACTACCAAAAATCCTTACACCAAGCAGCCTACAAGATGTGACATTAAATTGTTCGAAACTGATACTGCCAGGAAGAACAAATCCTGATGCTGCTTTCTCTCTTTCCCATCCATATGTCCATGCGGGCCTCAGCGAGGCTGTGCATGGGAGAGCAGGGACATTCGGGGAACCAGCATCTCAAGCTTGGTCTAATGCCATCTGCTGTTTTGGGAATGGGGGGCGTGTTTCTTCCATGTGAACTGCTTCATCATGGTCACCTTGACCACCTTCTGAACAGTCACAACACTTCAAAAAATTGATTTTTATGCCCTAAGGTGGATGTCCAGGGTTGCAGACTGTCCCTCACAAAACAGAACAGATAGTGCGTGCTTAGTTTTGGGCACTTTGTTCTTGAATGAGAGTTGAAGAAAGAACAGTGTAAAGGCACTGTGCATGCAGTGAATGTCACAGGCCCTGCAGAGGTTTGGAAAAAATGGCTGCATTCCTAAATTAGACAGAAGTTGTAGATTTCTGTTTCCTTTTTCAGTGCCATATTTAAAGGCTAAAATCAATCCCACCTGCAGAACAGGCAGTCAGTACATATTTACAGCTCCCAATGACTCCCACATAGCATGTAGGGATGCAAAATTTTGATGTAAATACGATGTACTTACCTAAAGACCACAGATGTACAAATGAAGGCTAACAAGTTTCATGGAAAACAGAACTAGCAATAGTTACAGTTTTAAATAACTATAAACCTGATGGCGTCCCTGTGTTACAAGCTGCCCCGGCATTGCCTGTACTGCCACACCTTTAAAGAAATATAGCTGGCAAGAAAATTCACTTGACTGTGCATATAATAGCTATTGGCTAAGCCAGAAGTTTTCCCAAGGGCTCATGAGAAATTCTTTGTTCGAGTTCTCAACCACCAAGGAGCTCCAGGTATTGCTAGAAACGACTCTTGCCAAGTGGGTTCCCAGTGCCTGGTTCTCTAAGCAAGGAAGCTGAGTGCATTGGCCTTCTCCACGGTCTTATGGAATTCCTTTAACACGTGTGGACCTAAGATCCCCAGATGCATTCCCTTCCTTGCAAGGCAATTGTAAAGGTGATACCTTAGTGAACTGAGAGGTACTGTAACCCTACAGAAAAGGGGGACTTGAAAAGACCTATAACAGAAAAAGACTCCAACATAACAAGCTGTTGTAGTACATTTTTAATATCCAATTTTATATTAATCAAAGGTAAATCATGGGGACTTTTTCGGACCCTTTCTGGTTTGGGGCTGTTTATGGTTATTATTTCAATAGGTGCATTTCAAAGAAGTCAAGAGAGTTCACAGTAACTTTAAAGAGCAGTATGTTATTTTTCGAATATGCCAGTTTGCCACCTACAACATTCCCTATTGCTGCTCATAAACCTGAATTTAGCTGAATGCCAGGTCAGACTGTTTGGAAATACAAAACATTACCACTTCTCAGATAATCTCCACCCCCACTTACAGCTGTCAGTAGGCAGTGCCAGGTCAGGCTCCCTCTGACTCTGGCAACAGCATTGCTGTCTCTGAGCACTTCAGTGATGCCTGTTTTCTCAGATAGGGCCTTGACACCAAAAGTAGCAGACACAGGTGATTAATGAAGGCATAAAGAGACCTGTCTGCTAAAATCTATGGGAAAAAGAGGTAAAACATTGTAAAGTTAATGCAGTCTAGTTTTACCCCTCATTATGCCCGCAGATCCTTCATGCCCATTATTCCTATATGGTAAGGGGAAGTGTTACTGTTTCAGTTAACAAGGGAAGTCACCTAGGTTCAAAATCCATATCCTTGGATTTTAGCTAATTGCCTGCAGGTACTGTGCTGGTGGAGGATGAGGAGAGGCTAGTTATCCCCTGAGAACACAGGGGCACAGCTTATTGGCAGTCCCTTCCATGTGCTGGCTCCAAGTTTTCTCTCCCTTGGGTCAGTATGTCTTAAGCGTAAGGAGCATCAGGATGTTGAAGTGTGACCAAGGGCTCCTTGTCCTCTTCAGAAAGATTTTACTCTCCCACCACTCTTCTTTCCATGTTGCTCCCAAAAATGTGAAGGCTTTGCAGTTTGCTGGTGTTATCTCAGCCCAGGGTGATATGTTTTCCTTTTAGCAGAATTTCAGCCAGAGCTGATTCTGGGTATCTACAGCTGGGCCACTGGCCTTTGGTTTTATGGCAGGCTTTCTGAACATCTGTATAGTTTTCACTTTTTCTGTTAAATCATCATGTTCTTGCTATACTCCCCCTAGTTATACCATGGAGCTAAAATTCCTGAGCAAATCAGCTCAACACTCCTGCTCTCTTCCAACTCTTTAAGTCCCTTTCCAAAAAACCATATAAATCTTCAACAAAGTCTTTGAACTTAACTGCTTATTTGAGAAATCACTGGCCTGCCTTTTAAAACTTTTTTGAGTGGTGGTTCTTACTTGCAGTTGTAGGGAAGTTACAAAAGCATAGCTGGAACTATTCCTCAGCTGAAACAGTTTTTCCACCCTCAGATAACTGCTTTTAACCCATAGGGCACCAAGTGAACTTGCACTATGTTCCGTAAGAAAATCTCACAGTTCTGCTAAGAAGATAATCAAGATTTTTTACAAAGGTTTCTATTTCAGATATCTAATATTTACATCTAAACAAAAAAATAGGGGTTGTTCCTGGTTTTCATTTTCCAAAGTGGGCAGAGGCGGGGGAGAAGAAATGAGGTAATATGAACAGTTTCCTATTTACTCTCATTCTTGCTTTCCCCCTAACGTCTCCCAAACAGTGCACAGTCAACTGCTCACCTAAACCTACTCGCAAAGCAGGGGAGCAATGAAGCAATGACTGTGCAAGCTGTATTAGTAGTTGTGGGTAAAGAGACTTATAGTTTGGCAGCCCTGTGCAGAGCTGAAATCCTTGGCTTGTCTCCAGCAGCAGAGGTTTGCCCCTTCAGGCACAGCTGAAACAAGTGATTTTATTTTCCTGAGAAAGAAAATTAGTTAGACAGGTATAGCTGACTACGGTTTTCCATAGAGCATTTTCCAAGCATTGCTGGTTTTCTTTCTTTAAAATCTGGAGGCAAGGGGATGATTATAGAGAAAGTATTTTGCATTAAGCACACCTTTAGGTCTTTGTGAATAGGTTGACCAGAAGTTGGGGTTCTTTGCCTGTAGGTCTGGGAAAAGGTCTGTGCTTGCCCACATGAAAGGCCCTACAATCTCTCACTGCAAATATGCACACTATGGTTTTCTCTCACCTGTATGACCTGGCAGGGCTTTCTCAAACCAAGCCACAATGGCAGAAGGGTTTAGTATTTCTGACTCAGCCTAGCCAGCAGCCAAAGCCCTCCAGCAGTGGTAGGGAGCCCCAGGCCCTCTTGGGTGAGTTTGGATTCCTGCCCCTCCTGAGGGGGAAAGCAGAGCTGAGGATGGAAGCGCTGGGAGGGGGTGTTGCCCTCAGCTCAGGCTGTGCTGGTGGCCTGCGTGGAGGCTCGCCAGTTCTCCATGCTGAGATGACACTGTGAAGGGATCTTATCTGCAGCTCCTGACAGTTCATTAGCACCATCTGTGTTCTGCCCGTCTATGTCCATTAAACGTCATTACCCTCAGTGAACTTAATGTTATCTTAGGACTGTGTTTCTGTGTTGTCGGGTGTGTGTGCAGAGGTGCTGGCAGCAGGGGGCTGCAGGGCAGCCTCTGTGAGGAGAGGCCCGGGCTGCCCCATGCTGGACATGGCCGGTTCCAGCCAGCTCCAGCTGGCTCCCATGGACCCACCACAGGACACAGCTGAGCCCCTCAGCCAAGATGGTGGCACCTCGGGGAAAGCGTATTTAAGAAATGGAAAAAAAGCTGTGCGGCAACTGTGAGAGGGAGGAGTAAAAAAGACACGTGAGAGAAGCAGCCCCACAGACGCGCAGGTTAGCAAAGAAGGTGGGGAGGAGGTGCTCCAGGTGCCAGCGGAAAGGATTCCCCTCAGCCCCTGGAGAAGACCGTGGTGAGGCAGGCTGTTCCTCTGCAGCCCATGCAGGATCGTTGTTGAGCTGATATCCACACTGCTGCCTGTGGAGGACCCCACACCAAAGCAAGTGGATGTGCCCTGAAGGAAGGTGCAGCCTGTGGGGAGCCTGCACTGGAGCAGGGTCCTGCCAGGACCTGTGGCCTCATGGAGAGGAGCCCACGCTGGAGCAGTCTGTTCCTGATAGACTGTACCCTGTAGGAAAGAGGTATGCTGGAGCAATTTGTGAAGGACTGTCACTTGTGGGAGGGACATCACGCTGGAGTAGGGGAAGATTGTGAGGAGGTGGAAGTGGCAGAGATGAAGCATTATAAACCGGCCACAACCCCCATACCCCCATTCCCCTTCTCCTGCACAACTCGGGGAGGAGATAAAGGAGTCAGGAGTGTAACTGAGCCTCAGAAGGGAGGGGTGGGAGGAAGGTGTTTTTAATTATGTATTTGTTTATTACTATCCTACTCTTCTTAACTGGCAGTAAATTAAATTAATCTGCTGTAGCGCAGCTCTCCATTCATGTCATGCTGCTGGTAACACTGGTTTCTGCCTATTCAATGCTCAGGAAGGTGCCTGAGTCCTTGCTGCACCCCAAATATCAGCTTAATGGAGAGGAATCCCTTGGAGGCACTCATCAGCCTGAGCTTGCAGAAGCAGGTGGAGGACAACATGATTAGTTGGCATTTGGACATCAGTGACATGACCTCCCAGGCTGCTGTCACCAGTTTCCGGAATCAGGGAGTGGGTTTTGCCACATCCAGTTCTCTGAGGGAGCCCAGGCTTTACAGTACATCCCCAAGACCATTAAGGATGACCATTTGTGCAATGGTGTGCAGCCTTTGCTGACACAGAACTTAAGTTCTTGCCCTGCCAGAAAAGTTAGGCCCCTTACTCTGGAGCAACCAATGAGGAATGGAGATGGGAGCAAGGGCTTGGAACTGGTAGGAGTCAGTTGTCAAGCTGGAAGGAAAAGGATTATTCTTTACCCAGGAGCATCCACCATCTAGGAGAGGAAAGGTTTGACAGGTCTATGTTTCTGTTTCCCTTCTTAACCACTGAGCCCTGGAAAGACTTCAAAGACCAAAAAGACTTCTCCTGGGATTCACAGTGGCATGAGAGGAAGAGAAAAGATGATTTCTCAGCTGAAGGGGATAGATTTTTGGTTTCTGAGCTGAGGACTTGATGTGCAGGAAATGGGAGACATGGAGAGTTTCTCAGCCAGGAGCTGGAAGGTTTATCTGCATGTAAGGGACCATGGCACCAGCGATGGGTGAGTGAGGTAGGGAGATGTTTGTCTGTTGAAGATCCCATGGCTGCCTATTTGACCTGGGTCATTTTGTAAACATGGCCCACTCATGCTTGTCCCCAACTGTCTGTTTGTAAGTGAAGAATAACTTCATGTAATGTTTATTTATTCTTTAATTAGGGATCAGTTCTAGTACCTTTTGGCTAAGAAGTCCATGGGATGAGCACAAGCTCTCTCCTCTGAACTGGGGAGTACCAGAGCTCTGGCCTAGTCTTCCTTAGCAGCTGGGTTCACAATTTTCCCCATGAAGAGGACGCCATCAGTGGTTTTGTCAATAACCATCATCAGGAAGGGCCTGTTAAATCTGATGTGAGGAGGAGGAGGAAACGGTGCAGTTAATGGTACTATTTCTATCACGGTCGCTGCAGCAGCCTCTGTGCCATTCTCACTAACATCCACTGTGGCCTTGTGAATTGCCTGCAAGGGAAGCAAAGATTAAAATCCAGGTATAGAAAAGTGAGAAGCAGGTGGAGACAAACTTGCTTGCTTTAACACTGTGAGAAAGTGTTCTTTAAAAGAAAGCACAGAATGAATGTAGAACTGGTGTGAAAAAGATATTCATATTCAGTCTTTCTAAGACAAGCAAAGTTTGCTCTGAGTTCAGGGACAGTTTTCTTCAATACTCCGGCAGAGTCAAACTTGAGTGTGCGCAGAGACTGAGCAACATAGAGAGCATTTATTGTTCTATTGTTCCTCAGGGTAAGATTTTGTCCTTAGTATTTAACACAGAATAAGAAATTTTTCATTTTGCATCAATTTCTCTGTATGCAAAAAAGTTCTTTCTGCAAAGACACAATAGTGACAAGCTTTATAGGGTGTCTTTCTGTAGCATAGCCCACTGATGACTTTACAGGGCTTTCTGTGGTAGGTATAGCAAATTCATATTTCTAATTCATGTGATCTTATTTCACTGTCTTTGGTCAGCCCTCCGTGTCTTCTCTTCATTGTCCATAACACATCTGAAATTTCCTCTTATGAGGTCCTGCTACCCTTCCTCTTTTCACTTGCCCTATATCTGCAATTCAGGTGTTTACACATATAATAAGGTATTATTCAGTGTGAGGGATCACAAAATCATTAAGTAATATATGTTGGAAGGACCTCTAGAGGTCATCCAATGCAACCAACCACGCTACACTGCATCAACTCTGACACTAGATAAGGTTGCTCAGGGCCTAATCCAGTTAGGGTTTGAGTATTTCCAAGGACGGAAATTTTATAGCCTCTCTAAGTAAGCCTCCTAGTTTTTGATCATCATGGTGAATTTTTTAACATAATATCTGATGAGAATTTCCCATTTTCTATCTTTGGTGTGTTGTCTCTTGTCCTATCACTGTGCCCCTGCAAGGAGAGTCTGGGTCCATCTTCTCTGCACCCTCCTAATAGGTATCTGTAGCCAGCACTAAGAACCCCTCTTCACCTTTCCTTCTCCTGGATGAACAGCTCCAGGTCTCCTAGCCTCTCCTCATATATCCCATACTCAAGCCACATGGCCACCTAGCTCACCCTCCACTGGACTTGCTCTGCTCCAGCATGTCCATATCTCCCTTGCACTGGGGAGCCCAAAACTGGATGAGCAGTACTCCAGAGCTGGTCTCGCAAGTGTGGAATAGAGGGGAAGGATTACTCATGGCACAATCCATATATTCCCTGGGACACTAGGTAAATCACTTTGCTTATCTGTGTGTCAGTTTCTTGTTTGTGTAATGAGGCTATCACTGTCCTGCAAGTCTGTTGACCGTATAAATTCTAAGGTGCTCAGATAATGCAGTAATGAAAGGTGTATATGTAGGATAAACACGACTATTCCCAAACTTATGTCATAACTATGACTCTTGTCATGCATTAATTATTTTACACCAGCTTTTTGTGAAATTATTCCTGTTATCCTCTCCAGATCTGTTTTCTTCTTCAGTGACTTTCAAGTGAATTTGCAGGATCACTATGCAGTAAAGAATTTAATATTAAGCTGTAGGCACAACAGCCATTTAAAGCCTAACCTTTTCCTTCCTTTATTACCATCAATGAGCCATGACTACACTCCAGAAGTGGGATCAGCCTATTTGTTGAGATAAAACAAGGCAGACAAATCTCTTGATTACCATCTCTGTTAGCATACTTACTTTGGAAACCTTCAAAAGAGCATTTTCTGCCACTCCAGAAAGATCAGCCTGGTCAGTGAACACCTCTGTCACACCCATTTTCTGAAACAGGCTTTTAACATCATAGGAGCCGGAGATGGAGAATTTTGGAAGGTCCAGGTAGATTTTTCTTTTCGAAAATAAACAAAAAATCTGAGTTTATTATTGCAAGATCCCTCAGTGCAATAGCTGTTGCAGGTATACACCCATCCCAAATACCTGTGGAGCTAAGCCTTGGCTTTCTAAGACAGGGATAAATCCCATGTTAGAGAAGCCGAAATTGAGGTACCTGCCCCACGAGCCACAGTATGATCAGTGGTGCAGGGACAGGGTGCTGGTTTATGAAAGTGGCAGGCTGGAAAGCATCATCCAGGCTGGAGAAAAAGAAACTGTATTTTCTTTTGAACTGGGTTCTTCCTACTCAAGGCAGGCTCCTGAGGGCAAAGTCTCCATGTGCGACATCCTCACAGTTGGTAGCACTCCCATTACTGTGACTGAGGGAGCTGAGGAGAGGATTCCCCTCAGGTACAAAATCACTCAGTGCCTTGTCTGAGTTAAAGAAACTATGCAATGCTTTCCTCAGAGCTGTGATCAGCAACTCATTGTGGCATCCTAAGCTTTATCTTGCCTGGATGAGTAGTTATTGTCTGTTCTATATTTAAACAAAGTAGCAATTTAAAGATTACCTTTTTTCAAATGCTTGCAGCCACTTAGACACTGTTTCTTTTAGCAGAGCATCCTCCACCTGCTTCATTGTCCCTTCATCAGGCAGAACAAACAATGAAGTAACATTTCCTTTGTATGGGATTTCTACTACCCAGCAAGACAACTCCTCATCCCTATGGATGTTAAAGTTTTTGCTTTGATGCATCATTTTGACCTTCACAGAATTCTTGGCATCCAACAAGAAGTCACTGTCTCTGGTGTTCAAATTGTTGAAAGGATTTTCCCAGTAGCCTTTTGACAAAAGAATGAGTATAGATTTGAATAAACTGGAAAAGGGACTAGTAAAGGTATGTCACATTAGTTGATGCTTAAAATATTGTATTTTAAACTGTAAAGGCAACAACAAGCTTATCTCAGTTTAAGGATGCTTGTTCCCTGGCCATGCAAAGAAGCTTTATGTCATTTCAATGGTTCTAATAAAAATCACATAAGAAAAATATAGGCTGAGGGTTGGAACACAAAAGACCTGAGCCTTTGCCTGCTAAGGAAAGGGTAAAGCTTCTACAGACTCCCACTATACAGGCTCCAGGCTTATTCCTTTCATACAAGTGTCATCCATGTTGGACCATGTCCTGCACAGTCAAACACCTGTGCCTTTCAACAAATGATCATAAATTCCCAAGTTCATCCTTTATGAATAGTTTTGACTCTGAACCTGGCTTAAAATTTATATGACATTGATCAGTACTTCTATGGGGTCTTCTTTTTATTTCTTTTTTTTTTTTTTTTTGACTCATATAGAAAATGATTCTCCATACCTGGTTGTCAAATGTTTCCTTATATCATTTAAAAGTAGAAAGATGTATTTTAAACCAGATGTAAAGTTATGTTTCTTAGATCTGGATATGACTTTTAGAGCTTATGCGTATAACTGCTACCCATGTTTGTCACTCACCTTTGAAGAAAATGTAGCTAACTAGAACCATCACAGTGTCTGCATTAAGACTCTTGAGTAAATCAACTATTTTCCCATGGGTTTTGGTTTCTATGTACTTATTGATTTCCTTTATAGCCTCAGGAGGATTCTGGAAGTTACTAGAAATAGCTGCAGAATAATAAAAATTTGTGACATCTTCCATAAATTTTTGGAGCAGTTTCAGTCGCTCGTCTATGAACAGGGCATTACCCATGTTCAACTGGACTTCTCGGTGAGGGTCATTCAGCAGCTGGAGGATACGTTGAAATCCCTCATGGATCTCCTGCTTCTCTATCTCTGTCAGGTTGAAGGCAAGGCCTTTGTGCAGCTGACTGAGTGTGTTTGCTCTGGCCCCCAGGGAGAGCATTGTAAAGGCAGTGGAGATGCTCAAAGGAGAGAAGAAAATGTTCTTGTTGCCTGCCTCCTCTCTGATCTGCTTGTAAAACTTAAATGCAAAGTCAGCATTGCTGGGGGCTAACTTGATGTGAGCCGAGTTTTCACCTTCAGCCTGGGAATGGTCTTCTGAGGAATGGGGTATTTTTTGTTTCTGCTGTTCATCATTGAGGCTGGAACTATATCGACCCTGGACATGAAGTCCAAGAAGCAACAAACACCAATACAATGCAGACTTCATTTTCCTTCTGAACAGTCCTGTTAAGAAAGAATAGAGCAACTTTTAGATCTAGAGAATTTTATCTTTCCTGCATAAAAATATTTTTTATATTCTAGATACTGATTTTCAGATGTCAGTCTTTAGGATTGCTGCTCTATTTAGAAATACTCTTCTACTTGGGCTCCTGGATAGTCTATTTCTAGTCAGTTCTCTCAGTTTCTGACCTATGAACAAGTGAAGGAAGATAATAATGTGGCATTGCCAAGGAAGAGCCAATGTTTTGTAGATTTTCACAAGGTGTTATGCCTGAAACAGTTCTTGCCGCTGATCAGCATGGCCTCTTTGCACTCCTAAGTGCCTTGGGGTGCATGACTGAGTTCACCTGTTGGCCCCCATGTGTTTGCTAAGCACTTTGTCAGGGAGACTGATTTTTGCTGATATGTCTCTGTAGCACCCATGGTCTTGCTATGATTTGGGTTTTCAAGCACTGCAGTGATACAGAGATAATATCAGTTCTAGCTGTGAATAAAATCCATCTAAATGCTCACCCCTTAAACTGTTTATATCTTTATGCGTCTTGTGTAGCAGCTCTGAACTTAAGAACTATATTATTTCACAACATTACCTGAAATGTTTCAACCAATTGAGGATGAATTGAGAAAGTTTATTGACTCTCTCTATTGCACATAAACTATTCATAAGGTTGCAAAGCCCAGGACTCAAGAAATTAGGAAAAGCTATAGTGGAATCTGACTTGCTGTGTGTGCACAATTTGATGACCTTTCCTCTTTCTTTAACTGACATAAGCAAATTCTACATAAACCCACAGTCTCTCTTCTGCCCTTTTCAGAGGAAGAACCATGAAACATACTGGAGAAAAACATTCTCCATAGGGTGCCTCACTTAAATTATCTAAGATGACAGAAACTCAAAAACATAAAGTAGACAGTGGCCTGCAGGAAAATCGAGATGCGCTGAATGTTGTTCATAGCACCTGTACACTTATTCTGGATCATGGGATTCTGCCTCAGGCTGTGTGTCTAATGCCAGGTTTAGGTCTCATATTAAACTTTTCGTGGGGAGTTGTTAATTCTGGGTTCACCCTTTTTTGGCTGCCCAGTATGAAACACTGGACAGGTAAGCTGTGGAAGTGCTGAGTAGAGGAGCTGTGCTCAGCATGTCTAAAATGCTGGATAGAAACATTGACTCGGTGTGGGGTGGGGTGGGGGGGGTGTAAGGCATTCTAAATGGAGGTAATTCATTTTGGTCTGGTAAATATTCTTTTCATAATTATCCAAATCTGCTTTATCTGCTTTTGAAAGAGACTAATTTCTCTTCACTTGGCTGCAAGTAGCCTAGTCTTTAAGCACACTGGAATTATAGGGATGTTACTCTCATTAACCCTGAATCAGCCTGGAGTAGTCAGGACACTGAGATTGCAGCTAAATTTACTTCTCTGGTAGTGGAGACAAGGTTTTGTTCTTCAACTTGGTATTGACTGTTGAGTACTCATTTTGGACCTCATCTCCCAGTCATCGTGCCACCATAGCTAGGAGCTGGATCACTGACTAAATCCTGCTTCCATCATTTAGAACATACTTCCAGAAACCAAATTAATGTGCAACTACTGCACAAAATAAATTAATCTCAGAATTAAATATTATGCAAAAAATGGCAGAGATCACAGACAGCATGAATTCAAAGACTTCTAAGAAAGTATAATATGGTACTTACAGTGCTGGACCTTCCTTTCACAGTGCTTCTTCCCTATTCTTCATTTCACTGGGCAGTATTAAGTTAATGTCCACTGGTAAATATTAAACAGAGCAAATAAGATTTATTTGCAAAACAAAAGCTGAGTAAACTTTTTTTTCCTGGACAACAAACATTATAAGTCTGCTTTCCCGCCATACATGTGGAATGATGCCAAGGTGCTCTGAGGGGAGAGAGAGAGCAGGGACCTTGCTGCTCTTGGATTTGAACTAAATTGTGGGCGAAAGAGCTTTGCAAGGTAGTCTGGCATAACCATGGTAAATGAGCTTTAGAAAACAGAACATTAGAAGAACTGGAAAGCTCAGATAGAGCCAAACAATGCCTGTTATAGAAAGGATGCTACGTCCCATTGAACTCTCTGTATGGAATATCCTGATGCAAAGATGCCATCTAATTGAGTACCCAAGGCAGCAGCAAGTTTGTTCAGGAATAGCTCAATATCTCTATGCTGCCCTGCAGCGCACACTGCAGGTATGCCCTAACTGACATTATTTGAAGGGCTCATTAAATTATTAGATAAAGATAAATTATTAGTCAGCAGTGCTGGTTAGCTTTTTGAGAGACTTTTGATGAGTATTTTAGAAACTACTAAAGTGAAAAAGAAAAGTATTAACATGGTTGAAAAAATAGACAAAATAAGAAAACAAATGGAAGAATGAAATGGGCAATCTTTACCATGGCAAAATGTCAGCTGGGAAGAAGAGAGGAGATCTTCTGAAGCCGCTTGCTACATACACATAGAATAGGCATGATTTATATACATGTTACATATGACTTACATTGGGATCCCTCTCAGAGGGAGATGAGAGAAACAGGCAGAATTTAGCCATTTAGAAGGTTATTTAAGGATAAGATGCATGGCACATCCTAATTAGCAATGACTAATTCTTTGCATTGAATGTACCTGATTCCACCCCAGGTAAATCTACAATTTATCTACACATAGGAATCCACCCACTATAGTTATTGCTATGTAGCTACTATCTCTTACAAGACAGAAGCAGAGCTGGTCAGAACATACTTCTGTAGAGAGTTTGGGTTTTTTTATGATATGTGAAAGTAGCCAGAAAGTTTATTGCAGTATTATGTAAAATGACCAAGGTTCAACAGGAGCAATTATGCTGTTGCTCAACTCTAGCGAAGACAAATTATTTTTCTCAAGTACAGGCCTGCATACATACATAGCATAAATCTTTCAGCCCAGTCCTAATGCTTAGCTAAGCATCTGAAGATACTACTATTTTCAGGGAGGAACTGCTGGGAACTGCAGAGCTTCTGCGGTGATTCCTCTAATTTCTCCCAGGACATGCAGCAGCTCTCAGTGTGTCAGGGAGAGAGTGGAAAGCTGCTGCTGTCTCTGCTTACCGCTCTCAGGCACCAGCTCTTCTGACCCTGACCCAAGTCTTTTCCTAGGCAAGGTTAAGACCAGCAGTTACATCAGATGCACAAATGACCATTTTCAAGGCAATCAGCTTCTCAGCTGTTACAGATAGATCAGCATGGTTAATGAATGCAGCAGTCACACCTGGCCCTTTGAAAATCTCCCTTAGGTCTTAGGTGCCAGAAATAGACACCCATGGAAAACATGTGTCTCTCCTGTTGAATGCAATGAAAAATGAGGTTGAATCACCACACAGGGGTATCACCAGCATACCTGTCAGGTGGCAACATCTGTGAGAACCCAGAGAGGGGAAAGGAGTTTGTTACTTCTCTGTACATTCCTGTTGGTGCAAATGGTTGTGTCCCCAGAACAGGTGTCACTGTGAAATGTGAGGCTCAATGGAAAAGTTTGTGCAGAGTTTTGCAGGAAGGAGAGCCATGTAGGGGAATTTCTCAGAGGAGAATATGGAGCTCCTGGATGCTTCTAGATAAGCAGTGGCTGGGACAGAGGGATTCTTACTCCAGGAGCCAAGGGAGTCATATAAAGGACTGGCAGATATGCTTTTCCCATTGGCCTGATAATGGTCTATATGGAAGGAATTACAGAAAAAATTAATTATCTCTTTCCCTACTGTCTGCCAGTGACTCTGATCAGTTATGCAATATGTCTTGGTTCCTTCTTACAAGAGCAGTTTCATCCCATATCATTAATTTACTTCTGTTGCTGCTTGGTCATCAGATTATTATACACTAGCTTTGCAAGTTACATTTCTGGGTTTTCCAGGGCAAAGGAATTATGGCTGTGGAAACAAAAACATCAGCAAGATGATAAAGATAAAGCAAGAGAAATGTGCACTTTTCATGATAAATCCTCATGCAGCCATTTCTTGTTGCCTTATAAAGTTGTATCATTCAAGTTCTGTCTGCAAAAGTTCATATAAATAAACCTCTTGACATAAATAACTCCACTAAAATCAGGAGATCGGCATCATTGCAAAATTTATGTAACTAGAATAAAAATCAAGTCCTCTGTGTATATTTATCTGTTTCTGTAAAAGGCACCCCAAATACGCTCTCCATGTCTCACAAATAGTCATCCTTTTCTCCTCAGATAGGAAAGTGCTTCTGGCTCCATTTCAAAAAACAGCATGACTGACATAAAGAAAGAAGGTGAAGGCTAAGCAAAAAGTCTGTGAAAGAACTGGAAATAGAAACTAGAACTTTTCTGCTTTGTTTTCGGCTTCTTTCACCAATGCAATAGGAATCTCTGAACTAAAATTTCATATGAACTCATAGTTTTCTAGATGAAAACTGTATAAACAAAATCAAATCATCTTACTATTTTTTTCTTCTGTGTTATATCTCAGAAGGAAATACAGTTTTTTTATTACCAGGGTGTGATTCCATTTCTCATAACAGGCATTTCAACTTATATGGTCATTTTCATCAGTTTGCAGAAAACAATATTTTAAGTTTTCTGCTTTGTCTGTACCTAATCTCCTAGCATTGAAAGGAAAAGTGTTTCCAAGAGCATACAAGCATTTAAGGCCTGATGTGAATTCAATTGGAGTCAGTTAGCCAGGATTTCAATATTCAGGATGGGTAATCTCTCACTAAGAGTTCGTCTCAGGTTTTGCTGATATATTTTTCATAAAGTCCCCAGATTTAGACATTGAAATTGTAGCTCTGCTTGACACTGCCAAGGTTTTTCAAAACTAGTTGTTATAAGTTTTTTAAAAATCACTAGAATTAAATAGGGGGAAAAAAAAGTAATAGTAGACAGACTGCAAAACCAAAATTTTGCTCTCGGACTGAATTGTAGCTTGAATTTCTTTTTGCAAAAAAATACATCAAACTCAGCTAGTTAAGAGTATAGACCAAAAACCTTAATTAATTATAATGGTACAAGAACTTAGACATGGCATGTATAACTTTCAGAATTAAAATAAATGACAGTAAAGTGATGGGTTATCCTGAGCGTCAGTGAGGTTAAAGGCCAGCCTTTCTAGTACCTAAGCCTGTCTGGTGGCTCTGGAGCCCAGTCCCAGCAGGGTGAAGGCAGCAGAGATGCTGACCAGGGAGAAGAAAATGCTCTCACCAGGTTCTTGGGCCATCACTTGCCTGTAAAACTGGAAGGAAAAGTCCATGTTGCTGGGGACCATCCACTGGCAGGAACCAAAAGGATGTCCCTCATGGGGATGCTGCTCCTGCAGCCCTTAGTTTTCTTATTCTGCTTGTGGCTGTGGACTGTTGGCAGCCAGGAACAACAGGCTCAAGTGCCACAAAGGAGCATTGCATGCAGTCATGGGTAAAGAAAAAGTAAAGTCAATTTAAGGTTTCTTAATCTAATTGTAAATAGATTTCATATTTGCCTACCATGCCAGAAACAACTGTTAAATTAATCCAACTGACCCTTTGAGAACTTCTATAGTTATTACTTTATCAGGTTATAGCAACATTTACTTTCTGATCTGTCAGTAAAACCATTTCTAAAAATTTTTAGCAATCAAAAAATATGAGTTTCTCTTTGGTCTGGTACTATGAGAATTAGTTGATCACAGGGGATCTGATTACACCTCTGTGATTCAGCACTAGTTTGGCAGTGGTATTACTGCAGTCATGGTCTGCTTTATTTAACACCATTGTCAGATTCGAGGAGGGGGGAGCTGTGCACTTCATCACCTCCATCTCTGCTTGCCTCTGCACAGTCATTGGAAGGAGAGTTGCATGACGTTGGCTGCCAAGGGAGACGGTACAATGGCCTTTTTCTGCCAGCTCATTCCAGTTTGCAGGGTCAGGGCAGCACCTGGCAAGCAGCTTGCACAACTGTAAAAACCTGTTGGGCCCCTGAACTAGTGACAGACTTTCTGGTTCATAATAAAAACCTTGCTTTCAATACTTTTGAGGAGGGAGGACATGGATAATAGACAGTGGCTATGCCTCCACTGTAAGTTGCATCACATTTTAAACTGTATTTAAGTTCTTTTATATCAAAATGTAATAAAATTAAACTTGCATATTTTATATTTCATGATAGTTTCAATGTGCTCAGCTGTGAAGTGTGTCAGGTATCTACATTATCAAAGCATTGCTGTATCACCTGACGACCGGCACAAATCCTTAATGAGGAGCAGCCTTTTGAAAATAAGCATGCACTGTTACTGTGATGCATAGAACTGATCAGAAGAAACCACCAAAACATATCTATGGGACGTACATAGGAGTCTCACAGTTTGTGACTTGCAGTAGTTTTGAAGGGTGTTTTCTGAACTGCCTAATTTTATTCCACAGAAGGGCAAGGGGTCTCCAATTCCCTCATTTTTGGGAAGCAGCTGGTGAAGGCCTATCAATGTGACCTGGAACTTAGTGTTATTCAAAAAAGGCAGAGTGCCAGCAGAGGGGGAGCTTATAGGGCTGAGTGACAGAGGGACACTTTCCTACCCCTGAGCTGGTCATTCTGGCTCCATTTGTACTAGTACATTGAGCAATTCTGGGGCACAGGCTGGTCCATCAGCCTGCAGTCACTCATACTCTCATATTTTTGGTACAGTTTCAGACATAGGTATCACTCATGCCATCTGTGATTCTTCCAAACAAGTGCAAAGCACATTTCTGGAGTTACCAGAAGTCAGGGGATATTTCCAATAAGCAGACCAGATGTCTTGCAGGTTCAGAGTTAAGCAACATGGATATGAGCTGTGATGAGCCAATTGGCCTCATGGCTAGAGAATTGACCTTGGAGCACTTTATTTACTAGCAGAGATGTAAACTCTGGGAATATAATTGATCTCAACGTTTGTTTTACCCCTTCCAGGTATTCATACCCTATCCCTTCTGAACTTCTATTTGTTGATGAAACACAAGATTAAATCTATGAAGCAAAGCCAGCAGCCCTTCTTGGGTGTCAGCCAAATAAAATATTTGCCAGCTTTGATTTAGCCCCTGCTTTCACATAGGATGCTTGTGGAGAGTTTGTTACCTTAAAGGGGGACTCAAAGAAGCCAACACAATGTGGGTGGATGCCATCAGAGGTGAATGTCCTAATGGAGTGTATGGCAAAAGACTTGACCTTCAAAAGAAGTGCCTAGGCTTGGTCTGAAAGTGACTGACTGCCCCACCATGTGATTTGAAGCTATGCTTTCCTTCTTCTAGAAGTCCTACCGATGTCACAAGATATCATTACTTCAGTCACCACCCACTCAACAGTGTAGTTTGCAAAGAATTCATTAGGATTTATCTGCCAAACCCATTTTCCATCCAGGGAAGGGCAGACATTGATTTCTATCTTCCAGGCAAATATCCTTACCAATACTCCAGGTTCAATGCTAGCTCTTCTTTTGCAGCAGTCAACCTGACCAGCCTGGAGTTTAGGATGCTGCAGCTATGGGATTGTCTGCCTGCAGGAAAGGGAGGGGTCTGAAGATGAATATTCCTGAATATCCTATACCCAAGGCAAATGCTCTAACCACACAGACTGGTGTGGGCAGGTAACAGCTGGAGAGGTTGGACTCTACAGAGTAGCTCCTTCTTGGGTACTAATTACTTATTATCAAATTGACCTCTTGATCCCATAGACTCAAATCTGATTAAAAAAATTAAACTTCTAGTCACCTAACCCAGTATATTTAAAGAAATTGAATAAGGTTCAACAGACTGAGAAGGGTCTGGGGTTTTTTAACCTAAGTCTATGCTGCTGTACTCCTGAGCAGTGTTAAATACATCTATCACTCTTAAACATCTGTTGTTGATCCCACAGGATGGGACAGGGAAGGAGTCAGGCTGACAGCACACCAGACTGGCTGTGTTTCTGTCAGCATGTATTCCTTTTCTTGGTGCTCCATATCCTCACAAGTGCCAAGCCTTGACTGGATTTTGACACTGTTTTGAATCCATAAGGCTGTGTTAGGAGAGAGATGTCAACTTGACACAGACATCCTCAGAGGCAAGAAATAATTTTCTCCATCAATGACATCCATGTGGAAGAGAAGAACTAAGAGATCCTTGAGTGGCCTGCATTTGTATTTTAAATTTCCGCATGTCAGCCCTTCAGCACCAGGACCCAGTGAGAGCTGGCAGCAGCTGGAGCAAAACTCACCATTTGCTTTCCTTCCTACCCACAAGTCAGGAGTGACCTCTTCATTCAATCTTTACTTAAAATGTTTTAAACTGGTTCACTCAGCTGGATACTTGTTTTTCAAAGCTGTGTACAGTAGTCGTTAAAAGGCTAATTTATAATATTCTTCATAATTCACTAACAGGTATATCTCAGTGTTTACTTTCTACTGGAGAAGGAAGCAAGAACAGTGGTTTTAAGAATGACCACACTCTTGCCTCATTTCTTTGGAAAAAGAAAATTGTTAGTAACTGTTTTGATAGAATTTTAATCACGTTGAACTATAATTGCATGAGGAATGCAATTCAAATCAATAAGATCAGCCATTGATCAGTCATTTTTCAGTTGGGTTTACAATTTTTCCCATGAAGAGGATGCTTTGAGTATATTGATCAACAATCAACAGCAAAAATGGACGGTTGAATTTAACAACAGGAGGAACAGAATGAGGAAGAAAATCTGTGCCAGTGACTGCTGCAGCCTCTGTGCCATTCTCATGAATCTTCAGCAGGGCCTTGTGAGCAGCCTACAAAAAAGTATAGCAAGAATTAATGTTTGTGGAGGACAGGGTGTGAAATGATTAAAATTAACACTAAGTTAATTCAGCTACTGCCTTTCACAAAAATTGCTGGTAGGCTAGGAACCAGGAAGAAGGCTACTATAGCCCATGGTGGATTTTTTTCAGCAATGTTGTCTTAATAAGCAAGTATTCTCACATTCAGTGTTCCTCACAGCATGTGTATCCAACACAGACCTTAGCAACTGCACACCTTGTGGAATTAACTGGAAGTAGAATGTTCAAGCAAATTCACAAGGAATGACAGTTTCAGAGGAAAAGGAAGTTGGGCGCCAGAACTGCTTTGTCTGTATCCCTCATAGCACATGCATTACAGTTTAGCCAGCAGAAATCCAACCTTGACACCAAATTTTTTGTTAAATTATTGTTGGGCATTTTTAATCTTTTTGTTTTACAAGCACCAAAATATTAGAACGTTGTAATTACTGCTTTCAGAATGGCTGTAAGAATGCTAGCCCTTTCTCTTCACTTTATCTGTTTCTCTTCACATTATTTTCAGTAAATGGGATGTTTTCCTCAAGTCTGGTCAATCTTACGTGATTAGTACTCATCAGGACCTTCAATGGCAATAGAAGTTTTAAAATCCTTTAAAATTATAGAATGCACATGTTAGAAAAAGGACATATTTTCTGCTAGATATGCAAGGCATCCCCAACACAGATATCCATGGACACTTCTTTTTACACGCAGAAACTGGGCTGTGTTTAGTCCCTGGGACAGATGCTACACCCCTCCCAACCTTTGCCTCTCAGACAGAAGACAGTACCCTTATCTCCAAATCTTGGAGACATCTGAGAGACTAAAGTCACTTTATCAGCTAAATGTTCTAGTTCAGACTATCAGCCAGCCCTAGTAATAAGTAAAACTTCACAACATAGCTTAGAGCAAGACAACTGGGTATTGAGGAACCCACAGACCATTGTTTCTGCTGACAAACTTACTTTTGAAACCTTCACATCAGGCTTTCCTGTGATTCCAGACAGATCAGCCCAGTCAGAAAACACATCAGTTACACCCAGACTCATTAACATCTTCTTTAAGTCATAGGTGCCTGAAATCGATATTTTTGGCATATACACTTCTATCCTCCTGTTAATTCAAAAGAAAATTATGGTAGTTACTGCAATCAAAGCATGCCTTGGACTGAAGACTCCCAACTTGCTGGTAGTTCTTCTGTGCTGAAATGTTAGTCTTTTCATCTGAAAAACATGGCAACAAAAAGAAGATGGGAAGACGATGATTCTAGAGGATGAGAAAGTACAGAATGAGAAAGGTATCAGTTGAGCTTTCTTGTATGGTTCTGCAACACGGTCACTTGATGGGACAGCAAGCAGTGGTGGTACCAGCATTTTGTGGACTAAGTATGCAGTCTCTTTCTAGCCCTGAAGGTTTTTCTTTTGGAATCCACACCCCAGTCCCTCTGAGGTATCTGATTTCTATGTTGCAGGACTAACCCTCTTAACATATTGTGCTTAAGACAAGGGAGGCACTTAATATCAACTAGAAAATGTTTGTGGAGAAACAAAATAAATTTCCCAGCTCAGAGATGTCTTCCCTTATCACAAGGCAATGCTAATTCCAATGTTTGCTGAAGGTATCAAATCACTTGATCTGTCCCTTTATACCTATTCCATTGCTATCTCCAATCAATATCAAAGGCTAGTAACTGTAAAACCTGATCATAATATTCAGACTTTGGATCCTGACTTCCAAGCATTGGATCAGAATTCTATATTTACCTTCTTTCAAGTGATTTTTCCCATTTAGACACAGTGTCTTTTGTCAGGGCATCTTCCAACTGTTGCATTTTTCCTTCGTTGGGCAGGATAAACAATGCTGCAACATCTCCCTTGTAAGGAATCTGCACCACCTTGCAAGACAGCTTCCTGTCAGAGTATGTTTTATAAAATCCATCTCGAGTCATCATCCTTACTTCAACTGAGGTGTTCGCATTCACACGGAAATAGTCCTTGTGAGTCCCCTTAATATTGAAAGGATTTTCCCAGTAGGCTTAAAATGGACAGAGAAAGCATGCAATAGAATGCTTATTTCAGGGAGGATATATTAATACAGTCCAAACTAGTGTACATCAGATAAACCCACATCTGAAGATTTACACTTATACTTGAAGATCAAAAATATTAGAAGTTTATTAAAGATTTTGTGCCCTGTCATCTTTGCTGTACTGTGTTCAGTAACAACTAAATATCCCAGGTTAAATTTTGTATGGACTTGTACAACGTCTTTCTAAGTCAGACAAATTAAATTAAGTAAGTTCATCGTATTACCTTACATTTTATTTGAAGAAAATGAAAGCTGACCAGGATCCAATGAGTTAATTTCTGGTTTCAGAATATTGCTTGTAAAGCAAGTTCCACAGCAGATGTCTGGCTTTTAAAAGGTACCATGTTAAGCTCCTTCTATGCTTTTTCATATGTTCTTCATCTTATAGCACTAAAGAAAAGCTTACATGCAAAAGCAACCCAAACTTTTGGGCCTTATCATAACTGCATTATGGGAAATGGAATAGGGCTTCAGGGCTTTAATCTTCAAAATGGTATTCTCTTGATGTTTATTCAACTGAACTTTCTATGATATTTTATTTTGTATTAAATCTGGTCATTCACTGAACATGTACACAGGGATCACAGCTTTCGCCATTCTGTATGTTCTCTTTTATAATGTTGAATAGAAATAAAATAAAATAGAATAATAAATAACGGAACGTGAATTCTGCAGTACTCTGATTACTTTATAAGTCTGAGCTTTCCTTCCTGCCACCCCAGCAAAAAAAAGAATACTCTGGTGTCGTAAAGAAATGCCTCAGAGTAAAACATATGAGACTAGGATACCTGAGACTAGGGCACACAAATTTAATGAAGTACATAAAATAAAATCTGTTTTGCTGGAAGTTCACCTATTTCCAAACATGCCTTTCTGGGTGGTAAATTCCATGTATGTCCTGCATGTGGCTAAAAATGGATATAACATCTAAGAGGAAGTTAATCATTACTGAAGTAATGCATTCACAAGTACCTCTTGGAATGTGCATAATGCGATGACGAGCTGTCGAACATTTAGTCTCCAACTCTAGAGGTACCTACCCATTTAATAGGCATGGACTGTAAGTAAATTAAAGTTTTGGACAGTTTTTCTTAATCTCCATATTTGGAATTTATTTTTTTACTTCATACAGCAGGTGAAAACATTGTAATTTTTGAAATAATTAGATAAAATCTGACAGAAAAAATCACAAATGCATAAATCTGTTGTGCTCTGGCAATTCCCTAAAACTTGAAGACTGCACATAAACGAACTTTTATGCTTAGAAGCCTAAATATATGCTAGAAAAATTTAGATGTTGAAGAGGTTTCAAAGCATGAGAACTTTCGATGTTTCTTATCATAATAGCCTAATCTTAGCATTGGCCTATCTTTAAAAAATAATCCAGAAATAATCTGGGGTATTTGTTTTAGTGCAGGTGAAACTGAGGAACTGCAGTAAATAACATCTATGTAACATACCTTTGAAATAAATGTAGCTAACAATTACCACTAGAGTGTTTGGATCCAGGTCTTTAAGTATTTGGTTTATATTTCCATGGGTTTTGTTCTTTATATGATCATTGACCTCTTTTTTAGCTTCAGTGGAATTCTGGAAGTTAATAGAAACAACTTTTCCTTTGTACAGCTTTTTCATGTCCTTCAGGAATGTTTTCAGTGGCTCCAGGTGTTTGTCGATGAACAGGGTGTTCCCCATGCTCAGCTGTACCTGGCTGTCAGGGCGGTTCAGCAACAGGAGGAGATGATGAAAGCCCTTGTGTATCTCCTCCTCCTGGGTGTTGGTGAGGTTAAAGGCCAGCCCTTCCAGTACCTGAGCCTGGCTAGTGGCTCTGGACCCCAGGGCCAGCAGGGCAAAGGCAGTGGAGATGCTTACTGGGGAGAAGAAAATGTTCTTGCCAGGTTCTTGGGTGGTTGCTTGCCTGTAAAACTGGAAGGCAAAGTCTGTGTTGCTGGGGGCTATCCGCTGGCAGGACTCAAGGGTATCCCAGTCGTGGGGGTGCTGCTTCTGGGGGTCAGCTGCTTTGGGCTTGTCATTGTGGTGGTTAGTCTGGGTCAGGCTGTGGACAGTGAGGTGAAACATGGCCACTAGCAAGCACAGTGGGAGGGTGGTCTTCATCATCCTTTGCAGCTACTGTGTGGACAAAGAATGAAATGGGCTTGGATGCTGAAGGTCAGCTGTGTCAACATCTCATCTTTTATTTCCGTCTGCTACTACCTTCAATAGCTAGACAGGTAATCACTGTTATCTCATGACCTGCTCCTTTTACTATGTAAGTGGTTTTTAAATCCTTTTGCTTCTGAGTTTGTCTGCAATTCCTATCCATTGCTGACTACTTCAGTTCTGCTTTACTCCAGCTACAATTGTCCCTTGTTACTGGAGAAAGAAACACACGGAGAAAGAAACGTGAGTATTAAAGAAAAATAAGAGTGAGAGGGGGAGAACAGAGAAAAGACTTTGTGTGTGTGTGTGTGTGTGTCTCTGTGTAAATCCATTTTATGGCGAGGTAGCACATCAGAAACATCTCTTAATTCTTTTATGTTTATCTCTAAGATCTCTCAGCGTTATTATGCTATTAGTGATTGAATGAGGTTTACGTCAAAAGACAGTGTTGTGTCAAAGGGAAACAATATGAGATTGCAGCACTCAAAAGTGGTATTCTTTCTCTCATTCCTGACTCATTTTAACATACAAGGTGAATAATCACAAGAGAGCTGGTAATATTTTTCTGCTTCAATACCTGATTAGATCAGAATACGTTGCTTGATTTTAAACAACCACTCATGTGACACGTGTCTTCCAGATGGATTCCTCCCCCAATTCCAGTCATGGGAGGGTGAGGTCAGTAGTGTGGGCTTGGTCCCTCCTGTCTTTCCAAACTTTGTATCATCAGGAAGGCCACCTTTCATAAGGCAAATAGGCCCATGGCCAGAGTAGCACCATAAGCCTGGATCATAACACCTTGCCCATTTTTTTGCTTGCTTGTTTATTGCTTTCTCTTTTATCAGTTAGACCGAGAACATGTTGGGATGATTTGTAGTGTCTAAGATATGTAACTTATCAGAAAACAGGTAAGAGTTATTCTAATTAGAATTGTACTAATGACTAGAAAAGCAACTCCAAATAGTCCTCATTTAATGTCCTACTTGAAGCTCCAGGGAAGAAGACCACATGAGTTACCTGCTCACCCCCCAGTGGATGACAAAGGCACTCGGACAGGTTCAGCAGAGCAGATGAGATGTTTATTGGGATTTCTCCCGCCCTGTATCAGCACATTGACAACTAAGATTTGGTGAGAAGGAGCCAGCTTGCCCTTCCGCAGCTTTGCTCTGTGAGATCTGAGTAAATTGGAGCTTACAGGGGAGGTTGGCATAGCAAAATAAATTTGTGACTCCTGTCTGGACTGTGCTGGTGTAAATCAGCCACCTCATTCACCTCAGTTTCAGTTATCTGGCTGTAAGCTTTAGGGAACATCAGTAATGATAAAAAATAAGTCTGACAGTTGGAAAGTCAGACTACTTCCCCCTTGTTAATGAAACAGGTTTCTTCTAGATGTGTAAGAGCTATTTGGGATGAATATTCAGCAGACCACAGTCATAGTCTGTGGAGCTGCTATAACGTATCCCCAGAATTTGCTATTCAATATTTCTTGAAATTAAGTTCTGCTGTCATCTGAGTGCTTAGAAACCAGATTTCACCCTCAAAAGCAGATGTGCTTCATGACTCACTAGCTAAGTGCCACAGAGCTGCATCAAAATTGTTAAGGTAAAGATAACTGGGTACTTACATTACATTCAGAAGGGTCCTGCTCTCATATGGGTTGTGCTGTTTCTTGCTGCCTTACTCATACTGCTGTTTTTCTCTGTTAAACATTACGTGGCTTCAAATACATATTACCTAGAAGGACAAAGCTGAATATTGATGAAGCTAGTTTTCTTGGACGTTGTATGCGTATGTCCACATCTCTCCACTCCAAACAGAGAGCAAAGACCACGGGGCCCAGCTGGTCAGTAGAGGGGAGTGTTGTGTATCAAAACGGTGTGCAACTTCTAAGCAAATATTTATTGAAAATGAGATTTTGGTGCCAAGGGCAGCTACTTTTTGCTATACACTTCCTGAGATGGAGATAACTGTTCATGTAGAGACACACAGTTTTGCCCAGCACTAAGCTCTGAAGGGGCCAGGGTCAGGGTGAGGGAGCTGCAGAGAGTACCGCTTGGGCTTAGCTGTGTTATCCAACCTACTGGACTCCACTTAAGTGTCAACATCTTATCTTTTATTTCTACACAGTAGAGATTCCACTGGTCACTACTCAGAAGGCAATGAATCCTCTTAGCCTCATTAATAACGTGGATACTTCATTTGTGTAAGAATGGTGAATTCTAGCTGGATATTGAACAGTAATCTTGCAATCTTTCAGACACAGTGTCTTCTCACAACCTAATAATTCTCTCTCTCTCTGTTAAGGACCACCTAATATATCAAGACCTGAAAAGTCTTAGTATAGATTCTAGTACTTTAAAAAGCTGCATAAAATATGTGTGCCATCACTGTGAGTGCCCAAATACAATACTGAACAAATGCAATTGTTGTAACATATAAATAGTAAATCAAGACACGGTCCCATATCCCTCAAAAAATAGCAAATAACAGAAGAGAGTAACCCAACAATATTAACCAGTAACAAATCAAGGCAGTCTCAAACAATAAGCCTCAGCCATCTTGTAGAGGTGTATTTAGAATTTCCTGGGATTCTTCCAAAGGAAGATAAGTGCTGTGAAGCTAGCTGACAAGCATTCATGGCTGGATGAATTGTTTAGATGCATGTTTTGATCAGGCAGTCAGGAAAATGCCTTCTCAGTCCCTCAATGTCTCTGCTGCACCTTGCAGGACTTGTTACCGTCTGTTTAGGAAGGGGTGGCACAATCCCCTGCATCCTGAAGAGTCAAGGAACTGTGTAAGTAAAACAGTGTAAGCATAGCTGTTCCTAGTTCCCAGTTGTGCTGCTTTGAGGAGTAATTCTTTAGCTGCTGGGATCCATGCCATTGGTCGTGCAGCTAGGTTCCCTGCACAGTATCTACAGCCTCAGTGCTTTTTTTATTTGCTCTCAGAATACAGCTGAACTCTGCATGCCTGTTTTAGATATAGCCAGAATTTTCTGTTAAGTACTTCAGTTTTAAATTTGTATTTTTTCTTACTAGAGTACCAGTTGCTGCCGTGCCCTGGAGTGCTTGTGTTGGTCCGGTGAGGCTTGATGGAGCAGGCTGTTCTCTTTTGCCAGGCACAAACCCAGTGCATATGAGTTAAAATAATGCATAAGCTGGAATGTATGATTGCACAAATGCAGTCTTTCAGGAAAAAGAGTGAGATACTCAGTGTCCCAAGACAGTCAGGCTGTTGGCTGTTCTGTGTTACCTCTGTAGTCATACAGCTGAGCAGTGTTAAGCATTTACACTTCTGTTAAACATTACATGGATCAAAACAAAATTATCTGAGGACACAGATAAACGTTGGTGTAGCCATGCAGAGCAGGTAGAAGTCAGTGATTGCAGGGCCAGCTGGCTTTCATGTTTGCTGTCCCTAAACACGCATAACCGCCAAAGTCAAACACACTTTGGAGAGAAGAGGTCCATGGCCATGAGCAGCTCTACTACCAGATACACCTTCCCAGGTTATTGCCAGCTAATGACACAAGTGCTAAAACATCTCCTGAGGTGTGTTATGGCCTGCCTTGAGGTTTTAGTTTCCTGAATCATGCAGCTCGGACACCTGCTACAACATGTTAAACCAAGCTAACTTTCTGTTCTATGAAAAGCAGAGCAGAAGGGGTAATTAACATTCAGCTAGGATATTTTCCCCCAAAATGAACTTGGCATTGGTTCAGAAACAGTCCCACACTCAGAGGCTTTGTTTGAGCTTTGGTTTAGTCACATCAGAAAAGGAAGCCTGTGCAGCAGAGTCCACTGTGCAGCTGCACAGCCAGCTGAAGAGGAAGGTAGCAGGAGCAAGACTCAGTGTTGTAAAGAAGAGTTGTGTGCAAGGGTTGGGGGTAATTCTGGATTCCCTGCATGACTCTGAGGTGAACCAAAGCATGCTTCAGTTAAGTGAGAAAACTGTGGTAGAGACACAAATGCAGATTTTGCTGTTTAGACATTCATCTGTATTCTGTTGTTGAAAATCCGTATGGCTTGATTTTGAAACTCTTTCAAAATCTGCCTCTCTTTGCTTCAATTACCAGTGTTCTTGGTGGCTCAAAGAAGTGGTCCATTGTCCTACTAGGGAGATCAGCAGAGATTCTGCAAGCCAACAGCTGGTCCACCACAGGGCCTGCTTCTGGAGAGAGTAACCTGCACAATGTGCCTACACTGCTACTTTGATTTACACCTTAGTTTATTCCTGAACATGTAACTGTACTCATACTATTTTACTCCAGTTGTCTTTGGTATGAACTGCCTAGCTCCTTTCATCAGCAAATGCTCAGCAAGCCTTGCAACCTTAGGCAGCCCCAGCCATGCTCTGCTGAATGCAATGCCCACCCTAACCATCACTGTATATAAACAGTTTCTTGGGCAGTTACATAACTCTACTGTTATTTTGGCCACTCTGAAAGAAAAGCAAAGAAAAACAAACAATGGCAATATCTCAAGGCAGCAGAATGTCAGCTTTAGCTGAGGGAAGATTCAGACCAAGGGCTTGCAGAGCAGGCACAGCCACCCCATTCCGGAAGGCCTGTAACATCTACATTACATATCACATACCTGGTACAGCTGGTCCAAGGCTGTCTTCACGTCCCGTCTACAAAGACAGTATTCACGTTTCCAAAATTCACCAGTGCTTACCCCAGCACCAAACTCTAGCTGAAAGGATGCAGTCAGTGTGTGTGTGTGTGGGGGGGGGGGGGGGGGGGCCGCCCCCCCCCCCCCCCCCCCCCCCCCCCCCCCGCTCTGGAGCAGTAGTCAGTGTTATGTTGAAGAACCTATCTAGAATATGTCTTGAAGATGTACATGGCTGCAATCAAATATGCCCATAATTTTCCATTCTTACAACAGGACTAAAAGGTCTGCCTGCCCCTGCCCTTCGAGTCAGCAGGAAAGGAGGCTGCAAGGAAGGTAAGACACACTCAGCCTGGTGGTGGTTCACGTAAGAACCTTCCCTGCATTTATTTTTTACAAAATATTTGTCTTAGCTCTGTTATCCTATTTGACAGATCCTGTATGCTTGTTTATACTGTAGGTTGAAATTAATGAGACCTCTAAGTCAGGAGCTTGTTACTCTGATGAGTTTTTAATATAATGATTTGCATAATTTGAGAGGTAAACATATGCATTTCAAACAATGACTATGGAAGTTACAGATGATGAATGGTATTGTCAAAATATCCAGAAGGAACATAGATCTATGATTCTCATTGAATCTAGATAGAAATGGTATTCACATGTCAGTCAAACATAATACAGCAGGAGTTCAGTTCCTGACTGCCAATAAAATCATGTCTTCTGGATAACAAATTTCATATTTCATAGTTCTAACATCTATTCAAGACTTTCCTTAGTTTTCTTTTAATAGATACCCATGTAAAAAGCACTCCCAGCTACAGAAGTGCAGTGAGAAACACAACTTAGTTATAGAGATGTACAAAATGGTTGTGTTATAAATTTCATACTGCAAAGCCTTGAAGATAACTTTTCAGCTCTAAAACCTCAGTAAAGAAAGGATATAATCCCATTTTATTTCATTCATTAAGCCATCAAAAGTTTCCTGTACATATATAGTATTTATTGTTTCAGAGAAAACCTGTAGAATTTATGTATTTTATAGAGTTTTTTCTGTGTCATGTGGAAAGCAGACTTCTTACACCAGAATGGCTGGAAAGAGATTTTCTAAATCCATGTTTTTGAACCAAAATGAAAGTGCCTTAATAATCATCTGTACTTCACACTTACATTTAGCAAGTGCTTGATATTTGCTGGCCAAGTAGTTTTTTATCCAGGAGCCCTGCTGTGACTTACAAAGTGTAATTTTAAAACTCTAGCTTTGAAAACTCTAGTTATGGTAGTGGAAAGTTTGTCCATGGAAAAGTCTTACTAGTGCTAAGTAGCTGTAATTTAGCCTTCTTTCTGAGTAGTAATGATTGGCTTAAAAAAGACTTTTTAAAATCAGCAGCCTAAAATCTTGTTAAGCGTACAAATACAGGTTCTGGATGCAACTAAAATGTCTCTCACTGGCTTGCTTCATTTTTCTCTTTAGCACATTTGCTAAAGAAACAATTTTGCTCTTAGCTGTAATATAAACACAGTTCATGTGCAAGGTTATTCTGATCTGATGTATTGTGTTTATACTTTTATGGGAGACAACCATGTTGATTTTTGTAACTGATATTAAAGACAACTCTAGCTTCATGTTTTCACTTCGTTAGGGCTGTAAGAATTGGTGAAATTCTGTGAACAGTTACACAGTGGCTGTTCAATGAGCCATGCCTAACAAAGTAATAAGGTTTAATTAGCCCAACCTAATCTGACAGCTTGCTGCTGGCACACTATCTGTTAGTACAGCTGGCTAGTGATGCATGTATGCATGTGAAAGAAAGATCACTCCTTGCAAGTTTTCTTTGCCTTTCAAGTATTGTGTGGTTAAATTCTTGCAATTTTAAGTTGTCTTCTCATAGAAACTTTGCTTCCACCTGTCCAATTTAAAACTAGATCACAGTTAATAAGATTAACATGTTCTTCGTTTTGATTTTGATAGAGGCTGTTTTCAAGCTAAACATTGGCAACGCCTATACAAAATTCATGTTCTAGACATTTGGTCATGTCAAAAGTTTGGATCACTCAGGAAACCACAATTTGTGTGGCCAAGCCCTTAACCCTGTGATATCTCCAGGATGCACCATTCCATCAGGGTGCAAGAGCCTGCGCAGAGCTGGGCTTCTCAAGGCATCATTAGGCCTGCACAGAGAGTCACAGGTTTAAGTTTACAGCATCTTTTTTTATACTTTAAAAATTACCCCTTTGCTTTTTTTTACATGTTCATAGTACAAGTACAAGATTAAAAAGTTGCCTTACATGGATTTCCAAACCCAAAAATCTCAAACAAAGTGTCCTCACTGTTTGCTATAGTTTAACCTACAGTCACAATCAGTGACCAACGCTGAATAGTGAGAGGACAAGAACTAAACCTATATTCAGCAGCCCTGTGCTTCCCAGCAAAATTCAGCAGGGCTTTGTGAACATCCTGCAAAGAAAAGAGCGAAATCCATAGGAACAGGGATTGGACAGCAGAAGTGTGAAGGGAGGTCCCTGATGCAGTGACTCCCTGGCGTGATTGCATCTGAGGAAACCCAGCCCAGGAGCTGGAAAGATACACACACACCCCCACACATCCCCCAACACACACCCCACCCCGGAAAGCATTGCAAAAGCAGTAGAAATGCTCAAAGGAGAGGATAAAATGTTCTTGTCACCTTCCTTTGCCATGGCCTGCTTGTAAAGCTTAAATATGAAGTCAGCATTACTGGTGCCTACCTTGAGATAAGCCAGGTTTCAACTACATTTCTGCTTTCCAGGATATGTTTATGAAATTTACAGCTCTGAAGCTGTACTGTTCACTGGGGTGACCAGTTAGTATTGTGGGAGTGAAACCTACAGTGGACTTCTTTGCTGGCTGTACCCAATAACACAGTGGATTTCTTGTTTGCTGGCTGTCACTTACAAGATAGTAAGGAATGGAATTGACAACTGAGTAAGAAAACATGATGAAAATTATTTCTTTCCATAGATGAAAATCATCTTTCCATAGAATGCCATTAATATTTCTTAGAGTGGTTAATTTTATGCTAGTTTAGATCTGTGATTGAACTCAGAGACCAGCATGCAATGAGAAAAAGGGGGTTTAATTAATGTTTTTGAAGTAGTTTCTAAAGAAATACTGGAACACCCATAAAATCCACAGAGTGCCAAAAATAATTCCACATTTTTGCCCGCAGAAATGAGATACAAGGCTTAGGTCTCAGTGGTTAGTTCAGTGTTGCCAAACTCCATGAATACTGAAGTGTTTAGAGAGGCTGTTTTCCCCTTAAACTTCTCTTGACCTTTCATCACATTCCCCCACCCAAATTCCACCTCCATCCAAAGCACACAGGTCACATCCAACTGGAGTGCTTTGGAAAGAAAGCAAGAGCTAGATTTCTTGGGGCATCATGGGAAGAACATTTTGGGGATCAATGTCAGTAAAACAGAAACTACATAAACATAGTCTTTACTGCTAAAACATGGAAAGATGGGACATATCAGACCCCTTTTACTGCCTCTGAACTAATTTGCTCTTTTAATTTTGCTGTGCTGAAGTAAATGAAGACGTGTATCTGTGATGCCTTCATTTGTGTAGCGACAGAACTACAGAAACTATGGGTATTTACCCCAAATTTGGCTTTGTCCTGCTCTTTTTCTTGATTTCTTTTTAGTGCAGAAAGCGAATTATTTCTTTAAGGAGCCTCCACATTTTATACTATTCGAAAACTGGCCAAAAAGTGAGTCACCTCAGATTGGAGTAGCTCTGAGTTTCATTTATGATTCATAGGACTTTATTGAATTGGATGCAAATGGGTCTAAACTAAACACTGGGTTTAACTCCACTGTATCAGATCTACAAAATCAAAAAGAGAGAGGTAATCATCACCTCATTGAGCTTGGCAGGGAGCAGTCTTTGAGCAGATACTGAGGTGGCAATTGCTGGCAGTTTATATATATATATATATATATATATATAATGTCTCAGAAGAGAAACTCCATTTGCTGTAGTGTAAAACTGCTACATGGCATGGTGCAGGGTGAGCCCCACCTACTTCCAAAATAAGGCAGAAGGAGTAAGAAGTGATTGTGTCACATCAGCTGCCAGCTCCTACACATGAGCTTGCCTTGGAGAAAGAAGGTCAGGAAGCCTGTCCCAGGGACTCAAAGATATGTAAACACTAGAGTCAAAAGCTTAAAACCAAAACCTTCTATATACCATATAGTACATAAATTAGACAATGCAAGTGTTACATAAAAAATGACACAAGCATGGAAAGTTAACAGGAGGGCAAAATCTTTATCCTGAGTGTTTCCAAGTTTTAAAGCTTTAACGACCTTATGTGTTCAGTGTGTGAGGGGCAAACCCCACCAACTTTTGGACTCCAAGCAATGGAGAAGCAACTGTGCAGTTGCGCTAACATGGGTCTGAGGCTGTGCTCTGTGACCAGACAACACCGAACTGATGGAGGAGTCCAGCATTAAATCTTCTCCTCTACATCCATTTCCTTTGATTCTCGTTCGATTGGCATCACTTTCTGGCTTGTTTATGCCAAAAGCTTTAACATCTGCTAATTAAGTTTCAGTCAAGCCTTAGAAAGACTTGAAGTCTACATTGCATGTTGGCCTGCCCAGATAGATGGGCTAATGAGCCCCAGCATACTGACGGGCTGCTCTCACTTCCCTGCTTCCCTGCCTCGTGGCAGCTGCAAGACGGACCTCAGCTTGTGCCTCTGCCTCTCACAGCATGACATGGATATCTGGGCCACCTTGGTAATTCCCTTCTCCCTCCCACCTGCTTCCCATGGGCTTTAGCCTTTTTTCAGGGGAGAGTCGTGCTTTTCAAGACATGACATGTTTCTTCACAACACCTCCAAGAACATGTCTATTTTCTCAACATTTCGCAAGAGCAGCTATTTTCCCAGTCCATAATTTGCAGAGAAGTGGTTCTCTTTATCACCACTGTCAAAACCACCCTTCTACAGAGGTAAAATAAGAAACTGCCAGAAGTAACACAGGCTCTAATATGAATGTTATCTCATGTTCACACCAGTTACAAGATGCCCCCTTAGCCAAGGTGTTGTCTTCTGCTCTTTGTTCTATCGCGTACACTCCACACAGCATAAGGCAACTGGATAAGAAGGTAAAAACAGTCCTGGAGGATGTAAATCAGCTTCTGAGTAAGGTCTTTTCCTTTTTCTCTTTTTTCAGTGCAGGTATCTGGTGATTTAATTGCTTTTAAAGCTATTGTGATTAAAGTCCAAGATGTATTTTTCAATTAACTCATAATAAACACTTGTAGGTCCATTTAAACATTTTTTTTTTTAAGTACTGCTCAGGAATATCTGTTAATTACTAATTGTATGACAATTGCTGACTGTCTGAAAACACAAAATACTACATTTGACTTAGAGAAACTGGACACCCCCAGCTGATGAGTCTGACATGAATGGCACTATTTTCCTGCAGGGATAACGATTTTCCCATTCAGAAAACAATGTGGGTGTGCTGACTGATGATGAGCACCAGGAAAGGCATGCTGTCATTAAGGGGAGACTCTTGCCTCACCATCCCTGAAGTATCATTGGGTCAGTCCTCACCAGAACTTTATAAACCTTCCTAAAATTTGTCTTTGTCATTACGTCCTAAGCGTGACATGCAGAAAGAACAGTATCATACAGTACAAGAACATAATAGGTTATTCAGTATCAAGACAATGTTAACAAGGTGTGACTATTGTTATACATTAGAAAACAGATTAAGAGATGCTTACTTTGCAAAGGACCTAAATTATGGCATGATTCTATGATATCTCCTGTTTGATGAGGATACACTGACATCAGAACTACATGCCTCAGTTTGGTCAGGAGTTTTTCTCATTGCTCAGCCTGTGCCTTTTACTATTGTCAAAATATGGGTTTTTATTTGTATTTATGTTTTACAGAGGTTAGTAGGTCTTTCCAGCAGAATACACAATTTGATTTTGAGCCCGTAACCTTTAAAGCTGTGGCTTACGTCATACACCTTTAGTTTCTTTCTAGCAGATGCTGCACAGCTCTGGGAAAAATGACACACCTGCACATTGGTGCTAACCACTGCCTGTTTGAAATATGTCATTTTCTTTGAATTAATTCAAACATATTAATCCCGTCTGCCCCTCCACCCATATACACTTTCCTTATTTTTGTTTGTTCCTTCTTTTATGATCTTTAGTACTACTTAAAATTGCTGCTAGTTTTCTTCCAATGTCTTTTAAACGTCACCCAGTTTGCAGGTAAGAGTTAAATCTATCTCCACCGGGGGTTAATCCTGGTTTCTGAGCTCCTTATTTATGCTTTTAGACTTTGTTTCACTTCTGTAGACAACTCCTTCCTAGTTATGACAACAAATACACAGTTTACTGCTCTTCCCGCAGTGCTTGTTTTCCTTTGCTCCTTATTTCAGAGAGCTGCTCGGTGTGTGTTGTTCCAAAACTTCTGCTGTGCTGGCAAGTCTTCTTCTATGGCTGTTGACCTAAACCAGCCTTTACAGAAGACTACTTTCAGCCATACCATCACGGGTTTCTCCTAGGGTCCACACAAGCAGTGCTGAGGCTGCAGCTCCTACATGCCCATGGTTGCGTGCACTCCCACACCAGATTTGTGTGTAGGCTTCCTTTGCACTTTTTCCCTCAGGTGGTTCATCAAGCCAGCTCCATCCTCCAGCAGCGTCACTGCGCTGAAGTGGCACAGCACAGTACTTGCACACAGCAGCAGAAACTCTTAACTAGGAGGAAAGTCCTTTCTCTGTTGCACTGAGGCTTCTTGGTCACAAAATTCACGGTCAGCGAGCAAACAGAGAAACAAAAACCCAGGAAAGAAGACACAAAAAACCAGCAGATTGAATGAACACTGTCCTGAACAAACCATGCCTGCACTGTATCTGTGACAACCTTAAGGCTGACAGTTTGGGGGGGTGAGTTGTGTGCAATCCTTCTGTACTCATTTACCACACAAATTTGCTGTCTGCTGCACATTTACAGTGATGGCTGTTCCCTGATTTTTTTCAAAATAGAAAGGAAACAAAGGCAAGATGTATGTATAAGGTCCCTGCTCCCATGTGAAGGTGATTCCCTACCAACATGATATTTTTTGGTTATTCAGTTCTTAATTCATCTTGATTTTTCTCTAGCCACTTTCAAGTAAGTTAAGCAGCAAGGTTACCTCTCAAAGTGAGATCTGATTGGCAAAATATCTTTTAGGTATTTTTTTCCTACTAACAAACAAAGACTATTGATCTGAGGTCCATGAGGAACAACAAACACGAAGTCTTTTTGTATTCACCTACAGAGACATTTGTCATTGCAAAGCTGGACTTTGGCATGCCATCCTGAACTAGCCCTGAGATTGGCCAAGAACTTTTAAATGATCTTCTGTAGAATCAGTTTATCTGTATTACACCAAACCCAAGCCCTTGTTATGTTTAGAGGTACGAAACCAACTGTTTGTTACTAAATATTGAACAGGCTAAATACAGTTTTGAGTAAGAAACGTTTGTCATTAGTTTACATGATTTTGAAGAGCACTTTGAGAGTGAATGTTGTGTTACGTGGCTGGCAGCTAGACATGAAAAGCTTCTGATATTCCTTATTAGTATACTTACAGCTACAGTTTACTAATATTGATAGCATAGTTTACCATCAAAGAAAATAAAGATCCTCAAACCAATCAAGATAATTATGTTTTAGAAATACGCACAATAATTTTGAAGTTATTTTTTTCACAGACATTTTAAGAGACTAAAGTCTAAAAAGTTGCCATTTATATTTTCCTTTTTTTCTACCAGTTTGAGATATTCTATAGCAAAAGATTTAATCAGTCTGTAATTTAAGCACTTTCATTTGCTTTCTGTATTTTAATAAGACATGCTAAGGATGGTGATTTAAAAAATTAAAGAAAAAATAATTTAAATATTTACTGATTTGTGTTTCTTTCCTTTCATAACCATGCAACTATCTGGTGTAGCTGGTATGTTAAAATCCTATCAGTTGAGTCACTATAAAACAACACAATAGCAATAAGTTATACTCAGGAAACCTTAAATGAAAAGGTATAAATGTCAATTCACAGTATATTCTTAGTCCATAATCCACTGCTAACATTTAGAATGTGACTTCTCAAGTATCACCTGCATTTTGTAAGTTTGTCTATGAGAGTTTAATGCATGTTAACAGTCCCTAGGAAATCTCTGCTGTTCTTACTGAGGAAATACAAACTCTGTGGAGTTACGGTTTTTCCATTCCTCTGCTTTTCTACCACAGTCTGATGAGTCTAGCTGGAAAGTGTGATAGTGAAGGCAGAATCAGCAGGGAAAAGAAAAATGGTGGTGACAACAAATGCATGAAAAGGAAACTGGTGCTATGTCATGAACCACTCCACCATACTTTTATCTCAGGGCATTGGCAGCAATAGCTATATTAGCAAAGCAAAACAGAGTCTTTTTGTTGGTGTAGCTTCCTTCCTCGGTAGAATAAACATTATTTGTAAAGCAAAAGCAACCTTCCTGTCTTCTTGAGGAGGGCTTCCACTGAGGAAGAGACAGGGGGAGGCAAGCTAAAACAGCTGCACCCATCAATGCTTTACAGTGGTATGTCCTCCAGTGTCCCAGTCACTGATCCTGCAGCTTCGTATCATACTTGGTTAAACCCAAAGTTATTAATGGAAATTCTCCTCAATATTAAGGGAATCTGCATTTAAGACTAGTCTTCAAAGGTTAGTGGATTAAATAACACTTATACCTTGCACCTCTTTTCCCCTGTTTCCCTTCTCCTGCTCTCCCATACTCACACTGAGTGTACAGCAATAGCTACATCACCTGGTGACTTTGAAGCATCTCAAATATCCCATGGGAGCATGTCAGGAAGGGTTTCTTACAAAACTGGTGAAAAGTGACTTGTATTTCATTAACACTACAAGCTATACCTGGCTATAGACTGGGGGAAATACCAGTGACTTTGGGACAAGGTAAAATAGTTTTTGTGTTTTAAGGGATTAATAATGTATATAAGGATAATGGTTGAAAGAGGAGCACTAGTACGTAGTGGTAGACACACATAAATGTTTTGCTGGATCACAGGAATTTAGCCAGCGATATGCATAAGTGCATGTCCTCAATGTCAATCAGTGATTTTCCAGAGGGTTTAAGATTTTCCCTATGAAGAGGACGGTGCGGGTGTATTTATCCAGGATCATCAGGAGAAAGGGCCTGTTGAATCTGACTCGAGGTGGATGAGGAAAATCACCAGATCTCCAGGTAATATCCTTCACTGTGGCCCCTGCTGCTTCAGTGCCGTTCTCATGAACACTCAGGATGGCTCTGTGGATCACCTGCAAGGACACACAGCAAAATGGCCTCCGACAACCCAGCAAGAATACAGCAGCCTGCCACCCTCCTCGCTCTTGCCAAAGGGAGCCTTGGCGAGGGCAAGACCTGGCAGCACCAGCCTCTGGGAAGGTCAGCACCAGCCGTTCCCCTTCCCACTGCAGCAGCATCAGCCATCAGACCACTCCTGCTAGCCCTCTTCGCTGCGTGTGCAGTGACTAACCCTCAAGGAGCAGAGAGCCAAAGAGCGCTCAGGATAACTGATGACATGAAACCCTGAAGCAAACCTGGCAATTTAGCCTAGACTTAGTTTTGCCTTTGGCAGCTTAGTGTATTATTGTGAATATACCCTATCATCTAGATGAAAAAAATAACTTTCTGAGAGCACCAGAAGGGCAGGAATAACAGCCTTTTGTCCTCTGTAGGCAGAATTGGAGGAAATTTTACCAAAGCTAATGTGCTACCTTTAGATAATTTTGTCTAATAGCCAAAAGAGCATTTAATTATATGTATGCCTTCTTCCTCATCCTTGAACCATGTATGTATAAGCTCTTGTAAGCATGTTTGGCTTCAAGTTTAGGAAAGACAGGGCTTGCTTTGCCTCCAGACTGGCAGCTGTTGATTGAGTGATACTTCAAAGAGGCTGGGATAAGCTTTTCAAGTTCCTGGGAAAAGACTAATACTGTGGTCGCTGTGTTTCATGTGCTGACTTACTTTTGAAACCGTCAGTCCAGACTCCTCAGTAATCCCTGACAGATCCGCTTGTTCAGTGAACAGATCAACCATACCCACTTGTTTGACTATCCTTTTCACATCATAGGTACCAGAAATAGAAAATTTTGGAATGTGCAGATGTATTTTTCTGTAACAAACAAAACAAATAGGGACAAATTGTCATCTAGGTAACACTCCTCAATGGCATCAGTATAGTGACACTTCACATTTATCTTTCTAAATGTTAAAAGTCTGCTCTAAGGGTTCAGATAGCACTTCTGATCAGGTTAGCTACCTAATGAGGAGTGTTGGAGCAGAATGAGCCCATGTTATCCTCTGCCTCCATGGTGGGGTTCAAGGAGTGGGGTAGAAAACACAGCTATACCAACTCTGTGGCTAACAGAGCTACTACTGCCAAGTAGCAGACTTTTTTTTCAAAGGATCATAGCTAGCTGTGCTAAGGCTGTTTGAATACACAACAGGATCTGGGCCACCACAGAAATAGCTGCAGTAAAGCTGAATGCATAAAATTTTCACTTTTCAATACAATGCCCTTAACACCCTAATAGCTACTCCCCTCTAGTTTCACAATGCCCATATGAAACACAGGTCTGTTAACTTCATCGTGGTGCTAAGCAACTTGTGGTTGAGCCAGGAACTTAACTCGAGATGGATCCCAAGTTCAATGCCCTATCTGTTCACTACCCATGTGTCTTTTCAATTTTCCAACTAAGAAAAGGGAAGTCCTGCACAGAGAGGGACCATTAAGTGAATAGAGTTCAGCAAAATTACCTGGCCTTTAATGTTTTTTCTTGGTGAAATAAACACTACTAATCTACATGGTCACCTCTCACCTTAGCAAAAACACTTACCTGTCTTGGAGGAACTTTTGCCATTTAGATACAGTCCTTTTCAAGAGAGCATCTTCCACCTGCTTCATCTTCCCTTCATCAGGCAAAATAAATAATGCTGCGGCATTTCCATTGTAAGGTATCTGAACCAGCCAACAGGACAGCTCTTCATCAAAGTAATTTCTGTAGTAACCCTTCCGGTACATCATGTCAACTTTTACAGATGTTTTCGGATCCACAAAAAAATCCTCCTGTTTCGTATATGAAGTACTGAACGGTTTCTCCCAATGGGCTTATGACAAAAAGAAAAATAATTCAGTGGTATACAAGTAGAAATGGTCATGGTGAACAAAAGAGGACGTAGCGCCACAGCCTTCCTTTGATTAGAGCAAGTATCTTTTTCAAATTACTGCATCCTCAGATGTTAAAGCATTGCAGCGCTTTTTTTAATTTAATTTTATTTTTTTATTTTATTTCAGGTGCTTAAAGACAATGACAGACAGATAATACTGAAAACACCATTTTTCAATAGAGGATGAGTCTATAATCACATTAAAGAATTTACCAAACTCAACAAAGGTATTTGTTAAAAAACCCAGTCTTTCACTCAACCAAGTGAGAACACATTTATACTGACAACAGATGTACATGGGATTATAGCAATATTTTCTGAATACTGAACATGGTATCCTCCATTTAAATCTTTAAACTATAGTTTAGTTCTCTTAAGTTTTTATTCCCTTTAATAAGCAGCAAGCATCTAAGTTACAGACTTGGCACCCTTCGATACTTCTTACCTTTAAAGTAGACATAGTTAACAAGAACGATTGCAGTGAGAGGATCAAGATTTTCCACTAGCTTAACAATTTTCCCATTTGTCTTTTCCTCGATATAATTGTTGATCTGATTCTCAGCACCAGAGGAGTTGTTAAAGTCAGTAGAAAAGACTTCAGATTCATAAAAGCTTTTGACATCATCCAAGAACTTCTGTAGTGGTTTTAGCGTCTCTTCTATAAAAAGGGCATTACCCAGGCTCAGCTGGAGCTCACTGTCTGAGCGGTTCAGCATGTGGAGGAGTTGGCAAAAACCTTCATGTATTTCCTGCTCCTGAGTCTTTTTCAGGTCAAAGGCAAGCCCTTCCAGAATCTGTGTCAGTGTCGCTGACTTGGCACCAAGTGCCAGCATTGCAAAGGAAGCAGAGATGCTTATGGGTGAAAAGAAAATATTTTGATCGGTTGCTTCAGATGCGACCAGCTTGTAAAACAAAAATGCAAAGTCGGCATTGCTGGAAGCTAGTTTGACAAAGGTTTTGTTCTTAACTGGATAAACTCCTTCCCCATGCAAACTGTGTCCTAGGTAACGTGTCCCCTTAGGACCATCCTGCTTATTGCGGTAGTGAGGATGCTGACGACACTGGGAAACAGTATACAAACCAGCCAGCAATAAGCACAAGGAGAAGAGGGGCTTCATTTTCCTTTTTAGCTGTTTCTGGAAAAGAGAGATACATACAAAACACATCATGGAAATTAATTTCTTCAGGCTGTGTTCTCCAGCCAAGTAAAATGAGGCTCTCAGAGCACACCTGCTCTCCAAAATCCCACACTTCTATATTTTACATTCCTGATGCATGCCAGTGATCCCCAGAAAGAATATGCCTCCTGATACACTATTTGTATAACCAAGTACTCTCAAAAGAAGTAATTTTGATCATATAAACTTTTAAAAAATAGGGTAGGACTGAATCTTTTCAAATTTGGAAATAACTGGAAGCTTATTGCCTCTTCTCCAGAGTAACTGGTAGAAGTTGATTTTGTACTCAGTACTGCAGGGTGTCTACTGCAGCCTGCTAGTCTTCCTCAGCTCAAGTAATTAAAGAATTAAATTTGCATTAAACAAAAATGTGATATAAACACAGACCATACTGTCTAGGACCAAAATTACAAAATACTTTTACAGTTTCTTCAAAGTTGGATTTTGTTGTAACTTCAAACACTTCTTTCAACATATCTTTAAACAGTTCTTCAAAGTTGGATCCATAGATTGGATCACTGTGGTAGCAAGATCTATAAGCATCTCTATCACTTCCAAAACAAATTTTCAGTTAATTATGTGAAGTATCTTCTTCATTAGCAGCCAGTTCTTGCTGGCTTTTGGCATATTTTCTTTTTTTTTTTTTTTTTGTTGCATAACATGTATATCCCTCTGTTTACATGTGAAAAGGCACCCTTCAAAGGCAACAACATAATCCCCCACAATGAAATGTCCAAATGATCCAAGGGAAAACTAAAAGGGTACTTACAGTTCTACAAAAAGGGTCTTGCTGCGTCCATCTGGCCTTGTCTCCTCATTCTTCTCTTCTGTACCATTGAACAGGATTAAGCAGAGCACCCTTGTTAATCATTAATTTGTTCAAATAAAAATTACCAGTAAGGATGCACAGCAGGCAGTAGTAACACCAGATGTTCTGGACAGTTTGTCCAACCCAGACACAAGCTAATGGGGCTGGGTGGTGGGGCTGCGGATGAGAGGGAGTGGAGCAGGGACTGTATCTCCTGCTGCTTCCATTCTTGCAGATTGACATGAGAAGCCTGCTGCTGTGGGTTGCTGGCAGGAGAGCCATAGCCATATCCTTCGTGACTGGAGTTGAATGCTGTGACTTCATATGAAGGCCACCCCTTGCCTGGGTCTGGCTGTGGGGACACAGCCACCAGCACAGCTCACCAGGGAGCACAGCCTCCCTGCCAGACCATCCTCTTAGCTTGGTCCTGGGTGACGAATAAATGGGACTGGGACACCGCCAGAGTCATAACATCTCTGTCAGGATTTCAAAACAGGATCTGGATTTAGAAAGTCCTTCTGCATTACTCTATACCTCAGTCGCAACCTTTGACACCACATTTAATGGTTTTGGGGCTTTTCTTAAGGGGAGCAGACTCTATGTGATGGGTGAATGGTCTCTAGGTTTCTTAAAAGAATATTACGTGACATTACCACACTAGTGGCAATTGCCACTCTTGTGAGAAATTTCCAGTCAATACAGCTGCTCACTCATTGCTGGCCATCACCTGTGACTGAGTATTTGGGGAGCTGGTGAAGAGGTTTCTCCTGTTTTTTTAGAAAATACACAAACCCACCACTGCTGAGAAAGAACACTCACACTGGACAGTTCCAGAGACTGGCTGCAAAGAGAGATACGTGGTCAGTCAATATCTTGTTTCCTCAGGTTAGTCTTCTGTATAACATGCAACTGAAATGGACCCCAGCAGCACACAAAACAGACTGCCAATTCGCCTTTCAGCCAGTGCTAAAGAAGGCATGCTGGCACCACTGGATGATATTCAGAGCTGAATATCATACAGGGACAGATCACTCAAGGACAAACTAAGGCAGGAAAAGAATTTTTTAACAGATCTGGTTGCCCCTATGGGACTCCTTTCTATTGTGTAAAATGGTTTTGTCATTCCGCTTAACAGTTACAGTGTCATTCCCGTAATATAGATGTGAAATATGCAGTCTTCATCCTGTTGATTCCACGTTGCCAGAACACACCGAGAGGCTGATGGCAACCATTAGATTTGGAAGTGAGGGTAATATCCATAACCCATAAATCACTGAACTATTGCCCAGTAACTATAGGTAGATTCTGTCAAAAAGCAGCCAGCCATGCCCTAGCTGGCAACTAAGCCCCACACAGCTGCTCACTCACCCCCCCCACCCCCCCGGTGGGATGGAGGACAGAATTGGAAGAGTAAAAGTGAGAAAACTCATGGGCTGAGATAAAGACAGTTTAATAGGTAAAGCAGAAGCCGTGCATGCAAGCAAAATAAAATAAAGAACTCATTCACCACTTCCCACTGGCAGGCAGGTGTTCATCCATCTTCAGGGAAGCAGGGCTCCATCACACGTAACCGTTCCTTGTGAAGACAAATGCCATAACTTGGAACGTCCCCTCCCCTTCCTTCTTCTTCCCCCCACTTTATATGCTGAGCATGACGTCATATGATATGGAATGTCCCTTTGGTCAGTTGGGGTCAGCTGTCCCGGCTGTGTCCCCTCCCAGCTTCTAATGCACCCCCAGCCTGCTCACTGGCGGGGTGCTGTGAGAAGGAGAAAAGGCCTTGGCTCTGGGTAAGCACTGCTCAGCGATAACAAAAACATCACTGTGTTATCAACACTGTTTCCAGCACCAGTCCAAAACATAGCCCCATACTAGCTACTATGAAGAATATTAACTCTGCCCCAGGCAAAACCAGCACAAGACCCAACCTAGACAATGCTTCTCATTTTCCATTAACTTTAGCCTCCATTTTAACTTCCGTTTCTCGATCAGGGAACCCAGATGTACCCATTCCTTCATGCAGGTTTTGCTTCACCTGTCTTCAAGAAATTAATTCTTCATGTACAAACCTTGATAATTGAATTTTAAATGTAAAAGTTGAGGAAAAGTGAACACAAGATGTATTGTAATCCAAAAGGATTTTGTCGTGTGGATGTGGCCTGCTCATGTGTTTGCTTTGTTACTTACTGCTGACCCATACATAGAAGAACGTTATCTGGCATATGTTCTTATAAAACACAAACTTCAAAAGCAATGCAGTGGAAATGATGAAGATGCTAATTTTTTTTGGACTGTATTGGTGAAGAATTTCACCATCTTCTCAGAAAAGAGCATTAGTATAGATGAAAGCCTGTGCCAGGAGGGAGAACTATGGTAATACATAGCAAAGAGCAGCGGCCCAGTGACCAGGTCAACACATCCATCCCTCTCTGCAAACTCCCAAGCATATGGCTCCTGAGCAGAGCCCCCAGCTATGTCAGGTGTCGAAATGTCCCACATGAGGTGTTCAACACATCTGAACGGGAGCACACTGTGCTGGTGGGGAGCTGTACGTAGGAGTCTGAAGGCAATACTGGAAAGGGAACTGCACCTTCTTCCCCTCAGTGTCAAACCAAGGCTCTAGCCCCCTGGTTGTCTCACATGGCTGCATAGTCAAGCAGCGAAACAGGGCAGGGCACACCACTTTCTTTTTGAATTCAACATCAGCAATTTTTTGCTTACTAACCTAGTGACTGGAGCATTTGATCACTTGATCTGGATATAAGCCCCTCAAGTCTTACGAACTGTTCCACCTGCAATAACCATACCCTAGTCATCCACTTGGCAGAGGAATAGCTCATCTTCAGGCTGCAAGAGGCTGATGAGAAAGTGAAAGGAGAAACAATTCCCAGCCTTTCTCCTGAGGATCTTCTGCCTAAATAGTGAATAAAATATAAAAACTACTTATGTGAGATGTGTAGATAATTGTGTGTGTTTTCATCTACATGTGAAAGACGTAACTTTTGTGTATGTAAATAAACACACACCTATAGTTATTCATAGTACTGGAGGAAGATCAACTAACATGATGTGTTAATCTAATAACGCAAGCACAAGCCTGGGAGGTAGGAAACATAGGTTTCCCTTCAAGTGTAATTCAAGTAGAAGAAGAAACAAAGGCCCTAGGAATTGTTTTTTAATGTGATACCTCATTGCACAAGATGTGCAAGTGTTATTAATTCTAGTCATATGAGTAGTGTGTAAGTAGTTCCGCTAAAGATAATCATTATCTTTGCTAAATCAGAACCTGTGGCAATAATTAATGCATTATGATTTGAATTGAAAAAAACCTGAAGAAATGCTAGCTCAAATTAATTGTGATGTTCAGATAACATAACAATGACTTCAAAACACTTTTAAGAGCTTTGAAGAATTGCACATTTACTAGATTTTATATACAATTGTTTTAAACCAATTTTTGCTAAAAGCTAGGAAAAATGAGATCTTTTCCATCCTGATCTGAAAGGATATAAAAATATTGTAAGTTTATTTACCAAGATTTTGATGAAAAACTTGAAAATTACTGCCAAGTGTAAATGAAAGGGAAAAAACTCAGAATGTTAAAAGTAAGGCAATTAAATAAGTTGATTAGGCTGTAAATACCCAGGCTGAAAGACATTAACTCTTTCAGAAAATCTGTCGTCAGGACAGAATATACCCTTAGTTGTCATTATTTTATTATTTTATTTTTAGTTAGATGTACATTACCTCCAGCAAGCTGTAGCAAGGTAGAAACTCCTCTCTTTCCTGATCTTGAAGTATTATGATGGGTTAGTATCCAGCCTCTCTATAAACAAACTATCCTATCATTGACTTCAGTAGCATCCAACTAACAAACTAACCTGAAGAAATTAATGAGATTAAAATTCTGATACTATCTCTCTGTTCTGGTCTAGTGCAGATTAAGAGCACAACATCAATGCATGGTACCAGTTCACATCACATATGAATTTTTCACAGTACAAATGTTCTAAACATTCATGAACTATTTTTTTTTCCAAACTGCACTCCTAGAAAAAAGACAAAATCCCTAAAACTGACTCAGAAGAAACACAGTGGCACACACTACACTCTGATAGAGCAAGACAGAGCACAGTATCTATAAAACTCCTCTGCAGGCAGTGGAGTTAATAAAGCCTAATTTACTAAGGATCTGTGGCTTTTCTCACCGCAATAACCACGGCTTTACTCCACACCCTCTAGGATAATTCCAACCAGGCAGGAAAGCAGGGTTGGGGCTAGGGCTAAGACTACAGCTAAGGCTGCAACCAGACTGGGAATGGGAATGGGAATGGGAATGGAACTAGAGCTGCTGCTGGGGCTTGGGCTCCCTGCCACATGCTCACTGCCTGCTGCAATCAGCAGAATTTAAAGCAGCTGAGTCCTGCCTGCCTTCCCCACAGCAGACACAAACTTGTACTTCACCAGTTTTCATAAAGTAGCATAATGGTTTTTCAACCTCCTACCTCTTTGTTAAGCCTGATTGAAATTTGCTAATAAGCTGCAATGTTATGGAAGGTAGCTAAGAGAAAACAAGTGGCTACAAACATGAAAATTTGATGCTGCTTCCTTTAGAAACCAAGCCGGTTGTTTTATTTTCTTTGCATGTGGGGTTATATGAGTCACATTTACTCAGTTTTCACAGTTCGTGTCACTCCATTTCTCAGTAGCTATCATGAATACTTTCATTATCCTTATACTTATAAAAATATTATATATTACCTTTTAATAATTATGTATCTCCATTTATATCATCATTAACTTTTCTTTTACGTCCTCTCTGGGAAGAGCTTGTAGTCAGTGTGACACTTGGTGTAGTGATTTAGCCATACAAGATGATGAAGAGTAGATTTGGTAAATGTTAAAACTGTTTTATAATGTTATATAACCAGAGTCGATGTTCCAGATCACCATATATTTCAACTGGTATTCTGTATCATTCATTAATAGGTACCATTGGAAGAGAGAACTTTAAAAATCAGTTTCTAAAGGCATAACACTCCTGAATCTAAACTTTACTCTCGTTACTTGATAAAACCTACCGAAGAACTGTGATAAAATTGGTTTGAGCAAATATTCAGTTTGCAAATCCAGCAAGTCCATGTAAATGCATGGGATATAAAAGATGTTTGCTTAGATGAAGTAAGAGTGACTGGGAAGCATCGTGATCTGGAATCCACCTTGGTAAAGCAGACAGGCTATACCTCCATATGGAGCCTATCTGGAGCAAAGCAGCCCAGCAGTCCTTCAGACTCAAATTATCGTCTGATTTTAAGTGACAGACTTTGACCCTTAAGCTGGTGTTCTGCAGAAGCACTTTGGAAATGGTTTTCCAAGTGTGGACAGTGAATTACAGAACTGGAAAATGATGAAATTATGCATCTTTGACCCGTTGTTCATTGTATGTTTTGGACTGAAAGTGGTTTGCTTACCAAAGAAATGCAACTGACCTAAGTTTCCGCTGCTTTACACTCAGTACAAAAGCTACACTTACGGATAGACAGCACTAAGCATTAAATTTGCTGATGCAGAAATATATTTCTAAGATAGAAAGCACCTGTCTATAGGTAAGATTTATCTCAGGCTAGTGCCTGTGTAATGGAAGAAGGACACAACACATTGCTTTTTGCAGCCCATAATAGGGAGTCTGTCCATTGCACCCGGGTAAACACAGGTCTTTTCGAACCTTTCCTATTATATTAGCTCACCTCTTCCCTCAATATGAAAAGCCTGAGGTTGGCAGTGCAAGAGATGTTTGAGAGCTCACAAACTTCTATTCATTCTCCTGGGGCTGGGGCTGAACACTCTCTCCAGAAAGTGCTCTCCGCCCAGGTCTGTTGCACAGGGGAGCACCAGGAGAGGATGCATGAGGAACAAGTTCAAGTTCCTTCACTCTCCATCATCTTCACAGTTTTTTAAACTCAAAAATCAATCCTTTCTTCCTTGTGTCAAAAAAAGCGTCTACACTCTACTGAAAGATGCACATAGGGTGGAGGAATCCCCTTACTCTCTCCTGTAAGTTCCTGTTCCCAGACCCTTCCTCACTGCCAGGCGACCCCCAACCAGATTCCCTGCCTTCACACCCAAATCCTGCTCTTCCTCGCTCCACCAGTGATCTGGGCTCCTAGAAATAAGGGTTCCTTAGTAGTGGTTAGTCTTGTGAAATACATAATAGACAAAACATGAAATGGAAAAACAAAGTATTGAATATCCACCCAGGAAGCTTATGGTTTGTAGGCTGCATTGTGAATGAAGACATGCCTTTAAAAAATGACGTATTGATCATCTGGAATTCGTCTACATCAGGAACACATGAGGAACAGGTACTGGGCTGTTAGACCGTTGGGATTGCAGGGTCACTCTGCAATGTGCCACTCCACATACACTGTGCTGTGTGTACAACCACCTCTTTCATTGGCTTTGAACCTGGCTCCTGTGTGCTTTGTGTGATGGTCTGTAGCTCTGGCATTAGATATAGTAACGGTGAACATTGTCTCCATTCATCCAATCTGTGTCACAAATCTCTGCCTTCTTTATGGCCCCTTAGTTGTCCCTTTTCCAGGCTGAAGATCTGTCACCTCAAACAGGAGCTGTTCCAGACTTTTGATTAAGCTTACTACCTTTTTCTAAAGATTTTCCAGTTCTCATTTATCCTTTCTGTTATTATAGGACCAGAATTACATCTTCTAATCCATGTGTGGATGATCCAGAGATTTAGACAGTGACACAGTGTTCCCATGTGATTTGCCTTTTTTTCTTTCCCAGTAATTTCTAGTATTTAATTTGCATCCTTCCCCATTACTAGGCTGATCTGTATATGGATTACCTACCATAACACCAAACCCTTAATCCTGAGTGACAGCAATCAGTTCAAGTACAGCATTTCACCAGACCTGCAGCTAAAACTTAACAAGATCAAAATCCCCACTGACACTGTAACAGCAAGCTAGAAAGCTACTGTTCTTTTTGGTTTCAAAATCAGACAGAATTTGCCATGTCCATTCCTCGATTTTACCAGAAGATGGTGGCACAGGGCTCCTTTTCCTATAATCCCCAGAACTTGAGGCTCCATACTTACAGTTCTACCTGCAGAAAGCCGTGTAGCAGAATCACACTAAAAGCTTGGCTTCTTGCAAGTATTTTACTGATCATGGTTGGTAAACTGAATTGATAAAGTTTTACTAGCAGAATTTGCCCTACAGATCTTTTTCTCTTTTTGTAAAGGAACTCTTCTTTTGCAAACAACTTTTAGACTGACAAGTTCACCAGAGAATAAAAGTTCTTATTTTGTAATGAAGTTGTCTACACAGAGAAACCTCTTCGCATTAGTGTTTAAGTTTAAATTGATGCCTTACATTATTAATCATTCTGTTGCAGGCATGGCCTTACACAAGAACTAAGAAAATCCGTTATGTAGATATTTATGAGTCACACTTGAAGTTTTTGCTCCCAAAGCCGGATAGAAAGTCTTAGGGCTAAACTTTGCAAAGGTTTATCATTTGTTATTATTTAATAGATTAATATTTTTGGCCACACTGAAGAAGCAGAAGGCAGATCAGCTACCTGAATGAATATATTCAATAAAATGAAATTTATGATATAATTCCATTGCTCATATACTTTTTCTTAAAAAAGTCTTTGGCACTGTAAACTTTTGGGACGTTGAGGATTCTGACAGGTCACCAAGATGGTTTAGTGCAACAGTTCTCTTCCCTGTTTCAATGAAGGCAAAAGAAGATACTGTGATTTGCCTCTAGCCTCTGCGGCTGACATTTAGGCAGGTCAGCACAATCCCATTCCTGTCAATGGCTTACACTGACGTGCCTCCACAAGACGCTTTAGTATCATCTAGGCTGTACCTATACAGGCTTTTTGTCATGACTGCTGCACCATCTTTCCCACCCTGCCAACCTAGATGTGGCTAGAATGCTGGAGCATATTTGCTTCTATTGGATGTCTCTTCTCAGTTATCCTTGACACTATTGTGAATACGTCAAGACTATGACACACACCACAATGACAGGCATGGGCACGAGGTAGCTGTCGTTGTTGAGACGGACACGACACGCAGAGTTGTGCATAAAATCAAAGGCCAAAAGGGCCGTTTATTGTTCTAACGGGCCTTTTTATACATTTCTTAAGAATAGGTGTCTGTACATGATTGGTTCACTCACAGACCATCAGTTCATGATTGGATGGCTGTTTCTTTGCTACATCTTTAACACACTTCTTCTACTTGTGCATCTGGCAGTTTTCTTATCTTGTCGGCTCAGCTCTTCCCAGGACTTTCCCAGACTCTTCAAGGATACACGGGTATCTGTTCAAGGCTAATGTTAACAAGCTCGCATTCCAATCCTTCGGAGCAGCCGAGGTTTCCCACAGGTAGTAATCTCTGGCTGGGACAACTGAGGCCCAAAAGGTCTTAAAATTTCACCTGCAGGATTTACCAAAGGGGTAGAACTCAGACGTGAAAGAGAGAAGATATAGGAACAGAAAAAGTATTCAAGTTGTACATTCTACTACCTGTTCCTTGAATATGTGAGATATGGTATAGCTTTTATGATGGCTAAAGAATCTGCATCTGTGTGAACAGCATACCTAAATGAGGTCTAGGCATATGCTCTCTTTGCATTCATATGCATTTGAAGACCCACTTTTTATTATCTCTTTCATCTCCTCTGTGCACAGATGTTTTCTCTTGCTTTGAGATTCTTTCCTGGCTGCAACCAAAGTTCTTATGATGACTATAACACTTCTGAATTATCTTATTCTGTGTTGCTTTTTCCTTTCAAACATTTTCCTTCAGCAGAGCATCTTCCATGTGGTCTGTTTCCTACATGAGACATAGTAAACAATATAGCAACTTTTCCTTAATAAGGTATTTGCACAAGTCAGGCGAAGTCTTCTACAGACCTTCCATATGAGTATCACATTGCTGTTAACAGAAGTTTTCCAACCACAAAGGATACCTTCTTGTTTAGTAAAGTAATAAATCATAAGTATTCTGTTTCCAGATGGCTTATGGAAAAGAAACTGAGTACAATAAAAAATACAAGAAATAAAGACTGATCTGTATAAATAGAGCTAAATCAACTGTATTAAATTCATCTCCAGGGGTAGGATTGAACTGAAAAGCTACTTTTGTCATGGAAATTCTCTTTTGCAAGAAGTCAGCAAAGTCATTTGCAACAACATCAGTGGTGAGCTGAGTTTGGGTAACGAGGGTATTAATCATACTCAAGGACATCTACATGAAATGAATAAATTACAGTTTTCTTTAAAACTCTTAGTCTGAGGAAAGCACGATTACCAAGTTACTTAAAAATGGATTCTCTATTATACCTGGGACTGGGAACAAAATAAAGGGTATTTCCAGATCAGTCTTTGCTGGCTAACAGTTTGCAGAGAATGTATGATACCATACATGTTATCAGTTTAAATCTAATGAGAGCAGCCCCACGTGGGTAAGGGCAGAGGTGCACTATCCAACAGGGAATGTTGGATGGATGGGTAAGATTTGGAGGGTATGTCACAGGACTCGTACATAGCCCATGGTGGTCTTCGTGCTCTTGAGAATTTGCACTCCTAGCTCCCACTGCAGTGAATATTTAGTTTTCAATGAAACATTTGCATTTAAAAATGTTTGTGTTTCTCTTCCACTTTTTTTCTGCTGGGAAACCTTATGCCTCTGTTTTGGAGACAAGACTTGAATGCTGGATTAGTGAGTAACACTGCTATGAGGGTTTTTTATACCTCCAAAAACTACATAGACTCATGTCAAAGATGAGTTGGGTTGCGAGGCACTGACTGCCTTGTAGATGCAATACAGGTGCTCTTGGCTCTCAGAATCCACAGTCAAAATCTACCCTGCCCAGCAACTATCATAATCATTTGGTTTTTAAGAGCTCAGTGATTCTCTGCTTGAAATGAGTGTGAGTACAGGGAAAAAGCCTGATGCTTTTGTTGTACTGAATCTACTGGAACAATTAGAATAGGGTTGGCTTCACATATGAGTCAATTCCCGTGTCCTTGAAACAGTAGCAGTGATTAAGGGCTGAACAGACGACATAGATGTGGGGAGAGAGCTGGTGTGCCCATTCAAGGCCAAGTTCTCCAGATACCAGGGTTGAGGTATCTGGAGATAGCTCCTCACTCTCTTGTACTTCCCCAAAACTTCTTTGAACAAAGCATAGCAAACAGATATATTTTTTTCCCCCGCCAGTTTTCTGCTAGGTCCGTGAATTGAGTGGACTCACAGAAGGATTCAGCAAATGCCAGAGCTCATGCAAGGTACCTCATGGGAGTTTGTTGAGGCCAGGGAAGTGTAGATGAGGAATCTCCTCTTTTTGTGTCAGTAATGTATGAGGTAGCTCCTTCTTTCTTGTGAAATGGCAGCATGAGACTGCTTATCTGTACCTTAACTCTGTACCTGAGAATATACAGTTGCAGCTTTGGGCTTGCAATTTGCAACTCAAATTGCATAGCTGTGCATAAGAAAGTTCAGAGTACTGGTAGCATATGAATAGCAGGGCTTGCGTGGGCAGCTGGTGTTTCTGTGATTATCTGATTCCTTTGTGCCTTTTGGCATTTAGTCAGCTCCTTTCTTTACTGATGAAAGGTAAAATGCATTGGATACATGCTGCATTAGCCCTGCAGTCCCACTGCTTCATGGTTTGTGATGACATACTACATGGACTCTGCCATGGGGCTAAACAAACAGAGCTTTACTGATAGAAGCTATCCCATCAGCAAACAGAGTCCCAGGGGACCATAAACAAGGTCAGACAGAACAAACTTACTGTCTCCCACATGGTTCAGAGGCTGCCAGGGGATGTCTGGCTCTCAGGCCCCTGGAGATACAGCTAGGCTGCTTTTCAGGAACCCAGCCCAGTGGCTCCATCTTCCTTCAGAGGGGTTCTCAGCTGAGATACACTCTCTTTAGGTAAGTACTTTTCCTCAGAGGTTCCTGTAAGCATGTCAGGTCAGGGCTAATGGACCCACAGCAGGTCATTTATCTTAGATGTTTTTGATAGGGGGCCACGTACTCCACTGTAAGCTGTATTAGCCCATTCTGCTGATTGTCACTGCAGTAAGTGAGGTGGACGACACTCAGTAGGGCATAAAGAATCTCTAGTTCTCTTTCAGGGCTTAGTTTGGATCCAGCTGTCCCACAGACTGATAGAATGCATGTGTGGGATTAAGCTATCCTAATCAGGTCTGGTTTTGTTGTAGTGGAAGATTGAAGGGTGTTAATAAAATCACCTACAGATGAATGAAAGACACCATAAAATACATGTGTTTACCACAGACAGAATGAATACACAGTCCCTAAATGAAAATTTTAGCTTATGTCTGTCAGAATCCTTCCTTTCCTTCTCTACCATTAATACAACTAGATAGCATGAAGAGGAACTTTCGCTGTCACACATTAAGACAGACAAAAGCAACAACACCAAATCATGCAAGGCAGACTAATGCAATTAGATTTTCTTGGAGTTAGAACAAAACATCCGTTCTCTCCACAAAAACTTTGCAGAATTATCCAGTTCCTAAAGAACATCATCAGGACTATGCTGAGAGTAGCATCAGTGAGATATGTTCAGTCTCCAGGCTCTGTAGATCTCCATACTGTGAACTATAGGCATTTCTGTGTCTTTCACATGTTTCCTGTCCTCCCCACTTCCTTCCCTTCCCGAGAGATTTGGAAGGATCCCTCTTCCCCTTCCAGGTCCCTGCCAGAGCTCAGGACAACCTGCTGGTCTGGAGCGTGAAGTTCCTCAACTAAAGGGCAACTGTGGTGATGCCCCACATCTTGGTAGATACCTCCCAAACCCATGCAGCATTCAAAGGTGCCCTGTTTGATACTTTTGCCAGGAGCAGTCACTCCTCACACTCCAGTGTGAAAAATCCCAGTGCAGCTCTCATCCTGTAGTTTCTTGCCTCCACTCTCAAAAGCAAAGGCCTGGGAGGTAGATGGGGCAGGAACTTGCTCCATGTGTTATTTCCTAAAGCCTCTGCTCTGTCTTTAGCAATGGTGAGATTTTTACTAACCTTTCCCTTTAGCAATCGGCTGAGAACCTGTTTTTCTGCCACCCCACTCTGATAAAAATCTCACCATGCTGTCTTCTAATCAGTACCAGTGCACAAATTTATCAGGGTGGGATCTCACTGGAGCTGCTTCCAGCTCTTGCCAAGTTTGTACAGCCACCGCAGAGCAGGCTGCCTCACACCACAGCAAGTTATCATTGATCTCAACTCTGTAAAACCCGCTGCTTTGCACAGAGGCGTGGTATTTCCCGGTCCACTGAGTGATGGTATCTTGTCCCAGCAGAAGCAATAGCTCAGGGCTTCCACTGAGCTCTTGCTGCTTGTAGCAAAGGGACTCATACAAGGCAGCAGTCTCCAAGTCCCCCTGAGTCAGAAGCATAGCCCCTGTACACTAAACTCATGCTGCAAGCACTGATGGATCTCAATAAACCACCTTTGTGCAGGGTGGACCAAGTCTGGGAAAACAGGTCAGACGGCCAGAGAGATGTCAAGGGTGGGGAGCTTGTTTGTTGATTTGGGGTTTGCACCACCTTTGCAGGGCTCACAGCATATTGCCAGGACCACTGTAGAAATGAGCATCATTTCAGGACCATCATCTTCCCAAAGAGAGGGACAAAACTCCTCTTGCAAAAAATTTATCCAGGGTCAATATAGAATGGCCAGAGTCAAAGCAGTGCACTGAGAAAGTAGCCTTCAAAGCAGGAGTCAGCCTCTCCTTGAGGCAGCAGCTGTGCAATAAAGGGTTTGCTATAGAGTTTAACAAGGCTGAGCACTGCGCCCCAGTGCTCCACTGCAGTAAGAGTGGGTGATCTGCAGACACACAACAGCAAGGTAGTGTTTATGTATTTCTTGAAAACAGGTTTTACCCAAGTAGGAACATAAGGAGAGAATATAAAGAATAGCCTTCTCTATATGACAAAAGTTGGACTCATTTAACAGCCTTTAGAACATATTTTACAGACACCCTGCTATGTTAATAAGTGACTGAAAGCTTTTGTTGATTTTAAGATATTTATAGAATGATAGCGAGAGGTTGGAGTCAGTCCTTAAGTGATGGATTTAAATGATAATGTTTATTTTATTCATTGGCTATAGCAATAATTCATGGATGACATTGTCACAGGACAATTCTTTGACAGTTTATGCCTAATATCACTGTCTCTCAATGTTTTTTGCTGACCCTGTGGACTGCAAAAAGGGACTTACAGTGAGTGCTACAGCAGAATAAGTCTGTTGCCTCAAGGATTTTCTCTCTTTTGTCAATGTTTTTTTTAAGATGTCCTAGGCAAAGAGTTGGAACATGTGAGAACAGGTTGGTTGAGGGTAAACCACAGTGGCCTAGGCAGCAAAGAGCTATGTAAGGAAGAAGGGACTCTGCAGGGACCAGCTCAGGTGAATACTGATCATCGTCAGGTCCTGGAGAAGATGTAATAGAATTGCAAGGGACTTGTTACCTGTTGGGATAAAGCTTTTGGTGAATAACCCACAACTGAAAGCAGTCTGAACACAACCACTTAGCAGAGAGAATTCACTTGTAAAAATAACAGCAAACTTTAGAAAAAACTGTCTTCCAAGGAAAATTTGGGAAATGTACTAATAACTCAAATTACTGACTGGGGAAGTATTACATTTAAAAACTGTCAGTTGCTCAGGTTTTGCTACTATTTTTTTGCTTATTAATTTGATATGGAAATTTCTCATTTACTTCTGAATATCCTTCAATCAGAGACTAGTTAGTAACACTAACTAGCCCACAACTGCAAACACGGTAGCCGTCACGACTCATACCGAATACCAGTATGCCCAATAACTCAGCAATTACTTCTCAGTAGGATTGACAATTTTCCCAAAGAAAAGTGTGGTGCTGGTTGCTTTGTCAGAAATCAAGATAATGAAGGGCCTGTTGAATTTGATGGTAACAGGAGGATGGAAAACTCTGTTAAGGATTATGGCTGTGCTTCCTGCAGCCTCAGTTCCAGCCTCATCAACTTCCACCAGGGCCTTGTGAATTGCCTGCAGAGAAAAGGAGTGAATGCTGTGGTTTATATATAGGACAGCAAGCAGGGCGTGTGGATAAACTCTGCTTATGGAATATTTAGGAAAAGAAAGGAGTGATAAAATCCAGTGTATCGAACTTTCTTGTATGGTAAATCTCCAACAGCCTGCAACAGGAGTGTTTTCCATGTCAGGACTGAATGGGGAGGGCCAAAAATAAAAATAGACACACTGTAAATGCAGCCCCACCAGTGCTGAGGAGGATAATGTCCATGCACTAGCTGATTTATTTCTTTAGATGGTTTGGACCTCTGCTAGCAACACTTTCTCTGTTCTTCCAAGGTTAATGGAAGACTGCTGCTTACATGCTAATACAGTGGCAGTATCTGGCATCTTTGCCACATGAAATTGTACCTTAAACTGACATGGTGAAATTCTGCTACTGCAAACCGGAAGTTTCCTGGAAATTTTGAGAATATTAAAAAATTAGGTACTAATCAACACAAGTATCATAATATACCCCTCATTTATAATTTACCTGACACAATCTCATGTAAACCATTGTATGCCAGTGTCAAGAAATCATTTAAAATCTTATCCAGCTTTTCCATGCACTTAACATCCAGACTTTTAATAGCAATATTAAAATAATACAAAGGTGGGACAGCAGACCTTCTGGGTAGGAAAACACAATCTCTAAGCAAGCCGCTACCTTTCGTTGTGAGTTTTACTCATAACTTCAGTAGGACAAGGAGGGAAAGAAAGCCTTTAAAAACCCTGGATATATTTGACCAAAGCAGCCAGCCACCACCCCATCACCACCTCTGCTCACTTACCTGTGAAACCTGAAGATTAGAGCTGCCACTAATTCCAGACAGATCAGCATCACTAGAGAATATGTCGGTAATGCCCATCTCCTTGAATAGGTTTTTAACATCGTAAGACCCACTAATAGAAAACTTTGGTAACTGCAGAAGTAATCTCCTGTTAAACAAAGAAAATGGAAGAGCGCTGAAGCATTGCAGCCTTGTTTCAGCCAGCAGGCTGGATTGTACGCAATTCAGTAACACCAGAAAGCATTCTTTTGATTGCCAATTAGCTTGATGGTAGCATCTGTATTCCCTGGGCAATTTTGCAGCCAGAGAGATGTGTCATCTTCTTGTACCTACATTCTCTCTTTGGTTTTGGAAAAAGAAACCGATTTCTTCATTGCCACTCTTTCATCCCACTGCCTCATAAACAGCTAGCAGAGTTTTGTGGCTGGAGGGCTACAGAGAGTAAGCAGACCAATTGTAGAAAGGCTAGAAGAAGGGAAAAGGCGGATAAACTCTAAGACACAGTGAAACTAATTATGTTAGCACTATGAAAGAAGAGGTATGGTAGCCAAAAGGTAGCCAAGCAAGTCTTGAGGCAGTTGTTACAATGCTGTGTCCCCTTCTGTCAGGTCAGAGAGCCTGCCATTTCTTACCATTTATGCCTTGGTCTGACTCGCCTTGGGAATCGCTTGAAGCCCCGCTTTATGAATCCAGGGCATTATATCCAGGAGGTGGCAATCTGAAATTAACGGTTTCTCTTTAAAATAATTATGTGTCCTCAAATATAGTAATCCATCTACCTAGAGTTACCTGGTTGCAAGGTTGCTATCCCATTTACACACAGTTTCTTTGGAGACAGCATCTTCCACTTGCTTCATCTTTCCATTATCAGGCAGAATGAGCAATGTTCGTGCAGTGCCCTGGTAAGGCAGCTCTACCACCTCGCAAGAGAGATCCTGGTCGTAGTAACTGTCATAGTTACCGTCATGCTGCATCATGTTGACTCTAACTGATGCATTTGCGTTCACAAAAAAATCATCCTCATATGTACGCAAAGGATCAAAAGACTTTTGCCAGGCAGCTAATGGGGGAAAAGAGAAGATGTTGCACTCAAGCATGTGAAGATCATAAAAAATGGCTGATATAAATCAGACCAACTTAAATGTAGGATGCTGGAGGGCTGTTTATGGGAGAAGAGGATCACTAAATGACTTCAGCCTCCTGCATAACGCACAACAAAACATTTTAGCTGTGTGATAAGTTCAGCAAAGTTAGTGTAAGTAGTCCTATCTTGCTGAAAAACAGCCAAAGGTTGGTGAGGAACAACTGAGAGACTCCTGCTTCTATTGTATCCATATGTTCCCATCACTTATGCCTTTTATGTCATTTAAATTCAACCACTTAAACATTCAGCTACAGGATCTTTATATGTTTCCTGTTAGACCGCACCCAATGAAAGACGACTGCACTCAGCCTGGTGAGGAATTGTCAGGAGCATAAAGGATCATAAAGTTGTTTAGGTTGGAAAAGACCATTTATAATCATTGGGTCCAACTGTTAACTTAACACTGCCAAGTCCACCACTAAACCATGTCCCTAAGGGCCACATGTACACATCCTTTAAATATCTCCAGGGACGGTGACTCAACCACTTCCCTGGGCAACCTGTTCCAGTTCTCGATGACCCTTTTGGTGAACAATTTTTTCCTAATATCCAATCTAAATCTCCCCTGGTGCAACTTAAGGCTGTCTCCTCTCGTCCTATCGCTTGTTACTTGGGAGAAGACACCAACACCCACCTTGCTACAACTTCCTTTCAGGTAGTTGTAGAGACCCATCAAGCAGTTGTTGTAGAGAGTGATCCTAACATTCAAGCAGGGCTGCAGAAGCACAAAGCCCTCAGAATGCTTTGTCCCAAGTTTTCATGCAGCGTACCTAGTAGATCTACCATAATACTGGGGACCCTGGAAGTGCAAGGATGTTAGTCCACTAAGTTTCGCTGGCACATACAGTCAGCATAGAGATCTTGGAAACATCTTTAGTCATTATGCCCTCAGACCAGTGAGACTGCACACAGTGGGTCCCTGCTATGAGGCAGTCCACCAGAGTGGGATATCTCTGTCCACAGCTTTCAGGCAAACTGTGCCAAAATCAAGCAACGAATATTTCTCAGCACTCAGATACCCTGCTTTTGGCCAGATCTAATCTTTACTTTAACAGTCCTCCACAGTTTAGCTCTTTCCTAAACAGTCACTCTGCTAATAAATCAACAAGAGTAATCTACAATTTTTGGTTTGCATCAAAATCATCTACTGGAATATTACGTTAAATATCTTACCTTTAAAATAAATGTAGTTAACAAGAACCAAAACAGTACTGGGATCCAGATGACCAATTAATTCAGGAATTTTCCCCTTGGTTTTCTCCTTTATGTATTTATTGATTTGCTTCTTAGCTTCTTGTGGTTTATGGAAATTGCTAGAAAAAAAATCTGCATCATAAAATTGTTTGGTATTTTGTAAAAATGACTCCTGTGGTTCATACCCAGTAGCTGTAAAAAGAGCATTCCCTATATTTAGTGTGATGTTAGCATCAGTACAATTCAGCACTGCTAAAACTTTACGGAAACTTTCATGTATATCATGGATGCGAGTCTCAGTCAGATTGTCAAAGCCCAGTCCTTCAAAAATCTGAGAAAGGGTGGTTGACTTAGCACCAACAGCCAGTATGGCAAAGGCAGTGGAGATGCTCATGGGAGAAAAGAAAACATTTTTATCAGCTTCTTTTGATATAACCTGCTTGTAAAATCTAAATACAAAATCTGCGTAGTTAGAGCCTTGCTTGTCACAGTTATGTGCTAATAAACTTTCTCTTCCAGCGTGCAGATTAGTATTTTTGACTTCATGGCAAATGTCTTCATGGTGGCAATGGGTTACAGCACAAAGAACAGCAAGGAGCAAACACAGGCACAGGAGATACTTCATCTTCTTTTCAAATTATTCTGTCACAAAATAAACAGTCATTAGATGAGCAGATGGTAATGATGAGCTTGGTAGTAAGAAATAATGAATAGTTTGTTAGCATAAATAGTACACAGTGCAACTGTAAAGATCTAATGTACATAGGATATTTAAAGTGCCCATGGACACAAAATGTCATTAATAAACTCAACCAAATTGTAAATTAAAATGTCAGATGTAATAAAACCGTAATATTCCATTGTAACTGCTCTGAAAAGGCGATTCTATTCTTCATTGGCAATGCATGTGTAGAGCTAAAGTCCACAATAATCTCTATTAACAACAACATTATCTTCCCTGGATCATTGTTTCCTATAAGCTACATCTAAACAAATGAATTAACATGAGGTAAAACAGAGTGTGGGTTTCAAAGACATCAAATACTCCACAGTACCTGCCCAAATGCAGTTTGCTAAATGTGAGGAAATTTGAGGCAGCTCACTTCTCGTTGGAAGTGGAATAAATTCCCTTGCTTCATCAGGGCAGCAGCACATGGACAGACAGCTATCCAGTGCTTGGTAAATTCACTGCCCTGTTTACTTCATGGTTGTACTCTTATGGCCAGTTTTTGACCACAGCTGATAAATGATGGATAAAAGTCATCTACATAAACTTCAAGGCAAAATTCAAGGCAAAATCCTGGAGCACCCTGTGCCATGGCAGCAGGGCACTCAAAAGTGGGCATAAAGACATGTGGGAAGCGGCAGGTTTGCACCAGATGATAAGGTGCATGTTTGGAATGAAGGGCCACTCCTTTCAGGGGGCTGCAACAAGTGTTCCTAACGTGTTACATGGTGATTTGCCCCTCACCATCCCCACACATGGGATGGGTGGCTCCCTCTAGAGACACAGGAAGGACTTGGGTCCAAGAGGAAAAGAAGAGCACACATCCCATTTGGAAATCAAAGAACACTCGGATTAATCCTCTTGGAGACAAGAAGTTTCTTCGTTATGCTTGTTCTCCTAATGCTGACATGATATACTTCACATGAGTCTCCTGCCCTCCTCAGGAGCAGGAACAAGTCTCTAGTTTGCTGAATTCAGTTTCCTGCTATTCTGAGGAGACATCTCATATAAATGTAACAAGTATCTATGAAAGTAAGCTTTTGGCCCTTGCAGCTTCTACCTGAAAACTTTTCTAGAACTTTTCTACTGCTATGGCTCCTCTTCTTCTGGGTTCCAGCCAACACAGCCCGTTTGTATCCTGTTCCAGGAATGCATTTTCCCATGTGCAGCCATGGTGAAGTTCTCTTGGTCCCATATTCATTCCCAGGTGTGAAAGATGACTGTATCTACTATCTAAACAAGATTTAGATAAAGTTTCTGAGGGCAGCCCAGGTTCCAGGATTCCTGGTGACAAATCAGTAGTTTTATTTTTTATTGCTGTGGTTGTCTCGTTTTTATAGCAAATGTATACACTAGCTGTGTGTGCTCGTATTTGCTAGGATGTGAGTATGCTGACTATGTCTGAGAGCAGACAGGGACCACTACAGTGGCCTGCAGTAAGAAGTGGTAATGCTAAATTTTAATTTCCTTAAACCAAAACATGGAGTATGGTCCTAGATGGGAATATGATTCAACTACTTGCATCTCTTTCAAACAGAGCTCTTCCTCTTCCTCCCAGTTGAAAAAGAAAAATACCCTTACGTGCTGCAAATGAGGTAATCATGTAGTACAGAGAGTGTTTCAAAAGTACTGGCTGTTTAACATTTCATAAACTCTTTTCTCTAGTTATTTGAGATATTGCACACCTAAGTGAAAAGGAGGATAATTTTTTTCTGTCCATGACCACTTCTTGTGTTCAAACAGAGCTTAGCCCAAATCTCAGAGAATTTCCAAAGCAAAGTATGTTTTTTCTGCAGCAAACTTGTATTAGGCATGGTTCTGTTTTTAACTTCTACTATAACAGATCAATTAAAAAACTTCTCTTGGTATCACAGCTCTCTACAGAAATATTAAAGAAATAGTTCTACCAGAAGCTGGAAAACACTGAGTATTGTCATCAAGATTTCCCCACCTACTTTCTCCTTTAGAGATGTCAATCACATTCATTTCAATATTTTGAAATTACAAGATTTCAGTCACAAATATTTTTATGTTACTATTACAAAGCTGAAGAAACTGGAAAGGTTTTATTAAATCTGGTATGTATTTTTAATATGCAAATTGGAAATCCAGAAAATAATTCTCTGCCAAACCTCAGATTAGTTTGTCTATGGGAATAAAAGAGCAATTAAATTTAAATTGTGGCCTTCCACCCACCCCCTACACTCACCCTAGTCCTAATTAGAAACCTGGCCTCAGCAGTTCAATGGTTGCTTGATCCATTAAGTCACCAGAAGAGTTTATAAACTGGACCTGGTTGTTCAGTCACTAGTGGGATTATGCTGATTTTGAGTCACTGTGAAGGCTGTTTCCAACCTAAAAGGTGATTTCATCAGTATTCTGCTTTAACAACTACTTAATAAGTCTCCATGACTTCAAAGTCTGTTTTATTCTAATTTCAGGCTAAGCATATTCCCCCAGAACAGCAGGTCCCACTGGTCCATTGCATGTTTGCTTGATTAATATTTCATTGCAACATCTGCACACAACCAAGTCACAGGCAAACAAATGATATTAACGTAACATGAAAATTCCACCGACCGCAGAAAGCATCATTTGTAAGACTCCAAGAAAAATGCATGTGCGCTACTTACAAAATCAGAAGCCCTGCTGCGTTCAGCTGACCATGCTGTTCTCCGCACTGCTACTTATACTGCTACATCATCTGCTCAATTTCCACTGTTAAATATTAAACAGACATGACAAAATTTAGAGGCAATAAGAAAAAAAAGGAGGAAACAGAGCAAATATTGATGAAAGAGGGTTTCTGTAGATCATCGCCACAATTCAGCCAATGAAGCTGACAATCTTCAGCCCTTTGAATAGTAGTTGTGACTTTCTGTCTGTTGCCTCAGACCATGTGGAGCAGCTTAGCGCAAACGTTGTGTAATTGGGACCCTACTGGAAACTGGGAGGTTGTGCCTGGAACCGCTGGAAACAGATGCTCACTCTTGGTGCCAGCAGTCAGACTTTCTGTGCTGTGCTGAAGCGTACATGGAGCCAAATGCCACACATCCCAGCAGCTCGGCATTCTTCCAAAGTCTGACCAGAGCCAAATCTTCCTCCTGATCTTCAGCCTGAATATGGACTCTGAACTAATTGCCTGTAACTTCTCAGGCTGACTGTAACTGCATGCCATTGAGCGGATATGTGATAGACATGTTTCCCTGATGGGTTTCCTACTCTTACTGGTGTGGTCCCTTCACATGTCTCAGTTCTGTGTGCATGTGAGTTACTGCCTCAGGCAGGTGGTGGGAATACAAGCAGCAAGCTGTTTTCTTTTGCTGCATACTGCATGAGTGCACCCACTTTTACTCCTTGTCCCTCTTGTACAAATTTAAATTGTTGGAATAAAAAAAAGCACTGCTTCTTTCTATTAACTTTTTTCAATAGGAATAAAATACTGGTGGATCACGCTGACTGAATTTTTCCAGTTCACAACAAAGACCACAACTGAGCAGTGACATGAAGCACATTTCCTTTCCCCATTTGTGACTTTTTCCTTTGTACTCATTTACTCACGTGTGTAGTTTTGTCATTACAAACACAGATAAACATAGAAACAGAACATAGACAAACTTTGTCTTGACACTCGCCTTCTTTGTTTTCTTCTTTGTTTTTTTTCCCCTTTCCTTTTTACCTGTTCCTTCTAATTCCGGCTATAAGAGGTCACAAACACAGAGATTATTTTATTCATCAAAGCCTAGGTGAATGACAGGTCATGGTGGTCAAGGACGAATTGTATTACAAAATGGGTATAAGCTTCTTGTTTTCTTTTTCACTTGTGAGGCCTTGTAATTACTGTTTTGTTTTTAATAATGTTAAGCTACACTTTAACAAGGCATTTCCCTACTATTTCATTAGAGCAGCAGCAATAAGGTGCTACATCAGCGTTAAACTGAAATAATGAACTGATGCACGCGTGCTAGGTGTACCACGCACTGCCACAAGCCATGTACAGTCCCACCTCTCTACTGACCACTATTTCAACTCTAAAACTATGTCATGAAATGACATTAACCAGATTCATACTGATCGTTCTTCTGCTGAACTAGATTTTACTTCTCTGCTATTTATTTTTAACAGGAATAAAAGTCCAGAATACTGAAATAACCAAGCAGATGTGGTTTATTCCTTCTGATAATTAAAACCACAACAAAGTCTACATTACCCAAGTCTATTTTACTGCTGTGTACTTCATCTAGGTCAGTATCTATACCACACCCCAACTCACATTTTGACTTCTTTGGAAGAAATAGACCCATATAATATTTTGTGCCTTTACCAACATCTTGCAAACACTTCCTGCCGGTTCGGTTTGTTTTGAACAAACTATTCTGAAGCAGGTTTGAAGAGTTCTTAATTAACCAATGGCTGATATATTTGATGACAACACAGCCATTCAACTTGTCTGGTGTTTTTGTTATTCTTCTACACCTTAGGTCAGAAAATGATAGTTTTCATGTCAACTTAGCAGCTATAATAGCTGTTCTGGAACTATGGCTCACAGACACACAGGTTACTTCAAATATCAAAAAATCTTTATCCCTATAGATCTATTATATCATAAGTAACACAAAGATTTGTCAGTGTGAAGTACATTGATCACAAGTATATTGACATAGCAGCAATATGGTGGAAATGGAGTGTGGGATTAGAAAGGAAATGGACATTGCCTTCCCCTCCCTTCCCTCCTGATAGTTTTGAGTTATTTAACAGTCCTTAGGAAGGATCAGGCAGTCACAGTGCAGGGAAAATTGTTAAGACTGAAGATGCATGCATGTCTGGTAACTATGGTTCTTCTAGTCTGAGTGATGTATATAATGAAGAAAAAAGGCCCAATCTGCACGCAGTGGTCATGCCATGCTTTTAATACTTCTTGGAGAATCTCCTCCACTGTCCTGCCAGAAAGGCAAAATTCATTAGTTTAGAAAGGGAATGTGAGATGGGGATGAAATAGCCTGTATATAGTGACCAAAACGTTCATGACAAAAGAGAAGTTCTGCTCACAGAACCGTTTTTTCAATTGAATTAGCATCACTAACGCTGTGTATAAATTAAGTAAAGAGCAGGGACTAGAATTTAAAAAAAATATACTATGGCAATGGTAATGACCAATAGTTAACACTCATCACCATTTTTCAGTTGGAAAACCAATGCCAGTTACAAACTACCTACTAAAATGTAGGAGGTGAGTTACATGTGTGGTGCACATACATGGTAACAGCTAAACCTCCTACTGCTGCTTCAGAAGTGTGCAGGTTGGCAGATACGACACAGAACCTACAGCAGACCTGAGCCCTCCTGAAAAGGGAGCAGGAGAGTAGTCAGTTGCTCTAACTTTAGAAACCTTTATTTAGACCCCAGAATCTTTCAAAAGAAGGCATGTTTTTCATTATTTCTTCATGTAACAGCTTCACCAATGGAGTTTCTTTTCAGCTATGAGTGTTTCTGTAATACTAATACAGTAAAAAAATAGCTGAGACTTTCACATCTGAATGATTTGCAGTGGAGGTCTTCTGAAAGAATAGTATGCATTCTGTTTTCTTTTCCTTATAACCTCCAAAACCGTTGACAAAATTACCATGTTGCAATCTTATTGACTACAAAGATCTCCAATAATATTTTCCATTGCCCAAATACTGTTCAGAATACTGGAATGGCTTCAGGATGGGATGGACTGCCAGGTGAGTTGAAAATTCAGGATAGGTTGCCAGCTCTGTTGAACAGCTCAGCTTTGACCTTAGGAACATCACTAACACTCTCTGATGATCTTCAGTTTTCTCATCTGTAAGATAAAAATAACACATTGAACTTGTTTATTGAGATAAGATGATGTGAAAATTAAGTTACTTTCAATGGCCTTGAGCATCATTTCAGTTCTTCACTGAGTTTAATGAAGATAGGATGATTTTCTATCAGTTTGATACCATGGCACCTCCTTTGGTAACAGTGACACACAATTTGAAAGGCTGTGGTCTGCAGGATGCAGCTTTATACAGCTTCAGAGTGAAATTGGAATTGTTCCTCAGTTGCAAGCTTCCACAAAAAGTCCCCTGGACTTTACAGAAAGTGGCTTCTTTCCTGGTGGGTTTAGCACTTGCATTCAAGAGATGCTAGCTACCTAGGTACATTACAACATGGGGAGAGGTGATTAAGCACACATAAACTGCAAGTATTAATAATCTGTGTGCATCACACGACACTGCCCAAGCCAACCCTTTTACCAGGTTTTCTTCTTTCATGACTAGAAAATGCAAATACCTGTTGCCAGTACCTACAACACAAGAGTGTTGTACAGGCAAGTAGAGAAGGATAAGATCACTGTGCTTACTAGAAAGTTTTTTTCACCTTCCATTTTGACCCAAGCACCACACCAGCAGGGATCATTCCACCTGAACCCTTTCATCTGCTGCCAGTCCAGTGTTGTGGATTATTTACCTATGGTAAGGCACCTGAATCCTGCTCTGGCTGTTTGAACAAAGGACGGAAGGATGATCATCCTCAGTGGACAGCTATAAGCAGACAGGAAACTAAGCTTATACAAAGTGAACCTGTGACTGAGCTGGGAAGGGAAGCAGAAACTCCCAAGTCCCAGCCCAATGCTGTCTAACTACTGGCCCATCCTCTTTCCTAATAATGTTCTTGCATTAAAGAAAGAAAGAAATTAATCAATTAATTATGGGTTTCCAACAGCAATATAGTACTTAAAATTGTAATAAATGTGTGTCTATACAACATGAAAATATAGTTAACAAGAACCATCCCAATGAGTAATTCAAGACTTAAGCAACTAACATTATTTTGAAAGCCTTCATTAAAAAGTTCTTCTTCACCATCCCATTGGTTCACTGACCCTGCTATCTGGGACCATCTCATCTGAATTGCTTCCTTTACCTCCTCTGTACTCCTGAGTGATACTGAATCGAGTGCCTACCTTTAATCACGCAGCCGATCAAGTAAGGCTGATCAAAGTGGGTTGAAGTAAACAGTAATGACATTATTCTGTGACTCAGAAGCTCAGCTGCCCAAGCACACAATATGGATTTTGGCTAACGCTCAAAGAAAGGACCCAGAAAGTGGTCTTGCAAACCACAGAGGCAATTTGCCTTGTTTATTACTCCTTGTTGGTCTCTCTATTCATACAGAACTGCCCAGTCAAAAATGAGGATACAAACACAGGAGTCCACCAGGGAACAAACACAGAAGGAGGCAGGTTTCAATTTTATTTTGAATGGATATAGCATAGATTTGTTCTGGCCAGTGTTTTTAACTATGTTGGGAGAAGATTTAGGCCAACACCACATAGCTTTTAAAAGTCCTGCTCTACATCAATATGTAGACAAGTAAAAAAGCCATTTTTTCATGTAATCAACTGCCACACAAGCATCTCACATTTGTTAGTTTTAACAGAAAACTGTTGGAATTGTGACTATTTCAGTACAGATCAAAACTTCCCTACCTCAAACTAGTCAATACCCTGTCTAGTGTTGGCTCCTACATACTGATATCTGCTCTGACATTCTTTTCCTGATTTTCTTCACATCACCCACAGTCACTTGCAGACCACTCTCATCTCCTTGGCACACCACCATGCCTTGGCACCCCATGCTCCCTCCACCAACTTTGAGAGCAATGGCCAACAGAGCCTTTTGAAGAATCAAGGAGGAAGGCATTCCCAAAGAGGTCACAGCAAGATCCTTCATCAAAAGTCAGCCTTTGGGGATCAGGGAAAACCCAGACTGATTTTCACAGAATAGCCAGGTGTCTTCTTCCATAGGGCAGCAGAGCATTATGGCACTCCTAGGGGTCAGCAAGAATGAGGCTCAGCTGTAGAGAGCAAAAAGGTTAATCAGGTCACAAGAACTTCTAGGTGACGGTGTCCTGCTGTCATGTTCATTGATCAGCCAGTGAGAGTATTTTTTTTTCCTTGATGATGCAATGTTTTTAAATTAATGCCTTTGGTAGAACTTAGGTGGGTGGGGATTATGAAAACCAGTTTGAACTGGTCTCCAGCCTTTGTGAATGCTCCAGCTCTCATACTAATGATGATTGTATTAATCTCTTAACAAACACGTTTGTTTTTCTAATTCGCCTCCACACTCATAATTACTATAACTCCGAACCCAACACCCAAATATTACAGCACAGATGACACTTAGCATCCCCTGCTCTTCACAGATCTCCGAACTACTGAGATCCCTCCTGAGGTAACTTGTGAAGCACAATGACTGGGATGTCCTCACCAGAAACAGAATCCTGCAAGTCAGGACTCAGCCTAAGAGGATTCACTGTCTCCAAAGGAGGCATTTTTTTACCAGCACTTTATAGACACGTTTTCCTTCATAGTTTACTGTGAAAACAGTTATTTCTACTACTGCTCAATGGGCACTCAGTGAACAGCCAAAGCTGAGAAGTCCATAAATCCTTTGAGCTGGGGATCAATGCTTCATCTTTGATGGTAGTAGGCTTATAACTGAGCTACAGCTTCAGTGCTGCATTACTTACAAACTGCTTCACAAATGTTCAACTTATTTCTGCATCTGAGAAACCCTCCTGGATTGTGCAAGTACCCAGATTCTTCCTGTAGCCTTTATTGTCCCCCTTAAAAATCCTTTCTCAGAAAAACTTCTTGGAAGTTGTCTGAGGGAGCAATTTCCATGTAAGAAAGCAGAGTCAGAGAAATCAGAACATTTTAATGAATATGTGGGCTTTGTCAACATTTTCAAACAGAAACGATGAAAATATTCCACACTAACTTCTATTTTATAAGATGTTATCAAGTGATAAACTTTTCTACTTTTTACCAATAAAATGGAAGAAAATTTCAAAACCTTTTTCAGGAAAATTGTTGAGATTTTAAATTTTTGTCACAGCTTTGGAAAATTTAACGTCTTGAAATTTCTCTTGGGAGACAAATGCAATTTATTGAATGTGAGGATAATACCAATATAGGGCTATGGACATTATCTAAAGGCTATTGTAGGAAAAGACTGACTGGAAAGAAAGTAGTTGTTTATAATAAATTTAAATCAAGCACTTATTTCTTCAACTCAGGATGGAAAAAACTTTTGCATCAGCTGTAGGGGACCTGAACAATGAGAAAATCATTTTACCACTCACAGTTTTATTGTCATTTGCCTTTTTTCATGGATTAAAAATAGATTTGTCTATACTGTAGGGTCATAGATGTAGAGGAAAAATAGTTTTGAATGGGTACACTGAGAGCTAATTCACATTAGAAAAAGAAATTTTAAACAGGGAATCTGATGGGAAAAACAAGCTGGTAATGAGATATTCCCATTGAAAGCTATACATATATACATTTGATAGAGAAACAGAAGAACAAAACCCAGAGACGTTAATTAAGAGATATGGTAGATCTAGTCAGAGTCTTTGTGAACATACACTGGTAAACAGCAAGGCATTCATGTGATTGTAAAAAGTATGATCAATGACTGTAAAAAGACCAAAACTGCCAATAAGCATACAAATGTAAATTCACCTATTTCAATCATTCAAAGAAGTGATAAACAGACCCTTGTAAAGTACGCAGAAAAACACACTTTGTTTATAATGACTGCTCCTAAACTCCTGAGTCATATGTCAGTTTTGATTTTTAGTTATTTCCCACTGAATCACTGGGCTGATAGAAGTGTTGCTACTAACTGAAGAAATAAAAATGCTCTTAACTGCCAGCCCTGTACTGTTGTCTTAAACACCCTCGGGCACAGCAAAAGGAAATAAACACTTAGCCTTTGGCTCTGAGTTGAGCTTATAGATACACAGTATATGTACAGATAACATCCTAGAAGCCATAAGGAATGTCCATCCTTAGCTTAGACTAAAGGTTCACGTAGTTCAGTGTCCAGTGCTGCAATAGTGTATGCAGTGTGGGCATACTACGGCATGGGCACACTGACATTTCCATCTCTTCCTTTCTTTATATCTCCCACTACTTGGTTTCCTTTTTCACCAGCACTGAGCATGGAGATGACATAGTGAGTGGCCTATCCAGCCTCACTGCAAAATCTCTGAGTGGCAATGCCTGACTCAAGAGATCACATCATATATAAAATAAGAGCTTCTTTCCTTGTGTTCTTTGCTTTGGATTTCTTGGCAGTGGTTTTCCAGTCACAGGGTACCCTGAGATCCTTACCCATGAACAAGGTGGAACCACCAAGAAAATATGTCACCTCACAGTTCATTAAAGTCCCACATAATCTCTAATTTATGTGAATAACACATGCTTGAACATACTGCTTACAAAAAGGTCTTCCCTCCCTACTAGCTTAAGGGTTTTTTGAGATCCTTTGTTATCTTTTTCCTGAACTATGTGACATGTATCGTTCAAATCGTTGCAATGGACACATATCAACTCTTCCAAATAATCCTTTGTTAAAGGATTCTGGCTATTGCCATAAAATACAGTAAAAATGTTTCTATAAATACATTAACAACAAAATGAGGGCTAAGGAGAATCTCCATCCTATATTGGATGAGAGTGGAAACACAGTGACAAAGGATGAGGAGAAGGCTGAGGTACTCG
>JAVJGI010000063.1:41304457-41335682 GCA_035590275.1 Ibycter americanus | reverse complement strand
AGGGGCATGGTTTAGTGGTGGACTTGGCACTGTTAGGTTAATGGTTGGGCTCTGATGATCTTAAAGGTCTTTTCCAATCTAAACCATTCTATGAAAGGTGTGTTAGTTCTTTAATATTTTGTCATACTTACCCAGAAGTACAAAGTCTACAGTTCCCAAAATACCAAAGTTGGACTAAGTGTTCTGCAATTCAGTGCAATGCTCACTTGCATCTTTTTCTAAAATCTTCTATGACATTTGTCACTTCATATTACTCTGGTACAGAGACCAGTCTAACTGATGCATCACAGTAGAAGGCTTAACATTTTTCTTCCTGAGACAGCTACGAGCTCTTGCATGCATACTAAACAGTCCTGGCAATTTGTTGTTACTTGCTCTTTGACTTTTTTTAATCTAAAAACTCTTTTATTGTTAGTTCAACTTGAAATAGTTGTTCAGGCCCAGCCACTGCAAAAGAAGTACATGTGCAATGGATTGAACTTTCCTGTTTTGCTGGTAGCCCCCTTGAGCACTTCTGCACTTTGAACATCTACTGGCCCCTCAGGGTCTCTGGCAGGTTTCTGATGTCTTTGAAAAAGAATATATTATTACATGCTATGACTTCTACAAGTTGTTTTTTCCTCAAAGTTGTCCTTGTCTTTTCTTATTACAGTTTTAGATTTAAGGTTGCGGGGTTGTTCTTTTTGGCAGAGGGCATTCCCTGATTTGATCATGACTTTCATTTTCTGAAGTTTTTCCTCATAATTCTAATATGCTTTGCTGTGTAAATATGTCAATTTTTTTTTTCCTTCTTAAGTTAGATTTTTTGGATTTACGTCCAAATTCATTGCTATACATTTTCACAGGAAAGCAAGCTGCAAGATCTGGTTATGTCAGAAAACTGTGACCTAGCAAGATCTGCAGTGCCTCTAGATCAACATAAATTATAAAGATATGTAAGACCCTGTAGAGGTTGACCCTCTGTCAAGGTTTGCTATGGATCCAGTGATGTAGTCAAAGACAAATGAAAACAAATGGAGTACATCTAGTTTTCATTCTGGGAAATACTAAATATATTCTTCCTTATTGCCCAATTTGATTGCCACACAGATGAGTTTTTCTTCACTGTGATTTTAAACTGGAAGTGGGTTTCAGCACTCCTAAGAACTTTTCTTGTTTCCTGTCATAATCTATTAACAAAAGAGTATGATCTAGATGGCCTGTATTTTATTTATGGAATAACAGGAACGACAGGTCAAAACACGTACCAAGACGGGTAACATAGCTATTAGAGGGAGTTAGGAGAGAGCTTTTTAGAAGAGAAATGAGACACACACGTGAAGCTACAGACTTGATACAGTAGAAGCAGCATGGTCTCTATAGCCTTTGAAAGAAACATCTCTGCATCAAAGAAATGCCTCACCTTCCCAAAAAGTTCTCCTAGCAGAGATAACCTGCTATGTGCTGAAGAGGGTTTCACTGCTCAGGCCAAAGACAGAGGGCTTTCTGAAGCTCGTTACTGGCATTACCTTGCTGATCTAATATCTATGAGCAGTATATTAATAATTGTTTGTTGACACCAGTCAAAAAATCTGCTTGAACCATACTTGAGTCATAATTTTGAATTACAGAAATAAAATAGCAAAATTAGAAACTTTTTAATGTCATGTTTATTCATTGTTGTTCTACTGTAGTACATTTGTCTGTATATTTCAAGGCTGTACAAAGACTGGTGTTAATGCTTAATACCTATTAACAGACTAACCCATTTTAGTCAATAATTTACCCCTCCTGCAACCAGAGATCAGATATATACCATGAAAATGAGCAAAGAAATAAAATGATGATAGATGTTGTGAAAAATAGAAAAAAAAACAGATAGGAAAATAAACAAGAAAAAATAAATAAGCATGTGCATTATGAATGTTTCTTTTAGTATTGTGTATCTTACTAGTGAAAACAGATCGTTATAATATTGTGGCTATACTAACCATGAAGCGGATGAGAAAAAGAGTACCAATGTTGTGTTACTGGACAGTCTGGGAACAGAAGGGGTTATGTCAAGAGACACGGTAAATGTCACTGATGGGGTATAGGTGTTACTAGTAGGGTGCTTGATCCTACAAACAATACTGGAATGGTGCTTACTACCATGGGTAATCTCCCAGGGCCAGACAGTAATGGTACATGCACTGGCACCATGTGGAGATGGCTTGTGTTTCCTGCTGCTTGGGGGCTTCTAGAAGCTGGTTTAGGTGCAGGCATAGGCTAGAAGTAGTCTTCTGGGTGCTCTGAGCTGTATATCTGATTCACAAAGTTTGGCTCCAGGGCACTGAACTGCAGAGATCTGATCTACCTCTTCTTCTCTTAGACGCCATTCTTAGACCTTCTAACGTTTAGCCTGGAATGAATCTGAACTGCAAACTCTCACAGAAACAGTGGGCAGGCCAGTATATATCTGCGGGGGAAAAACACACCTTCTTTGTGACCCCTTTGCAGCAGCCTAGCTGGGACGACAACTGAGAGGCAAGGCTGTAATAGACTCACGGACAACAATGGTACTATGCAAGGTAGTAAGCATTATGCATGTTAAGATCTATGCTAGATATGAACTTCATGTTGGTAGGAAAATGGGCACAAGGAGTAAGGTGTCATAACTTGTACCCATTTGCCAGTCAACGCAAAAAAAAAAGGTGAGAAGGCAGCTGTGAGGGAAGAAGCAGGCTTACACAACCCTCTCCACCCACATGCTCCTCATCTTCCCTGCTACAAGATGTATCTATGCTGTCAGTATCACACAGGCCTATTTTGTCCCAGATCTAATGACAGTTCTGCCTGAATGCAATCTTGCAATCTTCTTTAAAAAAAAAAAAAATAAAAAAAAAAAAAAAAGGCCCAAACAAACATGCAACTATGACAACTTAAATCAATGAAGAGTTTCACCTACAAAAAACAGTGAATAACATCAGTTAAGAGGTGAAGAGCCCTCTGTAGCCATGCCATACTCATCAGGTCAAACACTTGGTGATCACTGCCTACCTAATATGTACATCAACTTAGTCTGTTTTCAGAGGGTTCACAATTTTTCCCATGAAGAGTATACTGTTATCCATAGTTATGACCATTAGGAAGGGCCTGTTGAATATGATGGTAGCTGGAACGGACATAGGCACTATCTCCATGCCTGTGGCAGCTGCTGCTTCGGTGCCAGTCTCATCCACCTTTACTACAGCCTTATGAATAGCCTGTGAGGAAACAGACATGTTACAAGTCAAGGGGGTACAAAATGCGTCACCTAAATAAGAACTTGAGCTAAAAGTGCCTGAAGAAGTTCTTGGTAAGAAACAAGCACCAGATGGACAGATGTGAGTCCACTGCACAAAGACAGAAAAATTGGGGAAAAAATCAGCAAATTACACTCAGCATAGCTTTCCTAGCCCCAAAGAGGAAACGTTCATCCCCAGTGGAGGCGCATGTCCCTATTAGCAAAAACATTTGTTTTGTTTCTTTTCTCGTTCCCTGCTCCCACTTGTGCAGATCTGTAGAGCTAGACTAAAGGTTAAGAGAGCAAGATCATATTTAACTGTCTATTAAAAGTCCATATAGTTGAAGAATTAACATGCTGATTAGCACAATGAATAGCATCTTGAAATTATGTTTTCCATGTTCTTTAATGTCTTGGGAAAAATGCGAGCAAAGGACAAGAAATGAAGGGCTAGAGTGGAGAAAGATGTAAGTTTTACCTTGCAAAATCAACACATTCACAGACCCTAATTCGCTCACTTCCATCTGAGGTCATGAGGGCAGTTGAGTTTGTTCATACCAGGCAATGAAATTTGCACTGATTGTCAGCTTTAAATTCTGGGTTTATTAAAGTATGACTTATCTGTAGCTTTTGCCTGGGCCTGGCACTAATGAGAGTCATTGCTCATAGGCTTGAAGCCAAATGTTTTTAATAACTGCATTTTCCTTCCCACCAAAAAGTTTAAAAGCAAGCAGCATTTTTCCTCTCCCCTCCCCTCCATAAAACAGCACCGATTATACATCCTACAGCTTCCTACTTGCCCACAGGCAGGCTGAAGAAGCTAAACGCAAATGGAAACAACAGTGTAATGACTGTAACAACACGCTGCAGGAGGGTACCGAGCTGTGGATTTGATCATGTCTGTTTTATAAGTTTGACCCACGCTGATCAGAAAGGCCTCCTAGGTTAAAAAGTTGTAGGCTTGTAAGCTGCTCCAACCCAATTGCACTGACAGCACAAGTAACATGGGCAAAATACTCTGTATACCAACAGCCACCTTTTCACGTGAAGCAAAGCTTCTTTACACGAGTTTTGATCACGAATAGATGTAAAAGTGATGTAAGTATCAGTAACCGTGGGCCCATAAACCAAAAGCAGTATGACTTACCTGGGAAATTCTGTGCTGGGGCTGCCCGGTGATCCCAGACAGGTCAGCCTTATCAGTGAATACATCCATGATGCCCATTTTATATAAAATATCTTTTAGATTATATGTCCCATAAAGAGTGAATTTCGGAAGATACAAATTTGCTGAGCTGCCGGAAAAGAAGTGCAAGAATGTGGTGAAACTTTTGACCATATATCACAGTATAACACAGACTCCAGAGAGACAAACTCATTTTGCTTTCTCCCCAAAGACATTTTGCTTGCAGACTCTCTCTAGCCTACATGGGAGATGTATAGTGACATTAAGGTGCGGACAAGAAAAGAAGGCTTATAGAAATGTTAGAAGTCTGGTTGAGAGGATAAGGTTGTAGGCTGCTGCCTCATGGTCTGCAGTAAGCCAACATGTGAACAGTGAGATTGACCCAGTAATCATTCAGCACAACAGTACAGCTGTACCTCCCTAATGATCTTCATCTGACATTTTCAGAAGTTAGCGATAGTTTGCACATTCTGCTGGAAGCACCTTCATCATTCCCCATTACTGAGGATTCAGAGGATTCACCTTGTGACAAAGTGATTCTTTTAGGTATCTCAGGCTGGGCACAAAAAAAAAATCCAACACATCCAAGTTCACTGGTTACTTCTAGGAGGAATAAAAAAAAAAAAAAAAAAAAAAAGGCTGGTCTTGTGTGTTCGGCATACAAATCAGGACAGAGAAAACAAAGAGATATACCAAAGGAGCAGGACAATATGTGGTGGTGATTGTATGGGTGACAAAGTAAAAACCAAAAGCATATTGAAAGAATATAGTTAGTCAACAGAGAATTCTTTTTCTATGTCAAGTCCAATGTCTGATTTTTTTTTTTTTTTTTTGAGAGTGACTAGTGTGCTGCTTTCCATAAATTAATCAAAGCAGTCTATTTCTGACTCATTTCTTCCTTGTTCTTTCAGGATCTACAATTCCTTTTCAAAGGTTAAAACCAACATTTACAGCTAGAAGCAATACAATGAGACAGAGGTTAGTGATAATGCTGAGAGTCAGTCCTGTTTTCTGGTGAGAAACTAGGACAACTGTTCAGGGTTCCAGGTCAAGTAGAGAGCAGCACTTAATGAAGCTGGCCAAAGAGCAAGTCATCCAGTGGACAAGTGGGAAGGAAAGGGCCCATACCTCCAGCGTAGCACAGCATCTAATGCCAAGTCTGGCTGGTACCCAAAAATGAGAGCGCTAGTGGATTGATAACAGGTTGCTGATCTCTTACTTCTGCCTAATTTCTGACTGTGTTGATTGCTGTGTCGAGTGAGGATGCAAGTATCATTGAATCATCTCTCTTGCTATTACATAAATACTCATTCACAAGCCCCCACTTGCTTTCAACATTCAGGAAAGGGAAAGACGTGGGCACACAGCAGCAACGCAACAAGGCAGGAAGCACTGGGATACCCTTTCCAGAAGAGAAAGTGATGTTTTCTCCGTGGTTCAGCCATTAAATAGATCTCAGCTGTCTTTACTGGCAACGTTTCAGCATGATCCCCTGTTCAGCAGCTAACAGTAATGAAAAACGTTCCTCATGATGCTTCTGCAACTAGTGTCACCATCAACTTGCAGAGAAACCGGGACAAACATAGCTTGCCCAGAGCTCTTAAGGCATTCCTTATCCTTATCCTACACCAAACCCATTTAAGACCTCCCAGAGACTCCAAACAGCAAAGACAATCAGTTGCTTTGAAAACTAGGAGGAAAAGGAGGAACTTGTGTTATTAGTTTGTAGGAAAGAACTGTTGTGATGAAAAATGGGAAGCTGCATGAAGCAAGCTCATCTTTTACAGTGATGCCTTTTTATATTATAAGATTTACCTCTCCCATTCATGGCTTTTAGGTAGATTATTACAGTTTCAGGAGGAGGGAGAGGATGGAGAGAGGAAATATAAACCCCTCCATTGTATTTAGTGTCTGTCTTGCTGATTTTAAAGGCAGTCGTGTTTCTTTGACAAGAATGGTTCATAAGAATCTTGATTCACCATCTTAGTTGTCCTACAGTGATTTTAGATACAAACCACATAGCTGCTCCCAGAAGTTTCAAACGCCTGAAGGTGCACAGAGAATGACGTACTTTTTTGTCTTTTTTTTTTTAAACGAAAAAAAGAATTAGATTCTTTTGATAAGGTTTAAGTGAATCAGAGTTAAGAGCATGACACTGGTTTTGGTTTTCTGTACGAAGATGTCATTTTTGTCTTGAGAATTTATCATCTAAAGTACAGTTTTCAAACGGGTATGTGTGAAGGTCTCTAACATGACACATCAAATTCATGAATGAACACAAGGGCTTGGTTCTGTAAACATGTTGTACCTATGCTTGTATACGTATGTTGCCCCATTGAAGGCTACTACTACACATGACACTAAATGGAAGGAGTTTAAAATTGTTTTTAGAAAGCATATAACCTTTCTACCTTCTAGTCTCAATGTTACCTTGAAGGAAGCGTAGCTTATTCCAATTTTGCCCTCCTAAGTCCTCAGAGATCCTGAATACAGTGGCTCAGCAATGTGCCAGCAGCTCTATACCCTTACCACTGAGCTTTGTCCTCACAATTGCCAAATGAAAGTTGTTATTTCAGCCTTAAATGTGCAATTATTGGTAACTGTAATAGGCAGGAAGGAAGCAATAGACACAAAAAAAGGCTGAAGGAAAGCAGTAGGAATTTACAGATAAATAGAAGGCAGAAGACCTCCCGCAAAAAAGTGAGAAGATGTTTTAAGACAGAAAACTCATGGCTAAGGATTGTTGAAGATGGGAAATAAAGTGGAAACAGCAAAAGTTCTAAAGCTGTGAAGGCTTTCACTTTGTGCAGCAGCGAATGTGAAAACACAGGAGACCAGGGAGCCAGATTTCAGCTTTGGTCAGTGGGAATTCTTCTGTAGATTGAAACAGAACTAAGAATAGTATCCCCTTCTGTTTCATAGCCCAGCAGATGGAAACGGATGTGTCTCCTTGCCTGCCATCCGAACCAAAACCAGCAGAATTTTACCTTTTTGAGACTAATGTCCTCCACCTTGACATACGTTCACAAGACAACCTTTTCTCCAGCTTCTTCATTCTTCCTTGATCAGGCAGAACAAAAAATGCTGAAGCACCTCCTTTGTAATCCATTTGCACCACAGTGGAAGACAGCTGGTCATCATAGCCATGCTTGAACATGCCCATTCCAAACATCATAGGGACTTCAACAGCCTTGTTCCCATTCACAAAGAATTTGTTCTTTTTAGTGTATTTTGGATCGAAAGGTTTTTCCCATTCAGCTTGAAATACAAGAGACAGAGTTACAGGATATTTTGAGGACATGCAACCATAGGACATATCACTATAGGACACATTCATAGATGACAGAAACTGGTACAGCTGGATCAGCTTAAAAGAAAAACCAGTTTGCAATGAGCACTTGATCTTACTGAATGCTCAGAATAATTCAATAGCAACACACGGTAGGTAGAGCGTGATGTAAAAAACTTCTTCCTATCTTACAGCAGGCTGCAATATTCTTCATTTAAATGAGATAGCAAGTGTTCTAGTGTGCACTTTTCTTGCATGACAACAGTTTTAAGGAGGCTATAAAGCTCTCATGATGCAACCTTTAAATGAGAGCTCAGAAGAAGAAATATTCTCTCCTTTCCTCATTCCCACACCAAAATAGACTTGTGGAGTGATATGAGGGATGAATGCTCCAGAGAAATGAAGGGATTCAGGTTACTTGCAAAGAGAAGGGGTTTATATCCCATTTTAGTTGATGGCAAATAAGATCGTGTAGAACTTAATTCTATCAGACTGCTGGGTTTAAAAACAAAACAACAGCAACAGAAATCTTTTATACTGTCATGCTCATAATATCAGAGAGGAGCCTTTGGAAATTGAAGTAATAGTGAAACAAACTCTCTACACTGGAACTCTGAAAGATTCTTATCCACAGCAGAGAGTAATTTCTAAGACAAATTCCAGCTGTCCCCTACCTCATCCATTTCAGAGGCTGAGCAGATTAAAAAAAGGGGGAAAGTTGGGGGTGGTGTGGTGTGGTTTGGTTTTTTGGTTGGTTGGTTGGCTTGTTTGGTTTTTTTTTTAAAAAAGAGGTGCTGTTCTGTAGTAGATTTTTCCTTCTAGAACAAAACTAATGTTTTATCAAATATAGTGAGCAAAAGTAGAGCCACAATGTGAAGTGAAATAAGTGCCATCAAGAAAACCATAAAACAAGACACAACCTCTTTTGACTTCTGATTTCTATTTGAATAATTATTACTATGCATCTTGGTACAAATGAAATAATTATTGTTTGATGTTACCATCATCTGCGAAATAGACACAAACAGCACTTATTTAGTATTTGGAAAGTGTAAAATGAGACTTCGTGCATGTCTTGGGCTCTGAAAATATAAACTGACAACTGCCAATACTCTGAAGATGGGAAAAGTGGCTACTTTTATGTTTCTTCATTAACAGTGGCTTCTATCATCAGATATCTAATGGGCAGGACTTCTGCCTTGATATATTTAAAGGAGGGGGGGAGGGGGGAATAGAATAATTACACAAGGCCTGAAGCACTCAAACTGAGTGTTTAACTCAGGGAAAAAACCCACTGATTTCAGAAAGAGCTTTGCTTGATTAAAAACTGAGTAGGATGTCAGGATTTAGCACACAGATTAGACAGAGATGATATTCACTAATCTTTTTCTCCTTTTTCAGAGGAACTGTTATTTCTGTGCTCTCCTCTCTCTTAGGAGGGTACCTTCTAGTGATGACACCTTTCTCAAATGCTTCGTAGTGTTCATGTGGAAAAATGAACCTCAGAGTATGATACTCTGTGGTGACCAGCTCAGCCAGGGCACGGTAAGGGATCGGAGTACTGCAGTGGAATAGCATGCTCACTGGCTGAGAGACAGGAAAATATTGCCAGAGTTTTGTCCTTAGGGAAGGACTTCTGTACTGTGCTACGCCACAAAAACGGTGGAGGAGAGTCACCAGCACTGTGCAATCAAGGTTGTAATACACAGGGAGTGGACGAGAGTCTAGTAGTATAGACTGTTACAGAGGTATCTGAGCTTTAGAGATCCTCTCCAGATTAATCCCAATCTCTAGATCAATTAGCATTAACCTACTCTCAACTTCAAGATAAAAATCCTTATTATATTACTATTAATGCTATTTTTTTTATCTATTTTCTTTGAATTTGAAGAGCTAGAACTGAATCTCCACCATCTTTGCAGAAGCTGGGTAATTATTTCAGTAATAAGAATGAACATCTATTTTTAGAACGTGTGAAAGTTACCTGTAATACAAAGTTATCTTTAATAAAAGGTTTCTCAGGCTTTTGTCTCCATTGTGCTACTAAATTTATTGCTCCTTCTTCAAACACTTTCCAGTAAAGGAAAATCAGCAGCTTTTTTCCTGTTTTGAAAGACATGCCTGATGCTAAGTAAAAGCCTATCTTGAAAACATTACTTGAGCTGAACAAGTATGTGTTCAAAAGAATTAAGAAACATCAATCATCTGTATTCCAAACAGCTCCGTTTAGCTGTGGCCAGTTCTTCAGAGATTAACACAACGGGCAGAGACACAGATGAAAAGCAAAACAAAACAAAAATATGGTTTTGAATTACGTTCAGGGGAAACCTCATATTGGGAAGGAGAGTGGAAGCATCCAGGGTAACTGTGTTAAAAGAATGTAATTTCTTTTAGAATAATAGCATTTCTAATACATCATCCCTGTTTCAATTAAAAAGCTTAATGATATTTTAATCAGATAAATTACAGAATATTATTTTTCTGAGTAAAATTGCTTTGGTTTCATGATATGATAAAATGAGTACAAGAGAGAAGGTTTGAGATAAGATGCAGTATCTCTTACTAAACTACTGACTGAGCCTTACAGCCTTGCTTCTCTTCTCATTAGATCAGCAGTCTGAAAAGCTCTGGGAAGATCTGTAGACTGTATCTTAGCAGACTGCACAAGTTAATTAAAAGAAACAAGATTATTGTCATTAGGCTTGTATTTGATACTGGTGGGTCCAGGTCTTCACTAGAAAATATTAGAATCTGCAAATCAAAAAAAAAAAAAAAAAGGTTGAAAACCTATGCCTCTAGACACATCAGCTGTACTATCAGTAAAGGCATAGTTAGTGGGGAAAAAAAAGGAGAACATGGGTGAAATTAAGGCTACTGTTACATGTTTAGCTTTGGATACATGAACATAGTAACAGCAAAACTATAGAGTAAAGGTATTTTCTTTTAGGTAAGATGCTAAGTTTACTTTAACAGTGTTCTTTGAATTTAACTCCAAACTTGCTAAACAAGATAACAGCTGAAGTGGGTTTCAAACTCATCCCTAGTCAACAAAGCATTTAAGAAAGTGCTTAAATCCATCTAGATTGTGTAGGACTAGGTGTTTTACTGAATAGAGTTGCCTTCCTCAAAGTATATTTCACCTAATCTTCAGAAGGCAAGAAATGTATATGTTAAAAGATATAGGAAAAATTGACATGAATTTTGCTAGCAATTACTATCAGTGTCAAGAAGTACATAATTTCCAGTAGCTGTGTTTGTAATTGTGTGGGAACCAAAAGGAAAACAAGATATGAGGCCATATGCAAAACCATATTGCAAAGAAAGGTGATGAAGTCCAAGACTGACCTGAGGAAATAATGCATGAAGTAGGAGAATATGATATGTATATCTTACCGTTAAAATAAATATAGCTAATAAGGAGAATTTCAGTAAGTGGATCAAGGTTATTTAAGAGGTCCTTGATTTTCCCATTGGTTCTTCCTGCTACATATTCATTGATCTTTATCTGAGCTTGATCAGCCCTCTTGAAGTTCATCGGATAAGCTTCTCCTTCGTAGAAGTTTCTGAGATTACTTAAAAATCTGTCTTGTGGCTTCAGTCGGTCAAGCACAAACAGGACATTTCCCATATTCAGCTGTAACCCCTCATTCTTTCTGTTTACCATTTGAATGAGTTGACGATAACCTTCATGTATTTCATTTTCAGAAATCTCACGTGGGTTAAAGCTAAGGACCCTAAGAATCTGTGTCAGAGTGTCTGATCTGGCACCCAGAGTCAGCATTGCAAAGGCAGTAGAGATGCTCAAAGGAGAGAAGAAAATATTCCCACTGTTTTCATGAGAAGAAATCTCTTTGTAGAAACAGCATGCAAACTGACAAACACTGTTCGCTACAGGCTGCAGCAGCATGTTTTGGTTTTCTTGGCCCCTTTGATTTTGGTTTCTTACACCTTGGCGATTAGGCTCATAGCAATAACTGTTGGAATTAATCCAAACAATTAAAAGACACAGGAAAAACAACATCTTCATGTTTCTATAACTCTGTAAAAAAAAAAAAAAAAAAAAGAAAAGAAAAATGACATTTGGCTTACAAATCTTTTTACCTTGTGCTCAGCAATAACTCTCTTCACTGTACAGAGTTGGCTTGGTACCAGTGATTCCAAGCCATTTGAATTCAGGGAGATCAGCTTTCTATTTCAAGGAAGCAGAGTCTGGAAAATTGCTCAACCTATCAAAGAAGTTATGAAAGAATAAAAATTAAAGCCAAAGAGGGATGAAGTAATACCAAAGACGCCCTCATTAAGGTTAGGCTACAATTCCTTTCAAACTGTTTTGTTTCCAGTGTTCTGCTTTTAATGTGGCTTTAAGTGACAAAAAGCTGTAAGTCAAAAGAGCAGGTCTACAGAGCAGAAAGTAAGAGAGCCAGTCAAGGCTTGTCAGTTAAATTCAGCAAGATGAAAAATGAAAGCAGAAGAAAGGCACAATATTCCTCCATTGTGAGAATTAAAATTGTATATACATTTTTGAATGGGCTTCATGTAAATTTGTCAGGCACCAGAGAGAAAGTAAATGCACTTGTTAATGAGGAATTGATGAACATTTACAGTGACTCCATAAAGCTTGAACAACTAAGCATCATTTTAAAAAATTCCAAACTTCCACATAGCTAACAAAAGAGAGGAATATGCTTTGAGCAATTAGGAAGTTACCAAGACCACGGAAATACAGTGTTGTTTATTAAGAAAGGGAAAATGAGCGTGTACACAGAACAGCAAATGGGAACAAGTGTGCCTGCTGCATGCAAAGGCATGTCCAGCCCAGTGACAGAACCAAATCAGCTAAAAATAATAATAATTAAAAAAATTAGAGGAAACTCCAGAACAATCACAGTGCTTATCATCAGAAAGATAGCAAAGGGTGATTTTGGCAGTGAAGGCTGCAATGCTGAAAGGTGAAGATGAATGAGTGAATTCTGAAGGAACAAAGATACTAAAAGACACTGCAAAGCAGGAAAGCCTTTTCCAAAGCAGCATGCAAACCATTAATTCCACATCTATAGCAATACTTTTAACTCTAGAAATTAATACTGTACAACACTTGGTTCAAGAACTTTTGTCAACAGACAGAAGGAAGTAAAGATGTGGAATATCTGGCAATCCAGAACATCCTCCTGTGGTATATGATCACTAAAGTACTCTCTAGAGGAAAATGTAAGAATTTTCAAAGAGGAAAAGTATCTTAGGTTTCCTTCTTGCAAGGAGAAATGGTATTCAGACTCTCATGCTTTGTAAAACCATTAAATTCTTATCAGCGCCCACCATCACCCTGCATTTGTGTTCTCTACTTTCCAGGATCTTAGTTCTCTAAAATTCAGTGAATTCAGAATGTTGATCTCTGTTTTTATAATATATGCTATAAATATTCCTTAATTCACGCCCTTTGAATATTGTGGTTATAGCAATACTGCTACCTCTAGGAAGGGCCTGAGTCCCATGACAAGCCACTTTCAGACAGTTCACTTTCATATCTAGAACACATTTAAATTTGAGCTCTTTGATTTGTTTGTGACTTTCTCCACCATCGCTTCCTCTAATTCTTTTAGCCTTTACCTCTGTCCACAGTTTGGTTTTTCCCAAACTCTCTAGAAGCTTTAGAGAACAATCCTTAAGTCCTCAATTTCATTTCATTTCATTTCATACCCTACGTTTGTTATTATCATCCATTTACTTCATTTAACTCTAAAACATTTAGAGAAGCAGTTTTCCTAAAGAGAGTTATGCTATACAATCATGCCTATCTCACAGAGGACTTATCTCTTTTATTTCAAAATCCCAAACCCCTAATAAAACAGTACAAAATTTTTAGATTGCAGCTTGAATATGAACATGATAATTTCTCAACTGATTATTCAGAAACTGTTATCCTGTATATAACGTTTAACATTTTTTCCACAGAAAAAAAAATGCATTACTTACAGTACAGTCAAAAGAGTCCTGTTGTATTCACCAGGTCTGCACAGGTCCTTGCTCAGTTGTTTATGCTGCTGAACACAAAGCAGGGTATCCTCTAGTAAAGGTTAAGATCATCTAAGGGCTATGACTCACACATTATAATTTTAGAGATTAGGTAGTGCAAACAATGTTGAAACTAGTTTTACTGGACACCTAACTTTGCTGAATATATGTTTCACACGTGACTTTTTATTATTCATGACTATCTGATTGCCCTGGTTAGATTCAAACCATTTTTCCCCAAACTGAACCTACAGTTTTTTAATATCAAACATTGATACCCATCTCAGTTGCCCAAATCTACCGTTTTATGAACAAGACAGTCATCAGAAATAGTTAACTACAGAGAAATACCTTGATCATAATTTCCAGTGACTATAGCATTGCTACCACTAAGGCAGAATGACAAGGCTTGATGCACTGGGACAATCTGAATTTTTGTGACCTACCCTGCCACCCCTTGCATATCCATGCCTGGGCTTGATTGTCTCCAGATGGAGCCGGTGACGGTTCTAGTAGGTGCAAGGCTTAAAACACTGTTTTGCTACATTAGCAAATGCTGTTGTAAATGTGCCTGACTACCCACTCCCACGGGGGGAATCCGCTGGCAGCAAGAGCTGTGTTAGTGACTCCTGGGCCACTTGCATGGCCCTGCGCCCAGGAAGAAGGAATGCTGCTGGGATGCCATTGTGTGCAGGTGATCCCGGTTACAAGCATGGCCTGGGGACAGGGGGCGGAAGCCTAGGAACATGGGTGTTATATAGAGCAACTCTTTAGACCAGCTCACTATCTTGTGATCTGGGATGTGGGGAGCAGGCCCCTCTGATCATGTGCCAAGTTCAGCTCGGTCAGATCAGACAGCCTGGTATCCTGCACCCAGCTCTACCCACTACAATAAACTCCTGCAACTGCTGGGGCAAGCTCATGGGCATAGACTGACAGAAGCATTGGGAAGAGAACCCTGGAGACCACGTAGTCCAACCCCTTACTCAAGCCATGGTAAGCCACAGCAAGTCACTCAGAATGGTGTCCAGCTGGGTTTTTACTTCCTCCTGTGATGGAGACACCACAATCTCTCTAGGCAACTTGTTTCAGTGTTTGAGGATACTGACACTAAACAGGTGTTCTCTACATTTAAATGGAATTTCTTGTATTTTAATTTGTGCTAGTTGTCCCTTGTCCTGTTGCTGGGTGCCACAGAGAAGAAGCTATCTCTTTCGTTACTCCTATCAAAAATCAGATATTTTTACACATTGATAAGACGTCCACAGGCCTTTTCTTCTCCGGGCCAAACAGTTCCAGCTCTCTCAGCCTCTCCTCATATGATGATGCTGCAACCCCTCAGTCACCTTTTTGGCACTTTACTGGAGTGATTCCAGTATGCCCATGTCCTCCTTGCACTGGGGAGCCCAGCACTGGGTGCAGCACACCAGATGCATACACCAGGGATGAGTAGAGAGGAAGGATCACTTGCCTTGGCCTGCTGGCAATGCTCTTCTTCATGCAGCTCAAGATGTTGTTGTTGGCTGGGTCTCCTGAAAGAGCTTGCTGCTGGCTCATGGTCAACTTGGTGTCCACCAGGAGCCCCAGGCCCCCAAGCACAGCATCTCATGTCTCCATTTCTAAAACTAGGATTGTATTTTCTCTCATTTTCCCTTCAAAATGCAAGCATTTCTGGGGAGGGACCAACGTTATTATACACAGAATAGATGGAATGCTGATGTCAATGCTGTTTCTAAGCACAATTGAAATACTAACCACAATAACTCGGCAACATTTTCTGGGAGGCAAAGATGGAACCAGTGAAAGTTGTTGATGATTATGACCTATCAAGCAACTCAACAGATTGCAAAAAAACCCTCTTAAACAAGTTGCTTATGAACTAAAGCTTGAGAAGTAGAAGGCTTTGGGGCGGCATACTGGACTGACATATAATGTGTCCTTCACTCATAGCACTCATCTGAAATAGTGCTTGAGATACTATTTTCACTGCTTCTTGTATAAGTAAGAGCCAAGAATCTCACTTAGAGCTAACTTTTAATAATCATCTGCAATTTTCATGGTATATAAAAACTGATTTCTGATGAAGGAAGGAAGGAAGCCCAATTAAATACAGACGCCATGATAATGACAAGGTGACAGATGAGTGACTAAGCTAAATTTGAACACACCTAGACCACACCTCAGGACACTTGCAGGAGAAAGCTTGCTACCGAACATGGAAAAGCCTTCGCTGCGACTGGAAAGAAAGCAGAGAAAATCAATACAGGATCAGTTTATATGAACAATGTGAATCTCTGGGCACTAGTATTAAAGAAAGTCCAAATTTGTCTTTCTTGTCTTTCCAGTATCAAGCCATGAGAGGAAGGAAGGTACAGGAATAGATAATAGCTCCTGATCCAAATGCATAATTTCTGTATTTGATGAAAAATCTTCAACAACTGTAAACAAACATTTATATTGTAACCATAAGCAGAATACTGATTTACAATCAATTAATCCATTTTGTTCAGTTTTGAAGATTGGGATATTCCAGAGTAATGTTGCATGTGTTGAAGATATGATATGGATAGTGAATAGGAAGTTCCCTCACCTGCCCTGGGGAGTTTTCTAAAAGTTCCCATGGCTCTTAACACAGCTAGCACTGAATTGTTCATATGTACTCAAGCCCCAGCTGGCAAAATTTAGTGTAAATACATCCACTTCAAGCAAAGAGATTGAAAGAGGTTTGTTTGTGCAAGGTCCCTCTCTTTATTATATCCAGTAACCACTGGTGGCGTGAGTAGGGAATTCTACTGCATAAACAAGGCCCCAAGAACCTCTCCTTAGCCTGTGCTAAACCACAGATACCAGGTGTGTATATACCTTCAAAGAGGTGGAAGAATCTCTTAATTTGTTGTCCCATTGAAACTAAAGCACTTCCTCATCACCATAATTAAAAAGGGAGGCAACAAGGACTGGAAAACAAATTTATATTAAGTTGTACTTTTCTGGAGCTGGCAATACTTTCTCCTGAAAATACAATAGGGGAGAGTGTACAGCCTATGTAATCTGTAAGGTGTGATCCACGTGACTTAGGACACCTGTTTCCCTGCAATAACAAAAACAAGGCCTTTTAAAAATGGTTCAGATCTTGAAGAAATTCTCAAAAATTATTGCTCAGTAGGTAGAGCACTGTTAGAGATGACCTACAGAGATAGAAAGCACTCCAAGGCATCTCTGTCCAGACTTTTCACAATCCCTTTGAAAGTCGCAGGAGTTCCTACCAGTAAATCCGTTACACTACACAATAAACAGTTGAAGAATTCACCAGTCAATGACTGGGATAGGTTGGAGTGGGCTGGCATCTCCAGAAAGCACACAGCTATATGGTTTCTGGTCCCAAAACTATCTGAAACATTTATCCACCTGGGAGCATCACCCTGACAACATCATTTGGGCTGGAATCTCACCAGCATGCAGTGTTCGAGTCCAATAGAATAGATTTGCCTATATTAAGCTCCCTTAGAAAAATAATACAGAAACAAAACCCAAACTATTGACAAACACACACACACACCTAAAGGCTGAAGTGTTCTCTTCCTTCAATGTCTCATTTTTGTTTCCAAAGATTTTTCTCTGTTTCTCAGTCCTCGCTCTCATCACTCAGTGGAACAGACAGCAGCCCACACATCTTATGTCCCCAGCATCTTGGTCAATGATTCCCTTAACTTTCAAACTCCTCCTTCTCCAGAGCTCCTAGATTCAAAGTCACACTTTGCCTACATTTACTCTTCAAGGACTTGTGCTAGTCACAAGCAAATAAAACACATTTTACTCTTCAACATTTCCTATATACACTCAACATTTCCTATATACACTCAGTGTATGAAATGCATGGCTGTATGTAAAGACATACAACGCTTGTGCCACCACTACAAGCTTTTCTCGAACTAGGTCACCACTCTCAAACCCAGCTGTGTTTCATCAGAAATGAATACACCTTTCAGGAAAAGGGCAGAAGTGGCTGTGGCTTGGCAGGTCCTCTCCCTCCTTCCCAAGTCCCCACCTCTCTTTCCCTGGAGAGGAGGTAGGGAAGGATCCCACCCAACTTCTCCTGACATCCCTTCTTCTGCAGAGGATTCAACAGAGCTATACAATATCCCTGAGTCTTCTGCCCCTTTTGGCTGTTCTTGATTTCCTAGCCAGAAGTAAGGGCACCAGGAAAGGAGGCAGGAAGAGTGAGGAAGAAACATTAGACAGGACAGACCTCCTCTGTACAATACCTCTCCTGTTGAGTCAGAGACCAAATCTCACAATCTCACTCCCTCACGCACAACCCCACCCTGAAATTCAGTGTCCTTCCAGTCCTCTCTTCTCATGACCCTTTAAATCACTCACCCAGTGCCACAAGCCCTCCAAGCACCAACATCATTCCAGTCACCACCTCCTCAAATGACTCACTGCTGAGTCCCCCTGGGCACCACTGACGTCTTTTCCCCTCACTTCCAGCATCTCCTTTAGCCTCAGTGTTACACAAAGAGGAGAGGGAGAGGTGAGGCCAAGAAGTAGGTAACAGTTTGCCTCAAGAAAGCTGCAGAACCATCACACTGCAGAACTGGTATTTGTTTACTGCTCATGGCTTCTCCTTAAAGGGAATTGTTTCTCCCATGAAATTAGCTCCCTTCATCCTCAGCACATCCTTCAGTTAAATGTGACTTTCCTGATACAAAAAACTCTCCTTTCCTTCTTCTCTTCCCAAGCAGTCTGTGAATCACTGTCCCACACTTCATATCTTTTGCAATTTTAACAGCTAGCCCTTGCAAATTTTCTTTGCTCTGCCTTCAGTGAAATTTCTGCTGAGAAAATCCACATAATACTGTTTTCCTCTTAGCTTCAACAATCTCATTGTCCCAAAACGCTAACACCTCGATAGCAGAAACCAAGGTTAGTGTCTTTCTACTGTCAGTCCTTATCACCAGCTCTTGACATTTTAAATAAATGAGGAGGCAAAAACACTACAGAGAAGACAATTGCCCTATATTCAAAATGAGATTCACAGCTAACCACAAGGAGAAGATTCTCAGTATTAAATAAACCATACATAGACAACCAGCCCAAGAATATCTCGATTCCTTTCTCTTACTTCCTCTCTCCAGGTTTGACTTCCCTTATGAAGAGCCTTCTCGAAACAAACCAAACTGAAGAATTGTGCATCCTGCAGATAGTCAGGCTAGTGTCAGTCCTAACCTGGAGTACTCTTCCATGATGCTAGAAACATGCACCTGAAAAAAACCCACAGTGCTTACTCAGGCACCAGACACTAGCACATTTTTCACCCATAAATCTCAAGGCGCTTCATATCATCAGAGAAACATCATCAGCTGTTTTGTAGAGAACATGCAGACAGCAGCTTACTCTGTCAGCACAAGCAACAGGAAGGAGGATGACAGTCGTCATAAGAGATCTTTTTTTTTGTTTGGATAAGATCAAGTTCTGATGTTTTTGGTTAAACGCTGTTTTACCTGAATACTGTTGAGTACCAATTATCTAAATGCTCGGGAAACAGGTGGAAGAATTTAGTTACCAGCTATTGCTCATTTAGTGTATTTGAAGTTTTTTGGTCTGTTTGCACTTCTCGTGGAGATGGGGGGAGGAACAGGACAGATTAACCTAAACTGCTGCACAATACTTTCACAAACTACTTCTGCTAGATGTGCAGTGAGGCCTCAGGGATTACAAACTGAGGAAGGCAAGCATGAGGCTGTGTCTCAGAAAGCAAGAAGTACTGTTCTCCATGTAGGGATGAAACATGAAAAGGAGACTTTTCACTGTGGTATCAAAGGGAAAATAAAACTAAGAAAAGAGCTGTGAGAAAGCAGGGCTGAAAAGCAAATCTTTCCATTTTGGGAGCTAGACCTAGAGATTGCTATGCTGTGCAAAGTATGGCTTGGTGGTCCCAGAACTGAAAGCAAGACAGCTGAGGCAGTGACATGATGCTGAAACTGTATAGGTCTCTAGACATCAGGCTAATTCTGCTGATGTGGCTGTGCTACTGTTCAGATGTGACAGCTGAGCTCTGCCCAGCATGTCGCTTGCCATATACTCGTGCCAGCTTATTCAGAACAAACTTAGGTGTCTAGCATGGCAGCACATCGCACAAATTGAACACAAACACCAACTCTCTCATCCAAAAAATCCTTCTGAATGCAGTTCAACACATAGAAAAGCTCAGAGAGAGCCTTCTGAATAAACTGAGAATCAGCCCGAGGTATCAGTTCCCACATTGCCCTAAGGGAAGTTGTGTGGTCCAGAATTAACCTTGCAGACAGTGGCTCGCATGCCCTGTTTCAGACATGCATGAGAATCTAGAGTACCACCAAAATAGGAACTCCAGTCTGAAAGGCACATCCTGTATCAGAGAGCCACGCTGCGTGACTCTGCTGCTTCTGATACCTGGCCTCGCGCAGCCAGGCTCCCTGAGATCTCTCTGCAAACAGCTGCCTTGCATGGGGTGGACATACTCTGGGAAGCAGGCAAATCTGGCAAGCCTAGCTCGTACTGCCCCCTGTGACAACCAGCCCAAGGCAATACAGATGTTACAATATGAAAAAAAGAGCAAAAAACGTAATTTATTATACAAGTTTGCAAGAATTTACAAGCCACAGCAGTTGTACAGCATAGTAAGGTCTTTGTCCTTTTTGACTACTAATTCAAAGGTATTTTCCACAGAAGCACTACACAACATTGCACCAGGAGATGAGTTACTGATAATTAGAAAACAGAGAGGTCATTGCTTATTGCCAGTTGGATCCTGGTGCACAGACCCATGTGATGATTAAAACTCTGAAATTGCAACTAAAGAAAAAATTCGGATAGTGGAAATTACACAAGTGAAATTCAAAGTTGGCAGCAACAAGCTGATGCACACTGAGGAAATGTGTGAATTAGAGGTATGGATAAATAAATGGAGGGAAAAAATGTCTACTACTTCCTGAAAACAAAGTCTGTAAAAATGTGTTATACCCTTGCTCTCCAATCTCTGGGAAATGAACTCACTGGAAAGGGAAATGAGAAAAAATAACTGAGAAAAACAGTGTCCTTGAGCAAAGCAGTCCCTGGAATGCAGATTAGTTCTGAGAGGTGACCTCTCAATGGGACGTACTTTGAACTTAAATGAACATCTTAACAAGGCACACTTCATACTTCAACAAGGAGCAACTTCTTCCCTTCTGGAAAGTTGCAAGATTTATTCACACTGGCTGGAAAAATCATGGCTTTTTTTACAAATGATTGTTTTCACTCCTGCGAAATAGCCTTAGTGTGAAATACTACAGCTGCACGTATGGTTCTTCTACTGGTCCATTGCACCAACCTGTTGTTCAGGAGACACGCTGTTGCCAGCTACACTATTACAACTATTTGCAGTTGTATTCAGAAGGCTAAACTCCATTACCTCAACTCTGACAGGCTGAAAAGTTAAATTCTGATCTGGACTTTGCACTGTTTAGCAACAAGCAACTAAATGAGCTAAATAGGATCTGTCATGTCCACATATTTAATTTAGCAAAAAACAAACAACAAATGCCTTTAATATCTTTGAGCTACATCCAAGGGAACTGTAGGCCTGCACAACTCTAAAGAAATGATTTTTTTTATTTGGGATGCTGAGTGTGTTCATCACTTCATGATCATGATGAAAATTACACTTATAAAAGAAATTAATGATCATAATGAGCACATGTTCAGTGGTCTGTGGAGATCATCACCCAAGGACAGACACATATGCTGAGGATTAAAAAACATCTCTAAATTCTGAAAGACAGACAAAGGACATAAGATTTGCTGCTTTTCCTGAAAAGGCTTCTGTTAGGCAATGTTGACAGCAGCCCAAAGAAAATGAGCTCTAGGACAATAAACAATGGGAAACAATAGAAATGCTATTGGAAGAGGGAGCTACATGTCCAGAGGGCAAAGGACCTCAAAGATGTACTGAACTTGCTTAGTCAGGGTAACTAGTAAACTGGTTCTGAGTGACTGGAGCTGTTTGCAACTTCATTGCATGGCTAGTATGTCTGAGGTGGGAAGAAAAGGTCTACTGATGAAAATTGTACCTGTAATGGTTTAACCCAGTGGATACAGGTAATGTGGGGTGTATCACTAAAGGAGCAGTGTGGGTTACAACTGTGGCACTAAATGAAAACTAAATGAAAAGGGAATTGCCTTCATCATAATTGCCACGTGACACTCGCTAGATGATGTATGCCCCAAATGATTCAGCTCAACTGTTCCACAAATGCTTTTTTTTTGGCAGCAATCTATGAAAATCTTCAAAAGCTAAATATGCTTTTAAATGTGTTTAGAAGTAGAGAGATTGTAACTGCATCGACACCAGGCATGGGAAAACTGGTTGACTTAGGACATTCCATAGAGACGTGATGACAGATCAGCAGCTCAGTCCAGCTCTGTGCTTCCCACTTCACTGCTGGAAGGAGGATTCAGTATCCTTACTCTGGGCATATCCATTGCTCCACAAACAACATGCCCCTTTTCCGACCCTGCACACATAGGTACCACCTCATCATGCTGGGCACCTTCCTCTGTCACCTTCTCTATCTGCCAGCCATGTGCCTGAGCAGCCCAGCGAGTGAACTCTCTGATGGCATGGCATTTAGGACAAACCCTCTCTCCACAGAAAAGGCTTACACATGTGGATACCAGAAATGTGAGTTTGCTAGAACAAATCACAAGGGGAGAGACAAACCTTCTAGAGAAAGAAAACAAAAATAAAATCAAGTAACTTTGTTTTCTTCAGGCCATAACAAGACCGAAACTTCCCACAGACACGTGTCCCTTCTACCTCTTCAATCAATGTACAAGCCAGCCATTGAAGAATGTATATATTATAGATCTATGTATGTATGTATTTTAAAAGTTGCTTAATAATGGGCTGTGGCATGAAAGGAAAGAAAAAAGCAACAGTTGCTCAAGAGCTGTTAAGTGAAGAACACTGCAACAGCTGCTACAGCAGGAGGAGCTTTGGCAACTGCAGGAGAGAAAAAAATATAAAGGAACTCACAGTTTGGATGTGTCTGGTGGTGGCTGCTGCTTCCTGGAGAGGGCCTCATCCAAGCCAGCTAATGGCAACAGGACCCCTCCTCCCTGATTTCAGCAGGGTCTGGATCAGGTCCCTGCTGCATCACCTGCTGCACCCCACCCGCCTTCCCAACCTTCTGCAGGGCAAACTGCCTGCTCACAAATGGTTCACACAACGGCAAAATGATGCTGAGGCTTTATGTTTCGCCTCAGCTGCTTGTAGCCTGGTGCAATATCTCTGAATTCCTGCAAGACTGCAGCAGCCTACTTTCATTGCTGAAGGACCAAAGATGGGGCCTTATCCAAGCTCAACTGAAATCAGCAGAGAAAACTCCAGCTGTAGTTACTTTTTCAAGGCTTTTCAAGGGAATCAAGTTTCAAGCTCTTGGGGTTTCCTTCACCGATCACAAGCTTTGTTTACAATTTTGACCATTGCAATAGTTTCCTGAACCTATGGGAATTAGGACAGGTTATTGCAAGATAAGCAAGGCTGGGAGTTTGTAGGCTCCACATATTCTCTGAGAAGTCCCTGTATGTATACTCAAATACTGCATTAAAAATGCAGTAATCTACTTTTCTTTCATGTGGGAGCAGGTTATCTTGCATTTACTGCAGGGTAGCAGTGGTCACTCAAGCAAATATCTACAGGACAGTGTCCAACAAGGTGGCTCTCATACTCCAGTGCAAACAATAGAACACAGAAAGAAAGCAGACAGCCGCTCCTGCTTTTGTTGTGAAATCAGTTCCAGGATTACTGGCTTATTTTCTACCAGCTCCTTGAGAAAAGGGGCTGTATATTACACATAAAAAGGTATGGCAGTACCATTTTTCACATCAAGTCATGATTGCTTCGTATTTCTAAACAACTCCAAGCATTAAAAAACACATTTTGTTCTTCACTCCTGCCAGTTTTAAGGTACCTATCCGATGGGTTTGGAAGCTTAATGGGATTCCCTTCATAGCTCCTTTAAAAACATCATTCCAACTTTTGCACTTCCCTAAAAGCAAACCTGTGCTGGCCAAAGTACACATTCTCCAGATAGAGCAACCATTGTCAGCAGTCCCGGCAGGCTAGCTGAACATGATAAATGCTGATTGGAAGGCATAAGGTAATATTTTCAGAAATGCCATAATGTTTGCAGAGCCTATGTCCCATTTCCAAGCGTGAATGAAGTTCTAAGAAGTCAGATTTTCAAAGGTATTTAGTATACAAAGAAATCTGAGTTTTCATCAGCTTATATGCAGGCTTGTAACCAATCTGAGCACTCTAGAAGCAAAGGGCAGTTATTTTTATGTGCATAAACATTTTCAAAAATCCATTCCTCAACATCTGCAGCACCAACGCTTTAAAGAATTGGATTCTCAAACATTAAAATATTTTCATCGAGATTTTTCTGTATTTTTCAGAAGTAAAGGAGAGCAAAGAAATAAAAAGATAAAGGAAATCTGAAATTACAAATACAATGCTAATAATTAGATATAGATAATTGGGTTTAATAATTAAGCCATAGATACAGATATTTCAGCACTAACAGCTATAGGTATGGATTTAATTGGGTTTCTTTTACTATGTTACATAATTTCTGCTCTCCTGCTCAATGAGCCAAGCAACATTGGGCAAGTAGTATAAACACAATTTAAGTGAAACAAAGTGGAACCACTGAAAAGGTGAGTGGCAGCAAGTTAGAGTGAATAACAGAAAAAATAAGGAAATATTTAGAAGGAGGGGAGACAGAGAAGACAAGGAGCTTTTGAAAATGGGGTTAAACTTTAGCCACACTTCATACAGTCAATTTCATATCCATGTAAAATAACATCAAACTCTTCATAGTCCTGTTATGTTCTTTTAAAAAATATGATGCAAAACTTTGTAAAAGGAAATAAAAATAAACGATCAACCTCTTTTTTAGAGGCAGAAGTCCCTCCAAATCTCTCATTAATGTATGAAGTATAGTATTAACTACGTTCTTTGTCTTCTTGCAATAACTGAATAAATCAATGTCTCTAACTTATGTGCAGAAAAACATTTCAGTAAAAAGTCAGCATAAAATACTATTTGGCTAAAATCTCTTCCTACAATACTCCTGGTGGACATTTCACCCTGCAAAGCAGTTTCACAATAACAAATACAGTACACGACACTACACACAAATACAAATACACTTTGCCTCTTACTAAGATCATACAGAGTACTGGGTTGTAAGTGATACCCTTCTAAGCTCCCTTTCTGTTTGTGTACAACCTTTTGCTATGGCAAATGTATACCACACAAACAAGTTGCTAAGAGATAAAACAGATTGTGAAATTACAGTACATTGGCAGCAACTGCTTGGATGCCCATGTAACCTTACCCCTACTGAGCGTAACGTGTACCTGAATGAACGGGTGGCAAAGACCTTACACGTACCATAAAGAGAAGCTGTTGGGTGGGGTAGGTAACATGCTGTAAATCCACACCCCAGCTTGCCCCATGGTAATTTGTCCATGAAGGTATCACTCAGGTTACCTGGGGATGGATATTCTTTCCCTCTTCAAAGAAAACAAGGAAACTGTACCTGATGAAAGAGAAAATCAAATATTCATAGAAAGTGCAAAATACTTCACCGTTGCAAATAACTGAAAAGTTAGAAGCCGTATGTGGAAGTTTAGCTCTAAGCAGAGAGTTATTTGAAACAATGTACTACCTTCTGTTCTGGTAAAACTGAAAACTGATTTCAAATTCTTCTAATAGAAACCCACAGCCCGATTGTCAATAGTAAATATTTGATGTTGAAATCTTTGGGAACTCAGAAGTCCCTAGCATGAAAGAGCTGAGATGTGCGAGGCCCATTGTACTGACCCCCCCAAAAATGAAACAAAGTTATACCCTGAATGACCTGGCATTACTCTCTGTAGTAAACCCAGTTTATGATTCTGGAACTCTGTTAACTAGACAAGCTATGTGATTTTTCATTTTTTCTTATGATTTGTATATATATTTCATCCCATAAATGAACCAAAGACAAAACACTGAGGGCATTTTTTATTTGGGAGTTGGGGTTTTGGTTTTGTTTTTTGCTGAACTTCATGATTCTAAAAAAGGCTTTGTTTTTCAAACATAGTTGTATTTGTAAGTGAAGCATTACCAAATCAACAGTCATGCACAAAATTAGTCTGTTTATTAGTATAGATGTTCATTTATCTGTGTACTAAACTCACTTTGCAGTTGAACTTACTGCAGCCGTGTTTTATTGATACAGCTCAAGTTTTATTCAGTTGATACTTAGTTCTAAAAGCAAATAAAAATTAAAGATCAAAATCCGGTGGCCAGCCTTTTGACAGTGAGTAGTTCCTCTTTAGATATTTTTTACCCTTGAGACAGCAACTACCTCAGCTAAGTAAGCGTTGCAGGAATCATCTTGAAATTTAAAGGGTATTTTTAGGTAGAAAAGAGAGTAGAAACACCGAAAGAAACCACTCCAAATGGGTTTGGAGTAATGTGTTACTATGTTTTACCTACTCTTCTTACTCAATATATACCTCAGATCAAAGACATACCCTGTATAGTATTACACCAATTAGTAGCTTACAGGAGGAGGAAGTCAGAGGGGGGAAAAGTAAGAGAGAGCAGATAGGGATTAGCAGAAAAGTAAAAGAGTGTTTATTTGAATGCCTAAATCTTCCAGCCCACACAGTCTTAAGCTGGCTAACTACATCACTGCTTCACTTGCTAACTTGACTTTTTTTCCATGCGGATTAGTTTTGTACGTTCCAAGTACTCTCTCTTTTTGAGCTGGAATTTTGTGGCTTGAAAAGCAAACAAATGTCTGGTCATTCAGGAAACATCCTGATGCAACAACACTGAACACAATAACCACTTTGAACTGCACGGAGATCTGTAGTATGGAAGGCCAAAGTGAGCAAAACCTGCCATGACCTCAACAAAGCTACAATCATCTGCTTTGCGTCAATACAAGGGCATAAAGCAACAAGCACAGAGCCAAGTACGAGCTCTACAGTTAGACAGGCAATCCCTGCGTATAGATGAAGGGCTCAGCTCTAACTCCCTCCTGATGCAGGAGTGACAGACACACCCACATCAATGACTGGAGAGAGATTTACTTAAGTGAGGCACGCAGGGCCAGTACAGCAGGATAGGATACAACAGCACAGCATGCATCCCGCCAGACAAAACTCCACAGCTATTTGAAGAAGTTCCCATTAACCTCTTGCTTCATCCTCAGTACCACCCTGAAGGAAGGAATGTGTTTATGGCACAAGTTAACAGGCCAGCCCACACCCTTGTCATGGGGGAAGGCACAGCCCAGGGAGCATGAAAAGAGGTCAAGCCGCAAGATAAAGCCCGCAACAGAAACAAAAGGCAAAAATACATGCCAATACCAACTTCAAAGGAGACAGAGCAATGTAAGGCACAAACAACATCAGGCCCAAAGGCCTCATCTGATGCAGCAAATGCCAGTAACTTGCCTGTTGGCATTATGGTGACAGCAGAAGTATGCTACGTGGTTCCTAGCACACAAAGGAACACAGGACTGCACGGTGCTCAAAAGTGATAACTCCAGATGAATAGGACTCTGGTGGAGACTAGTGCATGTCTGGAGAGACGGGGATGCTACTCCAAAAGCACAGAAAGCAAGACTGTTCAGTTCGCAGCAAGCAACCAGCTGGGGAAGCAGAGCTCCCTCTTCCTGTATGCTCCAATCTCCACCTGCTTTTATAGCATGGTCTTTCCTGATCTCCACCATATACTTCCTCATCACTTCCCTTTTACCATGCATAAATTCTCACTCTCCCTCAGATTATTCCCACATGAGCTTGCTTTGACCACTCCCATTATAAAAGCATCCCACCCTCAGCCAACTCCTTTCATCAATATCACTCCATCTTTTCATTTTGAAGCTCTTTGAACACAACCTTTATAGTTTCTACCTGGGGCTTCTCTCCTTGTGTGGTTCCTTCCCTTTGCAACTGAAGCTGGTTTTACCAGAATATTTAATATTTTTTCTGTAGCCAAGAGGTAACCTGTGATTTATGGGAAAGGAGGAGGGAAATCTATGTACAACTTAAACATTCTAGTTGATGTTATACAGTTGTTATAAAACTCTTGAATCATGGAAGGCCTCATCATATCGGGAATCCACCGTTTTTTTACAAAGGCTGCATCACATCCCTCCCAGACAAAGCACAATAATGGGTTGTTATAACTTTAATGATAACCTATTCAAAGAGCTCTGGCACAATTACTTGGATGAAGTCTAAAGAAATGAGCTGAATAACTACTCTGCGTGAAATGCAGAGCACAACAAAGGAAACCAGGCCTTCAAGGAAGGGAATCAGCTTCAGAGGCTGGATAGAGTGACATTAATGATGAACAGGAAACTTGGGCAGGAATGATGGGTTCTGCATAGCTGCAGGAACTTAGCCTAGATTAATACAAGCTAAGCAAAATGTGAGGGACAGGGTATCCAAAGGCTTAAGGGCAAAAGGCAGTCTTGTTCTCTTTGGATTTCTATGATTTACTCCAGTTCTTTTTGGATCTCCTCAATGGTTCCTTCAACATGTCCCTCAAAGATGACATCTTGCAACAAAGTCTAGCTGAACATCTGCTTTCAGGCTACTCAGCGAACTGATAGCTGAAGTCACATACACTTGGTCTTTGGCTAAACAAATTCTTGAGAAAACTAGTCAATGCATCACCCTTCAGTTTTAGGTCTTCAGGCAAACTTGTGCAATGCAGGTCATCCCCACAGTTAGCCTGTCCCAAACATACGTGCCTTTAAAATTCTACTGTGACTTAAAGATACCATTTTCCAGTCTCTAAGGGGTTCTACAAGCATTTGTGTCTACAGTTGAGCTCCAAAGGCATAAGATAAACAAGACAGAAGTGTTTTACTGAGCTTTTGCACATCATCGTTTTGCTTAACAGGCAAAACCCAGGGGTTACAAATCCTAAGAAAAACTTCCTAAATATAATGCCTCTTCTGCTAATTCTTGCTTTCTTTGGGAAACCCAGTCTATCTATGCTCAGTAAATGTTTCATCCTTCTGCAATGAGCACCTGAGCATTTCCTCCTCCAGTCAGAACAAGTGAAAAAACAAACAGATCCATTTTTTTTATATATTCTTTTTTCTTTATATTATCCTTTAATTTCCTTTCCCTTAAGAATATGCATCTGACATTTTGTAAGGTCAAAGGCAACTCACTATTCTCTCTGTAACTATAGTAAGCACTGGTTCTTTAGGGATACATTATAAGAAGGAGGTCAACTAAAGGCTGACACTTCCCTCCCACCTTGTGGCAATCAGTATTTTAGGGATTTCCTGAGCAAGAGGTTGCCTCCAGAGTGGACTAGCCCTTGACAGAAGAAAAGCATATGATTTTTTTCAAACAGTTTCTGAAGCCATTTATACTTTTGGCATCCTGTCACTCTAATTCTGTGCTGTATGAGGAACTATTTCCTTTTGCTTGTTGTAAACCTGGCACCTAGTAATTTACTTGGGCTATCCTCAGTTCTTGCAGTAAAGAAAATACAAAGGGAAAGAGACTCTGAGAAGTATGGGTTGAGTGGAGGGAATGGGATAGCTTTCAAATTACATTGCCTGGCCTCCCACCTATTCAAATCTTCCCCTCCTTCCTGTAAGAGGTTCTACATAAAAGACCTGAACCATGAAGGACGTTGCCCATACCTCCTTACTCATAACAGCTTAAAGAAATTGTCTGCCTTTACGGAGTGATTCTGTCTCATAATTTTTAGAAGTTCAAGTAGAGTATGTCAACCAGATCTATTAATCTGTGAAACATGATTCACTTCTAAATAAACCATGCTGATTCCTCCACCATACATCATAATTATTTCTATGTTCACTAATTTTATCCTTTATTATAGTTCCTAATATGTTGGTTGGTATGAAATTTGTACTTGGTGGTGCACAGTTCCCTGGATCCTCCCCTACCCCAAACCCTTTAAAGAAGATTAGGATCACATTTGGTCAAATGTGTGGTGATGTTCCCATTTATTTTCCCCATTTGTTCTAGAACACCTTCCAGATGACTCAGTGTTCTAAAATCTTTTCCTACAACAAGTTTAAGTAAATTCGTTTTCAGAAAGATTGCTCTCTTGAGAAACAAATTCTCCTTCAGAGGATCTGTTTCACTGTACAGGACATGTGTTAGTACAAATTCTGTCTAACCATCCCCTCTTACTGTGTTTGTGCCATCATCCTTAAGAACTTCAGCCCCATAGGAATCCAAGGAAATCACAGAAAGATCATGATTACCACTTAGCTAAAAATAAATCTTGTAATTTCAGACATAAATACAGAGGTCGTGATGTAAAGAAAATACCTTATCATGAAGAACTTGTCTGTGACCTTATACAATCATCCTTCCAATTTCTGATGGGAATTTTACAGAATACTGGCTTTGCTTTTCCTTCTCCTCTGTGCCTTATCCTGGGACACTTCATCCACAAACAAAGGCACCTACACTATTTCTGATGTGTCTCAGGTATGCCTCTTCTAGCAAAGCTGAAATCTTAGGCTGTCTCTCTGTCATCTCTTGATTGACTAGACTCCACATGGAGCTCAGTGCAGCAAAATAAAAACTTAAACGTTCCTCAAAAGGAATTTTCACTACTGCCTACCACGCACGTAACAGAGCAGGTGCAGCCATAGTCTGGAATGTCTGCACAGCCATGAGGACATGATGCTACTGGGAAACATGGAAGCACACACCACACCAGCAAAAACTAATGTGGAAATTAAAATTGCCCTAGTCCTTCCTCTTGGGAAATACGTGCCTGGACACTATTACAATCTTGTTTGCTTGAAAGGCTCATAATATGCTGCTTTTCCTCAGATCTCCTTAAGGTTTTCACAAGTAGTCTAATTTAAGTCCTGCAGATTTTTTTATGTAACAGGTCTATATATTGCCATTGTTGTCCATGTGCATAACAGAAATTTTACCCAAATATACCACCCAGTCTTTTCCATTTCCTGACAAACGTACTCCCCAAGGATTTTTAAAAAATGTCACACTGTCCTTCCCCATGCATCTCTTCACCCTCTTTTCCTTTTAATTATATCAAATATGAACTCTTTATTTTATTTTTAAAGCCTTTTCTAGTCTTTCTACTCCCTAAATCTCTCATCCAGTGTCAAAGGACAACTCTTGCTCCTTATGCCTCTCCCCATCAATCCCATATTACATTTTCAAACAAGCACTTTCATATATTCTCCCATCTTGACACTAATGTTTTGAGGGACTTCCCTGTAATTATTGACACAGACGTTTAGTCATTAAAAAAAAATATGTTTCTATGAATAAATTAACAACAAAATGAGGGTTAAGGAGAATCTCCATCCTATATTGGATGAGAGTGGAAACACAGTGACAAAGGATGAGGAGAAGGCTGAGGTACTCG
>JAVJGI010000063.1:41288229-41304214 GCA_035590275.1 Ibycter americanus | reverse complement strand
CCCTGGCTGACCAGGGAGGTCCCAGCAGATGGGAGGTTAGCCAGTGTGACTCCCGTCTATAAGAAGGGCAGGAAGGAAGATCCAGGAAACTACAAGCCTGGCAGCCTGACCTCGGTGCCAGGGAAGGTTATGGAGCAGATCAGCCTGAGTGCCATCACGCGGGACATACAGGAGACAACCAGGTGATCAGGCCCAGTCACCATGGGTTTATGAAAGGCAGGTCCTGCCTGACAAACCTGATCTTCTTCTATGACAAGGTGACCCGCTTAGTGGATGAGGGAAAGGCTGTGGATGTTGTCTACCTGGACCTTAGTAAAGCCTTTGACACCATTTTCCGCAGCATTCTCCTGGAGAAACTGGCTGCTCGTGGCTTGGACAGGTGTACGTTTTGCTGAGTAGAAAACTGGCTGGATGGCCAGGCCCAAAGAACAGTGGTGAACGGAGTTCTATCCAGCTGGTGGCCAGTCACAAGTGGTGTTCCCCAGGGCTCAATATGGGGGACAGTCCTGTTTAATATCTTTATTAACGATCTGGACAAGGGTATCAAGTGCACTCTCAGCAAGTTTGCAGATGACACCAAGTTGGGTGGGAGTCTTGATCTGCTGGAGGGCAGGAAGGCTCTGCAGAGGGATCTGGACAGGCTGGACCCATGGGCTGAGGCCAATCGTATGAGGTTCCACAAGGCTCCATGCCGGGTCCTACATGTGGGTCACAATAGCCCCACACAGCGCTACAGGCTTGGGGAAGAGCGGCTGGAAAACTGCTCAGTGGAAAAGGACCTGGGGGAGCTGGTCGACAGCTGGCTGAACACGAGCCAGCAGTGTGCCCAGGTGGCCAAAGCAGCCAACGGCACCCTGGCTTCTATCAGACACAGTGTGGCCAGCAGGACTAGGGCAGTGACCATCCCCCTGTACTCAGCACTGGTGAGGCTGCACGTTGAATCCTGTGTCCAGGTTTGGGTCCCTCACTACAACAAAGACGCTGAGGTGCTGGAACATGTCCAGAGAAGGGCAACAAAGGCTGTGAAGTGTCTAGAGAAACAGTCTTACAAGAAGCAGCTGAGGGAACTGGGGTTGTTTAACCAGGAGAAGAGGAGTCTCAGGGGACACCTTATCACTCTCTACAGCTCCCTGCAAGGAGGTTGTAGTGAGGTGGGTGTCGGTCTCTTCTCGCAAGTAACAAGCAATAGGACAAGAGGAAATATTCTTAAGTTGTTCCAGGGGAGATTTAGATTGGATAGTAGGAAAAAATTCTTCACCAAAAGGGTTGTCAAGCATTGGAACAGGCTGCCCAGGGAAGTGGTTGAACCACCATCCCTGGAGATGTTTAAAAGAGGTGTAGATGTGGCCCTTAGGGGCATGGTTTAGTGGTGGACTTGGCACTGTTAGGTTAATGGTTGGGCTCTGATGATCTTAAAGGTCTTTTCCAACCTAAATGATTCTACAGTTTAGTTATTCTTCTTTAAATCTTCCTTACACTTTCCTTTGTTATGGTGCTTCTATAGTATATATATAGAAATTATGCTGTTCATATGGTTGCAATGTTCATTCATTGAAAACAGTACAAATCAGAATAGTTGGTAGGGTCTTAGTGTAGCCACTGCTGCTCATCAGCCTGCCTACGTTTATCTTTCCTCTCTCCTCTAATTAAACTGAAAGTTCCTAGGCTCAGTCTTTTGTGTCTATTTGTGATTAGCGAAGTCAAAACCACAACAACGATGAGATACCACTACCCAGTACAAGATGCAAGGCTTCAGGAGCAACTAATTTGAGCAAGTATGCTAAATACATATGGCACAAGAACCATATCTGATTTCACTGAATATAGAAAGGGAAATTACTGATACCAATATTGCAAGATGGCATCCTTAAACACTCGAAAGCAGTAACAACATCCAGATGAGCAAGCATCTTTGTGATTCATTCCTACCTGCCTGTTGATAAAGAATATTACAGGCAGCTGTTGTGATTACCACCTTCTCTGCCAAACATCGGTAAGAATTCCATCCTCACTGAGGCTTGACAGCAAGTGAAGAACAGGCAAAGGTAACATGAATGTGACATGTTCTTACACTACTGCAGTGGGCCACCTGAAGGACCCTGACTCCTGTGCACTTTCTCTTCCTTTGTGGTTTGTTGTTTCCTATATTGCATTTTTACTGTTTTCCATGTTATGCATGTAGATGGGATGTTGTCATGTCCTTGTTCAACACAGTGCTATTTGCTCAGTTTGGTCTTTCCTACGGCTCCATATTTTCCATGCTATTGAAGAAAGTAAAGTGAGAGAAGGAACAAGAAGTACACATTGCAAAGATTGTTTAATACCTGGTGTTATTCATCGAGCTTCATTTTTTTATTCCTTTCAGTTCTTGTTTTTCCAATTCACTGTGGCACCTGCTAAAATTAAATTTCAAATTCAATGGGTCAGGTATTTTACACCTATTTTGCCAAGTGCTTTGTTCAAATTCTATGCAAATGATAAACATCAATCATCATCATAATACTAATAAATGTAAATTAAATGCTGCTTCAGGAGCTGTTCCGTCAGAATAGTAACAGTCAGCATTTATGTAGGACATCCCCCCCAACAACCCACCCCCCATCACCCCTCCCCAGATTTCAAATACATTAGTTAATTAATTGAGGTTGAAAAACAATGCTGTAATTAGCCAGGCCCAGGTTGCCTTTAGCAGTGATGGGGTTACCAAAATAATGAAGGTATTCATGATTCCAAGAAAGTATCCACTGCCATTTCACTGGATGGAATTAAAATATTGTTTGTGTACAGAATGATTGGTCCTATGACAACACCAAGCCCAGAATTGTAAGAACATGGGAAATGAACAGAAAGAGCTTGCATCTTTGCTTAACAGCTGGCAACCACTACAAGTAATCTACAGAAACAGGAAGGTTCAGTTGTTTTAGCCTTTCATAAACATAGGGACAACACTCAGGGATCTATAGACCGACTACTGCATGTAGTACATGTATGGATACAGAGTTACAGTCATTAAGGAACTGTACATCATTCCAGAATTCAGGATATACACTAACTCTGCCATGTGCTTGGACACTTACAGAAAACAGATGAGGAGTTCTCATCGTGTTAACCACAGACTACTGATGGCCATCTATACCAGGGAAGTCCTTTCATTTTCATGTACCTTTTCTCTTGGGCAGTTAGAGGCTAAATAGCCAACAAGCAGGTAAGTCTGATCACTTTTAAGAAACCAGGCTCTTTAGTTACAAAGCTGATTGCATCAAATCAGCTCTGTGTAGTTGATCGGGCTATATCAAATAGAAATTTAATCAATCATCTACTTAGAGCACCAGAGTCTTCAGAAGTGCTATACTCCATGGCAAGAATGCATATTGTCTACTGACACTATGCCACCTCCTGAAGTGAGTCTATGCCAATCGTGTGTGGCACGTAACAACAAGGAATACTGCAAAAGTTCAGAGAGAACAAGAGTCTTTCCGTTCCTGATTTGTCACCAATACAAGCGATCCAGTCTGCATTAGGGAGTGACTCTGTCAGTTGTGCTGTCATCACTTTATATACTATCCTCATGTCCAGTATATGCAGGATTACACAGGTGCCAAGGAAGGTCAAGCTACTACGTTACTGCAAAAAAGGTTTCCTCTCCAGAGATTTTTGTTCGATGTCACAGACAAACTAACTCAGGACTGCCCATGCACTGTCAGCTATGTGCAAGCCTCCCAGTTACACCAATTTTCTCAAAAACCTTGATATGGCAGGCACAGGAGCTGTATGTCTGCCCAGTGAAGGTGTCTGTGCACACAAGTGGCTGACATGCCCTGTTTCCTAACCCATCCATCACAGGCATACACATGCAAATCTGTTGAGTCCCAGGAGGTATCATTATGGCTATGAGCAGAGGGCTAAATTCTGTGCTATGCTTTAGACTGTTGGAGTTTAAGGAAAAAATAACCTGAAGCTGTTGTAACAGCGTCTGAGTATCTCTTGTAGTGAGAGTGATCCTGTCTCACAGTCCACCTACCTTTGCTTTTTTTCTGGTACTTGCTTTTCTCCTCTCCCAGGGAACTGTGAGCTGGCAGCTATGAGCAAGCAGTGTGTGCCTTCTCCAGGCTGCTCCCCAGGGGTGCAGTTTTTCAGGATCCTTACATATGACCCGTAGTCCTGTAATTTGATTTTTATTTCTTGTCTTTCAAATAGCAAAAACATTCAGACATTTAAGACAAAAGTCAAAGCCTTGCTGTCACTGACTTCCAAAAATTTAACCTGTTCTGTTTAGTGCTTTACCAATTGGCTGCAGAATATGTCATCATATGGAAAAAAAAAGTCAATAAACATTGTTAAAGAAAAGGAGTCCATACGCGTGTAGGTTGAAATCTTGCATCAAATGCACCAGGCAATACCACTTGGAAAAGCTTCCAGTTCTCAACATCCCCGTTGCTGATATCATCATCAAAAGCCATGAAACAAGTCAAGTCTGGTGGTAGGAGCTGTACCCACCACGAGTGAAGCATCACACAATTATCAAAACACCAAATCACTGCCATCACCACACTGTTGTTTATCCTGGGCACACAAAAACTGCTTAAGCCACCAGACCTTCTAAGCTAACCACCATGCATAAAATTCAGTTACATATTTTTGCACGCACCTACTGAATAAAATATCTACTGAATACTCCCTATCTACCAAAGAAAATAAGCCAACTGAATATAAACACTATGCACCAGGGGTTCATTTGTGCATGAAAACAATTGAACATTAATCTGTTTGCAGTTTGTAATGCATTCTTCTCTCTCTGTGCTGGTTGGCTCTGTTTGTCATACTGCTTCACCACTTCTCTAGCTGTAGGGATAGTAGAAATTCAACATACCTTGGTGGCAGTCTGTGAGAGAGCACTGTACTGGGAGACAGCAGGAAGAAAGATGATCCGTAAGGCAGTTTCAATGCAAACATTTGCCTTTTTCCTTGCTCTCAGTTTTTTCTTTCAGTAGGAGAAGGCGTCTGGCTACTTCCCAACATCTTACCATGTCCTGAAAGTCCCTTCTGCTTCCCAGGGGATGAAAGGAGATGCACATACACCCAGCCACTATCAGGTGAAAGGATGATACTTGGCTTCAGCGTTGGCAGCTAGAGACTGCTATAAGAAGAAAAGAGCTAAATCAGTCTTTATTCATCAAAAAGGAATTTCATGTAATAGTTGATGCATGAACAACAAACTATAGGCGATAAAGAAGTACAGCAGTAGCCTAGTGAAAAACCTGGCCTCAACAAACAGAAGCTCAGCAAGCAAAACCACAGAAAAGTAGACTTTTAAAGACATGCTGAAGCACAAAAGGTACACTCCTCTCTTACCACTCATTCCATGTGTGATACACAGTTTTTTGCGAAACCCGTATCTGATCTGGCATGAGAGTTTAGACCGCAACATAAATGCAGAGACAACAATGAAGATGCTGATCACACAGAGGTAGTTTGATTGCCATTTGGATAACCACACCATCACAGTATGAACGAACTAATCAGAGCTGGGCTGTACATGAGGAATCTTGCTTCTCACCAATAGGCCTCTCAGTTTGCTCTTAACAGCCTACTGGGAGGGAGTAATGTGTGGTACCATTGTCAGATAACTGCACATCTACTGGTTTTTGAAGTCCAGGAGCAGAACATCTATGCAGCTCTTATCACTGCAATATCTTGTCTTATGATGCTCACAGTGAAAATTATGTTCTGGATGTACTGCTCCCCTGCATCTTGCAATAAATGTTTGCACACAGGCACACCCATATTGCCCACTGTTGCTTGGTTTTGCTCAAATTCTCTTGGTATCTGCCATACAATATGTATGTATGTGTGTATACCTGTATACATATATATATGTATGTGCACACATACTTCCTACAGCACTTCCTATGAGTTCTGCTGAGTATTTTTGTGACATTCCCCTTATTACTCCCTCCTGTAAATCCTTTTGTCCCATACAGCACAGAATAGACTTGCTGATATCCTGTTCAACTGGAACCTTTGGGTGGAGCAACACTGCTGGCAGCATTACCTCCTGTTTTCTCTCCTCCTTTAGGCGTAGTCCCATCTCTGATTATCTACAAGGCTTTATCGCTGCTATTCCTAAACTCTGGCATTGCTCATCTGCAGATGACTTACATACGTGCCACTGGTGGCTCCTCAGTGTCCTGGTGCAGAACCCTTCTAACCAGAAAGTCAAGCACTGTCTGACCTTACTTCACCACTTTAGGGGCACTAGGAACCAAGGTATTGTTCCCTTGCTCCCTGGATATATGCATTAGCTGAAAGACAACGCTGGGGAGGGGGCAGCTGCTGCAATACAGAAACTGTCCATCTGATAGGCATAATCACAGGCATGCTTGTTGCTTGCACTGAGGGGCTAAGGAAATCAGTAAATCCCAAGGGTGCTTTCTGCACTTCTGACTTTGCACATTTTTCTCTCCAAGACTGCCCGTTAGCTTGCTTCCTGCCTAACATTCTCCGTATCTCAGGTTTCCTCAGCAAGACTTCCTTCCACCCTCATGCACTTTTCCTCTACTCTGAATCACAGACTGGTTGAGGTTAGAAGGGACCTCTGGAGGTCATCATGTCCAACCCCCCTGCTCAAGCAAGGTCACCTAGAACAGGTTGCCCAAGACTAAGCCCAGACGGCTTTGGAATATCTCCAATATCTTCTTTACAGCTACCCTTCAGGTATTTATATCCATTGATGAGATCCCCCCCAAACAGTCTCTTTTCCAGGCTGAACAGCCCCCGCTCTCTCAGCCTTTCCTTGTATGAGAGATGCTTTAGTGCCTTAATCATCCTCATGGCCTTTTGCTGGACACTGTTCAGTAGTTCCACATCTCTCTCGTATTACGGAGCCCAGAACTAGACACTGTTCTCCAGGTGTGGCCTCACCAGTGCTGAGCAGAGGGAAGAATCACCTCCCTTGACCTGCTCTCTCTCCCTCTCCCCCCGTGTTCCACACACTGCCTCCTATATGATCCAGCTTTCTCTTGTTATCTTTGTGTCTATTTAAATCCTTCTTAAAGACATTTGTAGAATTAGTATGCTGGCAAACAACCAGAATGCTTTTTGAAGGACAGTAAATTCTTCACAAACCACGTCACCCATCAGACACGAGAATTTCCTATGCAAAAAGTGACCTGATTTCAAGTAACCAATTTTTCTTGATGTTAGGCAACAAAAATTTAACACAGTGTTACTATGACCATCACAACCATTAGTAAAACCAACCAGGAACAAAATCATACCTCCAACAGACTTTTTAACAAGAACAACTTCTTTTCCTTTTCTTGTGTTTAAAGTTCTTCTTCATTGGCTTACCAAGCAGAGGTAACGAAGATGCAATCTAACTTTAACAAACACAGCTGAATTTTTTCCTCAAAGATACAGACTGATAGTCCAAGATGAGAACAGATATGTCTTTACCAATGTCCTCTCCAGAACATTGTCATGCATTACAGATGTCCACTTCCACAAATGATAACTAAAATTAGAAGCATGTGACTGATTTCTAATGAATGTTGGGAGGTAATACAGATATTTTTTCCGAATAATGGCACACTCTAGTTATTACCGTACCACCACTGCAATAGCACCTGGGAGAGTCCTTATGCCAAATACAGGCAACAAGAAAACAGCAGCCTGTACCAAAAAGCTGAGAAAGACTGTGGGAGATGACAGGTGGAGAAGACAAATAAACAAGCAGTAAGAGAACATGCCAGCAGTGCTGCTGTCAGTACCAGGCAGAGTATATCAATTGCTTAGTCTTAGCACATATTTTTGGACTAGCAGACTACCTTAAAAAGCATCATATACTACTTTTGTTATGTGTAAAACACCTGTAGTAATGTGTAAAGTACCTGCATTAATTAAAAAAATATTGCACATTGAAAGAATTATTATTAATATCAGTTGGTTAAGTATAGTGAAATTTAAGCATAAGCCCATAGTATTTAAAGCCACAGTCACTACAATATGCAAGGCAATTTTCTACCCTAATTAATCCACAGGTCTTCCAAAGAAAGACTATGACATAAGAAACAGGATTTAAAAATAATAAGTAGAAAAATGGGTTTAAAAAAAGATCATGTACAATTTAAGATTAGATAGATTAAGATTAGGTCATAATTAGGCAAAATTGTTTATGGAGATTAGACATCAATAACAGACCAGGTGTGTACCTAAGAGCTAAGGTATGCAGAAGCATTTCGTGTGCTCACACCATGGGAACATTCAGAGCATGTCTAACACAAGATTTGTTTCACAACGTAAACTTGTGTAGTTTTAAACATACCAGTAGAGCCTTTCTATGCACCTAGATCAGGCACAGTTGTGCAAGAGGCTGTACAGGCAAAGTATGGTTTTGTCTGCTGCAAGCACCTCCTGACTTGGAACCTACCGTTACAAATTTTACCATTGGTTATTTCTTCTAAAATATACCTACAACTAGCATACCCCTAAAAATATTATATATAGACTAAATCTTAGAGTGGTAGAAGTCATACAAGTAAAAATCCTAAAATTTTTAAATGAAAAATTCAAGAAAACACTGCATCTGTGAAACCGATTCCCTTTCAGAAAAGTCTTCAGATTTCTTTTGGAAAGGCTGTTGACTTTTTTATTTTCCTCTATCCCTCTTTCTTTTGGCTCACTGAATGCAAGAAATGAAAAGCAAATGGGGATTCATCCTTCCTTTTTCTCTTTTTAGGCCAATAGATTCTGAATATTTTCTCAGTTTGGAAGCATTAAAAAACCCAAAGGAAACCCTTAGAGAAAACAGAAACTAATTTTACAAGGTATAAGAGCTGCCAAAAGTTGCAGAACGAGTGTTATAAAAATACTACTCCCTCTAACAACCCTGTAGCCTTCCTTAAATCAGAAAAGCTTTTTAAAAATTCTTAAATGTTTTAGAAAGTTCCAGAAGAAGAAAACTAAAATGAAGAAACAAACAAAGGAAAAAAAGAAGGGGAAAAGGGAAAGGATGGAAAATAATTTGCCTTGACAACACTTGCCTTATTACACTAAGTGACAAAAAGGGAAATTTGAAGGAGACAAGATATCAGAATGCAGAAAACTCAAAATATTTGGAAAAATATTTTGTGAAACAAACTTTAAAACTATTAACTACCATTTTGAAAGAGAAACATCTTCTAGATTTATATTTGGGTTTCCCCTCCAAAGTTTTGATCACATTTATAAATAAATACCAGTGTCTCAAGACTGTGTCCTGTGTTCCCTGTCTCTTCTTAGAAGGTGAATGGAGATAACTGTCTGCTAAGTGCCAGTTCCATATAAACCTCTCAGATGAAAGACAGAAAAGGTGTAGAACACTCCCTGGTACAGCCTGGGTTTGAAACAAATGACCATGAACAATCAGGTGTAGAGTGGCTGCTACCAGGAGATCCTGGAAAGTCATTTGGCCAGTGACATCTCCCTCCCTCTGTTCCTAGGAAGGGGTCTGGTGGAATTTGGTCGGTGTTAGCTGGCTGGCTACTCAGGTATGGAGGATTTCAGACCAGGTGAAACCATCTTCTTGGATGAAGAAATTGCTATTTACTCTTTGACGTATATTCAAACAATAACAACAACAAAATAACTTAACTGAAAAAGTCCAGACCAGTTCTGTTAAAGCACCCAGTCTGTGACAGGGCAGAAATCCACCCTATCATGATCAGATAACCAGCACGTTGATCCCTAAAGTATCTTTACCAAGGTTGTCATTTACAACTACCATAAACCTGACCCAAAAGCATGCAGACAGCCTTGAGCTACAAGTCTAGCAGTGTTATAAGATATCCTGCTTCTCCAGATCTGCCCTGTGGCAGAAGCCTGGACAGCAGGTATTCAGAGGCATTGAAGTACAGTTGAGACAGCATCACCTTGAGAGGCAAACTCTTTGGTTACTCCTAAGAGTTTCCTAATGTTATTTGGACTCTCAGGAAGTTCCATTTTTAATCCTTTCTTGACTGAAGTGCCAAAGGTGAAACCTCCCCAGAGGGTATCTTAATACCAATCCCATACCACCCTCCAAAACTGGTTGCCATATCAGTATCTTGGAAAGACCAGGGTTAAGTTTATCATCAGTGTAACTCCATGCACTCCTTTATGTATTCTTGTGATAACTAGACTGCTAATACCCACATTAACCCCCTGAACATAACACTGTACAAAGGGTGCTGTGAGCATAACACCAGAACCAAAGGTGCCATGCATATCATGGCTTACCCTCTCATGTGTAAGGTGTGCATATGCATGAGTAGCGTGTAAAAATGACTTGAGTGGTCAGCAGCAGATTTAAAAGGAAGTTATTATCTAGTCTGGATAACCCAGTCTGAATTTTGGTCATGTGGAAGGAGAATGAAGGTGGTACTTTTAGATACACTCATAAATTTTAAGAGTGATATTCACACTCCATAACAAAGATTAGATGAGTATGCATTTGCTTGGAAAACACCAGAGGCAAGAGGGAATCTTCTAGACCCTGCACAAGTCCATCTCTGCCTACACCCCCGCTCTTAATTCCTCCTGTTCTTCATTTCCATTATTATGCCAGTGCCTCTGGCACCACCACTTCCTTGGTAACTCCCTCTGCCTCCACTTCCCACCTGCTCTTTGTACACGAAACTCCTTCTAGCTCATGGACAGGGAAAAGCAGACACCCTCTTTTCATCCTAATCCCTTGTAAAATGCACACCACCTTTTACCGAGCTTGCCAATGCAATCAGAAATGGTGCTACACAACTAATAAAAATAATTACCAAGCTTTGATGATCATCCAGGACAGTTTTTATGTGTTTTCTCTCTCCATTTCCACAGTAAGTCTCATAAGACTGAATTTAATTTTCGCTGCTTGCTATCAGCATTTTAAAAAAGTCTCATCAATAAAAATATGCAAAGCTGAACACAGAAGAGTTGTTCTCATCTTTAAGCCCGGTCTTGCCCATGCAGGATTTTGTGCTGGGCAGACTCCACGCAGTGTCACAACAGTAATTAAACTGGCACAAAATCCTTCACCCTCGCCGATTCACAAAGTGCCTTTAAAGTTTAAAAGCGCCGAAATACAGGCTCCTGTTTACACGGATGGAAAGTCATTTTCCCATCCTTAAAATTCCGTCACAGGAGCAGCAAGGAGGGCAGAGGTCTGTCTCGGGACCCGTGCAGCCACCGCAGCGAGCCAGGCAGGGGCCCCGGCGGAGCGCTGCCTGCACCGATGCACATCACCTCTGCACCGTGAGCGTGTGTTAGTGCCATCTAGCAGCCACCCAAGACACCCACATCACCAAAGACAAGGTCTTTTTGCCTCCTTTTTGGCAGCTTCTAAAACACATCCTGCCTTCCTCTTTTATTTCAAATCTCTTTTTTAATTCAAGGTCCAATCCTCCACATCTGAGCCAAGTCGGAGTCAGCTTCCAATAGCTGTGAAGCATCAATTCATCTGCTACAGGCTGTTGTCATTAGTAGCATCCTCACCTCTGTGTTGTCTCTTTGGGGGATTTTGGAGTCACACGGGGATGAATACAGCCCCTGAGCACCTCTCCTTTAGCACCTAAGCTCCTCCAGGACAGTGTTTTGTAGTGACACACAGCTGACAGTTCCTAACACAGCTCCCTCTAGTACTTAAGAACAAGAACTCTGTCAAGCTAGAATATAACTCAGACCTGACTTTCACATGCTGTTGTCTAAATCCTGCTTTCCCCACTGACTTCTGAGGTATAATATATTCATTACATACAGAGAAGTTAAAGGAAATGGGAGAACGGCAACTATTTTCCTCCTCCCCCCCCGATTACACACCATGATTTGCCATTTTCCCTGGTAAGGAAACCTCCCCGTTTAACAGCTCATACATGGATAAATGTCTGTCCGAGTTATATTGACTCACTACAGTTCAAAGGAGATTTTTTGTCATCTTATTTATGGGGGAAGAAAGTGGCTAAGAGGGTTGGGGTTCTTACCCCAACAGTAACTAGTTAATCATCAGCCCTTCAGCTAATAAAATATAAAATTGTTTGAAGATCCTGTGTTGTTGTTCCAAGTCCTCCTACTAAAACAGCCTTTTTTCATCCAATTGCTGATGAACTCTTACAGAATAACTAGGCTGAACTGGAATTCCTCTTGTGCTGGATAAGAGAATCAAATTAATCCTATCAGGCTGACAAAATCAACTCTCAAACTAGGCCAATTAACATATCCATTTTTTTCCTACTTGCATTCTCTCCTATTGCAAGAAACATCTTCAACTAAGTCATACAAAGGCTGTGGTATCATAAGGAAAGATCTGCCATCCCTACAAACTCTGAAGCGAATGTTTTGTGATGGTGCCTGCAAGGAACCTACAGTGAAGAGAGCTGCAAGAAGAAAAAGAGGGACAGAGAGAAAATGGGCCATGATTCCCTGGTTGCCAGCAGGGTGGAGGCAACACCTGAGAGGACAGGGAGGTAGCTGGCTGATCTGGGACTGCCTCGTTGCTCTGTAATATGGGCCTGTTTTGTAAAGTGAGGAGCCAATCTGTCCAGTCACCAGGGCTGGGATTCCCCATGAAAAACGTGGCCACATGGTTGGCAAGGGAGGGGTGGAAGATGAGGCAAGAGTTCTGTCAGAATCACTCCTCCGCACCTCGGTGCGGGATGTGCCTTCCAAGATACAGAGCCGTCCTCCAAAGTACTAAATGCCCTGAGCTAAAATCAGACCAGTTAAAAAGAGTTGGCAATTTAATGGATGAAACCCTTTGCCAACTGGTATTTAAAGAGCTGGAATAAAAGATTTAGTGTAAGAGTGTATTCTCTCTCGGAAGAAAAAACAAACTACCCTACCAACGAAATAAACTAAAATCTGCACTCTGTGTAAGGCAAAGTGTCTAGAGAAAACAGGAGGATTCACGCTCATGAAATTAGGACCAGATCCAAACCCACTGACTACCTTTGCATTTCTCTTTAGATCTGAATAGGCCAAAATTGGGTCAAAATTCCTTAAGATGCAGAGATTAGCGCATTGGCAGATAAATTATTTTAGTCAAAAAGCCCACCCGGACAATACAATGCAAAATCTGACTGTTGCTCTCCTGTTTATAATATTTGCTGTCATCTAGTTACCATAAATAGAAGAACTTTATTACTATTTCCATTCATTATTTATTCAGTATATTCTTTATACGTGTTTTGAAACCAAATCAAGCTGATTTGTGCCATCTACTGGTAAAGCAAGGCTTTCCAAATCCTGAATACTTTAAATCTACTATACAGCTACTTTATTTTAAATCTCTTTCAGTTTATTATTCACCCTACACAAACGTGTTAGCTTGTTGCAGGCAATCTCATATATGCCCTGATAGAGAAGACTCTGTTCACATTGTCTGAGGATGATCAACAGCATCACACAGGACAAATAAATTCACGGGCAGCTTTAAGTAGAGCGACATTGTTATGATTCTATTGAAACATCTCAAGGGCACGTTTTTAAACTAAAACTTCCATGCAGGAATCCTGAATACCAGGCAGGACCTATTTCTTAGCTTGCACAATCTTTCTGCTTGTGAACTGCAGCGTTCATATCGTGACAGCTGCAGATATGCTCTTTCACACCTGAGTTACCAGTTTAATTTGGAACCACTATTTCAAACGGAGGTGTTCACGGCAGAGTTAAGGCAGTTGAGGCTGGGCTGCCCCTTTTGTACAAGGCACTGGTAAGATCTCACAAGGACATACTGTGGTCAAGCCTCGCTATTTGTAGTCAAAAAGGCTGAACTCAAACCGTGACCAGCTTGCTCAGAGAAAGGCATCCCTGGAGAATGGAGATGGCCTTGTAGGAGAAAAACCCAAAGGGCCTAGCCTGAATAGTGCAGCAGAATGAATAAGTGGGACATGCTATCTCCTGCATCAAGGGTTGAAGTGAAGGAGAGAGAAGAGGGTTTTTCAGCCTCAGGACAGCGCTGGCAAAAGAACAAATGGGCGTCTGCCGGCCATGAATATATTTAGGTTGGAAATTAGAAGGCTTCTAACCATCAGAAGAAAGAGGTTCTGTGACAGCCAGCCAAGGGGAGCGGTGGGGTCAAACGATCTAACTAGTTTTAAGATAGATCTTGGTAACTTAATGAAAGGGATTATGAAACATGGATGTCTACAACAGTAGAAAACTGGACTTGATGACCCAGGCAATCCCTTCTAGTCCTCTGTTCCCACGTTTCCCGGAATGTTCCTCTGCTTTGACTTCAACATGGTGCCCAACTTCTGACAGCAGTAGATTTAGCTGCCTGTCAGGAGGCTCCAAATTACTGAAGAGTTCTGTCGATCCCATACCCTCTCATTAGTTGGGATATGATTTGGTAGGAGTGGCCAATTGCCTTTTGCCTTTAAATCCTATGTTGCATTTGTCAGATCTGCCTTCTAAAGCTTTTAAACATAGTTTGCATTCATTTTTATTGCAGGCTGCAGGCAACTGGTGAATTAAACAAAACCAGCCATTTTTAAGTACAATAGCCAAGGGATCAACTAATATGTAATTATCTGTCACGTTTAACAAAATCACCACAACAGAAAAAAAGGGGGTGGGGAAGTCACTCTAAGTACAATTTGCAATGTAAGTAACTTAGTAAAAGATGATTTATTTCTAAACGACCTCATGCTGCTTTTAATTTGGGGTATGCCTCAATACAAATGAGACACTAAAAAGGCTAATGGATCAGAGACATGACGTAGTATCTGCAGACATTGGATAGTTGCTATTAAACGCCAATGACATGTTGTTTAAAAAGGGGGGCCGGGGGGGGGCTTGGCTAAGACCCCAAACTTCCAGCTGTAATTCACAGAAACAGCAAACACTGGATGACCTCTGAATAAAAGAAAAAAAGCCCGAAGTCTCTCGAACTGAACACTCAAAATTGTAAGTCCCTTCTGAAAATTCAGTTCTAAAGTAAACATATAATTAAGTCTATCAGCTGAAAGAGTTAAGAATAACCCTCCGCTTTTCTCTTTCTGGTTGTCATGTCACCCTTCCCAGCTGCTGCAGGGACAATTAGAGTATAATAAAGTAGCAGTGCAGTGCTCAGGAAGCGTGTGTGCCTGTGAGCCCATGTACAAATGGCAGAGGGAGTGCGACATGTGCAGCTCCCCAGGCACCTTGCTGGAATTCTGCACCTCCTGCTGCCTGCGATTAAGCATACAGCAAAAGGTTTTTATGAGGATCCACTGAGAATCGTTTCATTTTGTTTTCCTGAAGTAGGAAAGTGTCAAAGTTCTTGAACTAGTTCATTCAGATGTCTAAGTGAATCATATTTAAATCTGAAAATGGAAATACAAGAAAGCCAGCCTAATACACTTTCAAATTATATTTAGCTGATCTTCCCCTTTTTGGAAGGATTTGCTGTTTGGAAACATTTAGCCTGGCTGGACTCTACTAGACAGCCAGAAAACACAGAAAGAACAATCAATCAGCCATCTCATGAAAACATTCCTCTGGTGTGTCCAGCTGTACTTTCCATACAGAGTGAAATAATTTGGGAAAGAAGAAAACTGGCTCTGGAGGAGATCCTCTGCCAGTAACTCTCTATCACACAGGTATGTAAACTTACTGCTTACCTGTGTAAAGTGAGTGGGGTCAAGAAAGTCTTACTGAGCTTAGCAGGAAAACTACTATAAGAGGAATTTGAATCATAACACTGCCTTTCTGCCCAAAGGTGGATGCCCTCCCCACAGCCACCCCACGGCAATAAGAGGGATGAACATACAAATGCAAACCTGGTCTTAGCCTCTGGAGAACACTCCTGAGAAACAACGCAGATATATCTTTGTTGCAGCACTAAAAAACTATCAAGCTGCAACATGGCTTTTACCATACCATACCAGCTCCCTCATGCCTCAGCACCACCACCAGTCCCACACAAAGTTCCAAAAGTTCATCTACTGTCTGTGCTGTTTCTTCATCCTCTTCAGGCCAGCCCACCCTGCTTCTTGCCTCTGCT
>JAVJGI010000063.1:41226886-41288129 GCA_035590275.1 Ibycter americanus | reverse complement strand
TGTACATTATCCACATCAGCCAACCCACCACCCCTGAAGCAAGCCCACAACTGTATATTATCAATGTTAATTAACCCCCTACAATTCCTCTACGTATCTTTATCTCTTTCATGGATTAATTCTTTCCTCTATTACACAAACTGCAAAAAGCTTCAAAATCTCAGCATTCCTTCCTACTGGGTTTCTACTTCCAGCCCTTCAGACTCGACAAAGGAGCTGCCACTGGGAAATATAATGCAGGCACCAACCCGGCTGTAAGAGTGCTCCCAAATGGGTTTTCAAAAAGATTCTGTAACTCTGCCTGTTTTCCTCCGTCAATGCAGGTGTACAGTATGCCATTACCATATAGCCATTGATTATATACACTATGTCCTGAAGCAAGCTCTAAACTTTTCACGTTGGACTATATCATTATCTAAATGACAGATAAACCGTCTACTGATGTACTATTTCTTCAGATGACCTCCCCAGAAAAATCAGAGCTTACTATTATTAGTTCGGATTGCTCACCGGTATTTTAGATGGCATCAATTTGAACTGCTGCTTGGGGTTTTTTTTTTAGATGATGTCACAGACCAGCCTCTGTCAAGGGTCAACAGAATCTTAAAAAAATCCTAATTACCTTTATTTAGGAGTTAATAAATCTTCTCTCCACCTTACTTCTCACCCTTAAAAAAATAGACAAAAAACAAGCAAGTGGGGAAATGAGACCACACTGCAGCATGCCTAAATTTGAATACAAACACATATGAAACTATTTCAAGACTGAGCCTAATAAGCTACATCTTTCCTATGGCAGCAGGAGATATGCCATTTCCCTAAACAGGTTCATAATTTCAAGACGTAAGATGTCTGATTCCCATCACTACACCCTGCACCTTTTCTCACTTGCTTGATCACTGATTCTCCTCTTTCTCCTTGAGGATTGTTTCTTTCTCTACTAAGCATTCTGTAGCCTGATTTTTTAATTGAAAATACCTTTGGCAATGAGATTCTGGAAAACACTTTGTCCATTTCATTGCACTTTTCATATTGGATTTTGTGACGTTAACATCCAAACACATTATGATGTCATTCTCACCTTCATTTTTCTTCCACAGCTCAGACGTTGCTGATACCGGGTGGTTTTCTTGGTCTTTAGTACTACAGTAACCTAGAAGACTGATCATGCCATTTGCAAAATGGGCTGTGCCAGAGAAGCTTGCATGTGTGTAGGTCTTACAGTTCGCAAAATCAATAGAAGAAACATACAGCTGTGATCTCCCTATATTTTGAATGCAATACTTTTAACCTAAGCCAGGGTAATTGCTAGTTAATACATATTTAAACCATTAGTTTCACTTCCATGCTATGATCACGGTAACAGTAGCTTCCCACTTTCTAGCTTGCTTGCTTTTTTTACTTCCATAGAATTGCAGAAACTGGCAAAAGCATGTGGTTTTTTTTCTTTTTGGTTGTGAAAGAAACTGAAGAAGTTGCATTTTACAGATAGTTTTCCGATGTCTCAGATGTTATCTTTGCATTTCTTTGTCCCACTACTACATCAGTTTTTACCACTAATTCAATAACATTGCTTTTCACTTCAGATATTAAGACCATGTAATCTTGGGGCGCAGGCAAAGGATCAAAAGCAATTAGGTTACCCCAGTTTAACAATTTACCACTCAGCTATGCTACCTGACCTTGTGCTTCCAAACCTTTGCATATGTGAGGAAAACCAAGGTAGCTTAAATCTGATCAACAGGAATTCTGACCACTTTCTTTTGCAGCTCTTTGTCTTAAAAACAAAACACAGGCTCTGGAAAATCACAAAATGAGAGCAGAGACTACAAAGAGAATGTTGCAATGATAAAAGCAGGACAAACTGTTCAACAATGGAAATACAGTGGGATATGCCTACAGAGAGCACCCACTTCTTTTCAGCAGGCATGAACTTCCTAAGACAAGGGAAGCACCCTTCCATGTGGTACGTATTCTGCCCCTTTGCCACCATAGTGGTTGAGTGCATCCACAATCCTGTTTCAGAAAGAAAAAAAACATTTTGGAACCCTGACTCTGAGCACAACGTAGTTGCTAATGTACTTATGAACATTATGAAATACTCACTACATAATGTCAGTACACCTGATGGGAGCAGGATATTCTGGAGAGAGTCTCATGGGCAAACCCCTCTTTTAGCTTTTACTTAATTTAGACAATTCAGAACATTTCTGCATGCAGAGAGGAAAAACACTCTAAATAACAGCCCCACAGATACTGATCAAAAATTTCCTTGAACATATTCCATTTAACAGGGACAATCTGTACGTGTAAGTATATGAAGCAGCTGTTTTATATGTACATGAAGCAACAGTGACTGTGAGTGAGTGGAAGTCAATGAGAGGTTTGCTTGATGGCACCTTCTATCCATTTAATATGGACCTAAATGTTAACTAAATTCTGTAGCCTTACATGTTCTCAAGCCATAATTTAAATGGGCAGAAACCCATCTGGAGTGTGAAGATGTGGTGAGGCTGTTCACCATCTGGAGCAGTGGAACCTGACAAAGCAAGGGCCCCACTTCCAAATCCATATTGACTCAAATAAACACATGGGGTTGAATGGACTACTGAAGAGGTGAGTCAAAACTTCCGGATCAGGCTCCAGATAATTAATTTCCAGTAATTTGGCTTGGCAGGCACTGCTGATCTCCAGCCAAATACATGAGCAGCAGCAATTCATCGGCGGAGGAAAAAAAGGTTAAGATTCCTAATTACGTGGAGAAAGTACTTTTATGCTGGGATTGCCGATTTCCATAATATTCAGTCGGCACCAAAGCAGAAAGCACTCATACTGTAGTGGCTATTTAGAGTGTGTGCTGAGCTATAGCCACCTCCCTCTGTGGCCACAGTATCTGCACAGTGTTTGCAATCACCAGCTCAAAGCACGTAAGGGCACACAGCACTCCTGTCCAGACAGGCTGCAAAAACAGATACAGCTCGGAGTTTGGTGACTGGGTTCTCTTCAGCGGGTCTCACCGCTAAAGAAACCTTGCTGCTGCACGCTTCTGTTGCATCATAAAGAACAAAACTGAGCATCTCGCAAAAGCATATTCAATTTGAGTAAAAATACTTTGGTGATAATACTGGTATCTTCATTCAGGCCAGCAAAAACCGTCAGTGGTGAGGAAAATAAAATAGGCATTCAAAGCTTACATGGGAGACTAACTGCTCCAAATGGAGGAATATTATTGACAGCATCACATTAAACAGCATCACATTACACAACAACTTTCTTGAAGATATTACACTGATGGATGGAAAATACGACAAATCTGCTTTCTGCCTGCAACAGATCTAAAACTCACGAAAAGCTGATAGAAAACTCTTTGTTTCTACTAAGTGTATGTGCAAAGTCAACAGCGGGAATATATGAACTGTAAAAAAGCTGGCATGGCATTATATGCCTTCACTCACCTTGAAATCTATGTTTGAAAGATGCAGTAATTTCCATCTAAACATCTGAGTCTGAGGAAAGCTGTTTTTTTCCACTTATTTCCCATTTTCTCCCATATGTACATATATTTTAAGACCACACGTGGTCCCTTTTTCCAGCATATGGACAAAATAAAAAGAAGGTAGAAACACTTCTATCTATTGCTATTGATACGTTTAATCTGACAATACTTGATGGGACTTTGGTGCAAAATTCCGCTCACAGTTTCACCCAAGAAGCTACTTTAACCTTCAGAGCAGTTATGGAAGAGTAACTCAGAGTAAACTTTGGCCACAGGTGAGCAGTGACACTCTATTTGGGGGAGTCCTTTCCTCAGCATACAAGACCTCCTTACAGATTCTGGAAGAACTTGTGTGGTACAGTTGTTGGACAAATGACACAGAAAGTACCTGCCATGGTGGCAGACACAGTATAGCAGGTTTTTGATGAGAGTCTTTGTCAGTATGCGATGGTCAACAGAGACTATGCAAAATTTGTTACCTGTCATCCTCATTTTCTTCATTCTTACAAATCTGTTGCCAGAAAACAGAAGGAACGCTGCTCTGCCCAGAGAGAAATTTATTCAGGCAATCAGGAACGCCTGCCTAATACAGATTTTGTGCCTCCACAGCATATCCACCTTCCCTTGTATATAACTTAGGGTTATTTCCATTAAGTCACATAAATGTTTTGAGGTTTAATTCACATGTGTTTCTAAGGAGCAGACAGCCATGGAGAGACTGTTTTGTGTCACGACAAACAACTGCACGGAGCGAAGCGGTGGCTGCCAGCAGGAAATGCAAGTTGACAGACTTGTACAAATGGCAGCACTTAAAAGAGGCGGGCAGTTAGCTTTGCATTTGCATTTCCCGTGCCAAGAAGAAAGGGTATGAAATGCAATTACACACGTCTTGCTAGACAGGTGCAATGCCATCAGGTACAATTCTGTCAGCACTCACCAGACAGAAAGAGTATCTCTTGGCATGCCTGGCACACCTCCTTTAGTCTTTGCTAGTTATGCTAACAGTCATGGGGAACATACGGCTTGCCACTGTAGTAATACAAGAAAAGTTGAAGGACCATACTGAGGTCTCAAGCTACCCGAAGGCAGCCAGCACCTAGCATCATTTTCATATACCCTCACCAAGCAAGAAAGGAGCACAGAACATGAATTCTGGAGAACACAGAACTTTTACGGATGCATAACGAAAAGCTGGAGTACAAGTGAAGCATGGAAGGGCAAAGAATAACAGGGATTTCTGGCGCATAACATTTTTCATTCAACAGTAAGTGGATCTATATGCATCGAGAGACTTACATGGGGTTTGGAACCAAATAGATAACTATAAAGCAAATGAGCATTTGCAGAACTAAAAGGTAGGTCCAAAGAAATTGCTTTCAGAGAAATATGTAGATCACAAGCCCATCAGCAGCCTTCCAGCGTTAGAGATCCAGAGGCTACTTGGTAGATGCCAACAAAATGGTTGGTGGGAGTTTGCCAAAGGGAGCCACATGCTGTAGCTGGAAAAAATCTTTCACAACTTGGCATATATGTCTGCGACTGCCAGGGAGCAAGAGAGACTAGCCAAACTGCACACTTTTCATTGACCACAATTAGTATAAAGGCACTTAAAATTAGGAATCCAAATGCAAGCTACCAGCAGCCCTGCACTTCATCGGTATGCACCTCTGTCTGTAGTTTAAGCACTGTCAGGGTAACGCCCAAGGAAATGAGCTGAGACATACACAGCAAACTGGAACTCAGGCCAACAAGCTCGGTGACACCACAGCGCCAGATCCCCATCCTCCCTCTTTTGAGAAACATATGGTCTATGTTTCAGCTGAGAACTGGCAAATAAAGACAGGGACATGCAATTGTTGCTGTGCGAAAACAGAACGTTTTCTCTGCTGGTATCCAAAGAGGACACAGACTGATAACTCAGATGTGGAGCCTCTGGTCATCACGGGCTTCCACAGACACAGGCGTGTTTTCAGGGGTGCGTGTCAGCCACCATCCAGGGACCCAAGCCTCATTCTTAGTGAAGGGGCAGCCAGAGAACAGGTGTCAGCAGAAGTTCCAGCCATGGACAGAGAAATAACTTTTTTTTGTTTATATGAAACTGGGATGAAAAGATAATTCTAGGCAGTTGAAGGCTTGCTTTCTCACGGATATATAAATAATCTCCTGAACTATGTAACAGTTTGAAATAATCCATTTTTAAATGTCTGAAATACCAAGAACATTTTACATCCCTCAGTTTTATTCCTTTGGTACTATATGCAAGAACTGTCTCTACAGCTGACACAGGTTATACTCCTGTAGCAGCTGCTCTGTTCACATTCCCTAACACGAGTGGAAATAAGCGTATCCAAAATACTTTTCAAATAAGCAACACAATAGCTTCAGTTATAATGAAGACTTGTAACCTGGATACATCCTGGATACAGAGCTTTAATGGGAATCACATGACACAGATATGCTCTATACTTAAAATCCTTGAGATACATGTAGTGAACAACAGGCCATTTAAATAGAAGAACAAAAGACTGTAGATACGAACATTGGAGGCGGGGGCAGGGGGGACAACAGGACAAAGGCCACCTATATGAAGTGTATATACAGCATTTTCAAATGAACTTAATAGGAAAAGTATTTTTGGCCCTGGTTTATGAGCAAGGCAAGTTGAAAATGTAACAGGATATACCATTTCTTACGCTTGTCATGATACTTTGCCCACCGAAAGACTGGAATACAGTAAATCCTCTGCCTAGACAGAACAACTTCCACTATTTCTAAGAGGAAACAGTCATTTCAGGTTCCCATCTCAAGAACATCAATCACCAAAACTTTTTCTCCAAAACAAATTATTCATGTATGACATTCAGTCAGCAGTACCCATTTTTCTTGCAGAATGTTCCAGACATGACTTCCAGGTCCCAGCTACCTTCTTCCTGTTGGAAAAAGCTGAAGTCTCTTTTACCTTTTGGAAAGAAATTGCTTCAGAATAGATTAGTAGGTTCTGGAAATCAACTCAAAAGAGTCCTGAATGTTCTTTCCTGGTTGTTTTGACTGCACTCACAAGGAGTGCCAAGTCCTCACTCAGAAATTGCTAAAGAACGTTCTCAAAGAGGGCCATAAGCAACCGTTCCAGGAACCATACGAGCACAGATCCAAGTACATTATAATACTTCCAAATAACAAAATTATTGTCATTCATCCTTACTCATGTTCTCACTTAAAGACCAGCATAACAATCAAGATTCAGGGGGTTCCCGGTCTTAAGCTTGAATGTCTTTAAAAACTAGCTTCATTTCAGCTGATTTCTATTACCAGTTATTTTAAATGATTACCATGAAATGAAGTGCCAAATGGATACCAGAAGATGCTTTAGTACAATTACATACCTAATAATCCACATGCTTTGCTAAGCTTGCTGAAGATTGGAAAGTAGATACGAAAATGAGCCCATATTTTTCCTTTCGAAGTTTCCAGGGCCTTTCGTCTTCTAACTGAGCAGATATTACCACTAAAATATTTCTGCTGTAATATTTGATGTAAAAGAGGACAGATATACAAGTAACAGTGGAATTTGTTTAAAACAACAAATGGTAAAGGCCAGTCACAGCACAATAGGCAATGGCTTCTAGTCATCACCATGCTGAAGGAAACATTCACACCGGTGACCTCACTCTGAATTAAAATAACCAGATCTACGAAATGCAAGTTTGCATTCTGTTAAACACACTGTTCTCATCTGGAGCATTCTAGCCTGACTTAATTGCCTGGCTGAGGAATTCAGTGTGATGTTTCCCAGACCCATGCAAAGGGACTTTCTCCCCCATAAGCACTTCAATGGCTGAATTGCAGAACTCAGGCAACAACCCTTCTCACCCAAGCACTTGCATACCTGCTTTAGCATTACTGATACTAGTAGGACTTAACTTTCTGCTTATACTTTGCCTTTGGTCTAAGCTAGAAAAAAGATTCTGAAGTAGGCACAAGAATGGAACTTAGAGAGAAAAAGAAAATATTTGCATCAGTGATTAAAGATCTTTACATCCTTACAAAGCAAAAAATAAAGTGATAATAACTGCATTTTTCATCTTCAAAACATCTCATAGTGCCAACATTTTTAACCACTGATGCAGATAAATAAACAATACCACTGATGTTTAACACGATGTAGAAGAGAGAGCTGAAAGTAATTTGAGTCACTAAGTTACTTTGACAAACCATGACTAGAATTTGCGAGCTTCCAAGACCCTATGCAACAATTGTTACTCAGTCTCCTCTGTTTTGGTGCTTGTTTGCAGCAGAGCTAATTAGAACAGTAGGAAAAATATAATAGACATAAGCTGTGATACATTTTCTGTCTAGACCAAGCAATGAATCCTACTTGGCAAAACAGAAAAGAGAAGAAACAGTGGTGGGCTGGGCTCCCATTTATTACATGATGATTTGGAGCAATTGCTCAAAAAAATGCTAAAGTTTCATTGTTATCTGAAATAACAATGTTAACCCTGACAATAAGCTTTATTACACAGAAGTAATGGAGGGAAAAAGGAGGCAAGTGAGATTCAAAACATGATAGATTTAAGTAATTCCATGTAGCAGAATGCATAGAGTAAGACAAGGTACCTATCTGATAAAAACCAAACAAACAAGATTATTTACAAATTGCAAGCTTAATATTATAAAAATATTCTAAATTCTTCAGAGGAACTCTACAATTAAATCACCCACATAACAAGGAAATCCAATGAGAATTTTTGTCATTTGCCAAGTGTATTACACCAATTGCTAAGCTCACCACAGGCATAATAAATTCACAATTGCCTTCAATTGATCTACCTGCAGGCTACTGTGAAAGGGTCAGTCCCACCCTTTTCTGCAGGCCCTGTTGCAGTCCTGAACCATACTTTGTTTCAGCCCTAGCAATTATTCAGTTTCATTGCACACCAGATCATACCACTGATCTGATTTAAAACACTTCTTAATTTTCAGTTACATTTCAGCTGGATGAGCAACTTCTTCCACGGCCTCAGGAGTGGTAGAAATGATGTAAAGGAAGAGGCAGGAGCACATGGCCAGGGCAAAGCTGGGCATGGGCATCGCAGGCAGCCTGGCCTTAGATCAGACCAAGCTATTTATGAAACCCCGCGAGTGTATGAAAGAAACGCAGCTACAACGAAAGCACAGACAGATGTGAAATCAGGAAGGTCAATTCAAAACTGATCAAAGTCTTAACTGATCTTAATCGCTTCTAAGTAAATACATTTTTTGCCACTGAAATATTGATGAGTGTTTGCCTATTACTGTATTACAGTAGTTTTGGAACTGAGCCAAGGTGTTCAAACACTCGGTTGCTTTACACAAGAGCAGGGTCCTTGAAGTCCCGCTGATGTCCTTATATTAGCCAACTTCCCGCTCTACCTGCCCTGATTTTCATTTCTTCACACAGCCTTGCAAAATCATAATAAAGTGCTACTTATGGTGAAGCAGGAATTAGTTTCTCATGAGACATTCACAACAAAAAACAGCCACCTTCTGCTGAGAAAGGCTCTCCCCTTGGACACAAAGCTATTGCAATTTGGAACAGCTGATTTTAAGAAGACTGGGTTTTCCTGAGGTTATTTAATACTTACAGTTCATGTGAAACATGAGTCACTAAGTAGAAGAGATCATAATTTTATGTATGTCAACAGTAAAGAGATAACATAAAAAAGGATAAGCACTATCCCAACAGGAAGGTTTTGGTAAATAGTTCAACAGAAAGTTCAGAAAATGAAGATCAACTTCATGTTCAACTCTGAACAAGAAGGGAAACAAATCCAGAAGAGAACCAGATATGAAAAAAGAGAGATGATGATCAATGGAAGATGTGCCAACAACAAACACCTGAGTCATTAGCAACAAATCTTCCGTGGTAGCTTGCATCACTGAGATCCAGCTAGATGACACTTCAAGCCTCGTACTAACCAGCCTATTCTCCACCCCACACAGGCAGGACAAGTCATCTCTCAACACAGTATGTATCTTCTCCACAAACATCACATTTGAAAACATAGGTCCCTTATGTAAGACTAACACCACTGGACTAATTTACTTAGCAACAGAAACAAATCTAATGTAAAGCCACATAAAATAAATAGTCTAAAGGTGAGGCCAGTGGTACTTTAATGGGGATACTCAAGAAAGAGCTGTCATTCTGGGTGAGTTCAACACACACATTATCAAAGACAGATGTCAAAACTCCAAAGTTCACTTATCTCCCTCTTACATTCAGAAGCCATGTCTAGTCCATCTTATGAAGCCTGTCACACCTGTGTCTTTTGCCAATGTTACATCTCAAGCACAGTCTTTTATAGGCCTTTAAAACATTAAGATTGTAGACACAAAACCACAGAAATATTAGATGAGAAGGGACCACAGGACATCTATTTCAACTCCCAGCTATGAGAAAGGAGTGAGTAGACTTAGACTATCCCTGATACTCGTCTGTTCTTAAAAATCCTAATGACTGGATTCCACAACCCACAAAATCTCATCTGTCCCACTGCTAAAATATCCTACAGAAAGACTTTTCAAGTATTTAATCTGGATACCCTTTGTCTATTCAACTAATTACCTCTGGCATTATCTCAGCCAACAGTGGTAACAGTTTACTGTTGGCCTTCTTGTCATAATATTTAAGAATTATGATGTTCTCTTTCTTAGACTTGCATAGGGTAAGATTTTAGATTAGATCTTTCATTTATTTCATTCTAACCTCTGGGCACCCTGAATTTTTTCTAGTCATTTTCAAGAATGATGCTGCATACTGGACAGTACTCTAGATGAGGTCTCACCAATGCCAAATTAGGAAAAAAACTAGTTCCTATTCTTACACATGCCTTTCTGCTAAATTTATTCCAGAATTGCTTTTGGTGGTTTTGCAAAAACATCACACGCTTGACTTAAATTTAAGCTGTGAATCAATAATGCCAAGGTCCCTCTTGTTCTACTGTGGCCTGTTCCGTCAGGCTTCCTGTTATATCTCTGTTGGATTTTCTCTGTCCTAAATGCAAGGTTTTTCACTGTTCTAACTTTGTTTCAGTGTATCTCTTTCAAGCTGTTTCTTCAAAGGATAAGAATTATTTTCCATTAGAATATTGCTTTCTCCTCATTTTTTGTCTGTGCATCCTGGTGAAATCCAACCCATAAACTGATTTTTCTTGCCACTTTGCAAAGAGACTGCATTAACAGATGGCACTAAGGAATCATCTCTTGTCGAGCAAGAAACTTTCAAGAACCTAATTCAAATAGAGATTTATGGACTCTGTCACTTTTTAAAACTCATTTCAAGGAAAGCAGCACACTACAGACATGACAAAGAGTGCACAGCATCCACTCTTAAGTCAACGTAAAGGAGAGAAGTACAGAATCCATGCAGCAAAGTGTTGATGATTTGGTGAATCATTATTATTGTTTATTAGCTACACAAACTGGGTCCCAAACACTCCCTTCCTCCTCATCACCCACAAAGGTGCAAGTCAGCTGAAGACAAATAAATATATTCAAGTGCTAATGGGAGAGAACAAGAGCTGACACAACAAAATACAATTAATTCCTTAAAATGTGTAATTTAGTTTGCAGCACAAGCCAAGGAAACTGTCCCATCAGCCTCCAAATGAAGCAGTTAAACACTCTGTCTATGGCACTCAAAAGAAGATATGCACCTAATGGATCACAATCGTTCATGCAGTTGAATGTAGCAATATGAAGAAGTCATGATGCAAACACTGTGAATCCAACCCATCTTCTCCTTCACCTAAAAAAACAAAGTAAGGAATCTAGTCTGGTCTTGAAATAGCCAACAAGTCTGCCAGAAAAGACGTTCCTTCATTCTTCAAATGCACAACAGCCAAAGAAACACAAAAGAAAGTATTCCTTGATATGATGGTCCAAACCTTTCATTCCTGAGAAAGCTTTTAGGAAAGCTAGCCCTAGATCATATTCAGAATCACTTAAGTGAGATCTCACAGAGCACAATCTGGATGCAAGGCTAGGAACTGTAAATGACATTTTAGTGACAATGAGGTTTTATTTCTTCCTATAAAGGTACACAGGAATCAGTGCATGTAGCTCAATCTAAAATACTACTCAAACACCTGAGAAAGACTAGCAGTCCAGGTAGTCCTCTCAGAGTGAACATACTTATTCAGTCTGGAGGCACCTAATGATAAATATCAATAAGCAGTGAACTCATCATTATAGCCATCACTTTGAAGATTGTATCAGCTGACTGTCTTTCCAGTTCTCAATATTTGGTATGAAACTATAGGTTTATTTAGAAGCTCCAGCTGCACAAAATGCTACAGGACACCCTATGAACAGCACAATCTACCATCAAAACATCACACTCATCCTTCCTTCTCTTCACTGGCTACTTTAGTTTACTGCACCAAAGTTCAGTCTTTTTTTCATCTTTTACCTTGAAAATACTCAACGTTCTAACTAAATAAAAGTTATTTCAGTTTTAATATGCACATGTAATATGCTCTGAAATAAAAACAGAGATTCTTTATATCTGCATTTTTTTATACTTACAGGTTTATAAATTCAAAGTGACTCTGAGAAAGGGGCTTTGACTCACTGTACACAATTCAACTCAGTTGCAGACAAGAAGTAATGAAGATGCTATTTTGCATAAGGAATGGAAAAAGTAGATAAACTTCATAGGAAAATACAGCAAAGTAACATCTAGATGGTCGAACATTCAGCTCAGAGAATTCTGCAGAATGGACAGGTGAAAAGGAAAAGGACAAAGATATGCAGGCCTGAAAATTTAAGAGAGCAAAGAATATGTGCAGTAAGCTTGGGCCTGGAAAACCTATGAAAAGAGCTAGAAAAGACTGGGATTGCTTTATCTTCAAAAGGAGATGAACAAATGAAAACATAAGAAAGTATCAGATACCCAGGGTCTTTGTGTCATTGTGTCGTGTTTTGTAACACGAGAGAAAGTATTTCAATAAAATAAACAAATATTAAAACAACAACAAACAAAACCCACAAAAAACCCAACAAACTGAAAATTGGGACATTCAAATGCAGTAGAAGGAAATGGGTGTGTTTATAATGACTAATTTGGGAACTCTTTCCTACAGAAGGATAATGAGACTGAGAAGTTAGATGAAAAAGCAACTAGGTATTTATGTAGGTAGCAACAGTTCCCTAACATAACAATAAAAAAGTGTGTGGAGAGCATCTCAGACAATATGCATCAGGCCTTAAGCAATCTCTTAAGTGCTAGTAAATAAAATAAAGTCTAGTGACAGGACCATTTCTGCCCACTTCAGGGTGTTCCCCTTGTTCTCCAAAACATCTGGAACTCAGTGCTTTGAGATCCATAATTCTGGATTGGAAGTCTGAGCCAGGATGGCAACTCCTAAAATCATGAACAGAAAGATTCAGAACTGTAACACCAAGTTACAAACACATTTAATTCAGCTTTGCAAAAAAAAGGAACACCTCAAGAAGATTTTATTTAGGAAGAGTAGCTGCACTGCCTTCTGATCACATTCAGAGAGCATCCTCCTATGTATTTCCCTCCGTATTGTAACTGTTGAAAGCCTCCCTTCCATCTAACTCAAAGTGATTTTCTCATATTGTAGAGAGTCATGCAAACACTGAGATACATTTATACAAGAAAAACACCTTAAGTGAGTTCCCCAGTCCAATACAGGCTCTATCTCTGCAATTCAAAGGCAGCTTGCCCCAAAAAGACTTTGCAACAAAGCATGCAGCTCTTGATTAATTTTGAGGATGGTTTTGATGGAAAAAAGATATTGGAAGAGGGAGGGGGAAATGTATTGTTATTAAAACTTAGTAGATTAATAAAAAACATTCTGTTTATTAAAAAGTAATTATAAGTTGGGGTTGTTTTTTTTTTTTTTTAAGTTATATTGGATATAGCATGTATAGTTTAAAATTCATTCTCATCCATATGAAGTTCATTTCCAAATTCACTTTGATACTATGTCTGAACTAGAAAGAGCAGAGGTTAAATAGGAATGAAACAGGAAATGGAACAACAAATAAAAGTTATGAAACAAAACCCTATGTTTTGTGTAATCTGGTCACTAATGGCTTTATGCAGCAGGAACACTACACATGGAGGGGGGGCATGGAAGGCAGCAGACTGTCATTTCTCCGACTCCTGTGCCCTGCCAACCTACTCAGCAGAAAGCTGGCTGCTGTCCAAAGGTCTAACTAGGAAATAGAAAAATGCAGTTCTAAAAAACCAAGCCTTTCAAGCTCTCTGATCCACATTACTGAGTTCTTCTTTTGGACTGTTTTTTTTTTTTTTTTTTTTTTTTTTTGGTGCAGAAACAGCTGCAGAAACATTCTTTCTTAATACTTCAGAAGTTTACCCCAAAACTGGATTAGAAATGACATATCTGCTTAATCTTGGACCAGAAAGCTTAGGGCAGATTCTTTATAGACATTTCTGGCTACAACTCATGCCCCCACAAACACACAATGCTCATACATGGCCTCTTGGCTGCCTTTACATATAGCCATCTGTTAGGCAGAATCACCCATTCACAAACAGTTCCAGCCTGTTTCACAATAGTTTTGGACCCAAGCAAATGATGGCTGAGATATGCAGTTGTGCTGTTGCCACTCACAGGAAATATCTTTTGCCTGACTGTAATGCCAATCGCACTGATCTCACATATTTCTACAGATTTTATCACACCTAACAGAATTTACAGCCAAAATGAGCAATGAGTAAATAATGGGAAAAGTGCTTTATAGGCACTTGTAGCTCTGGTGGTTTGTAGTAGAAGCTGCTTAGTAATCTAAGGAAATTAAGCAAAGAAGTGGCCCCAACTTTTGCTGACCGATGGGGCAGTGATATTCAGCTAATCCCACCTTGTACAGCATCAGATTTTAAGCTCAAATATTTTAATCTCACGTGGCTACAAGCAACGTCAGAACAAGCCATGAGCTGTGCGATTGTTAGTGTAAGACCTTAAAATAGAAGTTGCATGCACATATAGGATGGAGCCTTGTTAATGGAGGTGTAGGAAATGCAAATCAAAATTAAATGATCCAAGTGAGACTCACAATTACATTTTAGTCAAACTCAATGGCAAATCTGTGAACAAGACCAGTGTTTCCATTTTGTTTCCATTTCTTTGAAAGACAGGCAGATGTAGCTCCAAATTTGACAGTGATGCTAAAAACCTCCTCATAGTTAACATTTATGCCTTTGCTAAAGTTTTCCCTTTAAGTGGTTTCTTAAACAAGAGAGAACAGATGTCTGATAAACATAAAACAGATCCTTCCACAGGATAGAAAGTGAAAGATTTTTTATCATTTCTCTGGGAGAGATCATTCTTCTCTATTTTTGGTAAGGCAAAACTTGTAGAGTAAGGTAATACCTTAATTAGACTAAGTGGTATAGCTGGAAAAAATAGATATGCTTCCAGTGCAACTGCTGAGTACTTTCATGATCTGCCTGTAGCACATGCCAATAGTCACCAGCTGAGGTTACACCAGCTCTTTTTTACAGAAACCTCTGATTCTGGAGGCTCACTCTTGCCAGGGGTTGCCCAAATTTGGAAAAGTGTTGGGCATATGTCTGAAAACTCAGAGCGCATTATGCATGGAAGTCTTACTATCTTAAAAACAAAAAGAAAATAGTTAAGCAGGTGTTCAAGGTAGCAGCTACACTCACATAAACGATTCTGATAAGGGCCAGAGACCCAAGATGCTCCATCAGTCTATTTTGTTCTTACCGCAATCACAACCACCTGTGGGTACTACCTGTCTTCACAGCAGGCAATGGTAGAATCCTTCTACGGGACCTCTCATCCATGATCTTGTCCTATCCACTCCCCAGGACATCTTGCCTGCCCACCATCATTTCTGTAATGTCTTTGCAAGACCAGATGGCAAACAGAGAGAACAAATTAGAGGTTCTCTTCCCAGTTGTCTCCAAGCCTGACTTCAACGAGTTCCTATCAGAGAAAAGCATGGGTGACTGGTGAATTTGGCTTCAAGCCCAGCCTTCAAGCCACTCTTAAAAGACAGTGAAGGCATAGCCTCTACATCTTGCTGGATTGGGGCCAAGGCATTCAGTATTTTGCAGGAATATCCAGGCCCTGAATCAACTTAGAAAATTACCCTGAACTCAAAAAAACCCAGACTTCTTAACGTGTCCTGAAAAATGGACTGTTCTTTAGGTTATTTGGTGACATGGAAATCAATACTGTCATGTCTGATGTCAGAACAGTCTTAAGTCATGCCAGTTAAACAGTAGAAGCCTACAGTGCCTCAGCTGCCAAAACTCAGATTTTTTTTTATTGAACACAACTTTACATCTTTCAGTTGAACATACTAATAAGCATCCACTTCAATTCATTAGAAAAATTTAAAATTCCTAGTTGCACACATCAGCTTGACGTTAATTTTTATTGGAGTTTTCCCTCTACAGTATAGTCAGTCTATTCATCTGCACATCTGAAAGAATGGCACATTTCAGAGTTTGTCATCTGACTTCTTGTAAACTTCTCATTTGGCACTAAATGCAATGACCATGTTGATTAGAGCAACCGTATGACATGGGGATGGAATTGCTGTCAACTCATTACAAAAATATATAAGACCTCACTTTTAATTACTCACTTAGTAACAGATTAGTTCTTATTGCCTGCCAACAGCATGACCTCTCTCTCTTTCAAGGTCAACATAAATCAAAAGAAATCAGATGAGCTTGAACTTGTCATTTATTCACTTCTAACCCTTTCATAAGAAAATCTCTTGAACAAAAAAAGCAAGCCTCTGTTCAATAAAGAGACCATTATTAGGGCTAAAGAGCCAAATTTCCTGTTGTGTGGTGTGTTGGTTGTTTTTTTTTTTCTGAATAGCCTCAAGTAATATTCCAGGAAAAAGGCCTTGATACTGTTTTCTTTGTGGAATAAAAAGAAAATCAGCATTAGAAACATGAGACTGCTTACAGGTTTCAAGTACCAGTATGAATAAGAGTTTCCTGGTTCTGTGCTTTAAGGATTAACGGTATTAAGCACTATGAAATGACATTTGTCATGTTTACTTTAGCTGTCTTGATCTGACAGACCTCTGCAAGCCTTATAAATAGGGGTTGAATGTGACTGTTTTCTGAGATTGCTGTCAAATAGTGCAAAAATATGCAAAATGCATCATTTCACTTTCAAGGAAAATCCAAAATAAATAAAAATTCTTAAATACAATGAAATGGTACTTCTTCGATTAATTATGACTTTGGGATATGAAAGATGGCTGCATCTGTCTGTGTCAGTAAAAATTGCTTCATGAAAGTCACTTTGATTTTCTATCACCTAGATTTTCATTAATTATGAAATTATCTTTGTGGGCCTTCTGGCCACAAAGAATGTGCTCTACTGGCCATGTGGCACAGACTGCTTTTGCAAAGAGCTGTGTTTTTACGCAAGTGCCCAACCCGTTCAGATGGAGGGTAGGTTCCCAAAGGCCTGGACCTCATGACTTCTTTGTATTGCCATAAATATTTTCAGTAGAACTGTCTTTTTTTGTCTTTTTTTTTTTTTTTTTTTGACAGAAATGTTTACTCTGGCCTATTCCAAAACATACATACATTCCACACTGCTAAAGTTGTGCTTCACACTGCTCAAGCTTATTTCCATTTTCCATAAAGGAACAAGCCACATCAACAGAAATACATGCACACCAGCGTCTTGCACTCTTTTCCCCAAGGCTGGAAACACATTTGATTAATACACACAAATCAGCCCTTACTCACAGGACAGTTTGCTGGGCCAGCTCTGGATGTCCATGAAGCTAGAAGGAGAAACAAGAGCAGTTTCCCAAGTCTAGGTACAATTCTTCCTTCACAAGACCATGAAGGGCAAATCTGTCTCTGTCCTATGAAGAACATTTTCCAGACAATTGGATGAGATAGTTTAAATGTTAGAGATGGCATAAAAGTTATATAGTTCCCTAGTAAAGAATACAGATGATGTGCAAAAAACATTAAGGGATGCATACGTATTTATCTTCTGATAGATGCACTAACAATTACTGAAGCACAATACTTTCCAAACACAGCCACCTTCAACTATTAGTAAGGCACCTGACAAATTCAATCATACATATATTTCTTCAGCATGATTTGTGGGTTAATTATAGCAGGAAAATTATAATGACAAATATATAGACAAAGCAATATGTATTATTCATAAAGGCAATAAAAACATCAAATGTATTGTCATGACTTACTGCAGTGCAATGTGTATGGCCTTTTGGGCCAGATGATACACCAGATGTTTCCTTTCTTTTAGATTTGAAAAGTTCACATGCAGCAGAAATCAGGTCCTGAGGGTAGGGGTGGTGCTTAACTATTTAAAGTTAAACGTGCAAATATTGACAAATAAGAAGCTGTTAAAGTCATATCATTCATTTTCTGCTTAAGTCCTTTTTCCTGTCCATCCCCTTAGCAGAATGCACAAACTGCTCAGACACACTGTAAAGACTTGATTAACATTTTGTCTTTCCCTGCTCTCTCCTCACTTTTCCTACTTTAAATTTTATCTAATTTTTAAACCTTAACAGGATAAATACTTGTCTGAAGTAACTATAGGATGCATTACAAGCAGGAATATATTGCTTTTATATAGCCATTCCTTTTGCAAAAGAAGAAAAGGGGAGAAATAAAAAACATCACTTCATTTTAAAGTATCAAAGACACATCTGCTCTCTAAATGCATTTTGCCTGTAAGCAGAGAAATGCGAGCAAGATATTGTTATAAATATGAACCTGTCCTTTAAGCCCTCTATGCCTGGGTCTTCCCCTGTATCTCCAACTGACGTGTACAAAGAATGTGGGCTCGCGTCTACCATGCAGAAATAGTCATGTGAATAAGCAGTCAATGCACAAAGTACAGGTAAAGCATGAAGGAGTGCTCTGCCAATAGAACAGGCAATACACTCAAATCATCACTGAACCATTGGACATGGCAAGAACATTGCTGAAGATTTCACTAGAAATAAAATGCTTCCCCCCCCCCCCTTTATTTTACTACCCCTGAATAAGAAAGTTGCCAGACCTGCTCCCCTCCGAAGAGATGGCAGCTTTTGACTGGACCATTCCCACATTTCAACAAAATAGGCAGTAGCCACCGGTCCTCCCATTAGCTCCACAGACTTTTCATTGAACGTTTAGCAATACTCAAGGGCAACCTCAAACCAGGGCCAGCCCCGGCAAGTGCAGCGGGACTATAAACCCCTGCAACATGTACGGATCCCACCTTTCCTTCCTGCAAAAACTGCCGACCTCTCAGGAAGGAGGGGCAGAAGAAATCGTGCACAATCCAAGATTTTACAGTTCTGAAGGGAGCCAAGGGGGTGTAAACTGCAGCTAGACCCTGGTGTATTGTTAAATTTTAAAGAGATAGTTCAGCAGGATTTGCTGGATCTTACAAGTGCCTACATACAACATTCAGAGGCATCCCAAAAGGTTTGGCTTTGGAGATAGGGAACAGATCAGGCTGGTTTACATTTTTTTCTGACTCCTTTTGCCTATCCTGAACCATAACAACATTAAAGCCTGGAAACAGAACAGACTACAATGGAAACTGTATTAACACTGCACTCTGCTGTATGTTATATGCTATACAACCATCCTTTCCATAATTTCTTCTCTGCAACTCTGTTTAACCTCAGGGAGCAGTTTGAACTGTGGTTTGTATCATACCTGCTGTACACAAAAAAGTCATTGAGCACACTTGCGCTTGCTTCTTTAGGTGCCCAGAATTTTTTTTTCTCCACCAAATGGATGTCAATAGACATTAGATCGAAGAATTCTGAAAGCAAGCAACGGACAAACCCCGGCTGTCCAGAATAACAGCTCTCCTTCAGGATTGTAGGGATCGTCCCCCATTCATCACACTCTCCTCTGTGGAAGGGTGTCTGAGCTTCTCCGGCGCCAGGACCACCTCTGCATTGCGTGTCTCCCAAATTCTCTGCAGCAGAGAATCAGGTGACGTTGCATTTGTATTTTTCAAACTAAGAGAAAGACTTGGTTTGTAGGTACAGTACCGTTTCACGAGAAAGAGAGCTTTAAAAAGGAGAAAGGAAAAAAAAAAGGGGAAAAAAAAGGATGAAAAAAAAGTTCTGAGCTCCGAATTGCAGCAGCACCTGCGAGCACTAGGTGGCAGCACAGCAAGTCGTATGTTTCTCCCCCAGTGATGAGTGGCGTTAAAAAGTACAGAGTGATTTCAAAATCAAAGTAATATTCTAAAATCGTATCACAAAAAATTGGAAATCAATGGAGTATCAATACAAAAGGAGAGAAGAAAAAACAGCTGGAGTTTTCCCTTCTCTTAAGAGTAACACTTTACAGCCTGCCTCTTCACAAAATTACACGGCAGCACTTTCGGCCAACTACAAACCCCAAGATCTACGCTGGGCACCTCTCTCCTTTCCACAGAGTCCATACATCACCTCCAAATAACGCCTGCCCCAGGCTGCTTGTTGACTGACCTGGACGCTGTGGATGTCTAGAGTCTGTCAGGTCTGCCTTCACCAGAAGGAAGTCGTTCCATACTCAGGACAGCCCTAGGAGACTGGGAGGAGGCTGGTAAGTACCTACAAACTTAGGCCTGAAGAACTAAACTGCACAAATCATCTGGGACTGGACCAGAAGGAGCTGCTTTTTTACAGCTTATCTTTTATGTACCCTCAGGCTTGCAGTTCTTTTGCTTTTCCTCCCCTGACTATTCAACATATTTCTTGTGATCTCATATACTCCAGCAATATGCCAGGATTTTTCAGAAGCGCATTGAATGCTTATCCCTAAGAGCAAGCCATGATCAGTCCTGGCCCTGACTTAAAAACAGACTCCTTTGAAAACAATCTTGAACTTCAGCCTCATCCTTTGAAAAGCATATGAGCACCCACACACGTGCATGCAGACACACATATAATGTTTTTGCTGGCATTCAGTTTAGCAAATTCCTCTATTCCTGACCTCTTTGTGACTCTTGACTTGGTGTTGCAGCTGGTTACAGAGCATGAACTTGCCTGCAAAAAAATCTTATAGTACTGAATGTCTAAGCAACTGAACAGCAAATGTAACTCAATGTCAGTACATGCAGTGCGGGGAGGAGGGGAAACTACTTACACATTTATAAAAATGGACACAAGCCCATTGTAAAAGGTTCTCTGAAATCATTAGCTCCCTACCTAGCAACAGTCAAAACACAAAAAGGAACAGGGAGGGGCGGGGGACACACAGGACGGGACACGACACCAAAGGAAAAGAATAGAATAAAATAGAAAATGACCAATCCATCCAATGACAGCAGCATACAGCAAAATCAGAAAGTGCACAATGTTTACAGAGATGAGCAGGTGTTTGAAACTGTTTCCGTTTGAAGAAAGATCAATTAGACTACGAGACTTCAGCTTGGAAAGGAGACAACTGAGAGAAGAGACAACAGGCAGCTTTAACATCATGAGTGATATGATACGGAGAATACGAACAGAAATCGATTACTCTGCGTTTCTCATTGTCTTGGAATCAGTGGGCACTTATGTAATTATCAAGCATCAGGTTTAAAGTGAACAAAAATAGATATTTTTTCACACAGTAATCAGCTACAGTGTGAAAGTCCTTGCCATAGAACATCACGGAGACAGAAAGTAGAAAAGGATTTTAAAAGGATTAGACAACTTCATGGAAGACAGATCTAGCCACGACTGCATAACATGATGGCCCAGATGCAACCTCCATCTCATGCAGTTTATAAATCACCAATTACTAGATGCAAGGAATGTCTTGCATTCTAGGGAAGGATTACTCTAAAAACCCCACTGTTAATAGTTTCCCTAAGTATCAAGGACAAGATCCTGACCTGGACAGACTTCTGGTACCACCCAATAAAGCTGTCCTTGAATGTTATGCTAGAGAAAACATTACCTGCACTGCAGATAAATTCTACAAATTAAAGATTAAATGTGTGTGTTAACAAAACAAAACAAAACACACACACACAAAAAAAAGAAAAAACACTGAGAGCTGCACCGACCATTTTCCTTCTCTGTCACGGTTCTTGAGTCAGTCCAGAGATATCATTACTAGAGGCGAACATCCAAAGGCATAGTCAAGGGCTGATGAAAGCATTCAAACACTGATCTTACTAAAATCACTAGATATTTTTCTTATATTGAGTATATATTTGAGGCCAAAACCAAAAGCTGAATTTTTTAGCCCTAAAATCCACAATTACAAGACACAGTTTGTCCAGCCACTAAGGGAAAAGCCACTTTTATTGGCTACTCTGTAGGCTCTTTGCTCCCTTGCCATTTGACCCATTTCTCCAACTTGAATTCCAAATGGGAACTTGCTCCTTAGTATTCCCAACTGTTTGAAAATGAAAACATCTCAAAGAAACACAGCAGGGGTTTTGGCTGAATCTTTGCAAATCCAGATGGTACACTGGAGCTTGAGTGGGATATTTTAGCAATGTCACTGAAAATTCAGCTAAATGTCAGACCATCAGTTTCACTGTTTATTGTCCCCGTGTCACACAGTTAATGATCAGGGGAAGTACTTTCATTTTCAGGCTGTTTCCTTAAGCAAACAAGGCATGCATGTTTGTATTCTTTCCATGTGCCCAACTCTTGCAAGTTTGATGAAGGCAGGCACCAGGAGAGAGGCACTTTATTAATGTTTCCATGGATGGAAAAGATGCAGAATGAGTGGAAGCATTTTCTTACATGCCAGAGAACCCACATGCGGGATCAATACGAGAATCCTGCTCACAGAATTCCTTGTTCTTGCAATGTACTCACCCCATGGAGGATTTTAAAGGAAGAGTTAACACATGGAAGATCAGCTGTATTTCAGGGAGTAGATAGGCCACTGGTACACAGTTAATTGTTCTGAAGACTAGAAGAGGCTACAGTGATAATCAGGGTAATCTCTCGTTCGTACACGGTAAGGAAGCAGCTGTTCCCGGATTAACTCACACCTTTGACTCCAGTGTCTACAGCTGAGTTACAAACACGATTTTAAGAAAAGCATCCAAATTTTGTTTTCACATTTTCAATAGTGAGGAACTTGCTAGGCTGTTCCAACATATTAATTGCCACTAAATGTTTAGATATTGTTACATTGTTATCTGCCTGACAGAAGAATCAGTTTAGACACCATTTAGGTTTACTTGTGTACTGAGTCTAACTCTAAAGACTTAATCTCTTATTTAATGACAGAACTAGGCTGGACCTTTTTTTCAGAGCGAAAAACATATTTTCCAACCCTTCTGATCATGCTTGTAGGTTCTCTTTGAACCCTGCCCAATTTTTATTACTTTTTTCTTCAGTTGTGGATGCCAAAATTTGACCTCATGATGCCGATGTGGTCACAGGTACCAAACAATGAGGTAATATAACTTCCACACAGTTGTTTAATATTCTCCGCTCTGTATATCCAAGAGTCCTTCTTGTTTGGAGCTACTCTATTCATAGGCGAAGTAAGTAATTTCCATACTGCTGGAGGAGACAAACCACCGTAGCCTTTCAAATTTTAGTACAGTAAGGCCTTGAGGAGCCATTCCTGTTACTGCTACTGCTGCCGAGGAAGGAATCGTAGGTGTCATGTAGCAGGAACAGCTGGAACGAAGGCTGGCAGCTCCCAGCAGCGACTGCTGCGGTACCTCCCTTAACTTCTTCACCCTTCCCCTCCTTCCCTCTGCTCCCTGCCTATCTGCATCCCAGACTCACTTCCTCCACATCTTTCTCTCTTTGCTCTGACTGGCATTACCCCAAGATTGGCCTAACCTAGAATCCCTTGATTGAGATTATTCATTCTGTTCCCATTTCTGATTCTGGGCCATTTGGCTCCCCAGATACTCACATACAGCTAAATATGCACCTGGACTATCAGGAAAAAAGCCACATCATGTAGATGTGGCTCACATGCCTTTTTCCGAGACAGCTGAGCCTGCAATTTGCTAAAGTAAAACTTCTTGTTTGTCTGTACCCAGGGCTGAAAGTCACCAAGACTGCAGCTAAAGAACAGGGAAGGGATACATAATGGAAAAGACAGAGCATTACCTGCTAATAATGGATGAATCTCATCTTCCAAATCAATTATAAAAGTATGAAGTAATAAATTTTTTAAATTATTAAAATGAAAAGACACTAAAATATGTATAGGTAAGTTTTAACAAAGAACTTACCCCATGAAACCTTGGTTAGAAAGCTGCAACATAATGAACTACTCCAGAACTAATTCTACTGGAGGGGAAGGAAAAAAAGTAGAGTAAGAAAGAAAAGCATTTGGAAATCAGATACCACCAGCTAGAAAAGAGTTTAAAAATATTTTCAGAAGATAATCTAATGCATATCAACAAGCTGTTTCTTTGCAAGATGTAGCTGAGTCAGTGGTGGGAAAAGACACTTTTTACACACATACCCAAAGCTACACCACTGCTTTGGGTATAGCACTGTCCATGCTGCACTGACTATGGGTGGGAGACACCACAGCCATCCTAGCTCCCCCTCCCCAAAAACTCTGTCTGGACCCGCCAAAGAGGAGCATTTTTGCCTGAGAACATTGCTACAAGTGCAATGAAGCTCCTTGCAACCTAAAGAAGAGAAATATGAGCTGATGTAGGGATCTGAATCCAAGGCCACACTGCCCACAAGGATTCAAAAAGGTTTATGTTAAAAGTTCCAGTTTTGGATTAACTCTGATTTCAAATGTAAGTACATATAATGCACCTCATGTGACTCAGTGCATAAGGGTTCCTCCCAGTTTTGACCCAGTTGTTATTGGAGAACTAGTTTTTCAAGCTGTGAAATCCACTTTATAGCAAGGCCTTAAAACCTTGGCAATGCCTTTGAATGACAAATGCAGGCCTCCTCTGAAATACATTTCAGCTATGTGACCCTGATTTAAGTTAAAATTCATAGACTGTTAATTAGCATGTGGAACAGGAAGTTTCTAAATAGCTCACCAGGTATGCACTTGGCAGGCAGTGCACCAACACTTGAAGTGTGGTTAAAAACCCCACTTTTTTACATCACTGAAAGTTTAATAAATATTTATTTCTTTAGGGACCTCCTATATTAATGAAACCTGTCTGCTCTTGTTTGAATCTTTAAAACTCATGTGTTAAATAGTGACGCTGAGGTAGTGTCTCTGAAATTGCACCACTAACAGCAGAGCAAATACAGAGCATAAATGGGGTTTGTGTCTATTTAACAGCTTTTATGTATCCATTAAGTGCTTGTTTTCTGTTTTGTTAATCATTCCAGCTCCCATAATAATTAGATGAAAGAGGAAATCGCAATTTCAAATGCTACCGTTTCTCTGGTTCTCCAGAGTTAAAAGGAGGAAGCAGGATTAGATGGCTGTCTCAAATGTTTTTTTTTCTTTGCTAATCATGCCAAAATCACATTTCTGTGCACATTAAATAGTCAGATAGCCCATCAAAATATTGTGTTATTTGTTTAGCATCAGGAAGCTATTTCATTTAGCATATAAGATAACAGTCGGTGGCCTGAACTATTCTTTTATCAATGCTATCATTTTGTGCCCTATCCTCAAAACTTGTTCAGCGAGGGGCTGCACAACTTGCACATCCACAGGTTACACCACATGGCAGTATTACTCAGCAGCCCGATGCCCCACACAACAAAGTGCCTTTGGTGCCAAGTGTCATGTGCCAGGAGAAAGGGAGGTTGCAGTCTCACACTAAAAGGAGTCCTGCTCAGATCACTCTCTTTACAGCAGATGTACTCTCCACCTAACACACCTCCCAACTACAAATCACGCCTTAACTGGATGATGGATTTGCACTTCCATGTTTCAAGTCAATGCACGCACATTTTATGTCACTGACTTTTAGCTAGACAGCCTCCTGAGGTCCCTTCCAACCTCAGCTACCTCATGATCCTGTGAGTGTTACGGAAAGAAAACCTGCAGCAGCTCAGCCCTGTGGTCGTTCCTCACGTTCATGACCAATTACATGTGTTCCAGCCATTGTGTGACCATGGAGATGCAATCATTAGGGCACAGGAAAAGGAGTCTGCTCCCATCTAAAACTGACCCAGTGAGAGATGCCATGGCTGGGTTAAGGGAGTCAAAATACTGTCTTCATTTCATGCCTAGTCCCAGCTCTGCATTACCCTACTGCAGTTTTGTTGCTTGTTTGAACACAGATTTCATGCGGCAGTGGATTCCAGGAGATCTGGAAATCTAGCCTTTGCAAAGCCGTATTCACTATAGAGTAAGTCAAATCCCTGTAATGCTATGAGGGATTTCACATCTTGGAGATGCAGCTGCATTTATTGGGCCTTTCCTCCAAGCAAACCTGGAAGAAATACTCAACTCTTACTCCCTGCTCCGTAAGAAAAGTTTCTCCTGGAGTTGTAAGGTTCCTGAGGCAGTTAGTGGGAGTGAAAGGTGTTCCAGGAGTGCCAATGGACAACAAGAGACTGAAAATAGCTACTAACAGGAGGTTTTGTTCTAAGAGTTGTACAACCTTGACTCTTGGCCAAACCAGCTTAAAGGGGTGCTGGGGGTACCTCATATTCTCTGAGTAGAGAACTGCACTTACCATCTGGACAAATGCATGAGCCTGGGGGGCAAGAGCGAAGGTGATGGTGGTGGTGTTCAAATTGCTGGAAAGCTAGGTTCTCAGTATTTGTCATATACTGATATGGCAACTTGAATGCCTCATTCTATTATAGCAGAAAGCCTGTTGTCAGTGTAAAGTTTCAGTTCAAAGCTTGGTTGTCTATTGCTTTCTGAATCTTCAGCTTCATATCCTACATGTGCGTCTCCTAATTTATCCAGACTAGAAGTACATCTGTTCAGTATTTGGCATATGAAATATCAGGAAATATGCAGTGAAGAAATATCCAGACCAAGTTATCAGCCTACGTACAAAAAGGAATTAAACTGTAATTTCAGAACTAATTTCACCTCTCTGATCTGTCTGGCAGATCTTTTCGCTATTATTCTCTTGTCCAGTACATACATTCCCATGATGCCGAATAAACTTTCATATACATAAAAACAATAAAAAGATAGTGGTGAGATCCACGCAGCAGACACAGTACTGATGGCAATGATCAGCTGGCACAGAATGAAAGAGTAGGAAAATAAGATATTTTTGTGATGAGGTTCACCCTGCAGATGGAAGCAAATACTTTAGCACACATCTCCAAATGACAAAGGAGAGTTGCTAATTCTGTTTTTCAACATACAATTTCCCATTTATTATTAAGGTTATTCCTTTTAATGCAAAAAACACCTAAAACCTGCAGTCCACTTGCATTGCCCCATTTCCACTAAAAATGGGCTGATACATGGCAGTGCCATAGTAGCACTTTAAAGAAGATTACCGTCCTTCCTGTGGGAAGGAGTCATAAGAGTGGTACGTACTGGGACCTCCCATACCAGCATGTCGTAATTTCTGTTTCAAGCACTATGCATTTCTTTCACAAGACAATAATCCTTGTACCAAAAAAAATACCTAGACATGGAATAGATGAAAAAACACTATTGATAGGAAACTTAGAAAAGAGACAGGTTCTGGTGCATCAGCTTCTTACTGATTTGACTTAATCTCTTTAAAGTGTATTCCTCTCAGACAGCACATTTCATCCCAGACTTTGTGTGTTAACCACTGAACCTAACAACCAGTCACCAACCTTTTAATCCCATTTTATAAGCACAGAATATCAGATACAGCAATGACTTGTCCCAGTGACTGCATCACCAGCTGGACAACACGTCTTACATACATGATTTCAGTATAAAATATTTCAAATGCTCCAAGTGAATCTAGTACTTTGCAAATGGATGTAGTTGTAACTGCTTTAAATAAGCATCAGTTTTTTGGTGGAAGTGCTTTTTAAAGTAAATGTAGCATATAAACCCGAATTTATGATAATTTTAAACAACATTTCAAGAAAAGTTCTAAATTGTTGAACAAATGAATGTTAAACCTTATTCAAACAGACTAACAAAACTTTTGTGAAACAATCACAAAGAGAGAGATCTCATACTCTGGACCACTTGAAATGCTTGTGCTTTGCATGCAAGGATTTTGATGAGGTTGTGCTGGACTGGCACAATCAGCAAGTAAATCTTCATTCCATATTGAATCTTTTCAATGATGTCTGATACTAAAACTATAAAGCAGGAAAAAATCGGAATAATGGCTTACAAGAGTAATGTTCATGCGAATTGTGAATTCTGGAGCTAAGGATTCCACTTGCTGCATCACACCACGCTCTGCAGCGTGATCAGTACACTTGATACAACTTCTTGATCCTTCATAGGGTAGAGTATTTGATTTCCAGTTTCTCTGGGCTCCTTATCAAAAGCCTCTGGTTACTGACTTACAAATGTAAGACTTTTTTTGTCTGAATTAACAGGTGAGCTGAAATCACTGCCTATAATAGTATTTGCAGAGTGATACTATTACTAGAGAAACTAGAATTAGCTTCAACCAGCTTGAACGCTAAGCAGCAAGTCTTTTTTTTTTTTTATATGCAGTTCTGTGTATGCTCTTCTAATCGCTGTTTTCATCTTTTGCATTTTCCTAAGTGAAAGAGATAAAATGTGGATCTCATATCTGAATCTGTTTGAACTTCAGAACGATGCACTAAGTTCTGAACCTCCACAAAATAATTTTATGATTTTAAAGTCAGAACCATCAAAGAGTAGAAACTTGTTTTAATTCTTTATTTGCCTGATTCAAAATAAAAGCACAAGTGAATCTGTAAGATTTCGTCATTCAAAATTTTGGGAAATCCTACAGAAAAGTCTTACAGGATTTCAGCACCAACAAACACAATCTTGAAATTTGACCTATGCCCTATGTCTAAAAATTTCATCTATTAAGACACAATCATGAGGTTTTTATGTGTATGTAAAGTAAATATATTTTTACATGGATGTAAAAGATGATGTGATCAGCCACCCTTTATTTATTTAAGTGATGCTGGTAAGATCTAAGTATTAGAATGTATTTTATTACTGTTTTGTCTATTGCCTTGACAGTAAATAGCAGCTTTGGTTGTCCTGCAGCACAAAGATCTTAAATGGGTATAAGCCCTGTTCTCTGATTTCCCTTTACAGATACGTGGTTTTGCTCCCTTCAGAGCAAGCTGCTGGCATCCAGGGAAAGCAAATGCAGTCTCTAAGACAAATAGAAAGCAAAGACCATGAAAGAGATGAAAGGTAGACCAAGCCATAACTGCAGTTCACACTGTGATCCAGTCAGATGTACGTGAGTACAAGCAGAAGAATAAATCTCATCCTGAAAATGATGTGAAGTATTTTGACTGCCATTCTCCTCAAAGCAGGAGTACATCAATTGCTCTACTTTTGATTCAACATGTTCTATTGAGTCATCGTGGAAAGTGCTGATATAGAAGGTGTCCTCTTCAGGTGTCAGTTAATGTTCAGAGCAGTGGTCTACAGCCTCAGGAGGACACCACTCTGTCAGATTCACATTTATGACTCTCTGTACCCTAAGCATCCTAGCATACACTTCAGATTTTATACTGTAGCACATTTTGTGAATAAAACATTTGATCTACAGCAAGCCCTAGAGCTGTAGAAACGAAGAATTCTCTGAGATTTACAGTAAAGCTAGAAGACCAAGGAAAACTCTGGAATCAAGTTAAAATGGACTTTTAAAGATGACCTCCAACTGTTTTTGTCACTATCAGACCATGTAGTGTAGGGAAAAAAAGCTGCTGCCAAGACCCCAAGGCCATCACAGGCAGCTAGACAGCTTTGCATAACATCTCCCTGTGCTCAGTCATTTGCACTGATACCACACCACGGCAAATTTAGGATTGCAGCTTTCTTCTGCTCCGTATTGTACAAAAGGCTGGGCAGATACCGGAGAAAGCTGCCAATCCTGCAGATCATAAAGACAAATAATTCACTTTGTTCTCTGGTGCCTGTATACAATCCTAATGATTTCATTCAGGTTTTGATCAAGTACAAAGGTTTGTTCGGACAGAGATCTTGGCAAACAGGTATCTGACGGTAAGAGCAGGAACTACACTGGGCTGTAATACTAAATAGAAACGGATGGTGTCAATAAAAGGAGCAATATGTCTATACAGACTAACTGTGAGTACCACCAGTATCTAAATATCTTCAAGTTAATTTTCTTTCTATGATTTTAATAAATAACCCACCCTGGCTACTGAATGTTCTGTGAGGTTAGTGTCTGGGTACGGTATGTTAAGTTATGTGTTTTAAGAATAAATCAACCTGACATACCTCTCTGAAATGGATGCTTTTCGAAAGAAACGGGGAAAATGGTAACCATCAGTACTGACATGTTAAAAATAAATACATAAATAAGTGAAGGGAGGAGAGGCAGTGAACTTTTTAATTTTTGGAGCCAGAAAAAATCACCTATGTGTCTCCCCAGTAGACCACATTATATGCTGAATTTTCAATCAAAATCCCCTTTGACAGCACAATATAGCTTTCAGATGGACCAGCTAGTCTATTATTTGGGTAAGCAAATGACTACCAGTTGTGATGGTAAAGGTGACAGAGATCATGCCTTCAAAACACCATCCCTGTCAGGAAAATGAGTCTTAAAACATACACAATGAGTCTTACACATGCTCACTGGAGAGAGGCTGGCAGACAAATAAATTTATGATAGTTTCAATGAGAAAAATAGACTCAGAGGACTCAGTTCTCATCTCTTTTCTACTCCGGTCACTGCAGTGACTTCAATAGCTCTGCAGAAGCTGAACTATGTATGCCATAGCTCAGTGCTTCTTCAACAGGCACAGCTGGTCTCCACAGCAGCCCTGTGAGATCCTTGGCAGCAAGTTGTCTTTGGTGCAATATTCCCAGAAGTATCTCTCCCACCACTTCTCTTGAGTGTTCCAGTGAAGAAAGGAGCACAATACTTAACACAGCTTACAACATATTCCTCTCCCAACACTGTTTTACCTCCCTCTTCCCGCATACAGCTTTCTAGTTTCAAGTCCAGCCTGTTCTGGGAGTCGATGCTGCAGACCTGGCTGAGCTGCCTGCCTGCCTCCCATTCTAAATACAGACAGGATCAGATTCTTTTCATTCAGGACATCTGTCCAGCGTGGCAACGTGTCAGTATCATCATTCAGCACACTACAGATGCGGCCATGAGAGGACAGTACAGCTTAGCATCGTACTGATGCGATGTCACCTCCCTTACAAGAAGGGTTAGGATCCTGCCTCACAGGAATACCGCTGCGGTTACACTGCATATTAACCAAAGCATCAATCTTTCTTAAAGGCAAGTTTTGCAAATACCCTTAATAGTAAAAGTCAACGCATAATCAAAGGTAAACAGAACTGAAATCAGGTATCATTTCAGTGAAATCCTGGAGCTGCTGGCATGTAAGGATGCTGTTACAAGTACTGAAGAGAGATGCCAGGGGCCAAGGATTAAACAGAGTTAAGATCCATCTTTCCCGGCTCTGCAGTAATCAGATGGGGAGCTATGCAATACCTGGGAAGCCTAGGGCGATTTCTGGCGGTAGCACCACCATGGTGACAATCTGGGCATCACTAGACACAGGATACCTTCTCCCAGGTTCATTTGTCAGAGCCAGTATTTCTGATACTGACCTATCTGCTAAACGATCTAGTTTAGCAGCCAAGACTTGAGACAGTCAAGAGATACAAATAAAGGCTTGCTGTCTGTTCAGGCCTACGAGGTGCAACAGACCATGAAGACAGAAGAAATTTCAGTGTTTACTCACCCCACTGAGGACCTACAAAAGCTAAATTATAGAAAACGAAGTCTTCAAACTTTAAATTCTCACTGGCAATATGAGTCGTCTTCATCATATTGGTAAATCGATCAAATAGTGGTTGCACAAAGTTCCTCAGCACTTCGTAAAATATCAAACCACTTATTTGAGTGCCTGAATTTGAATTGTTCAGAAGTGATTGCTCTAACGGACAAAAGCTAATGGGACAACCCAGGACTCAAATCATTACCAGTGTCCGCCCCAGTTCTCACCTCTCAAATCACTTTCCCTCTTGATATAATTGCCTGAAGTGCATGAGCTAGGAAAACAAAATGCATAGCAATATTTAGCAGTGTTTCCCCTGAGCACAAGGTACACTGCTGGATTGCATAGCTGTTTTAATGAAGAACTTCATGTCAGAAGCTCTTTCCCAGTACAAGACACAGTATCAGTTGATGTAAATCTCCGAAACTCCACTCATTATGTGGATTACTTAATACAGATGGTTGATAACTGTTTGAAAATTCCGTTGTTTACTAGTCTATGCAAGCCTCAATTCATATGTCTAAATGTATCCCTATTAAGGAAAAGTACTTAAGCATGTGTTTAATTCCCAAAGTCCCAGGCTCAAATGCTTTCCGCAGTGGAGTTGTTGTAACTCTGATGGTCTAAAGAGACTGCTTTCCAGAACAGGGGTGTTTTTTCTGAACGAAGGCCACAGCTCATTTTAGAAATATGCGCCTGTCTTACTGAAATAAATGGCACACTGTTACGCTCCCATACCTGGGTAAAGTGATTGCGCTTCAGCAGCGCAGTTTGCCCACTGTGCTTACTCCTCACGGCAGCAGCTGTGAGAAGGGCTTGTTAGCGAATTAAGAATCTTTGGCTTTTTCTTGTCATCTTTAGCCTTGACTGCAGGATTTCAAAATGGGGGGGGAGGGGGAAGTCAGTATTTTATAGCTCTCAGACTTCTGTGGATTTCCGTGATTCTCGGAAGAAGTACAATTTTATGGAGCTGCACTAGTCATTGTTAATTTAAAATGAGTACAAAAACATATTTTAGAGCTAAATTACCTTTTTCAGAACAAGTGTTGCACCATTTTCTAACCATAATTTATATGATTTCAGATTGCAGTTTAGGGACCTAAAAGCCAATTTTTTTTTTAACTTACAGTAAAAATTTCTGTATTAACAGCATAGTTCATCAAAGTTCTAATTTCCATTGGTTTTTTTGGTTTTCAGCTCTATAAATCCTGAATGTGCCTTTCATTTAATTTTTCCACACTTCAGGTACATCTGTTCAACATTTGGTTCATGAAACACTAGGAAGCATGCTCTGAAGAAATATTCACTTTACTTGTCAGCCTACAAAGAAAATGCATCAAATTGTACTAAACGTACTAAAGTTTTTCTTTTCAGTAGCTCACACTTAACCAGCTAACTCCCACACTTACTGAAACCACATCCATGATTCAATTGACATGTGGATAGGTTTGTGCTGAAAACATTTATTAACATATAGATTCCAGTTGCTAACTCTTAGAATCACAAAAGGCATTAAAACAATATTATAATATCTTTAATCTATCATATGGCAAGCATGTAAGGTTAGAATTTTTTTTAATAGAAACTGCACTCTCTTTTACTAGCTCTCTCATTAGCTACCTCTTACTTTTTGCCACACCTGTAAACAACCTCTATACTAGGATATACTAGGTGCTCCCAGCTATTTAAAAAAGATCTCTCCCTTTAAAAAAAAAAATAAATCATATATCTCTTATAAATAGCAATAAAGAAACATTAAACAAAGAGCTTAAGCTATCACTGTGTTTAGTTCTGTTAAAACCCAGAAAATAGCAGAACAGATGTGATAAATGCTGGTGGAACCCATACTAGTTTGGATGAATAAGAATGCAAAGCAGCAAGAAATATATTGTACGCTTCATAACAAAAATCACGTCAGCTCCTCAGTGATCTACTCCAAGCTGCACAAAAAAAAAAAAGAAAAATAATTTTAACCTTGTCTAAGTGCTGGTCTAAGTTCTGATTTCAAGTGTGTGGGGCATTGGTGTAATTTTAGCGGAGCTGCTTCTTCAGTTACACGATGGAATTGCAAAGACTGGCCAAGGCACTGACTTTTCTGCAGGCTGATACAAAAATACGCAAGGGTACAAAAACCGCAAACCACACCTTTGCACACCAGCCAGGCCAATGATACATGCTGAGCAACAGAAAAGTTTTCCCTTTAAAGCTTCTATACCTTTGTTAAGGCTAAATTGTAAGGCTTCTTAGGCTGAAGCAATAGTGATGCCTCCAAGCAAAAACTGCCTGCTAGCTGCAAGGGCCAGCAAAGCTGTTAGATTACTGTGCTGCTTGTCAGAACGTGAGATAAACCCGAGCGCATGTCTCCTCGGCCAGCCTTTTCTTTTTCAGAGACAGCATCTCCTGGTCCCAAGCTGGCTGACTGCATCTGTGGGCCTTACAAAAATCAAGACGAGGGGAAAATGGAACTATCTACTTGAAGTCTCATGCAGGTTTTCAAAGGACTGCACTTACCCAGCTGTCAGAGCCCAGCCTAAGACCAGAGGTTTTGTCATGAGAGGAGAGTCAGACTGAGACTGCAAGATACCGGAGGGAGCTAGAGCACCTACCCGTCACACAACAAGGAAATCCCACGTTCTCTGGAGGAACAGCTGTACCCTGAAGCTGCCTGCGCTTTATGTTTTGCAGTTTCGAGGTACAGATCCCACTAGTGACCAGCTTATAACCCTTTCTTGTGTGAAGCCTCTCTCCTGAATCAATGTTCTGTGTTTCACTTGTAATGACTTGCAAGTAGTAGAAAACAGGGAGCTGTTGATTAGAAATTTTCCCAAGGATCTCCATAACAATTTGCTTTGGGACAACTGGATTCATTCTACTTACATTCCTCTGCAGAGGAAAGTCTAATCTCTTTTCAGTCACCCCCCTGCAGGAGGCTAAGGAATAGTTGATTATTGCAAGGAAATCAGAAAGAATGGGATCTTATCAAGCTTGCAGGACTTTCATCTTCGCTCTTTTAATGACAGGCATATTAGTTCCCTGTGGTCCCATACATAAGGGATGACTGGATCCCTTCTGAAAGACAAAAATGCACAGAACAAATTCTGTTCTCCTTTCTGGTATGATCCATTAAGTCCTATCCAGTGAAATGATTCTGTTACCAAGGTCTAAGCTGTGTTCTCTGGTTATATCATTTATTACTAGACACTGCTGCTTTCTTACTGGAAAACATGAACCTCACCAAGAGAACTAAAAGGAACAGCTATACAACTACTTAGGGAAACATCATTCCCTCATTGAACAGTCCTGTACGTATTTTTCTTGATAGGGGAAAAAAAACCCACCAAAAAAACCCCAAACCAAAACCTTTCAGTTATGCCATTCTAACATCATAAAAAAATATTTAATTTTTCCCTCCTGGATGCAAAGCTGCGGTAAATGATACATTTTTCTTTATTTTGATATGTGTGTGTAACTGCTCAGAGTAGTAACAGTGCATGCTTCAAGCCTGTTATTTAAAACTGCCTGCTTCCAGCACGCATCAGAACTGGAAAGCACCAAATTGAATTTGAGTAATTCCTGCAGAGGGATTACTCAGAATTCCATCGGACTGTGACTGCTTGCCCAAAAGGTGGATTCTGGGCATCAAGATTTATTTTCTTCTTTGGATTTGGCAACATTATACACTCAACAGATTGATAATTTTCCCTTTTCCAGTTTTTTTGGCTTCTCAGGGTCCCTTATTAAAAGTACTCTATCAATTTATTAACTTATAAAAACCAGGATTGTTTTTGGATAGAACTGGTAAAAAGTGCTGGAAAGTTGGTAATCTGAACTCCCCAAGTAAAATAAAATTTGCAGACAGATATTGCTGTTATGGGAGATAATAAGGAGAATGGTTTAGATATGAAGTTATTTTTATTTTCATAATATGCCACCAGGTGCTGTATGCTCTGTATCATGGGGTACTCTGTTACTGAATTCACCCTTGGGAAGTAATGACGAAGAAAACTCTGAAAGATTTAAAGAAACTATTTAGGAGGGGTTCCATAAAGGCTCAGGAGTCTATTCATCTGCCTCCTGTTTGAAATATCTTTTTATTCTATCCCCAAAAGGTAGTGCTACAGGCACACTCCCTCAAATAGCTCATCTACTTTATAAGCACAACTGGCCTTATATGCATTAAGGCCTAGAGAAAAAGGTTTCTTTTTTCTCATCACACCTTCTAAGCATCCACTTGGACCCTTATGGGTGTCATTGCTTCCTATAGTAAACCTTCAACAATCAGTCTATTTATATTCTTAATGAATCCCAGAATTGTTTGTACTGGCTGACGTGCCACGTTGTAGAAAGGCAGTAAAAGCTGCCCCTACCCCACAAAAAAAAAAAAAAAAAAAAAAAAAAAAAAAAAAAGAGTAGGGCATATCTCAGATCCATGGTTGCATGCTTGCGTGAGCACCAGTAGAAATACTGACTTGCTTCTGAAAAAGGGAGCCATATGGACAAACACACTGTGATCTAGAAGCCATTTAGAACTGCTCAGCTGTCCTGGCTGTTCTCTGAAGAAAGGTTCCTGGATGGTATATTGTCCCAAGCAGCTCCTCCTGAACTTCCATCTGCTGCTGTTTCTGCCCAAGAGTTCTTTTCCCTTCATCCATTCCTTCCTGGTGCCATCTATAGAAGCAAGGTCACCTAGGTGGGAGGTCCATTTAATTTATTATTCATACATTTAGAAAGGTACAGGTTCGGTTTAGATATTCGGTGAGCCAACACTCACACCACTTTATTGAAAGTACAAACATTTTAATAGTCAATATTTAGCCCCACGAAATGTAATCCCAGTAATTTTTCAGTGTTCCTTATTGCTTTACTTTTCTGTTACCATTTAGCCCCCAATACTAAAGGTTTCTGGATTACAAATTACCTGAAAACCACAACTTTTAATGACATTAGATTAAACTTACTAGATTTTTTTTTTTCCCTTGCAAAGCTAAACATAGTATAAATTCTTTTTAAAAAATTTTATTGCACATTTTATTCTTTGAGAAGCACTGAAACTACATGGTTTCCACCAAACACACGTGACTCAGAGGAATAAAAACTGCAGTTAAGCTTGTAAAAAGCATATTATTTTTAAAGCCCTAACCCAATGTAGCGGAAAAGTCTTGTATGTCTTTACCTCTTTTATAGGAGAATATTAAGTGCAACCCCAACCCTTTATAACAATGTATCATCTGTTTCAAATTGGAAGGAAATCAACTCTCTAATACGGTAAAATAACATATAAGTTAATTTTCTAATTGAACTCTCTGGTCTTGGACTGCCTGCAATAAACCTTGACAATCTGAGACCCAGGCAAGCTCTGGTATTTTGGAGAGCAGGCTGAATGTTACTAATTATATATAGTTTACTATTTCCACTAGTATAAAGGAAGAGCACTTGCCTGCATATTCAACATTCAGTGCAAAAAAACCACACTAATGCCATATTATCATTGAGAACTGAAACCCACAATATTCAGGAAATTCTGAGCCCTGGTTCTCGTAGTAATTATAGCTCAGCAGCATCCTCCCATGTCCTATTACAAACCAACTGAAAACTCATTATTAGCATATGTGTAGGACAGGACTTTTCAGACACTTGTAGCCTTTGGCTTTTTTTCCCCCCAGACAGTGTTAATGACAAACCACAGTGGAATTCAAGCGCTTGTGAGCCAGAGAGATTTTGAATGACATTCTGGAAAGGAAAAATTTCACAACACTAGTTTTAGTTGTAGAGTTATATTATAGCTATTCAAAGCTCATTCTCCTGAGCAATGAGGACACGCATGATATTTTTCCCTGTCCCTGACTGCTTTATTACCAACTATTATCACGAGGCATGTGCACTGCACCACCATGCGCAGTGCACAAACACTAGATAGCATACAGCTTCAGAGGCTTGAAGTCCCCATCTTTGGAGATTTTGACACCGCAAAATTCTCCCCAAAGATAAAGGTTGCAGGAACTCAGTGTATCTAACAAATAGGACTGTGGTATCCAAGGTATACGAGAAGGAAGAGAGCTGTATTCCTTGCTGAAAGACCATTCCACCTCCACTCAACAGCCACCCAAGGTGCACACCACATGACCTCAACATGATGCTTTCCTCTGTGCATTGGAACTTCTCTTCAAGACAGTGCTGCCAGCAAAAACAACCCTGACAGGCCATATTATGGAGGCAACATGAAATTAATCTTATAACTGCTGATTAGCTATCAAGCACATATGAAAATGAAGTTCAGTTAGGAGCAGGGAAACCATATTCAAATGGTTACACAGAAAAAATAATACAGGAATGCATGCATGCGAGTTATTTTATCTTATGCAGAGCTGAAAAAGAAAAAAAAAAATATATATTTTTCCTCTAGCCAGTACAGGAAAGGCCTCTAGTCTGATAGGGAGTAGCCAAGTACACTGTTACCACTTATAAGTCCCACAGTTAGCAGGAAAGGTCTCATTAATATCGCGTGTATATATATTGGCTCACGGTGGGGTTACTATAGCCCAAATTTAGAAAAGAAGATTTTTTTCCCTGAGATCAGTGATCTTTGGTTACATAATGGCCAAGGCTTATTCCCATTTTCCGTTCCAGCATCAGTCTAACAAATCCAGACTTCAATGGTGGGTTTAAACAAGCTTCAAGCACGAGAAGAATGCCTTTATTAAAATATGAGTATGTAGGCTTGTACTCTGTGCAACTTGGTTTTCCCAAACAAAACATTTTTTCTCTACAAGAATGAGGCAGTCCCAGAATTAATAAAAAAAAAAAAAAAAAAAAGAGGTTCACTGATACAGCTAGTAATCTGTTCCATTCTTCTGAAGTGCTTATTGTGGTACAAAACCATTACCTACATTTTGCAAAAGATGTATATAGGATTTATTTCTTCTTCATCCAAATAAGGATGAAAAATAGAATAGAAACACTGAAAAATAGAATCTTCCTGCTAAGTTCTCTTCTTGGAATAGGTCTCTGAAACCATCTTAATTTCTTGCATAGTTGTGTAACAATAAAGTATGATTTTAGTTGGACAAGCAAGTAGAAATATCCTTTGAAATTAAAAGAAAAAGTTGAGCTCAGTGGGATAGTGTGTTAAGACTAACTCACACGTTTGCACAGTTGACAAATTGACAGTCAAGACAGTCCAGGCTGAGGCTTGAAATGCATGGAAGGCAATTAATCCACAGTGGCAGCTTTAGAAACAAGGCATGTGGGAGAAAGTGGACATCTGACACACGTACCAATAATTTCTGTGGGCAGGTACTGACCTACACCATGCACTTCTTCGTTTGCTCATTCAGAGATCTGTACATCTAAGTCAATGAGGCTATTCACGAGTTAATTTTCCAGGACTTCACTCCTTTAGTTCTCCCTCCCAGTCACAGTTTACCACTGGGATTTATTTAATAGGCGTTGAGAGAAATACTCGGCTTGCAAGCAAGTAGTATAAGGCATTTGAGTAAGCAGCTCTAATACACATTCTGGGGCAGGGCAAATTAATAGGTAAGAAACAACTCCAGTCAAACTGGACTTTAAAGCCCTTCCCCTTTGAAAGTTGTGACTTTTAATACCTGGTCACAAATGCAAAAATATCCCTGACACTTTAATATAGCTAAGCCCAACTTGAGCCAGGAGGACCAGCCAGGTAACTTACCAAGGTCTCTTCCACCGTTACTCTCTACAATCCTTTGAAACAACAGGCTCAGAGTTTGGCTGAGTAGATGTTCTCATATCTTTAGAACAGTTCTTGACTGAAAAGGAAAAGTTCACCAGGAAAGTGTAAGGATACATATGTAGTTAAGTCCCTGTCAAAACAGAAGGAAGAAAAACACAGGAGCGACTGAATTGAAGAAGCCGGGCGGAAGGGCTGCATAGCCTCGCTAACTCTCAAGCAACTTCTGGCCTGATGGTCGAGGTCACTAAGCTTTCCCCTGCTGAGCCTACACAGATACTGGCTGAGCACTGTGTACGGACCTGACAAACACTCACCATCAAGATAACCTCAGATGAGCAGTGTTCCATCACCCATGGATTTAACCCCGTAACAGAAATCCACGCTTGCTTCTTTCTCCTTCCCCTCCCTGGAACTTCACATCATAAAACTCAACACCACAAATCACGACAGGATCCTCTCCCTTCAAAACTCAGAAGTGGCTCTGTTAACTCCAGTCTGATGCAGATGGATAGGGCAGTACGGAGTACTGTACTGATGTTACTGTCTTTACTAAAAAAATAGGTAATTATAGACTACTACTGCCAACCTATTATTCTTAACAACCAACACAAGCAGCACCCTTTTTTTCAGAATAGTCAACAACATTGCCACACTCCCACTAAAAAGCAAACTCACACCACACATGCAGAAAGCGTGGGAGTACAAATACTAAAGTACAGCATTAAAATGCTTAATTGCGTCATATCATTTGTAGCCTTATGGTTTTCACCAGACCCACAAAAGGCTCAGGGTGCTCAGAAAGAAGGATCTTCTTTCCAAAGCCAGAAACTTCTTCAGGTTACAAAGAACCACAAATACATCTGTTCTAATGTTCACCATAAAGAGGCACATAAGCACTCATGTTGTTATATGGGTAATTTTGTCTCCAGTACCAGACCTTGACCATCTCAACAGTCAGGTGTGCAGAGTAAGGACGACAAAGAGACACAGTCAGGTTGGTTGTTCGTCTTCAAGCATCAGCCCTGGCTTACTAGTCTACTGGCTCTAAATTAACAAGTCTTTTACATCTAGTAATCATCAACACAGTCCTAAGGAAGCTGTAGAGCTAAATTTATCTGAGCACATCCCTCAGAAACAGCAGTTACACAAAGACAGGGAATTCCACAGAACTGTGTAACTGGAAGAAGGAAGACAAAGTGCTATATGGCTTAACATACTGACCAGCTGGAAAACGAAATTCTTTCTAATTAAACATTCTAGTCTAGGAGGTCATTTATCTCTGCATGAAGATTTTCTTTTTAATGGGAGAAACAAAATCTGATCCTCTAATATTCATGGCTGCAAATGCAGATAAAGTTGGGTTGAGCCAAACTGAAAGGAAAAAACACTCTAGGTGCAGAGGCAGCTGTAATGCACACCAGTCACGACCTTCAGTGGAGAAATGCTGCAGTTCAAGAGATCAACTAGAGTTTAAAATTTTATTGCATGAGATTTTCTTTAAAAGCCCTGTTTGACTTTATGATTTCTCTTCAGTGACAAACTTAATATCTATACTAAGACTGCTGTAGCAATAGCCATATACAAAAAAGTGAATTTTGAATGTGCTTTCAATGAAAAGCAATTTACAAGGCATCTTGGGGCGAATCTTCAGTGAGCTGTACAGGGTATTAGCCACCTGACTTGCATTAGCATCAATAAGAAACGGCAGTTAAATCTCTGCACACCGAGTTAAAAACCTATCTGCTTGTATTGAATCATTGCATTTTAAATATGACTTCATAACAAAAAAAATGCTGTTACTGGAAATATGAAAGTGTACAGTGGTTGCAAGTGATCTGAACAGAGAGGATCTTGTAGCTACTTTGCGTATTAGATATGTGTATGGATAAAGAGGTGTGCTTAGATTAATGTACAACAGTGGCAGGCCCAAATATCTGTCAACAGTAATCTCCACGGTTTGCATGCTCTGTGAGAATATTCGTATAAATAATTTTTGACCACGCAGTACACACCAGACAGGGCTAAACCTGCCCCTGGTTGTTGTTGCTGGTATTTTGCAGTGACACCTCATTTATTCTAGAAGAGCATAACTGCACTGTCTGCAACCCAAAACCATGTTCAGGCTACCCTTTCCAAACCATGCGCAATATTTGCAAGCTACAGGTATTTTATAATAAAAAGTATTAAAATGTGAAGAGCTTATGTCTCCTGATATGACTATTTTTTTCACATTGTAATAGACAAGTAGAACTTATGAAATCAATATTTAAAAGCCCATGCATAACCAAAACTTTAGAGTGAGAACCACTGCACTCATTTTTCAGTTAAAATTTACGTTTGAATTTCAGGAACTAGAGGAAGTGGACAATATGTTACTCCAATATCATGCATTCCCACCTGGATTAGGAATTCTCTAAAGCTAGGATGGTCAAACAGAAGGGTTTTAACTTCTCCACACGTATTCACCACTGAACTGTCTCCAACTCACATCTCGAGTAGAACATGGAACTAATAATTCTCCCCTTTCAACAGTGTTGGAGATACACAAAATCTTGAGGTTAGATCATCCTAAGGAGTTTGTGACTTTCTTAATTGATAGATGACCTCACTCATGATTAGCACGTTTTGAACTGAAACCTGATCAGCATAATGAAGGAACTATTAGCATACCATTTGTGGTAAGGAACCCAGACTTTATAAAATACCCTCAATTAGCAACTTTCATTCTCAAAAATACCTTCATATCTTCCTGCCACAACCTCTATCTCTTTGACTAGACTTCAAAGGACAAAGGTGTACAACAGAATCAAAGAGAAGAAAGTTACTGTTTAGGTTAGATTTTTTTCTGTGCCTTATGTTTACTTAACTTTTTAGCTTGGCATAGGAAATAAATTCTGACCTCCTTTGGGATCAACTCACAAAATTATTGCTCATCTGTATGGAGAACAATACATATCCCAGTCAAAGCTAAAAGAGGTTGAAGAAAGTTTGATAAGAACATGTAATGAGAGTATATGGAGAAGAACAGCTCTGTTGACTGCAAAGCACAATTATCAAATTGATACAAGACAAAACAGTTAGGAAGACTGAAACCAGTTCACGAGAAATCAGTTCTGCCATTGCTCTGCGTATCACAGCCATTCCACAACCTGACTAATCTGCCTGCCTGTAATAATGAATTAATTTTATTTCTACTTTTTGGCAACAATGTGTGTTGCATACATTTGTAAACTGGAGCAAAAAAGAAACTTCATCCCCAACCTCCCTACATGCGCAATGTTATTTAAAGAGCCAAAGTAGTTCTTTCATTTCTTCTGTTGCATACTCATTTTTTGATAAACATGTGAACATTTACTTATACTATAGCAACATAGTGCCCTTATCTTGCTTCTCACCACCTGAACATAAGAAACATCCTTATCTGCAGGCTGAGAGATGCAGTACCCAGCTTTGTTTAATTCCATCCAATAGAGGGCCAAGGCAGAGGCATTCAGAACGGGCTTTACACAGCACATATAATTTGATGCTAACTTGAAGTATTTTTTCCTCCTTTCAGTGCTATGAGAGTGAAAGACAGGATTCTCCAAACAAAACAAGGCAAAGGTGAAGAGAAGTGAAAGTATGCTTGTTTTATCCAACTATTAGGAAATTCCAGCATGTAGCTCCCAAAGACCCATGCTACTAACTCAAAACCCCTACAACCTTGCTCCCTTCAGCAATGCTCTTTTAATGTCTCCTGAGCCTTGACTACAGCACCCCACAGTGGATGACTGCAATGAAACCAGGTGGCAAACTGAAGACATCATCTCTTTTCCACTCAGTGTTCCTTCTTGCATCTACACTGTGCCCCCAAGCAGATGGGGAACACCAAAAAACCAGACTTTTCTGGTTATATTTTATTTCTGTTAAAACTTGACAGCCATGCACCATTGCTGTACCTCACAATACAGAGAAGACTAAGTAGCTTGCTCCTGCTCTGATCATTCTGAGGGCTCGAAGATCAGAGTGAAACAAGAATTTGAAGGCACTATGCACCTTCTGCCTGGAAAACAGCTTCACATGTGGAGCATGCAGCTTGCCTAGTATTAAAAAAAATGTGGGCTCACCACATTGTAACATATGTATATAAATAAATCATTAAAAGGGGCTATCTAAACATTGACATCACGTTAACTATATCCTACTCCCACTGAATCAATGAAGGTTATAAATTAATCATCACTGCAGAGTACTATTACATTTAGCATATTACCCAAATGGCCAGTTATTACTGAAAATAAGTTTATTTTGGTTGACTGGACATGTATACCTGTTTCTCCTATCAAGGTGTTCAACTGGCAAGTAATTAAAATTAACAACCAATTATCAGAATGATTATTGGAAACACCACAAGCCAGACCCTTGTAATGGCTTTAATGAAAGCAACAGCTGCTTTTGTAGGTCTTTCTGGTTCCGTGTCACACAGAGATTATTGCAATACAGCTAGAACCAAGTGTGATGCCCTATCTCAGTCAAGCCCCCCAAAAGTAAAACGTTACAATCGACTAAAAAGAAAGTGACTCTAAATAATCATCTAGTAAATAACTGTTAAGTCCCAGTGCAACCTTCACTGCAATATACCAGATCTGGCATATTGGGCTTCAAATTGTAATAATTTTAGGGAAACAAAAGCACTTTATTACTTCTTGTAGATGGGGGGGGGGGGGGTCCCTATGGATTTAAGGCCAACTGAAGTCCCTTACACAACAAATATAAGTCTTAGCATTATGCATTCTATTAAAATAAATAACAGCTAATTAAGTGACAGACAGGACATAGTACTAAATTCCTACAGTGAATGAAAATCCCATATGGCATCAGGCTTTTTGTCACACTCAAGTAAAGCTAACTGTGAGAGAAAGCTCTTGCGTATAACAGCTATGGGCACCCTGCAAGAACAGTTGATGCTGGTCAGGAACGCCAAGTGGCAGCCCAGTGGCCAGAGGTGGCCCACAACCCCATTCTATCCAGCCTCACCCAAGCCAACCACATGGCAAGCATGGCTGCACGTTGCTATTTGGAGAGGGACAGGAAAGGGAAAGACTTTGCAGATCGAGTCTGGAAGGTTTCTAAAAATCAAGTGCATAAACGTGGCTGTATCTGGTCTGCCCAAAATACCTCCTTGGGAATACAGCGGCCCCTATACAAAAGCTGGCTATCCCTGTTGTACATAGCCGGCGATGGGTCTGCCAAAAGGCTGTGGGATCTGTGGCAGCATCCCAAAAGTTTTCAAGACTCTACAACACCAGTTGTGACATGCTGCATTGCTGCCGTGTGGCTAATCCAAAGGTTTTTGGGTGCAGAAAATCCTAGCCTAAATTTGGGGATGTGGGAATTCACCCACCATTACTTAGCTGTCTGCACAAATGTTCTGCAAAAATAACAATCCTCAGGCTTTGTCAAAAAAACCACCTCAGGGCTTACTACAGGAAAAACTCTATGCACCATTAACAGGCCCAACCCAACACGCATTTCTGCACATTAAAAAAAGCCAGTTAAGTAGATGACTATCGGACTAAGGCAGCACTCTGCTGGCAGAGGGGAGCAGATTACCCCTTTATATGGCATTTGCTGAGCCAAAACCAAATGCTACAGGGAACAGGGACTGGGACTAGGGTTGATGGGTTAGGTAAAGTGCTTATTTTAACCAAATATAAGCTAGTGTGCTAACACAAACCACCTAAATTTCCCTACAAGGGTGGGAAAAGCACATATGTTATTTATTTTCAAGTTCCACACTGTAATAATCATTTATCATCCCGATTTATGTGCAAGTATAAATTCATATGCAGATTTAACATATCTAATATTTGAGGATGAAAACAAGAAGGCAGGGAGGTTAAGAAAGAAATACGTTATGGCTTAGGTATACGAAACACAAGGTCAGAAGAGAATACAAGAGCTGAGATGACAAGAAGCCAGCAGTTAGGACAGAGCAGAGTAGTGACAACCTACGTTTGAACAGGAAGGCACAGTAAAAAAAAAAAAAAATAATCACACACCAAGAAGCAGAACTGTGCAGACAAATGGAGAGAAAGGAAAGTCAACTTACACAACAGAAACCTGAAACACAATCAAGAGACATGCTAAAAAATGAAAGTACCTGGCAGGGTTCCCTTATATACTGAAAGGTGGGGCTACCATTCGTGGGTCACCCCTCAGCCAGACCCCACCTCATCACCCTCTGCAAGCCCCATTGCAGGCACCGACTGTTTCCAGCTGCAGTGCCAAGCTGATGGCCTGGAGACAGCTTGCCAGGGGCTGCCAAGAATCAGGTGTTCAGCTGCAGTAGGGCCTACATCATGACTGGGCACTCTAGAATCCAAATTATTAATGAATAATGGGAAAGGCCCATAATATTGCTCAATAAAAGAGGTAGCATGCCCACAATGTCTTCTTTCACACAATCTCAGAACTACAATGGGCAGCAGGTCCCCAATGCAGTGGTTTCTTTTATTCCTAACAGAGATACTTCAAGGCAATCCAAAATAACGTGTAATTTAGGCATTCTCACCTGGCAATATAGAGCCAAATTAATGACACTGAATATCTCAGAGCAGCAAGTCAACAGCCCTAACCATGGTGACAAAGCCTGGTACTTCTTTAAGTGCTAGAACTCCGGACTCTCACTTTGCTATTAATTTCTGTCTTACATTTCCTGTTGCAATCCCATCAAATATGCCCTTTTTTATTAATCTTTATGATACTTCTTTTTGCCTCTGCTTGACAGTGCACAGTACCTCTACTGTTTACAACTTCCAGCCCCACTCTCTGTCCCAAGCAGCTGGGAGTGTCATTGGTATGATGCCGTGTTAGCTTACAGGTCTTTTTTTATTGCACACACTCACGCACACAACAGAAATGACAATAATGAATACACTCCCAATCTATAATAAAAAAACACCATGATACACAAGGAATTCTAACAGTACACAGCACATAAAGTAGTGCCTATTACTCTTCTGTTTAGAGAGCATGCTTTACAGTTACATAAAATCATGAAAGATGCGTATCTGCATCGCAAGACAAACCCTATAGTCTGCCCACCAGGCCGATCCTGCCTGCCTTAGTCTCTTTGAACCCGTAAGAGTTCCTTGCCAGCAAAGGCAGCAGGCAGCAAACCTTCATTTCACGTGACCATTCCTGCTGAAGTCAGTGAGAACCTGCACGGGCAAGAACTGGGCAGGGCTGGCCCCGCTGTGACTTGTCCAAGATGGTCATACATATGGTGTGTTAGCTAGATCAATGTGTTTCATGAGATAAAGATTATTAACATTCACATCTGAGGTTTTTCAATATTCTTTGTGGGCTTCAGCCCCTATTTACACCAGTGAAAAACCAGATTAACATCAGTTTATAAACATGAAAATATTCTGCTCCTATATGTAAAAGAGCTACAGTGTGCTAAAAAGGTCACAGTGACAATCCTCTGTAGAAAAGAAGAATGCAAACAAATATCAGCTAATCAAGGAACACATGCCGGTTTTCAAAATGTTAATATAAAGATTAATAGCTCTTCTTTGACATCCAAGAGCCTTTGGAAACTCTTCATACTAGAACACTTTGTAAATCACTTTTAGAGAAAAAGCATTCAGGGAGCCCCATTTAATCAAATTAACTACTAGGGAACTTTGATAACATTCAATAAAACTGCATGCGCTTAGAAATCTCATCACCGTTCCTAGGCTATGTATTTGTTCATGCTGCTTTACACCGTTTTGCATTGCTGTGGAGCCTTCAGAATTAGAGACGGTGAAGAAGACTGTTCATTCCCCCTGTGTCTGCTCATCTTGGACCCAGTCCTGGTCCCAGTGAAGTCAAACGATTCCCAATGAATCCCTGGCAAAAATCCCAGAGGCTGCACAAGGAGTAAGAACAGACACAGAAGGCCTGATCCAAACCCCACTGAAGTCAATGCAGGACTTCCATTTCTTTCTAATAGGCTTTGGATCAGGCCCCATCCACAAAACTTTAGAATCGCTGTTTTAAACAAGGCGTAAGGAGGCACAGAGCAGATTGCTGCCCTGCTTCATGCTACTGACAGAAGGAGGTTTCTGCGTGACTTGGGTCACCCGCTGCAAATTGTAGGTGCAGCCTAAGTGGCTGGCCTTGTCTCGGTGGGGCCATGAGTTAAGTTTGCGTCTAAAAACAAGCGTACAAACAGCAATGGCAAGAGAGCACAGTGTGGAAGCGAGCTCAGCCCAGACAAAGCCCAGAGCCCACAAGAGGAGGGCTGCCAGTTTCTCCTCTCCATTCTGCTACTCTGCCCATTCTCCAGCACCAGAAGCAATGATAACAGACACAGGAGCCTCTCCAAACCGTATCATGGTCCCTGACCTCTCTAGCATCATTTGCTGGACAAGGTTTTGACAACACCCTCCAAAGGTCTAAAGAAGAGTTAGCCAGGGGAACCTCAGAAAAGCTCCTGCTATCTGTCTGCAGGCTGTGCTGCTGGGGTGTGGAGTATTTATCTCATATCCAACTCTGCCTCCCACACATTTCCTCTACTTTATTTCCTGTCACTTCAGGATTCATTCTGTAAATGACACCAAAATTTAAACTGACATCTTATTTGATAATATAATTAACACAAAAAGGTTGCAAATCCTTGAACCTCTGTTGTTTTTAGGAATCAGAGCTGTGGAATCCTGAGCCCCCATAAATTTTGCCACTAGTTCGTTGTAAAGCATGAGGAGACCTTTTGCCTCCCCATGACTATTTTTCCAACTGTAAAATAGGCATGTTATTACTGCATATATTGGGGAATTTTCAAGATGACTACTAACAAATACTAGGTTTCATTCTTTGGACTTAGATCTGGAATAGGATTCTGAAGTGCTGGGACATGTTCATCTCTAGAGTTTTGTTTTGGCTACAACACAGCCGGACACAGAATTAAAGTTTTGGCTTGCTGGCATCCTGCAAGTATACGTGGAAAAACACAACCAGAAATGCAAAAGAGGGAAAGGTGACAATAATATTTTACCCCATCTGCAATTCCCACAACTGACATTAAAATATGCAGTGATGTATTCTTTACCAGTATGCACATAATAGTTTTGGGGTCTGATGTTCCTCCCACTGAAATACAAGAGAGAAATTATATATCATACATAGTGAAGATTTTGACATTTGATTCCTCCCACATATTTGAATGGGAGGAACACATTAAATGCCAAAACCAAAAATGAGCATACAGGACCTTTCCCTCAAAACTGTAATCCACTCCAAGGCACAGCACTCATTTTACTCTTACACTGACCTCCATCCCACACAATGCAAACCCAGTGGTTGTTCTCCTATTAACAAGACAATTTTTGCTATTTCAAATGGTGCATACAAGACATGTTCTAGCACAGCTTCTACAAGTGGATGTAGGTTAAAAAAAAAGATCCATTATTTCCATTTCCTTCCCACTCTAATAATTTAGAATCATGGAATCTTTTAGGTTGGAAAAGGCCTTTAAGAGCATCAAGTCCAACTGTTGTTGGACTTTCTTTTATTAGTAGAATTCTTCTTTTCAGGTTTATATCACAGGCAAGCTGAAGTCACTGGAGAACCCCAGATTACAGACGAGCAGCTGTTAACCTGGGCCCCTACCTTACTTCCAAGTACCTGGGCACAAATCTGTGCATATGAGAGACTGTATATCATTTATACCTCGTGTCTGTAATCTACATGTGGAAATGGTCTTGGTCACACTATGTAAGTTCCCATCACTGCCCTTTAACACATGCATCAGATGTCAAAAGCTACACAAAACTGGCAGGTCAAGATTTAATCAAGAGATCTCCAGGACCTACAAAAAGCAACAATAACCATGCAGTAGAGGTTCTCTGTCGGTCTAGCTCTGAGCTGACACACACGTTGATATATAACTGCTGTGATACTGCTAGAGTATTGACAGTATTGACACTGTCTTTCCAAACAAACTTTAGTCCATATTTGCTCTTGGAAGGCTCTCAAAACATCCCATTATGGCAAATTCTAAGTATACAAATTGTGCATCAGCTGAATGCACCAATTACAACAGTGATGCCTTTGCCAGAGAAAGCATCATTTGCAAGAAACTGTTTTGGTGCACCATCAACACCCACTGCCCCTGCTGAAGCTTGAACAGAATCTGACTCAAAAGGCCACCAACAGGCACAGTGCAATTCGAGATAACATATGGAAATGAAGGAGTTTGACAGTCCCACTAACCTACTCGGGAGATGTTCAGTACTTCTAAAAAACCCAATCAGACTGACTTTGTGACCTAACTATCAGCTAAAATGATAAACCTAAAGTACCTGAATTTTTAAATGTAGCTGAAACTTCAAAAAATGGCCTACACTTGCTCCAAAAAATATATATTGCTGTGCTGTTGAATTATTATGGGGATGACATAGTGTTGAATTGCTTGTCTTACCTAAAGTGTTGGGTTAAGACAAACAGTGTAATTTCCCTTAAAGTATCAAAAAATACCTGTGCTTGGACTGTTTGTCTTGCAAGATAGAGTTCTGCTAAAGATCCTTCCCCATGTCCTCCAACGACCTTTCAAACCCCAGCAAGGTTCCCAAGTACAGATGTTTACAACAGGATCACTACACCAGCATATGTGTTTATACAAACACATGTTGGCAGTTGGCTTTCTGTATCTGTTCCACATCAGAAGTGGGTAAATATCTCCACCAAAGGGACAGAATCTCTCGCATGAGTAAACTGAACCTTACTGAAGTGGTTTGGGCAGAATAATTTAAATGAGCAGAGCACTGCACCAGACATGCTCTTTTAGGCCAAGTCATACCCATTTCTGGAGCTCCACTATTTGAGAAGAGAAAGGTGTGGATTTGGACCGTTGTGAAATTTGGAAGAATCTCTCAGAACATGAGTTGAGTTCTGTAACCACGGTCAACATCCTTTAAGCTTCTTTTTAGGATCAGCTATTGTAGGTGTAACCAAAATGTCCCACTAAGAGAACACGTGTCATCTGAAACCAATATTAGATTTCCAGCACATGCAACATACATGTACTTGCAACAATAAAATGCAGCTATAGGAAGACATGCCTCTAAATTAGCATAGGAATGATCATTTTGAGCACACGTGTATACAGCTCAGTTCTTAGAGGAGGAAAAGTTGGTTGTTACTAATTCTGTCCTTTCAACTTTCAACTGTCTGGATAGAAGAAAAGCTCAAACAGTAGCTAATCTTACCAGACGTATGCACCCTAATCACCAATTACTTTTCTATTTGAACCTCCCCTCTTCTCTTGCCAAACTTGCACACAAAACTTTATAAGCTAATTTAGAGCAAACAGATATAACTGCAAAACAAACAGAGGGAAAAAGCACTATAAACCTCTCCAAACAGCAAAAAGTAAAGACTTGCAACAAATCTGTCACATTGGTGGAAGTATGCAAAGACTAAAGGGCTGCAAACCAGAAATGACCTGAAACATGACACAGCCCTAACATCCAACTGCACTCATGTGGCACTGGTAATGAAAACACAAAGCACTCCGGGTATTCCCATTTTCCCCCTTTCTTGACAAAAGGTGATATGGGCAGTCTGTCTTCCACTAGGAGATAGCTGCTACTTTTTTTTCCCCCAGTACACCCCTGCTTCCCCCATTCCCCAATTACTTTCCCATATCTCAGGGAAAGTGCTATAACCAGTGGTAGCAGAAGTGAAATATTCAATACGCTGAAGATGTGTTCAAATAAAATTTTGCTATAAATTATACTCTATAAATGCACAAGAGTATTCTTTGTCAAATTGAAACCACCCTTCTGGCCACCAAAAGACACACAAGTTCAAAGAACAGATTATTCTTTCTGCTGATATTAATCATGTATACAAGACATTATGAGAAAAGGATGCTGCAAGCCCACACCAGAAGCACCTCGGTTACCATGCTATGGGAACACATACAGTTCTGTAGGCCACTGAGTCCCTAAAGAACATCAACATTTCAAGAATAAATTTCTTCTTTATATTTGGTCTGTAAAAGATTTAGGCCACTTCATAAACTTAAACAACAATAAGTATTTTTACCAGTTGGCTTAATATAGGAACATATTTGCATGTTTTTGCATAAACAACTGTTTACAATTATCATCTGCAATGTTTACAATGCTTAGAATTTATCTTCTCAAGACCTAGGAGAAAAACATTAATGAAGTAAATCTCCTTACTGTTACAGAGGAAATCGCAATATTCTACCTACTTTTCAATCGTGAGTTATAAAGTTACATCACAGGCTAAAATGCAAGTTACTATGAAGCTTGTTGCAGTTTAATTACTTCCTTAGGGATTTCTCTGGCATGGGGAAGTCCCCAAGCAGAATGAGGTTGATCCCCTGCTATTACTGCAAAGGACACAGCAATGGCATGAGTGGGGTCAGCAAGCTGCAAAATTTGGCCAGCTCCCAGCTGCTGTGTCTCCTGCCCTGGCTCAAGAACCTAGCTGTTCCAGAGCACGCTCAACTGGGAGGTCACACATAGCCAGCCTTGCAAGATCCCATCCATTTCATAGAGTTGCCCTGTAGTCAGTCCAAAGGGCTTAGGCCCTTTACAACCCTTTTACTCTTAGCTGTTGTTTTCTTTGGGAGGAGAGAGGGATGGGGTGAAATGGTGGTCAATAATCAACAATTCCTGCAGTAAGAATCCTCTTAATTGGATAAAATACACCGTTGGTTTTAAGGCTACGCTATTCCATGTACTAATAGATTAAACTCCAATGTTGCAAATGGTTGCTTGGAGGTTGCAATAATTTTCTGCTCAGCTCAACACCTGCCATGAAGTGGTTATCCACCTTACCACAGTGCAGCTTTAAAGCCTTGCAATTTATTTTGATAGGGAGCTAATGACAAGCCAGAAAACATTCTATCACATCAATGAAATTACAATGTGTAATAATCACATTTAACTTGCTGTTAGTGATTACAAGCACATTTGATAACTGTGCACTGTAAGACCTCTCAATGGGATGCTGACAGTACTGAAAGGAAAGCTGCTCTGCTTGAAAATGCAAGGATAGGCATATGCAATACAAGAACCAGTAAAGATATCACACCCAGACACAGATCAAGAAGTTGCCAAACTCGTTAACCATTTTCTGCATTGCCTAGCTACGGCAGATCAATCTTCTGCCTCCGCCCCACATGATTAACCCTTTATACCCAGTCCCTCTCTCTATCAATTCATTGGAAACAGTTCAGAAAAGAAACTGCTGCAAGCTCTCACCATGAAAAAGCCCATGGATTTATACGCTTCTATTCTCCCCTTACTCTTGCAATCTCTTCTTCTACAGCCTGCACACCATCCTTCCCCTAGACGTGCAGAACACGGGACAGAGGGCTAACCTGTTCTTTCCTTGGCATCTCACACTTGCTCAGATGCCTCCTTGGTGAGACCTAAAGTTGTTTTATCCCTCCTTCAAGATGGATTTTAAACAAGATTTAAGAGGGGAAAGTGAGCTCTTGTTTAGAAACCTGTCAGCCGACTGCTGGTGAGGCTACTGAGGCTAAGCCTGGTTTGGCAGCATTTTCATTCTCAAGAACCTCTTTGATCTGTATTACAAATCCACCTAAATATTTTTATTTTCCAACCTAAAACATGTCTCCATCTGCAGTGAACAGAGGAAAACACTCACTCAGAAGATACCCTGATGAAGGAATCCTACTTAGTACTTGGTATCTATGGATATCATATTGAATTATTTCTATTTTAGTGATGGAAACATATCTGGCCTAGCTGAGACTGTGGGCATCCAAGAATGTCTAACAGCAGAACTACAGATAACGTCTCTTCTGTTACTTCCGTACCCGTGTCCTATTCACTGGACTGTACTACTCATTCTCAGTTTATGCTGTAAATACTACCTATTTTTTTCATTAAAAAGTCTCTGGCTAATCAGTCTCAGCAAGGCTTTAGCCTGGAACACTACCCTCTTGGCCTTGCAAGTTTTCTAAAGACTTCATTGTTGTTAGTGGATCCCAATTTGTATCTGTGAGGTATGGGCCCAAACCTGCAGAAACAGGTAAAGAAAGACCTCAGTCCCTGCAAATACAATCTGCAAGTCATGTATCCTTAGCCGCAGCATGACCTTCCACTGATCTTTTTTTTCTGCACAAAAGACACTTCCATACCAAAGACAGATTAAAGAAATTTTCCATTTTATAATAAGCATTATCCCATACCCTTCAGGTCTCCTGAGCCACCTGATAATTGATTGATCTATGCGGAACTCCACCATTCGAAAGTCAAACATGCATAACCATGAGCTATCTGAAAGAACTAGGGTTTCTAAAATGGGTCACAAGGCTTCGGTTAGTTGTAAGCGTAAATTCCTGTCTTTGCAACTTCTGTTGCAACAATAGCAGAAGGAATTCCAGTAAGAGGACACAAAAATAAATAAACCAAAACAAAAACACATGATGTTATACAAGCAAAAATGCATTTCAATTTTTTGTTCCAAAAATAAACGTGAAATGTATCTCATTTAAAAAAAAAATATCTTAAAACATCAGTTGTACAAACATACCTTCAATCAAACCTTAAATGGTTTTAAGCCTCAGCCAGAACTCTCAGTAACTGTTATTGGCTATATCTGTGGGCCAAATCCTCTTAGCAAGAGTCATGGCCACTCATAGACACACTGAGTTTACATCTAGTGTTGACTTGGAAAGGTAGGGAGGTAGCTCTTACCTGCTTTTCTTTCCTCTTCATCCAGAGCCAAGAGTGGCTTGGCAATGCAGTTTAGAAGATTCCACTTCCAGTTCACATGCTCTTCTTCTGGAGGTGAAGATCATCAGACTCTATAATACCAAGACCTTTCTCTAAAAATGTCCTCAGACATTTTTCTAGGACAGCTGTGTTTCTACTTTGTGCTGATCCAAAAGTGATTCTAAAAAGGCAAATGAAATTGACTGGGATCTATAGACTGGTTCTAAACTGGTATCTAATCATTAGTTAAATGTCCCGTGGTTTTTAACAGAACCTAGACTAGAGACTGAGAAAAGAACAACAAAAGCCTGCAGAAATATGCAAGATGCAAATTAATAAACTTTTAAAGACTACTTTTAGCATAGGATTTAACACAAAATCTTTTCTCTTTTTTGTTTTTATTTCATAGTCATCTGACATCCATCCATCCAAGACCAAAATTTTTAGCATGCAATCAAAGAGACTGTGAAACTGAAATGGAGACTGATTCTGTTCCTAAGACAGCTACTTCAAAGAGACTGATATTAGAAAGAATGTCTCTAGCACACCTAATGTCCTAGCTCTTAGTCCTCAACATGAATTCTGCTTGCTCCTTAACTGCAGCGTGTCTGGCGACTGAACAGTTTTCCCAGTGATCAGTCAGCCAAAGCATTAAACCCGTCATAAGCAATATGGCCATAAGCAGTCCCTGTTTCAGTGGTTTTTTTCTGATGTCAGAATAATTTAGATGCTCGGATATCTGAAGCAGCTGTGCCAATGAATACGTGAGCAGAGAAAAACACAGCTGCTTTCCAATTCAGGAACACTGTTCTGGATTTTCTTCAAACATCTGGTAAATCAGATGTTCCTTTAAGGCCAAGCGTTATAGGTATCAATAAACTTTTATCTTGTCTTCATACAGGTGGAGATAAGCCTCACACAAGGTCTGAGAGCCTCATGTTTACCTTGGTCAAGCCTCATTGCATGGCAAATACCTACTTCTATGTCAAGGATACACTTGTAAACAATATTACTGCCTCTGAAAAGCAACAAGAATTTACTCATTTAAAGACTGTGTTGTACTAGTGTGATTATTTCAGCACAGAAGCATGGTTTTTATTTAAAAAGGTATAACACTAAAACTTGTAACATGAGTACAGATGCATCCTTGAAGCTTATTCCACCAACAAGAGCACCAACTCCAGTGACTTTAGTAATACAAACCCATTTCTACCAATAAAACAGCACCTGTACAAGGTGGGAAGGACCACTTTATCTGAACACGTCAGAGCAGAGAACAGTTTGAGAATTTTAAGGAGAGAAAGCTCTGCTGGGATTACTAATGATCCCTTCCTGCATGGTTCTGTCCCATAATCGCTAGCTCTTTAGACTAGGGATTAATGCCCTATCTTCACTGATTGCATTGCAAAATAACTCCATCCATTAATGTAAGTGGGAAATATTACCAGCTCAAGAAGAAAATTTCTCATTAATTCACACAGACTTTGGGTCAAGCCTCCACATTATCCTTCCAACCGTGCTAAAGGAGCCACAAGCGAGTAAGTTTCGTTGTGAAGAGCTGTCTCCATAGCATTAGGGCCAACTAAAAGAAAAATACAGTATGTTCTAAAAATGTGCATGATAAACACAATATAAAACCAATGAAAAAGTAATATTAAACAAATAAGACTTAATAACTGATGTAAACGAAGCCTGAGACTTTCTATATAATGACAGGAAGCTCCAAATAAAGGGTACTGGGTTCATGCCCTTCTAAATCATTACAGTTTCCACAGAAAATACCAGCCTCCTTGAGGCTCTTAGGTTAGGGAGATTTATAGTGATAACAATAGCAGTAGTTTATTTGAGACAGTTAATCAAAATTCTAGCACTTATAAGCCCTCTGTGGAAACTACAAATTTAAGAAGTTGAAGACTAAATATTCAAGAGTAAGCTTGCAATCTATACAAGTACAGTAAATTTCAGTTATGTGTTTCATTATACTGGTGCCTTATAGCTTTTGAGGGGTTTACAACTTGGCTGTAATTATCCACTATGGGGTAAAATTTGGCATAAAAAGAACTCTTTTCCATTCTCTCCTCTTAACAGAAAATTACTCACTCTCTGCTAGTGCTGCATTCCTTGCACATGCCACACTCAGCAAGAGCTTTTGGGTGTGCAAGTAAAGCAGGTCAGGGCTCTCATTTTGTAGCTTTTGAAAACACATCTTTCATATACCAAAACCATATTGCCCCTACCTTCACTTATCTTCCATTAATTTACCCTTAAATTTGGGTTCACTTACACGGCAAAAATGTGTGTGATTTGTTCATCAACCAAGAGAAATTATACATATAATTACATAAAGCATGACCATGAAGGCCTTGTTTTCACCAGGAAAGTCAAATTTCCACTAGGTTAACAGGAAAACGTGGTGATGGCATTAAAATTCACCAGTGAAAAGGTGTCATCACTTCTGCCTCCCCATACTGTGCCAAAGGTTTCCTGTGTGTCCCTCTGAGCAAGAGGTACCTAAGCATTTCCAGCAGAAAAAAGGAGTAACGGTAGTTCCCCACCTCAGGATCACTCTGAAAATTCACAGCTAAGTTCTTTGACAGTTTGCCAAAAACCCTAAATAAAGGAATAAATACAGTTATATTCAGGTTCTACACTTGTAACACCTTGGAGTCAAGAGGGATGCCAGCTTCAGATGTTCTCATCCTTGTTCCCAGCAGCACATTCCAGCACTGTACTTTGCAGCACAGATCCAACAGTTGGTGATGCTACCCTGCAAACCGGATCGCTGAAATGATACCATCAGAGTCTGGCTCCCAATTCCTTGGGTTTTTTTTCCTAGGAAAAGAATATATTAAGTCTGCCATGTCCACAGGTCCACCCAGCTTGGACAGAAAGGGGAGCACAAGCCCTGCAGGCAGCTGTCCTGTTGAAGGAGATGGTTCAGCCCAGGGAAAGGGGGTTCCATGTGTCAAAGTCATCTCTTCTGCCAGGGTGTAGTCAAGGTGAAAGCCCAACAACACGGAGTTAACAAAGCACTCTGCAGTCACTGGGTAGCAAACGCTGAGTAAATCCCCTCAAAGGTAGGAAAGCGTAAAGATTTATTGTTGTTGTACTCATACAAATAAACACTGACAGGCTCTCGTGGGGTTTCAATGCTTAGTTCGGAGTTTTGGGAAAGGCCTTTTTCCTGGACGTAGTGCAAAGGGACAATTATAACTTCTACATTGGCACATGTATTCTGCGTGTTTGGGGGTATACTAACAAGGTGAAGCTCCGAATCTCCAAGGTAAACGTGCATCTTTGTGCAGACAAGGAACAGAAATGACATGCGAACACCAGTATTCAGACACCATTTAGAAGACAGAGGTGAGTAACTTTCAACATTCAGCTGCGTAGGTACTTTTAAGCTACAACAGGTTTCCTGGCCTTTCTCCTGCTCCATATTATTCCATTCAGTTGTGCCTTAAGTTTTGACATATGTCCTGAGGGATATAATCCCCCTCTGTCTGTAGACATCTATCCTGCAAACAAGAAGTGAAAGAAGTCCGATTCCTTTTTTGATTTTACATCTGACTTCTCCAGCTTTGGGTAGCTTTAGTACAAACCAGAATACTGTACCACAGGTTTCTACATTTAAAGTTGTCGGGTGCTTTACAGAGATAGGTCACTTTTAAGCTTGCATTGATTGCTTACAGCCTAACATATTGCAGCTACAATTGTTACCTTTGTATAACAGACTCTAATCAAATCAAGGTAGAGTGGCAATCCCAGAGAAACAAAGTAATTTGACTAAACTTCTCTGTCTAGCTTTAGTCAAGACTCACCAGGTCTCCGATGTAGGAAAACATAAAGTACAAATGGAATGAAACCCTAGGGGGGTAGAATACAAAACAAAACTCTTTAGGTCTTTGTTCATTTATGTTCCACAGTGTATAGCCCCGGAGAACCAATAAATGCACGTGGAGCACAAAAAATATGAACTCACCTTAACGTTGCTTTTTTTTTTTTTTTTTTAACAACTTCCACTAACCCAAATGTTTGCTTCGCAAGTCATGTGTAAGAAAGAGTTTGCATGGTTTATATTCCCAGGTTCCCATTATGGTAAAGCTCAAAACCAGTTCACTCAAGTATCAGTAAAACTGAAAGGGGAAAGAAAAAAAAAAATCCAGATTTTCAGCTGACAATAAATCACTTTGTCAACCAAAAAAATCTGACCTCTGCTTTCCAGTATTACTTATTACAACAAGGTTACAGAAATAAATATGGTAAATAGGGTACTAAATAGAAACATAAATTTTAGCCATCTGGATGCAGATGGCACAATGAAGACATGCATCAGATTGCTTGGTCTGCCTCTACACAGCAAAAAGCTTCTGCATTGTACCCTTACTACACTTAGCTGTCCCTAGCTTTCCCTTGCAAGAGAATTTCAAAATCCAAAACAACGTGATGTCAGGAAGATTTATTTGGTGTATGCTCCTTTTGTATAATTATTCAACTCTTACTCCTAAATGCACAGCATTATTCAAAATAAGTCTTTGCTATAACAGCGAACATCCGAAGTAGCTTATGTTTCTTCTTATAATCCTGCCCTCACCCTACCTTCCCGGTGAGCTCTGAAAGGAATATTATGCATTCTACAGACAGAAATTTAGAAAGAAAGAAGTCCAACATTTCATAGAAAATCAGCGAGACAGCAAGAAATGGAACTCATGTTGTAAAACCTAGACAGTACCTCAGTAACATGGAACCTATACATCACATTTCACAAATAGCTAGGTGGGTTTTTCAGTCTTATTAAATCTTCTGAGAGCGGGTTTGCACCAAGATGAAAGGTTGTAAATTGCAGTGGAGGACACAGACAAAAGAAAACAAACAAAAAAATTTTAAAAGTAATTTCTTTGGTCTCCTTAGACAAGTGTTAACAAACACAACCGACTCTTTCAAAGCCCCTTTGTTAGAATTGAACCTGCTGGAACATAGTATGTGTTCGGGTCCTTCATTTGTTTTGCTCCGACAGCACCAACGGAAAGAGAAAATAATGAAAATTGTTATGTGGCATTTGCATTTTGGCATGTACAAATTCTCCTAAAATAAAAATCCAGGCAAACATCTAGAGACAGACTACGCCAACCAAACAGTACAAGCAAATGAGAGATCTTGTTACAGCTGTCCTCGTGTTTCAATCATTTAGTTTTCTACTTTCTTGAACCTTTTGATGTGATCTTCTTACTACTTTTCAGTTGTCAGACTCTTCCATGTTGCATAGAATCTGATTTTATAGTGTAAAAAAAGTGGAATGAAGCCTTTAGGTTTTCAACAAACATTAGTGAGAAAAAGAAAGAGGCAGCTACTCCTGTCTAATGACACAAATACCATTTTTAGTAACAAAGCTAAAACATTTAGGTCAGGATTAAAATTTCTTTTCAATTAGATTTTAAAGTGATATTATTAAGTCTCATAGGTTTACATCTACATGTAGCAATAGCAATAGATACCAGTGACTGCAAGATCCAGTTTATCATAATCAAGAGTTTATAGAAAACTCACAAATTAACTCAGACAACGTGATTTTAAAGCAATCAGTTGTGACTCTGTCACAACCCCATGCATAGAGACCATGCTTTGGAACACAAAGTTTTGATTCTTGTGTCACATCCCACACTCCCACAGAACAAAAAAGTTCTAAATAAATCCATAAACTAACATGTTTGGTGACCTGGATCTTCCGTGGTTCTCAAGCACCTTGCTCCCATTGGAAAAGGTTAAAAATCTCTAGAGACATGGACTAAAACCTTAAGTAACTATACTACTGGTTATCAAAAACATATTCCAAGCCCACCCCTTACAAACCCAGATGCAGTTTAACTCTCACATTCAACTTCACAGGCTAAAAATCCTTAATAGTGACTTCCAAAATTACCACCCCACACACAAAAATGCAAAACAAAACAAAACCCTACAAAGCTCCCAGTGTGGCAGTAGGGAAATTTATACATGGGAAGTAAAGAAAATATATAAGCGTTTGCAAAATCCAGGGCAATACCATCCTTAGACCTGTCTTTTATTTGCAAGTACGCATTTGAAAATCTGACAACGACTAAATACAGAAGAGATGACATTAGAAATCCATTCAGTGAGAATTCCTGCATATAACATAACCAAACACTTCTTTTGAAAACTACTTTTCAGTAATTTCGAAAAGAATTTTTAGTGCTGCTGTGTTGTGATTCAATACAGCTTACAGAGATCAGATAGCCATCCGTAGTAACAGGGTAGCATCTCCAAAATGCAACAGCTCTGTAGAGCCAAACCATTACTTACAGCCAAGAAGGAGAAGAATCCATTTGCTTTTCCCTTTCCTCCTCTGCTGTGCTAAGTAACAAGAGGCTAAATTTCTTCTTCTCTCCAAGACAGCAGTAGCTATGAAACTGTAAGCCCCCTAAAGGACTGAGTCATGCAAAACCACACTTAATTTCTTCCACAGCAGCTGTTCCTACATACTGGTATGGGGAGAGATTGCTCAGAAAGGGATACCACATCTACGTGGAAACACGGGTACGTTAAGAAATATTAAGTGAGCAGACAGATACCAAGGTTATCTCTATCAGCTAATACCTGCAATACACACCATGCTACAACACCCACGAAGAGCTGGATAGATCAGGAAAGAGGGTGAAAGGACAAGCAACACACCAGCTGATGCTTTCTAGCGTCACTGAAAGCAATAGCAAGCACATTTGTATCAACCAATTTATTGTCTAAGCTAGATGAGCTGAATGGATACAGGTGAGTTTAGGCGTTGGCTGTAATTAAGGATAATCAGCTCACTACCACTTAACTTCTAAATAAAAGGCACAGCATGAAGATTTTCAGCTAGAGGTTATCTGTTTTAAATTTATAGACAGCCTTTGTCATCAAGGAGAGGGAAAGGTCTTTCTAACCATGACAATGTGGGGAAACCAGGTTGGCTCTGCACTGAAGAAATGAGCACTAAGAGTTGGGGAGTCACGGGCGGGGGGAAAGCGTAACGGAAAACAAATGTGAATTTTATAGGGAGGATAGATGTCTTTTTTATGGGACCTTCATAGAGGGAAGAGTGAAATGAGATCAGGCTGTCACTGCTTTCCTGATTGCAAAGGTGCTGCCTCGAAAGGGAGAAAATTCCCACCAGCGCCGTCCGGCGAAACACCCCCAGCAGCAGCACGCGAGGGCGCCTGCTCCCCCTGACGCTGATACACCTGGTAACGGCTGACACTTACTCACAGCAACTTTAAACACTGATGTAGCGAGATAGCTTTTCTAAACGGGGACCAGAGGCAAGCACTTTGGGAACTCGGCAGGGCACAGCTGCAGAGAGAGCCGGAGGGCAGAGCGCAGGGCACAGCACCAGGAGCGGGGCCGGGCTTGCACTGCCCGGGGGCACCGCCGGCGGGCCGGGAGCGGCGGGGCGGGGGCTGCCCG
>JAVJGI010000063.1:41021865-41221698 GCA_035590275.1 Ibycter americanus | reverse complement strand
CGCCGCCCGCTCCGGCCCGCAGGTCCCCGGGCGAGGGGCCAGGCTGTGGCCAGCCGGAGGTCCTGCTGGGTCGCCGCTTGCCAAAGCCCCTGGGAAACGGCGCTTCGCAGCGCGTCTCTCACGTGCGAATGCCGTCGCCCTTCAGCGTTCCCCAGGCTGCTTTCAGATTGATTGCATCATTGCTTCACCAAAAAAAACCCCAAAACCCAACCCCAAAACAAAACCAAAAAACACCCCACCCCCCCCCCCCAAAAAAAAAAAAACAAATAAAACCCAACCAAAATACCCTCCCCCCAACTAACCCCAAACACAAAAAAAACCCATACAATGCGAAATTACGGTAATTTGTTCCCAGAATAAACTTATCTTGAACTGATTAGGAAAGTCAGTCATTTGAAAACGAGGCAGAAACGCGGATTTTTTTTTTCCGAAAGCTTCCCTCTAACGATATCAGCTTCTAAAGTTTTCATTCATATAAACTTTATTAATGAAGATCTTTTATTTAAACGTCAAGGGGATTTGAAATTTAGAGTAAATTATGAAGCACGCATGTCTTGCCAAGTCATGGGTCAAATGCATTTGTGAAAAACTGCTAAAAGAGCATATGGTTTTGAATTTTTCTACAATGACTAGTGTTTAAATAAATTGCTTGTACTGCTTAACTTCATGTATAATTTTGACAGAAATTGGCCTATAGCCTTTTGATATGTAAACATTTCAGGCTTTTATGCGGTATAAAAAGACACTTGCTTTTTGGGATCAGCTAAAGCAGTCACCCTGTAATTCAGCAAACTGGCACCTAGCATTACATTCTTGCTACATTTCAAGTGGCAGCATAAAGAGGGGAAAAAGAGAAGGGACATTTCAAAAGCAATGTCCAATCGGAATTAAAAACTGCAAATGAGGTGAGAATGTGCCACTCACTATCTGATTGAATGGATAAACCGTAGCGCTTAGGAGGATTCTGTCTTGTTTTCTAAAAAACAACAGACGAATCGGTGAAAACAGACTTCAGCGTAGCACAGACCTGACGTGCATGTCAAGTTAATGCCTTAGAACAAAATCTGTCTAAAGTACAAGTAGGTGTGATAAAGAAAACCCAGATAGCCCTTCTGAATTCTATCAGTTGTTTCTCTTTTACAGACTAAAAAAGTTTACAGTCTGTAATAATCAAATCGGACTTTTATACATGGAATATTGCATAAAATGCATATAAATATACCATAACCGTGTGAATCACCACCTTACTAGTTGCATGTTCACTTGCATTTCATCACTTCCTAAGTCTTTTGCAGTTTTTGCTCCAGCAAACATCCCATTGAATTCAATCAGTGTTTTGGTTTTTTGGGGGTGTTGGTTTGCTGTTTGGTTTTTTTTGTTGTTGTTGTTGGTTTGTTGTTGTTTTTTTTTCTTGTGAAGAAGACACTAGAACTTGCTAAGGGCTTCAGGATACAGCCTATAAAAGTAGTGGAGTCACTCAGTTTTAAGTCTCCTTAAACTAAAATGGCTTTCTACGTGTATAAATCCACCAAGCTACTGAATAAATCCATTTATTACTAATATATCTGTCTCACATAAATAAGCCTGCTAATGTTGATTGGATGGATAAGCCTAGTGCAGCGCTAGACAGAACAGGACCTGGATAGTTGCCTGGTGCCAGACAGCTCAATATGTTTATTTCCTGTGTGCTTTAGCTGGGACTAAACTGAAGTTGGAAAAAAGTTTAAATGAACTATATAATTTCAATCTGTTACTGTAGTAACATTCATATTTATTGTGTATGTCAGTTTGTCATACACAGAGTTCTCAAGATACACTGCCCCTTTTGTTAGTGGTCAGAGGTGATTTTTTTCAGAATCAGAGTGAGTCGACATAGACGTGTTCTGTTGTAGACAATTCAGATGCTATAGCAATTAAAAAGTTGATATGGTTTCAGGCTGATGTGACATAATCTACTGAAGAAAGTAGAATCTCCTAAAGGTTTCCATGAATGTGAACAAAGGCAAAAGAGAGGCTTTTCTTCTTTTTTTTTTTTTTTTGGTGTTTTTTTTGTTTTTTTTGTTTGTTTGTTTTTCCCAGGTTTCATATGTATTCCAATAAACAGCATACTTGGCAAACAAGGAGGTAAAACATTAGTGATACGGCAGGAAAAAGACTTTTCCTCTGAACAGAGGAATCTACATGTAAAGTGTGTAGATCGTTGCAAAGATGACTCTTTTAAAATGATGCATCTTTTCAAGGCGACCATGAGAAAAACACTGCAGGTCCTTGACTGCAATTGCAGGAGTCAACAGGAGGATGCCCTGCTACTTGGTAATTTTGCTTTCCACCAAATGCAGTCTGGGCGAGATACTTTATTCAAAGATGGTGCCATCAAATCCATTTAAGTTCAGTAAAGTGGGATGATCTAGACATCTACATTAAGAAAAAGCTTCATGCCAAGGGGTGTGCTGTAGATGCTGACGCAGCAGAAGTCTGCTGCACACACGACTGACTCGTGTTTTAGCAGTGGCTCTCTATCGCAGTACAGCCAACAGCCAAAATTTCTCCTGCAAATTGAACCACACTATAACAGTGTGCTTACAAGCTTCCAAGGCAAGGTGGCTCGACTCTAACCATTTAGTATTTTAATTTTTCTCAGTAAGGGAGAGTAATTCTAATTCCCCATGTTATACATACAGTCACATATAACAGTGCATAGGTCAATATATATGTGTATCTAATACCTACATATAACGTGCATAGGCTGTGCTCATTTTAAGGATCTCTTCCTATGCCAGGGTTTATACTAACATAATTACAGTAATTAAAAAAAAAAAAAAAAAAGACAAAAGACAGCTTTCCTGATTGGTAAAAGTAAACCAAACTAAGACCTCTGTTGTTGATTTACCTTTTTCCAATGACTGAGCTAAGTTTTTGGACCATCGTGTAGCACACTGGATTTTAAACCACAAGAGATCCCAAGCACACAGAGCTACAAATCAAGACAACAGAGAAATTGTGTGTGGTCAACACTTATCATTCTACACAAGTATTATTACATTGGCTAAAGCTCTTCTTTGCAGTGTAAACTGTACATACTTAATGCCACCAGAACTTCTCCTTTCTCTGAAAAGGCCCTGGGAGATTACACCCAAAGCAGCTCTTTTATTTGTAATGCAAAGAGCCTCAAAAGGATTTTCTAGGGAGTTAGAGCAACAAAATCAGCTTTAAAAAGAGGTAAGTCAATTGTACAAAAGATAGCTGTTGCATTGTTTTCTGTAACATACACATGATGTATTTTCGAAACTTCTGTATTTTATGGAGATTTAGGGTTTAAGAATATCATTGTAGTATAATCTAACAGATTTTACTCTAGTGGAACTAGAACTGGGGCCCAGTTCCACACCTATGGAAGTCTGCTTGTTAATTGCCAGTGATTTTGAATCAGAACACAGAGAGATGATTCTTCCAGCTGAAAGTCACGTTATCATTCCCAAACACCATATAACTGAAACCTAACAGACTTTTTTTGAGTGAAGCGTGCCAGATATATATCAAGAAGGTTTACAGTTTTTTAAAAATACAGGAAATTTTATTAAAAATGAAAGTCAAAATTAAAAAAAAAGGATAATTATAGTAGGGAAATATATAATGAAGGGTAATGGATTTGAAGAAAGCAAGGCAAATATGCCAGAAGGAATTACAAAATTACTACCTTGGTTAGATGATATTTTGAACTAATGAAATAAATAATATCACTATAACCAATTTCAGTGACCAGTGGTTACCTTAGACAGATAAAACAGGATCATCCAGTGAAGCAACTGAGGTTGAAGAATTATTATACTTACCTACTAATGCTCTCAACCTTAATCTAGGTGTCTAGATGAAACCACACCACTGTCAGTCAACTAAATCCCCATCTGAGTACTAATTTATGCATTATGGAGGAAAAACAACAACCCATTCACAGCGAAGGTCATTTGCGGAATTGAACGCAAGACCCAAACCACTAGAGGACAGAAGTAAAAAGTTATATTTATATGATACTATAAAGCTTGGGTTTGTTTCTTTTTACTATCTCTAAAGCTGTTTTGATTTATAATGTTGGTACATTTAAGAGTTTTGATACCTTTCTGAAAATTATCAGAAAACTTTAAAATTAGATGTGATTATCTTGAAGTCTAGATTAATTTATGGCTATTCCCTTCATAACTAACCATCCCCAAACCAGGACTAGGTTTTTGAAGTCCTGCAATATATGTTCACCTATAGTTGACAATTTGCAGCTTAAACTTTTTATACTTTTAATCTCATCTAATGAGATAAGGAATTTTTATAATTTGGAATTATATAATATTCTGGGGAAACAAGTACATCATCTACTTCCACGAATCAGGACTATTATGCTAGTATTTATCCATTTGCAGCTGTGTTCAAGATGAGGCACCGCCCTTTGATTCCATCTTTCTAATTCTTATGCACTGTTTCCATGCAGTCTAGTCTTCAACCTTTTGGTTTGGAAGGAAACTCTGTTCTTTTATGATAATGTAAATTCTAAGTTTTCTTGATGGATTTGTTCCAAAGTTTTAGTAAGATATGTAAGATCATGGTCTGGGCCCGATGCCTGTTTCAGGAGGTCAGTGTGGTGTGCAGTTAGACATAATTCCAGACCAGGAACTGAGCAGAGAACGTGATACAGCAGCCAAAAGTCAGGGATAGTTCCTTCTTCAGAAGTTGTATCAATGACATCTTCCTTGTTTATGTGCTGACATGGCAAAACATGCTTTTGACAGTGAGGATGAATCGCTACATGACTTTTGCCATTGGTATTCTCACAGATGGGGCATAACGACTCTTTCCCCACTCTGCCTCTTGCAGTGGATACATCAACACACATCAGCAACTGATTTGAAGGCTAAATATGCTCAAAACTTTGCCGGATGGATATCTGCATTTCTTGGGCCAATTCTTCGCTGTTCTTTAACCTCTGGGAGGTAAATATACGTTAGCTACCACATTGAGAAAATCCAATGGGCACAAGGCATTTTGGGACAGATCTAACCAAGAAAGTTAGTGCACAAAGAATGTGAATTTATAGAGCACTCTTGGTCTACACTAAATCTGCCCATGGGAAAGCTTTTTATACTAATAGTACTTTGAGCCTTTCAGTCATCACATCACGTGTGCCATGAGCATCTGCACAGCTAGCTTGAAGAAGACAGCAGGTTGCAGACCTACACCCTACCTTACTGCATGCCTCTAAAGAAAGCCCTTAGTTTCACAGAGCAGGCTTACCTTAAAGTAAGCCATGGGCTTTTACCACTTTGTGTTCAGAAGTGACCTAAAGATAAGGCAAGGCATGCAATTTAGCAGCAACGGTCTTACTGGGACTCCAGGTCTATTCAGAACTCCCACTTTTAGCCCAGTAACATCTGGTCTGGACTTAAGTTTTGCTGCTCCAGACCTTTTAACTGCATGTGGGTTACAAAATTTGTTGGTTTGAACAGGGCATGAAGACAGATTTGAAACAACAGTTGGTGATGGCAATGTCTACCTGTTTGCATTGCTAATTTAGGCATCTATCTGAAAGGTTATCTGCTTGCATACCTTAAGGCACTGCAAAACCCATGATGGGTGTCATGTGAAGCTCCAGTGTATATATATTTTCTAATATACATTAGACAAAACTTCAAAGAGCTTGGAGGAACTTTCAGAACCTTTGTAACCCACAGATTTTTCCAATATACATATTCTCAGTCTGTCCAAAGCAGGTAGTACACTGTTTCAGTCCCCTTTGATTGTAAAATATTTTCCTTACAAAGACCTCTTAAGGCATCAGTCACCAGATGACTAATGCTTTAGTCGAGCAATTAGAGTTTAAATCCCACTAATTTTAGGTTTTCCTAACCTCAGCTTGCCCTAATTCAGCAGAAGGAGACCGGTCCATGTTGAAACATGAGCAGGATCCAGGGAAACCAGAGAATAACTTTAAACAGTTTGTACAAATATTCCCTAGTCTGTGCTCTGGCCCCAACAACTAGTTTCTTAATTCTAAGATGATTTGAACATGAACATGAAGCTCTCAAAAGAGCTATGTTGAAAGAAATCTGACTTTCTTGTGCACAGAATGCCTTGACTTCAGAACTGGCTGTGGTTAACACAAACATGAGCTTAGCATGCCATTTGGTTGCTCTGCTCTCAAAGACAGAGTGATATATAGTCAGTCTTCAGATTGTATCTTATATTTTCTGGACTATATACCACACTTAGTTATGCTGCATTTGAGAAGTCTCGAAGAAGAAGTCTCAAGCAGGAAAACCAAAGCATTCACTCTCCTCAGGCAATCCAGGAGTTAGTCTATGCACAGCAATTCCACCAATACATTCATTCCAAAATCATTCTTGAGTGAACTGGTGTCATGTCTCTGTGAAAATCCAGAAGAGAAAATCTGGCAATTATGAATTTAACACCACTAATTCTAAACCTGCAGTTGAATTTTCTGCCTGTTTACTGAATAGGGAACAATTCTGTGCTCCGAGTGACTGCAATAATAAAGATGCTACCCATAAAGAAACAGAACCATAGGATGTAAGGTCACATAATTTTGTATTTCTTTATCCTGTGGATTGCTCAAGTCACAGAGACCCCTCCAGCCTATACAATTCCTCTCTGACCCTCCCTCTGCTCTGCCAGCCTGGCCGTTGTCTACCTATCGCTTGAAACTGGGGGCTGATTTCAAACACTCTCAAGCCTGACTGGTAAATCACATGCTTTTCTCTGATGTGTCATTTACAATGTTCGTGTAGTGGGATTTAAATGGAGCCTTGCTCTTAGAGCTTGAAGAAAAAGGAAAGTACAGGAAAGAGTCTATTGTTTTGGCACTAGGCTGTGTGTTGCATAGTGATGCATACACTGATAAGAAAAAATATGTGTTACCAGAAACAGCTCTGGCGTTTTTCTGTTAAAAACACTCATTGCTATGTGGCACTGTATAAACAGGGTACAGCAAGGGGCAGTAAAAGCAGTTCAGGTCATGGAAGAAAAACACATTTAACATTCATGCCATCCAACCCAGGGCTTTAATATATAAACACATATAAGCATCTATAAAGAAGAGATCATTACATTTCAGGCAAGAAGCAAGTGTCAGTGCATTCAAATTTATAGCACTAACAATCAGTTCAAACAGCAACCACCACAGATTTCTTCCTTGGATGATTCTGACTTTGCGTAATCATGCTGTGCTTATAATGCACCCTGTGAATACAGCGATTCAGAATGCCAACGGCAGAAACTTTCAGATGCAGTTAGTAATACTCAAGAGCTACAGTGACTTCAGCTAATATCACTTCCATATCATTGGTTTATGAACTCTGCATGCTTTGCAAGATTAAAATGTGGTTCGGTGCTCCCAGAGGCAAGCAGGGAAGTTTATGCTGCTGCCTAGCAAAGGTGAGAGCTGAGCTCACCTCCTTTCCCTCTGTTGTCACTTCGTTTTCTAGGGCTGCTCTGAAGCAGGTTAGATGACCCCTGCATGATGGGTAAGCTGCATGGGGAAGAAGCTAAAGCCCCTAAACAAGCTGCACTGGCACCAAACTGACAGGCGTTGGATTAGGTTTTATTTGAGATTACATTGCAAATACCTTCCTGTGGGATAACTGGCTAATTGCAGGGATAGATGAAAACCACGGGACCTCTGGGGCAATTAAAACTCTTGAGAAAGCAGTACTTACTCTTAGGGAAATTATCTTCTTGTTGACACTGGGCGTAAACCACAGGTCCTCCTATTCCTCCTTCAACAGGTCAGTAAATTGGTTGGCAAACATGAAAAGAGCCAAACACTTTTAATACTATTACAGAAAGCTCTGCTAGACATCCTGCTGTTCAGGGTCCAAAGTGTCACTTTTGTTACTGAATTCTTGTTCTGTACTGACCTTTTAGACCACAGCTACAGTTGTGGTGGTACAACACGTTTCCCAGTAATTTGTTCTACCTCAAGTTGCAGATTATCAATATAAAGTCAATGTGACCTAATTTAAAATATTCAGATAGCCTTTGCGCTAGCTGAGTGCTATGAACCACTGATTTCTGTCTTAACTATGTTTATTTTAGCTGAGTTCAATTGAATTAAGAAAGATTCATATTAAATCAGAACAAGCCATTCTAGAACTGAGAGAAATAATGCTGGGGCCATATAAAGATTTGCATCACTTTGATTAATCCAACACAAAAAAAAAAAAAAAAAAAAAAAAGAATATTTTAGTTGTCAAGAAGATTGTGAAGAAGTATTTTTGATACATTTTGGGGAAAAGCTTTTGGGGATTACTTTCTGCTAATGTATCAGTAGATTATTTCTAAATGCTGAAAGTATCAGAGCTACCTTTTATGAGAAGTGGCCCAAAATTGAAAGAACAGACCTGAACTCTTGAATTTGTGGGTTGGAATGTAATTCTCACACCTATTTATCCAGCCTTGCCAGACTTATTACCACTACTTGAGCCCTAAGAGTGAACCTACTTTTACAACTTTGTTTCCTGATCAGATGCAAAATTGCAATACGTGGATTTTATGGTTTGGGACTAGGCAGAGCCAAAACCTTGTAGAGCACCATTCCACTCAAGACCAAGTATTCTCATCAAGATCACCTAATATCCCAGGTCTTCCATTTGGAACTTCATTTTGTTGAAGACGCTTGTGGGATTTTAACATGATGTAAGCGAAGCGCAGCTTAATGCAGAGCCAACACCAGAATCTCCAAACTCTGTCTCTGCCTATTCCTCCCAGTAGCTGCAACTAGTCTGGAAAACCAGTTGATCTAGTGCCAATTGCTCAGGCAAACAAGTGGTGTTAGCAGTATTTGGTTTCTGAGCATTTTTTTTTTAAAGCAAGCTACTCATCCCACACACCTTCCAGAAGTTAATTTTTAAGCCCACCAATTTTTTTTCCAAACTATATGCACGCAAACAAAAGTATTCCTTACACTCTTAAAAACATGGAAATTACAGCATGTAGGACTTTAAACTGAGCCTGCTTGAAAGACATTTGGGAAAAGAGAATACACATTCACTATGAACAAAAGTGATTGTTAACCAATACAAACAAAGGTGACCTAAGCTATTTTTCTTTTCAAGAGCACCAGTATCCTATTGAACACCTTTGCCTCCTATTATACAATTCTGCCTTAGCAATAAAATCAACTGTCTGCAACAGTTTTAGTTCGTTGTATGGTTAATACCAATAATGTACTCAAAATTGATGTTTAACAGAGTGAACTGATTTGTTAGAGTGTTAACAGCCACAGACTTTAACTAATAAACAGATCATTAACTGCTGGTAATAAACAACTTGCCAGGATCATTTATTATTTAAGAACATACTTTGTCTTCAGAAAAGATGGCCCCGCTTAGGTCTATGTATGACGCCTTTCTGGCTGTCATTCAAAGTGAGAGGCACAGACAAAGCTACAGAGAAACTAGTCTGCACACACTAGATCAGAATTCATTAAAAAATACTGGTTTTCATCAGAAAGCAATCACAAGAAAAATATTAACTCCTTCCACTGTTCAATAATATGGTCAGCATTTTTACAAAGCTCCTGTTTTTAATACTGCCTCTAGCAGTAATGCGAGGAATCTAATTTCCAGTTCTGATTAAATATTGTAACTTCTTCATCGTTCTTACCATATGGGATCCCACTGCAGCAAGCATTTCCTTCTGGAAGTGGTTCTGTATGGGACATACTATTTGTATGCAAAGAGGAGAAAGGAAGTTGAAGAGAAAAGCCATGCAAACTTTGTATAGGAGAGAAAGAAAAAGAGGTAGATTGAAATCATTAATTCTAAAAAAAAGAAAAAAGAAAAAAAGAGATTTCTCCTTTGTGAAACTAAGGTGCAGGAAGAAGCTAAAAAGTTGCAAATATGTTGTCTGATTACTCTAGATGATGGCTGGAGATTTGGAAGGAACAGAAGAAAGCCCTTGTCTCCTGGTGATCTCTAAGACGTTCCATGTATAATAAAACGAAGTCACACAGTAGATAGATTTTGCATGTTGGACAGTTCTAATTATGTCAATATTTGAAGCACAACAGGATGGTGCCACTCTAGTTTCCTTGTGGTCCTCACTCATCAAAGGAGTGACGTGGCACAATACCAGCCTGACTGAAAAGCAGAGACACCTTCCAAGACGACTTATTACAGTAAATTTCAGCTACCAAAGCAACCAGATGGAAGATGCCATAACCTTTTTCCTGCATTACTTCAACAACCTTATTACTCAATCCCATAAATACATAACCTTACGCTCTAAGTGACAGATAAGAGCAGCTCAATGACAGTTTGCTGATATCCAGATTTTAGATTAATAATCATGTGACATTAACTTCTTTTCTAATATCCCCTTAGAGGCATAAGCAAAAATTATGAGATTATTTTGCTAGGTGCTGTGCAAATAAACTGCACAAATACCCCAAAGAAGTTACAGGCTGACTGCAAACACAGTCTCAAGGCTGGAGTGGTAACCCTTAACAATTAACTCTAAATTCCTGCTGAGATGTACATATAACACTTTAATAGCAGACAGTTGAAGGATGCCTTCCTTATGCCAGATCCTTTATAGGTAAAGAAACAACTTTTAAGAAAATTTTTCACTGTATTTTTTTTACATCCTCGTGCAAGCCAGGGAGAAGGCATTTTAATATCATCATTAAAATAATTCTGACCTTAAACCAATATCACAGATTGGCTATTACTTGCACTAAGAAACAAAACCTGTATTTGCATGCTGGTTGGAAAAATGCTTCCATTTAATTGCTTGTGGAAGAAGCACACTTTATTTATAGACCTACTGTGCAGGAGGAAATTTGGCTCTCCTACCATATAATAAGATGCATGGCGCTATGCCAGGATGCTGGCTATCCCAGGACATTTGGTGTTCCATATACCAAGAATGTGGAATTGCACTGCCTATAAACAAAGAAGGCTTTTTTTTCCAAGAATACTTTAAGACATGCTTTTTCTTGGATGCAAAAGTGATAAATTGATGCCACAGTTATGTAGTTGCAAGAGAAGGATCTTTCTTTAGTATCTTTATCACCAGTTGCTTCAATTAGCTAACGAGTAGCTAAAACAGATTACTTGCCACTCTTCCTTTTTCCATTTATGGAAGATGCTGAAAAAACCTCCTGTCTTTTATGGGTTTTGGTTATAATTCTGAAAAATCAGGGTATTACTTACACAAATACTTCCACTCAGCAGGACGATGCACATAAATAAGGATCGCAAGACTGGGATTTACTAATCTGTCAGAGTCAGTGTAGCCAATTAATTCATCTGTTTATTTAGGTAGGAGTTTTTTTCACTTTATTATCTTCAGTGTCTTTGACCACAAGGGAGAGAAGGCCATGGGAGGGGGAGTGGAGATAGATTTTTGAAGGGGAGCCATAATTAGCTCAATTCTTGGCCTGAGCTCAGGAATGTTGTTACTGCTAAATAGCTCCTTAAATGGAATATTTATAAACTAGAGGAAAAGCTGTAATATTAGAAGAGAAGAAAACCCAAAACAAAATAAATTTAGATGCACAGGCCCTAGGTTAATGCCCTGCCATGATGACATAATCCAACCCAAGGGACGGGGAATGAAGAAACATGTTACTGACCGTAAATCAGCGCATTGCACACAGCCCTTTGGCACCCCATGGAGGGGATCAGGACCTCAGAGTTTGGATCCACCCTGAAGGTCCCTTGAACAGCACCTGGCTCTCACGTGGGCGCTACACAGGTCCTTCCCAGTGCCCCGTGTGCCCACCCAGCTGGAGGTTGCCTTGCCCCGCAGCCACGGCACTGCTGGGCTGCCCTCCTCCCTCCTGCCCTCCTCAGCAGCCACCCCACACGCAGTTGCCTCCCAAGGGATTTCTACCCAAATGGTGGGAACGAGAAGCATGTGCCCAGGAGTGGCCAGGCTGCTTTCTGCCTGGTCTTGCAGTCCTCTGGCAGCAGGCGATGGGGCTGGGGTCTACCTCAAGGCATCTTCCAGCTATCCTGTTGGAGAATCACAATGTATTTCACATCTCGACCACATGCTCATGCCCTGCTGTGCCCTGGATCCAGCACTCTCTATTCAAAGCAGATTTAATTTTTATATCACACACAAACTACAGGGCCCGAACCAGGTCCCATAGAAGTCATCTGGACTTAAATAGGGACAAGTTCAGGACCACAGCTACTTTCCAAGTAAAATAAATCATTAAGCTATGATGCAAAGGATTTGTGCTAGGCCTCCACACAAGACTGAGTTTAATCATTGCAGATCAGGGTATTTGGGGACAACATCTATTTTGTAACTTCATAAAAAAAAAAATCAAATAAGTGAGCCATGGCCTGTCCAAAATCTAAAATTATTTTCCACATTTAAGAATTTTTCATAGACGAACTTTGCTTGCACTGTAATATCCCAAGGAAGCTTGTTAAATGGCTTTCCAAGGCTATATGATCTTTATTAAAAAATTGTAGCACTGTCTCCTGGACTCAAGGAGGAAAGGAATAATCTATTTTTCAGATCAAGTTCTTGAAGGCTTGCAGTAGTGGAAAATAAATCTTACAAATTCTCTCTAAATTTCCATTCAATATTTCCTGTTCCAAATGCAGAGACAGTTCTCTCCTAAAGACACTGCAGTGCATTCATAAATTGCAGCAATACTGTTTCCTTGACAAATCCATTTCAAATCCAATAAAAAACTTAATGGGATTAACTGCTTGGAAATTTAGTTGAAAAGTTTAGTTTAATAGAGCAAAACCAAGTACGTCAATATATTAAGAGTGCAAAACAAAGTAAGGGGAAATGGAAAGCAGAGAAAGAGAGAAGCAACGTAGAGATAGAATAGAAATGGCAGAGAAATAGAGAAGCAATTTTTGCACCTGGATGCAAATGGCTGTGTAAGAGTTTGATCCTGAAGTGTACACACCATGCTCCATGTAGAGCCTGCAGGTAGAACCCCAAAAGGGCCCTGGGGTGCTGGAAACCCTCAGCCCTCATCAGGATGACCCAAGGCTCCATAGCTGAATCCCAGCAGAAGAAAAGAGCTTCCTCCTGGTCACACCAAACAGATAATATTAAAAGGTTTTGTCTGTCATTGCTGCAGGAGTTGACCCGGCCAGCACAAACAAAACCGTGGTGACAGCCCGACACATGGTGCATCTTCATTGACAACAGCAGCCAACGGTGCTGGGACCCCCCCCATCACCTCTGTCATTCAACACCTTTGTATGCAGGGGAGAGTTGGGATACAGAAATGCAATATACCTTTTCCAAAATGTATATACATACAGGCACATGCGCACGTGTGTGTGTATACATGAGAAAGTTTTTTCCTACAGCTTTTCCCTTGACCCTTTTACTTGAGATGCAAAACTCATGGAGGGAGGAGGCAGATGGCTGGTGGGAAGCGAAAGCCTGCTTCCTAATTGATGTTTGTGAAACTTAACAATAAGCACAATGAACACAGCATTTCTGATTCGCCCCAAGGAACTAGAGTAATAAATATAGTAGGTAGGCTTTTGCGTGGGCCAGAGAAAATGATCAAAACCCTGTAGCCAACTCTGGTTTGACGCTGCCTACACTGCAACTCCAATTTTAAAAACAAGCCATAATTACATTGGTAGAAAAACCTTAGTAGAAAAGAAGAAATGCATCTTCTTTGGAGCCAGTTTTACTCAGATATTTGAATTTATAATTCTCTAGCAAGAAATTGTTCTTAGACCTTTTTTTACTTCATCTGCTTCGCTTGCTGATTTCTTGAAGCAAATCACAAAAAAAGTCAGAACTGCGTGACTGGAATTTACCGCATAGCTGTAAAAACTTTATCTGATTCAGATACCTAGAGTATAAATAGAATGTGGCGGGACTGTGAGCTGAGTTAAATATTGATTGGTAAAATATAAACATGTACGGATGAATAAATGCTGAAACAATAACACACTGTAGTAATTTACGATTTTTCCAATCAAAAGTTATTTCCAAGCTATTTTTGTGTTTGAAGACAAATATGTTCCTGTATGTTTGTCATTTGCAAGCTGTGCCTTTTTCTGAGTTTCTTGTTGGTTGCCATTCATGCCGCATGAGAAACCACCTCGGGGACATGGTATTGGTTTTATCCTCTTATGGAGAACAGAAAACACGTCCTGCAGGAACAGATAATTAGATTCTTAACATGTTCATTCTTTTGTAAACCCTCTCATTAACACAGATGATCCTAAACACTTTTCACAGTAAAGGAATTAAAGCATTTCAAAATATGTTTCAAGTGAATCTATTATCCCCATGCCCTCTCCCCATCCATTCCTTCACCACTCCTTCACCATTCCTGTGCAGCTCTGCACACAGAGCCAAAATTAAAAGGTTTTCCTATCATGATGTATGACTTCAGAATTTTCCTACTTGAAAAAACAAGTGCTGCAAACAGAGATCAGTTTCAAATTATCAAAATAATTTTATGCAAGATTCTGCTAATATTTTCATGTTATATTCTTAGATACAGAAATACTCCAGGGCGTACATCTATATTGACCATATGAACACCTTGTTCCCCTAGCTCGCCTATGTTTTTGTGGAGGCTTTCACTTTTGAAGTCAATAGTATGGGACTTAAATTTGGAGCTGGAAACATAAAGATCTAAAAATCTGTGTTTTGTGCTTATAACTACATATAGTTATATATGTGTATATAGTTAATACATTTAAGTTATTTTTTTTAATCCATGAACTTTATAGGAGATACACTGTTAGACTCAAACACTCGGAAGTTCTGGTGTTAAAGTCCAGTTAAACTTAAAAACTGGAATTCTCAAAATTTTTCACCTTGACCTTTCCCTTCTAATTTTTAAGTCTTTAGGGCTTAGACTTGCATGTTTTTCTCTGCAACCACAAGAGCTAAAAGCATTGCTTTTCAGTGAAAGCTGAGATTCACAGGTAATGAGATGTCTCCAGGAGCTGGCGTTTTAAGGAAAAACACCAAACGTCATGAGACTCATAATAAAATCATGAGTGTTGGAAGCACTGTTGTAGTCTTGCTTTCAGAATACAATGATTCTTGTAAAACACAAAATGGTGCATGCTAAACCAATTCTTTTCATAATAATACCTCTACATTTGGTACTTACACTGGTAGGCTGAGGGTTATATGGCTGTTTTTTCATACCATAGCAATTTACAGGGCCATGATAACAAAATTCAGTTGCTAAAAACTAAATATAAATTAAAAATTGAGGAAGGGAAACAGACTATTTTTCTTTAGTATGATTCTTGTTCCTTCTTACTATGGGTTTGATCTGACTTTTCATCTTGAAGCCTTACCTTACATGACCTTTTTATGGTAGGGACCACAGAACTTCTAAATGGAGAAAAGTGCTTTGTGGGTGGCAATATTTTCCCAGAAAGGGAAAAAGTTGCAAGTATCAAGTTAGGAAAGTGAGGGAAAAGACATCACACATTTGGAGCTCTACATGCAATAAATTTATTGTCAATAGTCACGTTCAAATAGCATCATCTGGGGAAAAATTCCCAACAGAACCACAGTGTGGATGAGAAAATAATTTTGATCACTTGAGTTCTGACATTTTTATGAATTTAATTTAAGGTGGCAAGAAGAGACCTAGTAAAAATGGCTGAACACCTACCAAAGGGAAAAAAACAAATAACCTGAAAGAAAATGAAACACTTTTTTTAGAAGGAAGGCTTTCATGGCTGTTGATGTGTTTTTAGGTTCCAATTTAAAAGTATTTGTAGCAACATTTCAGTAGGGGGACAATAAGAAAAAACAGTCACAAAAGCATTTCAAACAGTCTGACCCAAATTACTTTTAAATGAAGGGTGGCTTTGTAGTCTAAACTAAGAACTGAACAAAGTAATTGGGGCTCTCAGTTTGATAAATTTTTTTTGTGACTTTGGGCAAGTCAAGTGATTTAGTATTAACCATTTTTTAAAGCCCACATTTGCAGAGATAACATAGTTCTCCGCAGAGAAGAGATCTGATGCTTTCAGAAGTACACCCAGCCTTCTTTTCTAGCATTGCCTTTGTGTCCTTAGAGGAAGCTGTACTTTGAAAAAAAATATTTTATTTTCCTGGCCTTCCTTTTTCTCCCATCTCCCATTGATATGTAATTAATGGGATGTTGCAGGCAGGCAGGAAAAGATCCTAAGTGATGCATTTGAGATAAGGGGCACTCTTTGGCCAATAAATAACCACGTACTGGGTTGTGTTAGCCAGTACCTGTGCAAGTCAATGGCTGTGGTTATTCCTCTCGTTTAGGCACAAGTGTGATTGCACAGAGAGTGCAGTGTCCAATTTAATGCTCCTCAGTATGAGCAAGATATTGGAACTAGTCCAACGGAGGGCCACAAGGCGGTTAGGGAGCTGAAGCACATGATGTACAAGAAGAGGTTAAAGAAATGGATTTATTTAACCTGGAGAAAAGAAGGCTAAAAGGAGATCTAATTGCTTTCTTCAGCTTCATAGTGGGTGGTTATAAAGGAGGTGGAACAAGACACTTCTCAGAGGTGCACAGAAGAGGCCAAAAGCCAATAAACAAAAGTTGCAACAAGTGACATTTCAGTTAGATATTAAAAAAAAAATCCTCACAAAATAATGAATCATATAGCCCAGAGAGATTGTGGCATCTGCATACCTGGACATCTTCAAAACCTGACAAAGAACTGAGAAACTAAATTGGCTCTACTTTGAGTGGTGAGTTAGATCAGATGTGATTTTCATTAATAAAGTTTCCTTTTTTACCCCCAAGATAGAGGTTTGTGGACTTCGTGGTTGATTGAGCTTTTTGTCTTTTAATTCCATGCCATTAGAACAATCTACTTTCCACATTTTTTCTCCTTTGAAAGCACCATGATGGTATTTACTCTGAGTGTTACTACTGAATTTATTGTGCTGCCTTCACTGCAGTCCAGGGTGTGATGGTGACTTCTACAGATATACATAAGCAAGATTTAATCTACCATACTCAAGACTGCTAGCAGATTAGTTGCAACAGAACAGAGCTATTGACCTTGTTCCTCCAATGTCTGGTGTCATTTATGATGCTAGATTTTGCAAATGAATTGTTTTGTATGCTACTGAGACTGTGCATAGTACCTAAGCCATCTGTTTTGGGTATGTTTGCATGAGTTGTAATCACACATTTGACTGAAAGGTGCTAACAAAATTGTTATAGCACTAGCTTGAATAAAGATCTCCCATGCAGAGTGCCTAACAAATGAGGTCGCTGTGTCTTTGTCCAGAAACAGGCCCTTAGGCACCAGGAACAAATAAATAAGTGCTATTGTTATAAAGCACTGGCAGTGCAGCATCTTTGTGTGTAATCTTCAGTTCTGCTTACTAATTGTCATGGCAACACACGCTGGGTACTTACCAAAATTTGCCATCATGACACTTTGCTGTTCTGCCTTCTCTGAGGTATCGAAAGATATCAGAAGTATCTTCCCAGAAACCTTGGGAAGCCCAGGAGCTGTGGGCAAAGACCCAATATCCACTGAGAAACAACGCATGTGCCATTCCCCAGTTAAGTTCTTGATGTGGCCATCAGGAAGAATGTCTTTAAAAAATCAAGAAAAAGACAACAAAGAAAAAACAAGCAAAAGCACCTGAAGAACTGGAGATGCACTGACTAAGCAGCTGAGATTATTTCAGGAGGTGGTGGACTAGCCAGCCTAGCAAATTGCTATTTTTATTGCTCAAATAATACACACCCTTTAGTTATGCCAGTCCTTGGGTTTCCACTGGATGGAGCACTGGATTTGCATCTTGACAACTGCAGCAAGTGAGGTTTAAGCTGCTTTTGAGATCCTGGGTAAGCGATCAAATACATCACTTCTGTACCAAGGCACTGACCTTCCTGTGCCTTCTGCACTGACTGTTCTTGTGTGAGGCACCACATGATAAAAGATGACAGCACTGCTCCCAGTGCAACACAAGTATCAGATGATGTGCGACTCCCCAGCTAGAAACAGAAGGTCTTGTCATCCAGCTGAACAAGCCCCGGTGGTGTGCCGTTCAGTCACCTGTACATCTAAATTCATTGCAGTATGTAATTGCAAACAGAATTCCCATGTACTGATCTTGTGTGTGCAAGTAGCCATTAGAAATCTTGAGCTATGGCAGAGAAGGGATTCCAAAAATTGTCAGACAAACCAGCCAAAATTGTCTGGTGTACAGGATCTATTGGCGTCACAAGATGCTGTTAAAGCCCCATGTGAGCTGATGCTGAACGCAGGAGGCAAGCCTGACTCCCTGGAAGACTGTAGACCAGCTAGCATAATTTCACACCAGTGTTATCAAAAGTGACCATAAATTCTTGTTTTGACTTGGGGGGTCAATTCTGGGGTGAGGACTTGCAGTGCATTTCAAGTGTATGAGGCACACCGAAAGGTGGTTAGTGCACCAAGTTTCTCTAAGTTGTAGACAAACTCTGAGTTACTGTTGATCAGACTGGATTTTGTCTGTTTTTCTGACTATCTGTCCAGAATTTCCCGAACGAATGAATAGCCAGCCATTTTCTCAAGTGAATAAGTCAAAGCAGATTCTAAGATGCTCCACTTTAGAAATTACTATGATCACTGGATATAAAAAACTCTTTTCTTGGTAAATAGTGGCTTTTCTTAAGGGCATAATTCTGAGTATCATTTTACTCTTGGTGATGATTAAATTTTCAGATTTCGACACCTTAACAATTGACCTTGATCAAGGTTTTGAATTGCCCGTCATATGAAAAGAGCTTTAGACACCAAGCAATTATTTAGTGATAGCCATCAGGATAAATATGCACTGAAAAGAAAAATAGAATGAGTGCACATCTCAAATAGCAAGTGCAAAAATATAATCAAAGTCAAAACTTAATTTGCATGTGTCTACAACTCTGCTCTATAACTTTTCCCTCTTCAATTTCCATGTATTGGAACATACTGAAGGTAAAATTTAAGACTTCAAAATAAAATTACATCTTTTCAATAGCTATCATGAAAAGATGAGGAGCTGAAATCTAATGTCAAATCAAATTAAAGCATATTATGGTGCAAACTCTATTTGCATTTTGCACATTTTAATACCTTGACTATTTACGAGCTAGAAAGACAAAATTCCACTTAGATACAGCTACTTCTGAAATCAAAGGAAAACCACAATGGACTTGCTTCTTTTCACAAGCAACTATGGCATATTCAGCTGGAACTAGGATGCTAGTTAAATTTGTTATATTAGAAGAGTGCTGATTACAAACGGATTCCCTGTCCCTTTCTTTATTAAAATCTTTCTTTATTAAGTAAAGGTTTATCAGATCTCAGACAGAGACCATTCAAAGTGAAATGAAAACTCTGAAATCGCTTAGAAAGAATTCACACACAGAAAAGTCCTGTCCATGTGTCAAAGGGGTTTTTACATATTTGTCATTACAGCAGGAAAAGCAGCAAATATCACTCATTGGACAGCATAGATCAGCACAATATCTGTCTATAGACCAGTAGAAAGTATCCCCCTCTTTCAAACAGTACATGGAGTTAATATTTTTGTTCTATGCTTTCTTATTAAAATATCAGAAAGGCTGTTCTCATAGTGTCGTCTTGCATTTCAGTTGGAAAGAGCTATGTCTCTGTTTGTCTGTTTCCCTGTGCAAGAAGTTTAATGTGCCTGGTGCCATCTCTGAGTTGTCATTTGCAAAGTGAAAAACTCAGCAGTACTTAATAAAATCCTTATACTTCTTGTGGCTGTAGGAAAAGCTTGAGTGCATGTCTTGAGTAGTTGGTGCAGCAACACATGAGCATAGAGACAGCTTAAAGAGGGTTAAATTCCTTGCATCAGTAGGTTGCTGCCTGCACCTGCTGACCTAACCGGAGCAACTAACATGATCAAGTGGAAGACTGGACCACAGGGTCAACCAGCATGGGCTTGTGTGTATTGTGGTTAGAGGACACCAGGTTCCTTTAGACCCACCCCATCTGCAAGATACCACAGAGCAAAAAACCCCAAGTCCCACTCATTCTGCAAGAGAACAAAAGAGCAATTATATATTTTTATGCTATGGAGTTCTCTATCTTGACATAACAGCACATAGCTCCCCTTGAAGTCCAGAAAAGTGGAGAACTGGAAAACATTCAGTATGGTACCTCCATACTCATCAACATGTATACATATGCATATCTATCTATCTATCTATCTACCTATCTACCCATCTATCTATATGTATATGTATGTGTTGAAGATTTCCGAGGACTCAGAATAGGGCTCTAGGCGAATGTAGGGCATGGGGCAACTGGACTCCAGGAACGTGCTTTGCTGAGCTCTACCTGCAGTCTTGGGAACATCAGTCCCTACCCACTGACCTAAGTGCAGGCTGTATCTGAAACTCCACGGTTGTTGAGGCGCTTCTGTGGTAATTCCACCAATACCCAATGGTCACCCTTTCTCCTTGTCACTCAAGTTACCTCTAACAGAGAAACTTCCCCTTCACTTCTCTGGCCAGCTCAAATTCTTTCGAGTTCTTGCATTTGGCTGGGATCCAAACAGTAGTGAAAAGCGCAACAGCCGGCTGCATCTCTTTAACAAGAGGAGTGAATGTAGGAAAATCTTTTCCCAGGTACAGTAGTGACTTATCTCTTCCGATACTTTCTCTGAGACCAACAAAAACCAGATGCTGTAAAGTAAGTGTGTAAACTTTGTATTACTTTCATACTGTGCTCAGAGCAACTTGTTCCTCACTGAGTTTCTGGTGACTTAAAAAAGTAATCAACTCCCTTTTCTTTTAAGCCTCAGTCAACGTAACTGCAGGTACTTGCCCTACTTTGACAATTTGCAGATGGGAGTTTCACGGTCACACCTCTGGCATGCACCACTTCTGAGTCTACTCTCTGAAATATGGAGGCTTGATTTTAGCTACTCGAAGCCCAGAGAGGGCCAAGCTCTGCCTCTGGGGGGTTATGCCATTGCAAAGCAGGCCCAAGATGCTGGGATAGCCAGCCATAAAGGATGCAGTGCTGGACACGCCCAGAGCTGGCACACTGGGAACGAGGAGGTGCACTGCCAGGAGCTCCAGAGTGTGGGTGCTGGTTGGGTCCTGAAGATCCCTCCTGGGACTGTGCCAGATCTCTTCAAAGGAACGAGACAGGACCCCACCAAGATGAGGAATTCACGGATTCTTTCCCTCCTTTCCTTTTGAGGTCCAAATGATCCGACCAAGAACAAAGACATATTTTGAAATGAGGGATGAGAAGGCTTCACATTAATATCTCTTTTTCTAAAGCCCCACCATAATGGGCCACTAATAAACACAACTCACGGTTTTTAGATCCCACCCCAGTTCTCTTTAACAATGTTCTGCCTTCTGTCAACTGAACTGTCCTTTGCAACAAGCCATCTCGTTTTACCGGTCCCAAGCAATGAATGAAGATTTAGCAAAGGCTATCTGCAGGATAGCCTACAGCCACACAACACACAAATTAATATTCATACTTTGCATATGTTAAGACATATCATCCATCTATCTTTATTCTCACTTTTGCCTATCAATTTGTTGGATTGGTAGGTTTAATTCACTTAATCTCTGCCTGTCTCAGTGTCTGTGACTATAAAATAAGACAATGAGGGGAGGAGAACACCATAACCTACTGCATGATCTGTAAGTCTTATGGACAACTCCTGATATCAGTAGGAATTTCACTGCAGAAGGAATGGCAGAATCTGCTTATGATGCTTAGCTGGATCCTCCACTATGCAAGCAAGGCACTCAGGTAAAACTCCATAAAGATACACCATTACAAGAAACATTCAAGTTCAAGAATTTGTCCTCCTAAACTGATTTGTTAGAGGTTGTTTTTGTTCATTTTCACCAGTCACAAGAATTGTTTCTAAACATTAAAAACTATATAAACCAACTTGTAATTTAAAACACTCCTGCAGAAAAAGCGCACCAGGAAAACAGCTGTTCCATGCACAATTGTGACACAGTGACTTACAATGACTAATTAATGAGAACACCTGGAGTATCTTTCAGAGCTAAACTGGAAACAAAATACTGGAGATTAGGTTTTCAAGCTACTGGTGGTCCTCACTAATCTCTTTCAGGTGTAAACCACAGTGTACGTGAAAAGCAAAATCTGACTCATTCCTGCGAGACAGGAGGTCTTCAGGCTAATAATTGCAGCATGTAGTTTCCATAAAATTTACGAGGTTGGCTTTAAATTTTAGTAGTGGCAGGCCTGTAATAAATGCCAATGAGGTCCATCAAAATGAGTATTTGTGTGTGTCCTCATAAAAATAGATCAACCTTTTTAACAGACTCCATGCAGAGGAATTTGTATAATTACAACACATATCTACAGCTTTAGAGTCCTTTCCACACCAAAACTAACATGCTAAGTCATAAATACAGAGGAAAAATAAACACAGGAACATAATAAAAGAGATTTGGTTGGGTTAAGTCGTTCTGTCTCAGCTGCCATGTTGTAGCTAACAGAGTTTCCACTAGGGGTGGGCAAAGGGATTATTTTCCCTGTTTGTCAGCTTCCCCCTCACCTTTGCCTCTTGCACTCTTGAGGATGGCGAGCAAGGCTGTTCACATAAAGGAAAGGAAAGGGAGAATCAGAAGGGAGGAAGGGTCCTACCACACATAGGTACATTAATTCCCAGACCATGCATTAACTCTTATCATGCTGGTCTTGATGGAAACACTCAACAAAGAATGAGAGATGCAAGACAATCTAAAAAAAGGACAAATTAAGTTTACGTCTTCTGCATTGTGTCTATAACTTGCCAGTTCTACAGTCACAGCTGAATTGTCAACTCCAAGTAATAAAATATGGTTTATGTATGAGATTCTCCACCATGCCAAGTTTCCACACAGTTCGGCTGAAGTGGAGGGGAGGTTATGATTCACTGATTCTCTCCTCAGCCCAGCTACAGCTCTCATCCTGATGAATTATCCACCAGCAGGGAAGAGCTGGAGTGTTATGTGTCACATACACTCCTCATCCAAGCCTACCTCTGCTGCCAGGGGCAAGAGCCTTGGAGCATTGAAGCAGGGTTAGGGGGTGGGGTGGGGGGGCAGAAGCCAGGGAAAATGCTACTTGGAGACCTGGATGCATTTTAGTATAGTGCTCTCCCTAATAAGACTAGAGACAGAGTTTTATAGGTGTTTATACACCTCAAAACACAGATGGGCATTTAGTGAAATTTTAAAAAACTCCTATGACATTTGCAGGAGTTAAGAGATGTTAAAAGCTCAAGAGGCACCTCTCTACACCTTTAGATTCCTAAGTATTTTTTAAAGGTTTGGTCTGAAAATCAGCCAGTGCTTTCCAAATTGGGCTTGTTTTTGAGCAATTTGAATAGCCATAGCATTGCATTGTTTTTAATGTACTTAATGGATTCAGCTTTTGTGTAACAGCCAGAAAACAGAGGCTAAGCGTGGAACTCATTTTGATTTATTTTAGGCATCTGAAAATAAGGTATGTGAATCTCCTCAACAAGTTGCTGATCTACCTATAGTCACTGGAGAGAGCAGACACCTTGGAATGGGATGAGTCAATCCCTGAAGATGCTTGTCTCTCTTCCTTGACCACAGAGGGAACGTAGGCAACAAGCTCAGATTAGATGCCTAATTCGTAACAGCTGAAGCCAGATGAGATGAATTCCTCCTCCTCCAGTGACTTAGCCAAAGGCATACAGAAGACAATGGGAGAGCAAAACATTGAATTCAGACTCCCAAAACTCCAGCCAGTGTTTAATCACTGAACTGAACTTCCCACTTGAGAGGAGGTGTCGAAGGCTCTTGCCAAAACAATTCCAATTGATACATGACAGAAAACAATGAAAGTTGGGCTGACTAATAAGTACAGAGCTGGGAGCTGGAGGGTGCAGAAGGGAGATACCCAAGCTCAAGGTCTTTCCCCACAAACCAACCAGTTCACGACAGAAGTGGCACTGCAGACGTGCGCAGGCTGCAGCCACCCAAAGGAAGAGTGCTGCTGATGGAGGGGCGGGACTGCTCAGACGTGGGTCCCAACGGCAGGAATCCAAAAGCAAAACCAGTTCCAGCTGACCAGCCATGCTAGTTTTTCCCATTATGTGTCTATCTCACTGCCCTGATCAAGGTCAAAAGGCACACATTTTTCCCTTAAAAATATAACTGTTAATAATAAGGAAGAAAACCAGTTTTCAGCTACTTCGATAGTCCTGGTGATACTCTGAAGTTCTGCAACACAGCACAATGTTAACTCACAGTGAGGCACATGAAGGAACCGCTCTTACAAAACAGTGTAGACAAATGTTATTTGTATTAAAACTTTGTTTCATTTAAGTATTCACCTTTTTTCATTTTTCTCATTATATCTTATATTTGTTTCTCATTCTGATCAGGAAACTGTTCTCCCACTAATTCTGAATCTTATGGGGAAAAGGGTTTTAAACAAACTTAAGAGATGTTCTTTTCTTAAGTGTTCTTACACTGTCTTTCAGCTTTTAAATAATAAAAATTGCCCCAAACACGACTTATTACAAAACCAGCTGATTCAAAAAGCAATTACTTCAAAAGTTACAGTAGAAAGATGTCAACTACTTCTAGTGGTTATTAAAGGCAAGGGAAGCCTTTTCAAAGAAAGTATCATCACTACACACTCAGCAAGCTGTATAACATCTTGCCATAACACCCTTAGGCCCCCTCTTGCCCTCCCTCATGACTTTTAAATGACATTTGAGAATACAAAGCAGATGAGCACCTACAAGAGATACAAACTTTGGCCCTAGTGGTGAAGTCACTGGCAAACCTGTAGCCAGTCGGTCAGGCCAGGCTTTCACTCCAGCCGTGGTTCGTGGGACCCTGGGCAGAGCACAGGCACGGACGTACTATGGACATGTCCTCCAAGACTGGGGTCTGGTGGCCGCTAGGTGACAGCCAAAAAATCTTCTGAACATTTATTATGGTTGCACTGTGATCTCAGAGGTTCAGCACAATGTGCAATTACTCTTATTCCAATCAGAAAACCAGCAACCAGCAATGTCATGTCATTTGTGTTTCAGTTTTACTTGTGCCTCTCTATGGCTTGGATCTTCTTGACACTGTTGGTCCCTGCAGTACCCAAACAAGACCTGTTCAAGGTGCAACTGCACCCCCCTGTCCCCAGTCCATCCTTGCAAACAGCTGGGAGATTTACTCATCTTTTAACTTTCCGCTTGGCAGTTTGATGCACAAAAGCTTCAGCAGAAGTTGTGCTAGCTACTGTCAGCGCATAGGAACATGCACTGCCCCAGAAGGCTTACAAAAAATCAGGCAAAAAGCTGTCTAGAAGACAAAATAGTATTTTGCTTTCTGACCCAAACAGCTATACAAAAAGTTACAGGCTTGTGGGTTTTTCCATAAGAAGAAATCAGCAGTTGTCAGGTGTTTCCTTCACCGACCTGAGGAACCTGTAAAGCAGCCGCACCATGGGTGGCCAGCACGTTCGAGGCTGTTGTGCCCAGTTAGCGCTTAGCTGAAAACCTTGTCTGTCTTCTCCGCTTCTCGCCGACCTGACCCTGACACTTGCTTTACCTGACAAAGCCCTGGGCATTTATGCCTCTTCTCCTAATTTATCTTTCCTGCTTCTGCTTCCCAGACGCACAACCATCAGCACCCTGGGCCACCCCTGTGCTTTGCCCAAGTGTTGTTTCAGCAACCTTTGTCCACATTAATTTCTGAATAGACCTTATGCTGCCGTGGCAGTGGCGTACGAAGCAGAGTTCATTGTAGAACAGGATTTTAACCCCGATGTCCATTACCTGCAAGATGATGTTTTGGCGCTTGCCTTTAGCCTGAGCCTCCTGGCTGTTTGGTATGGGAGGGTGACTTCTCACTGATTTCACTCCATTTCTTTTGCTATCTTTCCATAATTAATAACAGAAGTAACACTGGGGCATGTCATAAGTGTGTGTAAAGAACGGTATCCATTTTAATAGTTTTATATCCAGAACAGATTGGGCTTAATTAAATAACTGTGTTATAACTTTCACTTCTTTGTACCAGTCTAGCCACTCAGAAACTGCAGTGATTGCTGTACATGCCAAATCATCGCACTTCAGTACAGCTGCTGCATCTTTGAGGCAAATAAAATTTGCTTTCCAACATATTCTGAAGCTCAGTGATAGTTCAATAAAACAGCTAGCTATCTTTCCAGACCCTAGATTTCTTTTTATTTTAAATACTTCTACAAGTAACTAAATATTTATCTTATTTTTTTATTTAAATGCTTGGAATTTTTCAGGTGATTTGAAAGCTTTTGAAAGGTACCCGGTGACAAACCTGACAAGAGCAAGCGTATTGTGTCTGGAGAGCAACGCAGCAAAGGCCAGCTGCTTCCACCACCAGGACCATGGGACAAACCAGTGTAAGAAGCAGCCAAATGCCTGCAACCCCAGCAGCGGATTATCCCCTACAGCTGCCAATGCAGTGCCAAGCTGTATGGTCCTTTTTAGTCACACAGGCTTTGGACATGAAACAGTGTAACGGAGGAAGGAGGAGGAGAGGGGACCTGGTGTCATGTCAAACAAGTTGTACACACAAAGCTATCAGCATTGATCACTTACAGCCTGTGCTGCATTTTAGCCAGTGAGCTAAGATGAAAGGTTTTCTGTTCCCATTGGAAATCCTCAGAGCCATCCATTCAGCCTATCATATGTTCACTATCAGAAACTGCTCTTCAAAGCTGAACAAAAACTACTGTGCTGCATAAAATTGACAAAGTTAATCATATACAGCATGTTTCCTCTACCATAAATATTCCCAAACACCATTTGTTTCTGGATTTCACTGTTCTCTTAACTAAAGAACAGCTACATTATTGTTTCATCTGTAGCCCAACTGTTTTCTTTATATTTTTACCACTAAATTGAATCTACTGCCAGTAATCTAATTTACATTTAAAATGCACAATATGCCAACATGACCAGACTTCAATAAAATTTTTACTAAAACTCATAAATGCCTTGATTCTGGTGTTTATAGAAATTTTAGACTGTTCATTCCCTGAATGTTATGTCGCTAGCATCCTGAAATCATTCCCATATGAAATAAGAAACATTCCTAGATTCATGCTGCGTCAGGAAATACAGAATATATTGTCACTAGGCATCGCTGACAAAATCAAAGATTTGTCAGCCTTCAGCAAAATGGTTGGGTGGCGTGTCCAGCCTGCAGTAGCATGGGATATTAGCTCCACTCACCTGCCATTGTTATTGATGCAGCACATCTCATTTCCTGCATTTCAGATTACGAACATTTCTTACCACCTTTGCTTCATTTATTTTTTCTTCCTATGCATGCAACCACTTGGTTCCAAAATATTGCAGAGTTCTTCAGGACTCTCAGGAGCACTCCCCATCGTCACTGAATCTACCCAGAGGCGTCTTTCCTGAGTAGCTACTTGACAATACCAAGAAGATCATTTGCTAGAGATTTGGATTACATTTCTTAGTCAGATACTGATTGCCAAATTTGTAATTTTAGCAAAATTTTAAATTATCAGAGATTCAGGTAAAATTGGAACAAGATTTCAGCGTGGTCTTCTTTTTTTTTTTTTTTAATGTGGAAATGGATTATATAATAGACACAGATCATTTTTGTACTTTCTAAATATTTTGACTTCTTTTCTAAAAACATTTTCAGGAAGCACTAGCTAAATAGAGTTTTTAAAAGAAAAAATTGAAAAGTACATTTTCTTCCTATTAAATAACTTTTTAATCTTACTTTGAAACAAAAGTGGTGGGATGTGTTCAGGTGTGCACATGTTCATGCACAGAGAATCAGAGAGGGTTGGTCTTTTCATGTCAAACCCTCAATTATATATCTTTTTCATTCATTATTTCACTTCAGCAATCAAATGTATTATCAATTACATCTGAAGTTCTACTCATAGCACTTATTTATATCCTTCGGTTAATCTTTGATTGTGCAAAACCATATTTGTTTGATTGCCTGCTCACACCAGAAATGCACACAAGCTACAGCAGTAGCAGGATCAATGGCCATGTCCTTAGCACAGTCATACTTTCCATCAGTGTCCATATGTTGTTCTACAGTGTGGATATTCCGATTTAATAAACAGCCACTGATCCAAACACATTTGCTTATTTAAAACTGTTTATGTAAAGGGGGTTTTTTTGCAATTAGGGTCAAACATGGATTCTTGCCTCCTTATCCAAGTGGCTGAGAGAGCACATTGGACCATATTTTACTTTATATCTAATTTTGAAAACTCAAACTTTATATACTGCCATTACTCTGTGGAGAGGAAAAAAAATCCATCTAGAGTTTGTTGAATTTAGAGTAGTAAAAAGCTGAAGAGAGATGACATAAGACACGGGCTCCTTCATGCTTAGATATTGGGATTATAATTGTTTTAGGTAGAAGACAAGGTTGCAGCTGTTTCAAGGATGAATCAGATGCCTCTGGGTAGGCTTGCTAACTCACCTCTAAATGCACATAATTAGCTTGCAGAAACCTATCAGTACATTATATTGCTTTGAAATACCAGTTCAATTATGAATGTGCTTTTCTATATTGGAGCCCAGGACTGAATTCTAAGGGAACAATTCTGCACTTAGGTGCATGCATCTGAAAGGTACGGTTTGGCTCTGAATAGAAAAAAAAAAGTGAGGAGGTCTGGTTTTATGCATAACAGACCATTGCTCAAGCTGTGTTCTTCTCTCAAGAAATTTTAATAGGATTTTTGTGTACAATAGGATCGTTGTACTCCAGGGTGCAACTATTTATGTAAATATAATCATGCTATTTATGTAAGAAATTGAAAGGTTTACAATAAGAATCAAGAACAATTTCATCCTGAAGGAGTAATCATTTAATTGAGAATGCAGAGTTACGGTTTAACATTTCCTTTTTTCCTTTTCCAAGTGGTTTTTGCTAGCATTCTTGCTACACTTAGAGTTACATAAAATAAATATACATTTTAGCCAAGCCAAAACTGCTGTGCCAACAGAAAGCAATACCCCGCACCTGCTAGGAAAATCTCCCTTCTCAGTGCCTGATTTTTGCAAAAGCCCTTGTTGGGACATGGCAGCTCTTGGTTGTCCTGCCTGGCCAGCACGTACCATGGCCCTTCTGAAAACTGAAGTACTCTGCACACTGCTGGGAGAGCAACACCAGACACTTTAAGTCCTATACAGAGATACCCAGGAGATAGTGCCCCAGGGTTTTCTGGCCAATTTTTTAAACTTCAAGTGTGTGTTCTTGTTCATCTCGTTTATGCAACAATGTGGTAAACTTGATCCATGTGAACCTTGAATCACAATGTGAACATGACACAAAGTGTGTGGTCCGTTCGCTCAAAACTCTTCACTTTCTCCATCCACTTACTAGGGTCCAAGCTGCCCTGCTGTGGTCTTTGTCCTCCCTGTGAGGGATGTCAGTGATGTCCCAATATCTTGAAATGCTACCCTGAACAGTAGAGTGACAATGTGACATACCTGGCTATAAGACTGGAGACCTTCCTGTGCCTGAGGAGAACAGTCAGGCAAAAAACTTGAGGTGTTAAACCTAAAAACCCATTTCTTTCCTAACCATCTGCAGCCTTCAGCCTTGGTATAAGTTTTCCAAACAAGGTATTGAGGAAAAGTTACATTAAAAGTTTTAAGAAGAAATGTGATAACCCTACCAAGGGACAGAACCAGACAGTTCCTGGAAATAGAGAATTAAACTTACAGCAGGACTGTCTGGATGTCCAGTTACTAAGGGGTTATTGAGAGGGAATCGAGTGGCAGTAAGTACTCAATGCGTTTATACATTAATATAATATTGAACCAATATTTCAGGACTTTCACTGGTTACTTAGGAGACCAGGAAATCTTTTTCCCCACTTTTCTGTTGGACAAGTTTTTTCTGGCTTGTTATTTTATTCCCCTACCTTTGAAGCACTGAATATAGTGATAGCTAGGGACAAAAGCTATAGGCAAAGAGCACTAGTGCTTATAGGAGCATTATACCAAAAGGCCATTTCTTTCTGGGATCAATATTACGGGATTAATGGAAAATTTATTCTGCTCAGTGTTCCTCTGAAGTATGGTCCACTTCCCAGAAGCATCCAGGAGCTTCAGTTCTCTTACAGCCACAAAGACCAAAGCTACTGGGGATGGTCTTTTCTCTAGCTGTGATTTTCATTCTTTCTGTGCAAGAGGTCTCATATTTATGACAAGGTATAGAAGCTTGTTGCTTTGAAGCTCACATTGAGTAGAAGCTCTGTAGATCAGAAAGCTGGCTGCTGTTGGGGGCCTTGACTCAATGATCCAAAGGGTACTCTGCATACCTCTAGACTAAAGACACTGAATTAATGTGTTTAATAGAAAAAATCTCTTTTTCAGAGGATCTAGACTCACACTTGGGCATGAGCACTGTTAATAGAAGCAACTGCTGAAGATGGCTCTTGCTATAATAAACTATTGGTTGAAGGACAGCGTATGACAAAAATGTACAATAAGTCTGTTTTGGAACTCTTTGCTCAGACTGCGAACCCTAACACAAACATTTCTTAAAAGAGCATAGAGCAGTAGTCTGAATTTCTTGGTAAATTTAGTCTAAATGACACGTTTCAGTATAGTCAGCTTGAAAAGTCAGACATCCAAGTGCAAAGTGCGTAGGTCTCATTTATGACTCTGGGAAGTGGTATCTCTGAAGGGACTTGGGGACCTTTGTGGATATTCACATGAACATCATCACCACCACTAACTCTAAAGGGCTAGCCCTTCTCTGGAGTGGGTACTGATGGGGCAGCTGAATGAGAGGTTGTAAAATCCTACGCCTGGGCACTCAGACAGCTACAAAGCTGTCCAAGCTACTTCTCGTCAAGTACCCATACAGGCCACACACACATGATAACCAGCTTTGTCAATTTTGGAGAGAAAAAATACACACGATCCACCAGATGAAAGATGAATCCTGACATTTAAATCTTCAAATGAGACCCATTCGCCTTGTGAGGGGATGTAAACTGTGCAAGGGGATTTGGCCACGGGAACGTCACCGTGCTGTGGGAGGCCCTCTGACACTGGAAACTGGAAACCAAGATTAGAAGGTTGGGTTTAGTTTTTTTTCCTAAAATATATGCTCTAGCTCAACTAGCATTGTTACTGGTCTTGGAACGGCAGTCAAGCAGTCAAAGTGCATTATCACAGCGGTCTCTTTTGGCTATGGAAATCTATGAAAGCAAGCAAAACACAAACAACGCTCTGGAGCCTTATTTTGTTAAAAACCCAACAACTTCAATATATACATCCAATAATTAATTTAACGTCTTGTGTAGTACACCTTCTTGCCCTGCTGTCAGTCTACCCTATGGCCAGGGGCAGGGAGGCTGGCATGCCCAGCATTCTGTTCCAGCCCAGCACATATTCCCACTTCAACAGAAGAGCTTCCAGCATCAAAACCACAGGCTGGGGCCATTTACTTGAGCCAAGGATTTTATACTGTTGTGAATTCTGTGACTGCTGGTTAACTTGAAGACTGAAAAATTCACCGTAAGGGTCAGAACAAGATTCCAATTTATTCTCCATGACCTGAGGTGGTAGAGAAGTCTGTCATGGTTGTTGGTGTTAATGAACCTGACACACAACTAAGCACTACTGGCTCTATCCAGCAGAGGGAAGCAGCAAAACCAGAGCTATATTTGTTGGTTTATCATTTTAACAATTACATAATAGAATAACTAGTTACTGCCTAAAGAAATATATTCATAAAAGGCAACTACAGCCAAACTCCTGACAGGCAGATTTGTTCATTTCTACCCAGTGACTAAGACCATGTAAAAGTGGGACATTTTGTTACGCAGGGATGTTTCCTCTGAACCTGTCAAACACTTTAATATAACCTCAAATCCCTGCAAGCGACAAGTAATCACTGCAGATGATACTAAACCTACACTTTTACCTGCCCCTGTAAAATCGAATGAAAAAGTAACAGTACCACTATTGTGATTCACACATAATTGAGTGTGCCAACTAATAATCTTTAATATCCACTGCTGACAGGACGGAATTAACTGCATTTTTCCCTGTCCAACTTTCATTTTTTCCCTGTGGTGTAAGCCAGTATCTAATCCCATCCTTATATGATTTTGGCTATATTAACTCAATTGAAGAGAAAGTACTTAGCCTAAAGCAGGCTAGGGTGAGACCTTGAAATAACAATGTTTACACAAGCTAAAGATGTCTTTTGTTGAAGCTCTCCACTGATGCTTGCCAACAAAAGCTTTTCATGCGCGAAAGAGTCAATACCGAATTATAGTTAAGCCATGTAATAATTATCCTCATTAGACGTAACCAGAGCATGGATAGGATGAATTCAGTTATAAACTCTGCTAATACTCAGGAAGCATATTCTATATGTAATTTAATAATCTTGGAAGTAAATACACAACTCTTTCTGTCTTTTAGCACAAAGTCTATTAAAGCAGAGGGGCAATTCACAGTGAGAAGACAGATTTTTAATTTTTTTTTTCTTTTTCCCTTTTTTTTTTTTACTTAATCTGGTGGAAGCTTTTGAATACAGTATTTAGGTGAATCAAGCAGGGCTTTCTGAGAGCAAGAGAGCTGGGACGCACTGACCACCCTGTTGCAGGTGTATCGTCCTAGTGGGGAGATAAGTATGGGTGGGAACTTCTCCCCTGAGCAGGGAATGCAGATCTGGGTGTGCTTTGACCCTGTTTTCTCCTGAAGCTGGTAGGGCAGCACTCCCCATGGAAAGGTGCTATGGGTGCACTGAGGTTTCCAGCCTCTCTGCCCCTGGCTTTTGATGCCCTGTGCTGCCTGACCCACCCTTGTCAATCTTTGGAGACTGGCTGTTTTTAGCAGCTGAAGTGGTTTTAGCACAAGGAGCTAACATTCAGGTCTTGGCTAGAAGCTGCCAAACCACTCCTCAGACAATTTCTTCCTGTGCTGTTGGCAACACTGGTGTAAGGAACTCCTCCTTCCATCCCAGTGCCAGATCAGCCGCTCTCCCTTGCTTTCCCCAGTTCTATCATTGACTGTTTGCATGTTAGTCAGGTGGCACTGTAGGCAGGTCACCTTAAAAACATTGTCTCAAAACAACGATTGAGGGAAGAGGATGGTGGAGGAACAGGCTAAAAAAATAGAGCCTTTTCCTTTATCTGGTTTACAACATCTCCTCACAACAAGGTGAGCAGAATGGACAGGACAGAGGGATGGTGGCTCTCTGGGCTGGTACTGCTTTCACCATCCTCATACCAGCAAGCAGTGGCAACCAGGGATACCTCACTGCGTTCCATACCCTGTGAGACTCTCCTGACCCTGCAGTGGGAAGCATGGCTGCTCTTTTCCCTGGGCTTTTCTTTCCCCCAGGAGAGAAGCCTGGCTTGGCTGCCTGAACACGGCGTCAAACTCAAGGGCAGGCTGGAGTGCCAGAGTCAGCTGGGGCTCAGTTTCCCCCTGAACAGTTCACTTGCAACATCTCTGACTTTGCTTCTTCTTCTGTAACAGGAGATAACATTACTTCCCCATCACAGAATTAACCAGCTGTGTCTGAAAGCATGAAAACATCACATTTTCCTCTTCAGTGTTTAAACTCGATGCCGCTCTGTGAACAAAACTTCCCAGAAAATTAGCTTTTGGAGGTTGAGAAACTCTGAGAGACAGGAGGCTATTTCAGTGCTGCTCTGATCAGCCCTCAGGAGACTCCAGCAGACCAAAAGGAAAGCACAACGCATTATGGCAGCTCCCATCCATACCCTGGTTCACCTGTTCAGCCTTGCCAGTGCTGCACACAGCAACAAGCATGTCAGTAAGGGGTCCATGGCAAAAGTCCCATAATTACAATGAGATGAAAATCTGCTCCTTTCTAGTGGTGTAACTCTGACATAACTATCAAAGCCGGTGGTAGTAAACTGATGTGGCCATAATGCAACTGTAAGTCTACCAAGGTAAGAAAAGCAGACAGGATGTGGGAAAAAAAAGTTGGTTAATGGATTTATTTTTCCAATGATTATTTATTTGCTTTTGGCAAACTGCAGTTATTCAAAGAAGACTGATTTTTCAAGTATTGGCATGCCTCACAGTGATAAAGTGATCAGCATTTCTCAGAATATCTTGAAAAAGGCCTATGTTCCATGGAAAAGTCCTATTCAAAACAACTGGTGTAAGAATGTGTTTATGTAGTCTGAACATTTTTAAGCAGTGAGGCCAGGGCACTAAATTAAATATCCCATATTTTAAGTTTTCATTGCAAAAATATTTTGTAGTTATATTCAAAGTTATCAACATTTGAGGAAAGATATAAATAATATCTAACCTCCATGCTATTAAATTAAGCTGCTGCCAGCGTTATTATTGGCAGTAAAATTACTTTGATTGCTATCAGCTATAATCAAATATAGGAAAAGCCTGGAATGCTGATATCTTCCACAGTAGTATGTTCTTAAACAGTCATTAAAAAACAAAGCTCTGACATGACATATCCATTTAAAATTCTGCTCCACAGTAGCAGATAAATGGCATAATGAATTCTTGAGTTGCTGCAGCCTATGTGTTTAAGCTCAGGTTATTATTTTATTTCCATTTGTCTGTTTCAACAGTTTAACGCTGTAAGTAAGCCATGGCTCTGTATATTGAATTATTCACGAGCCTGCAGAGTGCAGATGCCTAACACAGCAGTTCTGGAGAAATCTCTCCTAGCGCTAGCCAGGACATGCATGCCAAAATGGGGAAGGCAGCTCTCCAGCGCCCACATCACCCTGGTCCATCTAAGCCCTGCCCAGGGACAGGGTGAATCTCTGCTTACAGCCCACGGGTGGATTAATTCTTTCAATTAGGAGCCACTGAAACGCGCCAGCGTGGAAAGGCAGGAGCAGTGCAGGATGGACAGAAGCACTGAGGGGGAGAAACAATGTCTGAAGAGACCTCTGGGGTGGCTTCTCCCTCAGCCCGCAGTCAAGCTTCATGCGAAAACTGCACACAGATCTTGGGCTGAGCCTGAGATTTGCTCCACTTGTGGCTTTCATAGAAACCGAGAGAACATGGGCTGAGGCTGTAAACACAGCTGGATACCAGGGTTTTTTCCTTCTCTGGTAGGAGCACCGCAGGGCTACTCTTCCCTTAGCCCCAGGACACCCACCTGCCCTCCTTACAAGGACATCTGCCCCCAGACCTCTCACGGCAGAAAGCAAGGACCAGGGCATGCTGTGTGAGGGCAGCAGATGCTGGGGGTGTTCGAGCTCATCCCACCCTCAGCCCACAAGGGAAATCACAGGGGCTGGTCACTTCCCAGCTCCACAAGCCACACCACTGGAGCGAACGGAAAAAAAAAAAAAAAAGAAAATGTCTTCATAAAACAAATCCTACAGGATTTCCTCGCAATAATCTGCTGTCCAGGGCACCGTACCTGCATTACTTTAGTCACCTGCTGTTCTGAGGAGCGTAACAGCTGGAAGAGCAGGAGGGCAGATTTACTCAGCTATTTCCCCTCCCATATTCTGGAATAAAAAAGGGCTGCCTCCAGATACCCTGTCTCAGGACAAGGTTAGAAGTGGAAGCTAAAATTCTCCTTGAGATTCATGCTTTGTCATTGAATTTCAGAAAGAAGTGGAATTACTGCTGATAGCACTTGGACTACATCACGGAGGGCTTTTTGCCCCCATAAATTTCACTGCAAAGTTGTTGCAGCAACAGTTGGGATTTGCGGAGGGGTTGCATGGGATAGTGCCACTAAGTGCCTTTGAAAATCTCAGTCTAAATGCAAACAGCAACAGATCATCCTTCCAGCTAATCTGATGCTCTGTCTGCAACCCAGCTACAAATAGGAATTCAGGAAAAAACAAAGCTCTCCTTTACAAGATATGCTTGTGCCAATTATGTGATATAATGTCATCTCCAGAGGTAAAATAACTTTCTTCTCCCAACTGATGTTCAGTGTATGCTATAAAAATTCCATGCAATATACTATGAGACAACAGATGTCAGAGGGGCCAAGTTCAGCCTCAGAATAATTCTACGGCAGTTAGAAATAAGCCTAGAATAAGAAAGGGCAGGTATCTAAAATAGTTAATTATTTTTTATTAGGTGTAATCAACAGTGCTGAAAGAACAAATGTTATTTTTATACAAGCAGTAAGGGAATTGCTAGATACCGTGTTACTTCTAAATTAATTTTATCAGTTGACTGCTTTCTTCAAAATTCTAAAAGGCTGAAATACGAAGTCATGTTTCATGAATGCAGCAGGTCTTGGACACAGGGTACAGTGGGAGCAGCTGGACCTTCCCTGCCACTGCCAGTGCCACCAGGTGCAGGGCCAGCCTCCCTGCTCCCACAGCACCCACAGCTCTGACCCTGGGCATGGCCGCGGCAGGGCCAGGCGTGGGAGAGCTCAGCTGAGAGGTGGCTCTGGAGGGGGAGGTTCAGCAGGCTGCAGCCAGGCACAAACTGATGCCCCTACACACCCCAGCTGGGCCCAGCTGATCATCTCACTGTGTAAAATTAACACCCGAGCATCCACTCCCGCCACTCTAAAAAATAGGCAGAAATGGGGAACAGATCAATAGCAGCACGCTCTTTGCACTAATTCATGTTAAAAGCTTTTCTTTATATTTTGAAGAGGTGGTTTATATCTCATCTTGTTGCATGAAAGACAAAATATGCTGCTTTCAGTTATGTCACTACATGCTATGTAGGAAAGCACAGACACTAACAAAGAGCCACAGCAAAGCATCGAGTGCATCTGAATTCTTTGTCTGCAGCCCAGGCTTTTCCTGCCTCATAGTGACAGGATCAGGGAAGAATTTTCTGTGACTAATTAGGTTTTAACTTGCCAGAGAGAACATGGACATTGGCAGTGTATTGTACAATAGTGAAGCAAAGTTTGAACTAGATTGAACTTAATTTCCTTTTCACTGAAAGGAAAGAAAGATTAATGAAATATCCCCAAATCCATCCTGTTAGCTTTTATTAAATCAGCAAATGAAATTTAACCTCCAATTCTGTTATAAAATCTTTTCCTGTAGATTAAGTTTCTCCAAACATAAATGAAATAGACATACTCTCCTCTGCAGCATTTTAGATATGAAAATTACATTACTTCAATCATGTTACTTTAGGCAAATGCCATATTAAGAAACAATTATTTCTTGTGTTTCTTTTCACAATGTTACCTAGATTTTATTAAATGTCAGAACTTTGCTAGTAATTTCTGAAAACCATTTGCTGATATTCCAACGTGTCCTTGCTCTTTCTGCCAATAGTACAGAGTGAACCCTCCAGGAATGCAGAGCTTTCTTTTATTAATGTTACACGTCCCATCTGAGGGACTCTAAGTGATGTTCCTCTCTCACCTTCTCTACTGCTTCTCAGTTCTAGTTATTGCACCAAAACCCTGGCTTACTCCTCTTCTCCTAAGCATCTCACTGAAGTCAACAGAGTACCATCAGCAAAACCCAGCCTCCACATCCTCAGCAGAGGACAGGTACTTGCATTGGGCTCAATCGGTTCTCAGGCATCCTTTATGGAGAATCAGTCAGTCAAGGCTGGTCCCTAAACTTGCTTCCAGTCATAACCTTGATGGGTTAGTGGAGGTGAGATTTGCCTGGAGCATCCTTAACTGCGTGGAGAAGTCTGCACCTTAGAAGCGATTTACCTGCAAATGTTAAAACAAACGGACTGGGAGGGCCTTTGCTAGTTCTCACCTGGTGAGTAAAGCAGAGCTGTAAAATATGAGTGTAACCAGCACACCCTCCATGGGGAATGCCCTAGCCCTGCTGCCTGGGCACAAGGCCACCATCCCACCAGGAGAGGCTCTGAAGGCTCCAATGTGCTGGGCAATGCCTCGCTTCCCGGGATGGGGTCCTGCCGCTCTCCCAGGTGAGCGCTCCCACCACCCCGGACGCCCCGCCAACACCCTGCCTTCGGAAAGCACGGTGCACTGCAGGGGGGGACAGTGTCGCTGCCACAGAAGTTAAAACATTGACACTGTTTACGTCAAACCCCCAGTGCTCGGTACTACACAAGACAATATGAAACTGTATAAAATATTTGCAATGATTGCCAAGAAAGTAGATGCTGCCAATACTCCAGAACACATTCTCTGGAACTGATTACTTCTAATCCTTTAGAAAATGTATAAATAAAATGATGCCAAGACTGATGGACAAGCCAGGGCACCTACTCATGTTTCTAATATATTGCTTTCCCTCTACCCCTTTCCCTTCTCTGTACAAAATACTCTCTTTTTTCAGTAACTTAAGTTGACAAACATCAAAAGAAATCAAAATGTATATAAATGAACATTCTGAAGCATGTCACAGTATGTCAGAATCTATCGAAATCTACTAGAAGTCTCCAAAACAAGTATTTAAATCTTTTATTAATGCTTTAGTAGAGTGATTATTTAACTTACTAGCAAGAATGCATTTAGCAGGAACACCAGAGGCGTTTACCCTTAGTATTAGCTACTCAATCACAAGCCTAATCCCAGAGGCCTAATCTGCGTGTTAGTGGGAACACAGCAATTATCTACATTCATTAGAAATTAGAAAGGGGGAAGGTGGAGGAGAAAACCTCAATGGGTGGATAATTAGTTTCACATAGTCCCGTTGTTTGCACGAGGCCAAATCCATATTGCCACTGAAGTCAAAGAAGCTTTTACTAGACTGTCCTGCCTTTTCTTGCTGTCCAGACCACCAGCTATGATCATCAGGGCTGCTTGTCTTAGCCGAGGAGACACAAGCTTGTTCTAGCCTTAAATATATTAGAATGGTCTTCCTTTCTCATAAGTGTCTAGTAAGCTAGCGTAAGTGAATTTCAATAGCCTGCTTGTTGGTGACTGCAGCTGGTGCCTGCTTCGGGTTTGTTATTCTGTGCTTAACACAATACTGCTTTAGAACAGATGGATTTAGCAAAGCCTGCTAAGATACTAAATAAGAATGGGGTGTTCTTAAAGCAGCTGGACACAAATTGGGTAAACATATAATGGAAGACCGTTTCTCTCATTCTCCATTCCCTAATAAACATGTAATGATTTATCATATAGCTGGAGAACCAACATTCCTCTCGACGGAAAGGTAGTGTTGTGCCTCACTATGAGTCATTTGTGGTTAATCCCAGATAGGGGAAGAGAACAGGCTACTCTTGCAGCCTTATTTCTGCAAGCTCATTATAGTTACAGCTGTCCTCAAGCTGAAGAGTTCAGCCATGTTTCATGTCTGAAAAATTTTACTGTAGCTCTTTGTAGCAGCAGATCTATGTTCATTTTCAGTCAATGTAGTAATAAGGTGTTCTGCAGTATTCTGCACCCTTATAATCCTCTTTTTCTAATGCCAGATATTGGTGTAACCAGTGTTACGGGAGGTGTTTGGACTTGTCCAGTCACTCCAAATGACCAAGAAACTGTGGAAGATCCATCTACAGATACTTATCCTCAGCTCAGGGGCACAGATTACTATTTAGAGATGTCTTGTCTTCATTATTAACACCACATAAATATAAATATTCAGTGCTTTTTAACACTAAAAGCTTGGCAAATGCTTATAATTCTCTTTCCTTTGAAAACATGCATTGAAAGAAGTCTTACTCCTAGGTCAGCTGACAAAGTCTATACATAAGCAGCAAAAATGCGTAAATACAGCTTGAGCACAACTGATCACCAGGTCTGAGGTGTCAAATGTGGATTCCCCCACACATGAGATTTATATTCTCTGTTCGGTGTAACATTGATCTTTGCAAGGCCTCTGCTCCACACAGCAAGGAAGTACTGGGATGAGAGGAGGTTAGGACCAAGCAGGGTGTGATGGATCTATATACCAGTATGTCCAGGGAATTGTTTGATAGCTGCGTTGTGACTGCAGAAATGACCTGAAAGTGTCTCTGAAGACATTAAGGGACTTTTGAGAGAGAGAAAGGACTTCAGTTTCTGAATCCATACACAAATGGGCTCTCAGCTGTGGCAAAGACCAGTTACTACAATTTTGCTATAAGTGAAAGTAGGGAGAGATGGAGGAGAAAAGTTCGCAGAGCGTTGCCATGCTGCATGGATGTTAAAGGACTACTTCCCCATGCACACCTGGGTACTGCAATGCCCAGTGTGGCCCTCTGCTATGTGAAACCTCAGCAGACATCTCATCTGCAAGAGCTTAGCGACAAAAAATGTAAAATGGGAAGAACCGGAAGAAATTCTAGCCTTCAGCTCATTTTCAGCAGGAGATCTGGGAGATTTTTTTAAAATGCATATAGGATTGTAAGATAATTCAGTTTGGAAGAGATCTCAAGAAGTTGTCTAATTCAGCCTCCTAGTAACTTCCCTGCTACACAGACATGTGTACCCCCTTTTACACAGAGAAACTCCTTGTAATGGGAAAAAATAGTTGAAAGCATAGCATTACCCAAGGATTCCCTCTTGCTGGAGTGATGTTTTTACAGTTAAAATAGGCAGTAAAAGGCCACTCTGTGATAACAAGGAGGTGCAAAAGTGCTATAGTCAAGGTCTGAAACAGGGATTTATTGGGATGAATGGTTTGTAATAGAGTAATTAATCTATGATGGCAAATCTGACTGATATCACTTCAGAAACTCTACCAGGAAATTACTGGAAACAGATCCACAAAGCAGCAAGACAAACTCCTTCCATGCAGCTGAAAAGCAGATACCATTTGCATGGCAGAAAACAGAACTTGAAGATGCTTCCTGGAAAAAATGTGAAGCGCTCACTGAGAGCTTCTTTCCAAGATGTGTGCTGTTGCTTCCCTGCTTTCTGGGTGGTGGTGGTGGTGGTTCTGCTTTCTCATGTATCAACTCAGCCTCAGACGCAAACTCATTATTATGTAAAATACAACATGCAAACTCAGAATTTAAAACCCTATAATCTTAAAATCCAGCATATGGAAAATGTAAATCAGCGGTATGGTGTTGTGAGAAGCTGTTTTCATCTGGTTGTGCCAGCAGCTGATGCCCAGAGGAAAAGAAAAAAGCTTTGTTTATGTGCCATCCTTACACCAAAACGATTTCCAAAGAGCCGTCATCTGTCCCAAGTAAGGCCACTGGTTGTTTTATTCAGAAATCTGTAAAAGCACAACTTCAGCAATGTGAGAAAATGAATTTAGAGAATTTTACTGAAATAATTTTGCTCTTTCTATGGACATGGAAACAAAACCACAGACCCTCATTTTATGACTACTGCTTATTCATTCTGTAAGATAAGATTCATTATGTAAGTGAGGGTGGATCTTGGCTCCTTTCCCTGCTGGTGGCTCGTCCTTAGGCAAAGGCAACAACGGAGAGGATGGTAGCACTGCATTTCCTAAAACCATGCACCTGAGCAAGGCGTGGGGGTCACCACTGAAAGAGCTTTGGAGACAGCTACATGATGGCCAGGCAGAGGTTCTGGGAGCTGTGCAGGTGGTCCTGCTGCACAGGACTGCACGAGCTCATGGCACAGAAGGATGGGTAGCCTGCGGTGGGATGGAGAGCAGCCTGAGGCTGGGGACCAGCAGTTCAGGGAGAAGGAAGGGTTTTTTCAGGATGGCTGGAGAGGGGAACTTGGTCATGAGGTAGCAAAGACTAAAAGAGAGACATCTCTTTATGAGGAATGTCTTTCTTTCATTCATAAATCTGCCTTAAACTGTAATACTGTGGGACCGGTATTGTTTTGAAAGGCTTTAAAATGCAGGTGCTCAACATATCTCTCCAAATTCTGTTGTAAGCATGCAAAGTAACATACTTCAAGCAATATATTTCCACCAAAAGCCTGGGCCCAGACAGTAAAGACATCATTATAAGAACCAGTTAAAAGTACCCTGTAAAGGAACAATTGTATGTGCCTCCAGAATTATAGTGTTACAAGACATACAGTGTTAAAGAATACCGCCCAAGATTACAAACACCCTTGCTACAGCTATGACCACATTTGATAATCAATCTCATTTACTGTTTAAAAATCTCTCATAGGTTTTTAATTAAACTTTAGAGGATCCAAGTGATGGTTTTTGCTGATGCGTAGTATATGTTTACCAGGAGATTAGTTCTGGTTGATTGATGTGCATGCACTCAAGCCAGTTCAGAATATTCTGCTTACAAGGCATTCAGCATCTGCTTGTACTGTAGCATATCTCAGCCACAATTACCTGTCATGAATTTATTTTCAGGGAAGGAATACCTATTTTAATTATCTTTAAATTTTAGGGCCAGGTGAGCTGGTTTAGCAATTACTACATTTCACTCAAACCTTTATTCATTTTTAGAGATTAACTAAGGTGTATATTAGCCTACTTACCTAAGAAAATGAGGCTTTTGCAGTCGTGCTGTTTCCGTGTGCATCTGTGTCTGTTTGTCTGCGTGTCCCTGGCTTGGAACTTTTGATTCCCTTAGCAAAGTTCAGCAGAACTTGACAGAGGTGGAAGGTCTCTAAGACACTACTTTCCTGTGTTTCATGCAAACAGGCAGTCTTCTGGAGAAGACAAACTCTAGTATTTTCCCCACCGTGAGAAAAGCTGCCTTACTAGACACCAGAAAACCTACATGAGAAAGATAATTTAAACATCCTCAGCCGAAGAAATATTTCTTGGCAGGCAGGAGCCCCAGGAGTTGGACAAACCCTGGTCCCACAGCCCCTCCTTAGTGGGTCCGTGTTCCTATGCTGCCCACCACCCCTGCAGGGGCTTTCCCACATTGCTGCCCAGCCAGGCAGGGCCAGCCCGGATTGCTGGTGGGGGTCTGCCTTCCCGGGGGCAGTGCTTTGCCTTTGCCCTTGAATGAAATGCCAGGAGCCTTTTGAAATACAAGCCACTGGCCACCCTGCTGCTGGTGTCAGAGCCCGGCCATGTGGGATAGTCCAGCTGTGCTAAGCTGCAGCCGGAGCCCAGTGGCTTTCCAGCACACCAAGAGCGATATGGGACATCTGCTCCCAAACAGCGTGTCAGCTAGGCTGGCTCTCATCTCTGTGGCTAGAGCCACAGCATGGGTCTATTTTAATGCCTGCTTATTTTAAACATGTTTTGAAGGCAAAATTTTGCCCTCACCACTTGGCAGAGGCTAGGAAAGGGACTGACACAAGCTCATCTCCTGCCACCCTGCCTGTGCGGGACTGGACACACACTGGTGCTTTCCACTAGGAGTAGCATGCATGTCCCAGAGGTGAAGACCAAGAAAGGAAAGAAGCAGGTTCCAGATTCAGAGCAAACCAAAAGAAATCGTGTTTCATACAACCTGCAGGTAGCTGCCAGAAGTTAACTCAAGTTCGGACAGCAACTGGATAGAAGAGAAAACACATTCACAGCTATCAGGTGAGACAGCCTCTGTCTCAGAAATCTCTAAACCGAATGGCAGTATTCTGGGGAATATTTCTGCCTTGTTTGTACACATGGACTCCTTCTAAAGGTCTGTGGTTGGCTACCACCAAAGATGGGGTGCCAGGCAGGCCAGGTGCCTAGCATTGGTCTGACACAGTGTGACTGTTCCTGTGCCAACAGACAGGATTCATGCAGCCACCTGAGCTGCCCCTACCCCTGAAGCGCCCCTTCACGTGCTCCCATCCTGTCCCCTTTCCTCCCCGACTCCTGGGACAGGTGAGCACGCAGGCAGCCTCCCAGCCCTCATGGCCCGCTCAGACACACGACACAGCATAACATCACACCCCTATACGTTTAACTGGGGTTAAAGCTTCATTCCTATTCAGGCAGTAAAGATCCCAGAAACTGGCCAGTTTCAAAGGGGACCAGAAGCCTGTCTGTTCAGTGGGCTATTTCTCACTCTATCAGTGCTTTCTTTAAATACATGTAGTAACGACTTGCTGAAAAACTAGGCTGCTTGACATTGTTGTGAAGTTCAGGCTGTCTTCAAGGCCCTTACCTTCAATTCACATGTTGTAAGCCTTTCGAGTCTGGTATTAATAACAAATATTATTCCATGCATCCTTATTTTTTGCTTAATTTAATTACAGAAAATGTAATAGCCTTATGAAAACAATATATGAGTTTTCAAACCTAATTAACATGATACAAGTGCACAGGTCACTAAAACAGTTGTTTTATCTGGAAGCCTTCCATGCAAACAGATAAAAACAAAACTACATTTAATTGAGCAGTTTCAGTTGAAAGTTAAATCAAAGATGACTAGTTCTTGCCTAGGGGTGCAGCCTTCCTGGTAATAAATGTTTTCCTCTTGTCATGATTTTAGAAATAGAGAAAGAGATATGAGAACCCTATCAAAGTGTTTAAAGTATGTCCAAGCCAGCCATGACCAAAGCTTAGCTGTTAGATCAACCCTCTATCACCAAAGAGAAAATCAACCCAGATGTATCGTATTGTTTTATTCGCCTAACAGCAAGTTTTATGTTTAAGGTAAACTCACCCATTTCTCCCCCTTCCCCACTTTGGTATCCCTTCTATACCACCCCTTAACACCCCCAGTCTGACCCCCACAATTGCTTTTGGGGTATAATGTAAGTCAGCAGGAGCTCTGAGTCCAGTGAGACAGAAGCTGAGCCTTACACTTTTGCTCTAATTTTACATTTTCTTGACTATTCTTCAAGGGTTAGCCTGAAGAAAAAAAAGAAAAAAAAAAAGAAAGAAAGAAAGAAAGCTTGATAATGGCAGCAGAGCCATTCGTAAATCAGGCCTGGAGACCTGCATTCAGCAAGTGGTTTATTGCTCCCAGTACAAAGAGAGGCAATTCCCTCATTTCTTGGAAAAGGGAAAAAAATGACTCTGGTATCCAGGATGTCACGTGTCTGCCTGCCCACAGGCATTTGTCTGTCCATCAGCCAAGGAGAAACAACTACCCACTGACAAATAGACAATGTTGTTTGACAGGCATCAGGGCTGATTCATCAGAGGACTAGAGCAGACAAATGTTTTCTCTACAGCAGTTGAAGAAGTTGCTGCCTACCGCAACCTTGGATGGTGTTCCTGCTCCTGTACAGCTGCTCAGTGTCTCTGCAGCTCCACAGCTGATGTGTCCCCCTCAAATCTGCATGCATGGCCATGCTGCCCATCATGCTGTGGGAGGACTGTGCTTTCACGGGATAGCCTTCACCTCAGGGGTGACTCCTTTGGGTTTCCATGGGTCATGTGAGAACAGAGGGGCGAGTGCAGGAGTGGAGGAGAAACCACACAAAGGAAACACTCAGAGACCTGTGTCCCCTGGGCACAATTTGGCAACCCAACCAGGTGAGCTCAGAAAGCCAGTCCAGCTGCCTGGGTGCCTCAGGGCTGGAAGAAACCTTTATTTTAACTACAACTTTCAGGAAACCAAGGCTATCCAATAAGCCCAGATGCATACCAATCAAGGCTGAGCTGAGCTTTTAGCACCTGGAAAAGACAAATCCACTTGGGGTAAACAAATCAGCTGTTCCTTCACTGATGAGTACCTCCAGTTGACAGGTTCAGCACACACTGGCAGCACCAGGGTGAGGGCATGGCAGCTGATGGCTATTCTCAGTCATAAGCAAGGCTGGAGCAATAGGAGGCAGGCTTCCCAAAATGACTCAACGGCTACGAAACCCACTCATGAAGCAAGAGACCTGCTTTGGAGCCATTCCAAAGCTGAGGGTTTAGATCCACCTCTCTCTTACATCAGAACAGCCCAGCCACCAACAACACGGTGCTTCAGGCTGAGCCCTGGAGAAACAGCATACATGGCTTCTGGCCCCTGCCTGCATATTTATTGATTTGAAAATACCATTGCAAAAGCTGCACAAGCAGAGCAGGAGGAGATGCAGGACTCCAGAACTGCTGGTGGTTTCCCCCTCACCGGTGCCAGCCCTCCTGCTTGTGATGCTCGCTTGGCCTTGGGACTGGCATGGCTGCCTGCGCCAAGGCCATTTTGCTGGAGCAGGCTGCCCCATCCCAGTCTTACCCACAGCTCCCCTGCTCCCCAAAGTGTCCCCTCCACATGGCAGGTATTTCTGCAACAGAGCTGTAAGTGACATGACTGTGCCACTCCACCTGCTTCTCTAGGAGCTCCAGAAGATATCAACAGGGTATGTGAAGACATAAACCCCCACATATGTCCATATTCTCCACATGTCCATAATCCCCATACTCCAGTAACTTTCTCTGTGCAACAGTCCATTAGCAGATTTTTAGAAACAGGCTCGCAGCTTTGTGAGTATAGAGCCAATGTCACAGCACAAAGCCTGTGTCTTTCCTTAAAATAAAACTTATCCCATTTTCACTTAATGAATGGGATTCAAAATGCAATGCTGTTTTTCTGCTTAGTTCAAACTCTTAAAACATTGAAAGAAACTACCCACTAAAACCATTACCTCTGCAATACTGTCAGAAAAAAACACATTTTTTCCTATATCTTGATGTCAGGACTTGCATTATTTTAAAACTTCTCTGCAACATCTACACCTAATTCGTAACAAAATGTCCATTTTACAAGAGCTCATAACAGCGCAAGGGCAGGTTTTGGAGGGGTGAGTGCAGAATTACACAGTGAAACCATGCAGGGTTTCCCCAAAGAAAGGCTGGTCATATGGCCAGCAGCTGCAACAGAGTAGTATCCTTAGGTAATGTGAAAAGTAGTAATAATTACAATTTCCTGTGCTCCCCATTTCAATGACAAATATGTGATAGCTTAGAAGAAAAAGGAGGAGGATAATGTTTCTTTGTAAAGATAAAAAGAAAGTGAAGATTCAGGGGGAAGAAAAAGCTGAAGAATGAATGAAAGGAAAAATACTTCAAACAGAAAAAAGAAGATTTTGTACAGTCATACTTCCCAGACACACAGAGCAGCTTGCAGTCTAGAATTACTAGGGACAATTAAAATGAAACAATAACAAATGTGTAGTCCAAAGGCGAGGTGATCCCATTTCCTCCCCTGGTCCCGCTCTCAGCCTGCAGCTGATTCAGAGAGCATGAGGAGGGTTGTCCTGCAGGCAGGTAAGGCTAGAAAGCACAGGGCAGAAAGTCACCCCAGGTTCACACCGAAGTGCATCTCAGTGCAGGTTTCCCAACACAAGCACAGCAGGGGTTTTGTGGTCAACATCAACATCAACACTGCTAAATATACATATTTCTCCCATCTGCCCTCCCAAGGTGGTCCCCTCTTGAGCCACTAGAGAAAAAACAACAACTCGTCCCCATCATACGCAGGAGAAAGGGTAGAAAAGGTTCTGACCAACTGAATAATTAGAATCAATAAGGAATAGTTATGAACACTGGGAGATTCCTCTGGAACAAGGAAAGGAAGACATGACAAGAGTTACCAGCTGGAAGAGGAGACAGAGCGAGTGATGACAGGACCTAAAATGGCTTGCAGTTGCTTCTGGGCTGCTGCAGCTACTCTTTGCTAAATTTAAAAAGCCAATGGCCAGAACAGCCTTTTGGGAAAACATTCCTCTCGCCAAGGCGCTCCTGTGCTAGAGGATGTCACTATTCATCAGGGGAAGGAGGCCTTGGGAATCTATTTCAAGTGAAAGGGCTGCTGCTGTGTAATAATATATCCAGCGATGAACCCCAGCAGATTTATCTTGTCAAAGTTTTTGAAAAACGTCCTCTAAGCAACACAGTCTGAAGGAACAGCTCCTAAATTTTGGATGCAGAGAGCTACAGAGATTATACTGTCATACATCACTGGTGGCACTCTCCCACCCCTGTCCTGTGCCAGCCCCGAGAGGTTCATATCCTTCATTCAGCACCTTTCTGTGCCCTGCGAGTACTCTCCAGCAAGATCTTGATTGCCGCCCCGGGCCCGAGAGCGGCACGGCAGCTCTGGGAGCGCACAGCTCTTAGCTCTGGGGTCCCGGGATCAGTCCCCACTGTGGTCGCCAGGACAGGTGCTATCACATAGACACAAAGCAGGACTTCACAACAGCATGTGAAGCAGTTTGGACAAACGAAAATCAAATGAGAGATGAAAGCATGTGTTCCCCCGCCTGTGGCATATCCCTTTTTCTACTGGGGAGGCGTGAGACCAAAAATATGAACACAACAGGGCCGCAGTTTTTCTTCTCTTGTACCACTTCAGTTAATGTCCCAGGGCAGCTTGGTTTTGGCAATTTCCTTCTCTCTCCACTCATTTTGCTGGCATTTCTATTTCTTTTTCTATCAAAATCTCCAAGGCCACAACAGCAGGAAGGAGTGAGAACTGCAGCAGTCTCAAATCTCAACTAGTGATGAGGAAACAAAGTGCAGTGTGAATGTTGTTTGCTACAATCCCCACCTGCCCGATACCCACAAAAGTTCAAGGATGCAGGCTGTGATCTGTTCTGCTTAGATTTTAACCTGGGATGTCATGCTGAAGCAACTTGAAGGGCTTGAATTTGACAGCAAAGAAACTTTAGGAGCATTTCTAATGAAGGTTGTGCTCAAGATGGCAGAAACCTCAATATTTTGGCCCTCTTCCCAAGAGGAACTGGCTAAATTAAGGCCCATTTCTGTTGTGGATATAACCCTAAACCAAAACCACAGGGATCTGACTCAATATCTGCCTGCTTGAAATTGAGGCAGCTGGAATTCAAAGGCTTACAAAAGGAAAGTTCAGGCTTGCAAAGGAAAACCTAAATTTGTCAAACCCAAACACACACACCTCAGCAGTGAGCTCTGAGCCCATCCTCTGCCTTTGAAAAGCCCTGCATTCCTCATGTCCCTCTGAAAATGCAGAGTAGTCCCATAATCCAAGTGCTTGCTTGCATGGAGACTGGATGGGGTAGAAAGAAATGACTGGGGGCATCATTTTACTTTCCAGACACCAGCACTGTCCAGGCTGCAGTTGCAGGCGGAGGATGCACTGCAGTGTGGCAGAGATGCACCTCAGCCCGCTCAGGCACTGGCAGCGATTGTCCACTGCTTGGAGAGCTTCATGGTGGAGCTCAGCTGCTGCACTGCTCCCCAAAGCTCGGAGGATGTAGCATAGGCAATAAGCATCCTCTCTTGCCTGAACTCTGTAAATCAACAGTGAGTTTGACCTGGGTTTCTCAGTCTTGTTCATCAGGCATAGCTGGACTGAAGAGGAAAAAAAAAAACCAACTTGCTGCAGCTTTGTTAAAAATGTACTTTGGAAGCAGTTTAGGAGAGGGCATGTGGCTGCCCTTACAGCCCCCTTGGGATGCTGTGCTTGTGGGAAGTGCAGCGATGTTGGATGAAGTCTGCATAGCTCTAAATCTGCTGCAAACACCCTGCTGGTTCACAGCCAGGTGAGAACAAGGACTGAGGTACAAAACTGGAGGCCACATCTTTATATCTGTAAAGTAGGGCATGGAGTCCTCCTTTTTTAATCTCAAACAGATGGCCCTGCCATCAAATGCACTGCACCCTCCTTTTGATAATGCCTAAACCAAACAACTCAGACTCCAGAAGGCTGAAAATATAGATCTCAGTTGTGAGTCTGCACTTTGCCCTGTGGGGACCATTGCTAACTGCATTTAGGGATGGGTCTGCCCCAAACCTCCTGTGTGCATTTCAAACACACTCCAGCCTCCCTTTTCAGAGTTGCAGTTGTAAGCAGGGTGAAAATACGCATTCAACCTCTGTATTTCAACTTGGATTAATTCCCCATACTTCCACTTGGACCTATTTCTAATTTTAACTACATCCATAATAATGTACAGGGTTTGTTTTCCCTTTTTTAAAATAGCAGGGCCCTCAGCTCCTCAGACAGCCTTGGCCATGTTTGAGTTAATGTACAAGCACACCGATGTATTTATGTCTCTGCAGACAAGGGTGAAAAGGCCAAATGCAGCCAGCTGAAATTCTCGCCCAAAGTGAAAACACTGTGTGACGTTTCAGTGACACAGTGACTTTGACACAGGGCTGGCAGTCCAACAGTCTGTTGCATTTCTCTTTAGGCTGTCATTCTGCCAAAGTTTGATCAGAGAGGAGCACCCAGGGCAGGAGCAGTTCCTTACGGGTAACACAAAATTCAAGTATGCAGAGATCTGTCTGGCCAGCACAGAGCATCACTAAACAAACAAGCATAAGGGAACATCCCTTCTGGGGATAGGATTATGTTAATTCCCCCTATCCAAAACCCCTGAGGTTGCAAGCCTGCACCTATAATGATTGGCTGACTATAAAACCTGTCTCTTTTTGGTCTGGTCTAAATACAAATCTGTAACAGAAATTATTTACATTATTTTCTTTTTTTTAATGCACATGTGTGCGTTGAAAACATTTGATGTGCACAAGAAACTGTAAAGAACTATGTGCAAAGGTTACAGAGACTTTGCTAGGATACCTCTCAGCAATTTATAAAACGAGCTAAAATATTTGTAAAAAGAAATCCCAATCCTGAATAAGAAATATGATCCACTTCTATACAGCTCAGCATTAAGTAAAAATGAATTTACTAATGTACTGTCCAATAGCCACTCAGAGTAATATGGCCTGATTGATCTCCTAAGTTTTCTCACATCCATTGTCTCTTATCTTCTAGGACCATGTTTTTAGGGCAGGGGCCAACGCTTAGTTCTGTGTATTTTCAGCACCTTGCGGTTCTTGTCCATGCCTGGGATGCCTAAGCACTGCAGTATTGTTACTGCACAACACTGAACAATTGAACTATAATACTGTTACTGAGCAATATAAACACAGGTACTTACCTAGTTTGAAAAGCATGTATTAGTACCACCCAGCCTGCAAACTGTGTGGCTCTACTACAACTAAAATACATAATTTGCTCAAATGTGAAGCACTGCCACAAGCAAAATCCTAAAACTGGCCTCCATGTCCTTTAATACCACACTGACCTCTCCCTGCAGCCCTGCCTGGCCGACTGAAGTTCTCAGGCTTAAAACCTACATGTTTTGTCCACTTTACTCCCTGGGGCTTCAGCTGTCACGCAGAATAAGTGTTGTGTCAGGAAATTAGTTTTCTTGCCAGGTTTATAATATTCTGGTCAAACAGAATTGTCCTGGCCTGAGGTCTCATGCACTTCCACACTTGAGAAATTCAGTCTCATGTCTTAAGATTTGGTGTCTTGACACCACGTGGTACCTGTTTGTACTTCCATACAAACAGCTTGTGTACTGTTTCTGCCTAAGATAAAGGCTACAGCATGTTTTCTAGGTGTGCTGTGCACTCCTGCTGCTGTTTGATGCATACTACATACTTATCTCAGTCCAAGCCAAAAGGCATTATCCATCATATAGATTGGCCTGTAGGTCATCTAGAGCTTATATTCCTTACTCAAAAAACAAATGGTCTATAGAAGAACTTTTTTTAAAAGGAAATGGTAGGAATACAATCAGAAGTTTTAATGAGATCTTCATCTCTGTCATGCTTATTGAAGAGCTAGTCAGAAATGTCATCATTTTCCTTGTTTCATTAGAGGACATCATGAGGCCACGGTAAACGATCCGTAGCTGGGTTGCATTAAGCAGTGGGTTTTATCACGTTGCAGTCAAAAGTTTTTCTGTAAGTATGGGCTGTGAGAAGTGTTGAGGATTGATAGTGTGTCTGCTGATCCAAAAGCTTTGGAAAAAAAGTGGGCTAAAGCCCATCTAATATAAAGAGCAAACATGCCTTAAGCTTGAGCTGTAAACTTGGGGCAGGGGACGACGACGACGAACAGACAGATGACACGGGACCGGGGCCATCTTTTCACTGTAAGTCTCTGTTGTGCCCAACAGAACAGAGCTGGTCGTTGGCTGCTTCTTCAGTACAAATGAACAGGAATAGCAGCAAGCTGAGTCATGAGTGCATTCAACACAAAATCTTCACAGAAGCATTTACCTCGTAGTCAACAGGACCATGACATAGTATCCCCTTCATTCACCCATGGAATACATGACTGCATCTGAAATTGGAGTTTCCAAGCCATTCCAAGAGGTCAGATATGCTTTCAAGTTTCTTTCTGTTCCAGAGAATAGGACTGGCTTGGGTGTAAAAGTCTTATCCCAGGACAAAAATAAAAGCATCCCTTTTAAAGGGAGTTTCTTCTTGAAGAGCCTAGGACAAAGGGATTACGCCCTTCCTGAAGGGGAATTAGGGAGCTTCCACAGCAGCTTTTACACCACTGGCTGCACCTGCATCTTCTGCTAAGACAGGAGAAAATTAGAGATCAACTAAATCTGAATCAAAATTAACATTATAAAAAATTTCCAAACTGATTCTGGGAATTAGGCTGTGATCTTATTTACATGGGTATTAATCAGGATAAGCTCCAGAGGCTGCCTAGAGGATAATAATGTTACTACAGGATTTAAACTACTGTAATTGGGATCCAAATCTGAACTACTGGAGTTACTCCAGTTTCATACCAGTGAAACTAAGTAAATAATCTAGGCCTTTCTAGCCCGATCCCCCATGGAGACCAGTGGTATAATGCTGAGCCTAAGGAATCCACTGCATTGTATAATCCAGGAGGTGGCCGAGTAACTACACTTACACCTTTGTTTCTTACTTTATTACTTCTATTTTCATAGTTTGTTTATATTCTGACCCTGCCTTTATCTGAAACGATAGTTAAAAATATATATATTTTTTTAAGCAACTGGAATATCCTCCCCAAAAATCTGGTCAAAATCTAATTTCTTAATGTGTTGCTATGGGAAATATTTTTGCCATAATATCAAAATATTTAAACACATACCAGTTCCCAATACCCTTACCTGCACGTCTCCTTTACCTGCTGAACACATGAAGTCTTTGGGAACATGTGAGGAGTTGCTGTATTCTAGTACAATGACAAAACCTAGCGTAAAGGAAGCAAACATTTTCAGACTGAAATTCGAGGTGTGGTTTAAGATCTACTAGAGGCAACAGCTCTGTGATCAGCCCAGGGAGGATTTACTTCTGGAGGCCAATGAATAGAAGGCATTGGCACAGTGAGGACACTCTGATATTAGGGATGAGCAGGTACCCACTGATGAGGCATATGTGATTTGTTTGGCCTCAGGGGTTTTCCAGAATGCTGTAGATGGATATTGTAAGTAGGCAGGTGAGTGGTGAAGGGGGGTGCCAACAGCCAGACCTTGGGGTGCGGAGCCATAGGGCTTTATTGCTGCTGCCTGGCCAGCACCCACTGCACAAGCCTCATCTGCTGCAGAGTTTCCTTTCAGAAGATGAATTACTAGAAATTATGGAAAGGTTTCCTAATAAAAGAAAGGGAATAAATCCATCAACCTCTCTTCTGCCTGGTTCAGCAGAGTCCCATAGCACTTGTTAAAGTTTGTGGCTGAAAGGGGACCATAGGTAGGTTTTGATTTAATCTTGGCTCTGCTGAAGTAGATGTCAAAAACCTTGCTGAACTTCAGGAGGGAAAAGATTAATACGTTAAACCCCTTGTCCCTTAGTGATTCTGCTTTGCAGAAGGCAAAATATCACCACTTGCCTGAAGCACAGGCCAACAAACTCTTGCTAACTGTAGTTTATTTTCTAGGTAATGTAGAAGTACTTGCCACTCTGCCCATTTGCCTCCTAACTCCCCCTTAAAATTTTAAAGTGAACTGATTCACTCTACTGTGCCAAGTTTTTGTAGGAAACAGCACAGTTAGTGAAAAATAAATAATTCTTACTGTTTCTAACTTCCCATTAGAGCAGCCTTCCTGTTCCATCTCCCTGTGAAGGTGTAGCATACGAAGGCACAGACCGCAAGTGAGATCCTTTATTGCAGACATAAGTGCTGGTCATATATAAAGTCACTACACCCAAGTTCTGCCCTGGAAGATGCCTATGTGAAGCAAAGCACCTTTGCAGCCAGTTCACACTCTACCAAGCTGTTTTCTCCCTCCCTGCTCATCTGATGACATCTCTTCTTCCCCAATACTTAAGCTGTGGGAGGCTTTGGGCACCGCCCTCATTGCAGACAGGTGTGCACAGAATTAACTTGCAGGTGAGCTCAGAGAGCCAGATTTAGTGTTAGTTGTTTCCTCACTACATTTTAAGGCATAATCACTCTGCAGCCTTGCACCCAGACAACGAACAAAGCATTTTCTGTACCTCCACATCCAGGGCTCAGGAGCAAGCAGGAAAAGCCTGCACAGATTTCAGAAAGAGCCCTTGCATGAAGGCAGCCTGGTCTAGTCGGCATCTCAAAGCTCTTGCCTTGGTAAAACCGACCTTCGTGGCCTCCCTCAGGTTATCCTGATTTTGCAGGGCAAGTAAGGAGCAAAAGAGGTTCAGATTTGTTTAGGTCATGCTGTTCATCAGTGATGGGGGAGAAGCCAAAACTGTCAGCTCACTGTTTTGTGCTCTACCACCACAGATATCAGGTCACCCAATTGCTTTTTTTTCACCACTAACAAACTCCTTTTTGAAGAATATTAGAAATACTTGCTAGATAAGCTGTTTCCATTAGAACATCATGGAATTTCGTAATATTCCATGCATCAGTTAGTATCTTTAACCCAAGGATTTTCAGGCTTTGGCTTCACTAGCAGTAACTTATTTTTTCAGACCTTATTTCATGATATTTGGAAAAGCTTATTTATAAATCTTGCCTTGAATGTATTGTCTTAATTCTCTGTTTGGTTACAGTCCCAGTAGACAGCATTTTCCAGTGCCTACTTAAGTGTACAGAAGGGGCCAAAATGACAGTTAATTCAATAAGCTCAAAAAAACACATAGATTCTACTGAAGAACAAAATCCCATAAATTGAGCCTGTATTTTCATTGTATTCAGAAAAAAAAAAAATATTTTCTTATTAATATTAAAAAGTCCTGGGTTGATCAAATTGTTGCATATTTCTTTCTGCATAAGTGGTAGTGAGTAGAGATTTCTGACAGTTGTATATTAAATGCAGGTGGCTCTGTGAATGCTATTCCTGTCTGATACACTACATTAACCATAACCTGCAATTTCTTCCAAAAGAACTGGAATGAATTAAATTGTTTAATAAAACCTTACTTACCTGGATAAACTCATTTCTAGTTTGCATTTAGGTTCCCCTAATGCATCTTTCCATATTATTATTTGTAACATAAAAATCTAGAAGTGTTTACTTGGAAAACCAAACATCGAGTGTAATCCTGGTAATTGTCCAAGATTTTCCTTTTCAAGACTGAACTTTTTCCTATACTTTTTCTTGCCATATTCTGAATTGCTAAATATTTCATTTAGCATTAATTGATAACTTCATTCCCACTCCACAGCTAAATTCAAGGCTCAAACACATACCCTTCTGCATAATTTACAGTTCAATGCACCTCTTTTGAGTTTGCCTATAAACATGGATTCAGGCACTAAAGACATGAAGAGGTTTGGAGGTGAACATATCTGGATGCCAGTTTTTTGCTTGTTGCTGTTGTTCAGTTTAAAGCAAATCCACAGAGTAGAGTAAAATGCAGCATCGTGGATCTGTATCTTAATGAGATCATCTGTCATTGAAAGGAAGGTTTTTAACACAGAAGAAATGCAAAGCAGTTACATTTTATCAGGAGTACAAATAAAAAAATATTATTTCACTTTGTGCATGGTGAATACAATAAACTTCAAAATTTTGCTGTTTTAAAACTTATTTTAAATGCCAGCAGAAAGCACACTTGGGAGAAGATAACAGCTTTATCTTGTTTTCATGGTTAAAGCAAACCATAAAATTCTTTGTAACTGCGAATGGCTGAGACACAAAATGCAGGCTCGGGATTCCAAGTGTAGCATCATTTATATCCATAAGCAGATTAAATTTTAAAAGTTCTCTCAATACCACTGACCAGAGGAGCAATGTCATTGTTAGAAAACACACACGCTGGTTACCTTATAATCAAATTTTCACTGCCCTTTCTGACAGGTTTTTAAGTTACTTAAGGGATCTATTTATATGTGGAAGCATCAACATCATGCAGTAAATCCAACCACAACTCAGTCACATATTTTATTAAGTTTAAGTTCAGTGAAAGTGCAGAGTAAACTAAGGCCCTATGTCTCTCAGTTACATCTGATTTGCGGTTGCTATAAAAAGGCCCACATGCCGCTCTTTCAGATGTGTTTTGGATTGAAAATAGGATTAATGTGCTAAAGTGTGATTAGAATGGTTAAACACGATTAATTGGAACAGACTTGTATTGCCAAGGGAGCTCCGCTGTTACTGGCCGGCCTCCAGTTTACCAAGTGAACAAAGCAGGCCAACTGTCCAAGTTTTTCCATGTCTTTGCTTATGTGCCTTTTCCTTTGCATTTTCTCATAGCCAGCTTGTCTCAGAGCAGATTAAATACAGCTGAGAATGTTGGTCTAGGTCTGCAGCGAGGATCCTCGGGGAATAAGCAGGAACCTCAGGCCCAGACTTGGCTTCTCCAGCGCTGGTTGAAAACTGCCATGTACCTAGGGCAAGGGTCCAGGTGGATCGACTAGGGAGTGGGAGTAATTTGGGGTTTTTAAAATGATCTATTAAACCCCTGAACTTTAATCAAGCTGCTACCATACTGACAGCCGTGATTTACTCGCACATGGTTGCAAGGGGTAAAAGGGGCAAGGGCTGCGGAGCACAGGCACTTGTTCCAAGCTTTAGGGACAAGGCGTGTGCCACACGTGCGTGCACCCGCCCAATTAGCACGCTGGTGTGTTTTTATCGTGGCAAAAATTCACATGTATCTGTGCCACAGAAAATCTATTTCAGTTTTGTTAGGAAACATTTGGCTGGAGGTTCAGCAAATCCTGCCCCTCTCCACTGACTGCCCTCCCCTGCCTTTTCCAAGTGCAGATTAAGGATTTAAAGCTTAGGTAATCAAAGCTTTAAACTGATCCTGCCTGGAGAAGTCAGAATGGTTTAGTATATTGTTCTAAAAACAGAAATACCTCAGTGGTTTGTCGCATGAAGATATTAAAGTTTGCACAAATTAAACTCAGGAGTGCAGACATTTTGAGCTAAATTCCTGGCTATAAGCAACTAAAACCTTCGTAGCAATTAAAACCATGTTTGATTATTTTTTTTTTAATAACTCCAGGCGCAATTCAAATCACAATGGGATCGCCTTTCCCAATAACTAAGTCATTGTACAGCTCGTGGAGTAACGCTGTTCTCTCTGGGAATGGGCTTGAAAAATACACATACATACACAAGATCTCCAAGACGGCATGCACGTGTGTACACAACAGTCTTTCAATATTTAGTATCCTCCTTTAAAAACTGTCTAACCACTGGGGACAAAAGAGTAACCATATATTTATCTGCTGGGGTTTGAGATCCTGAAGCAATTATTAGAGAAAAAAATGGAAGATAAATTCAGGGATATTTTTTGCTGCACTGTAGTTCATTTACGTGACTGTACATAAATTTCCATTTCTCTGAACAATGGAGAGGCAACCAGCATGCTCTATCCTTGCTCATAATTTACAAACTTGCCTTGGAGTTAGTTCAGTGTTGCTTCCCCCTAAGGGAGGCAGCGGCAACCCTTTCACTTGCTTTCTGCTGGCTTTCCCTTCTCTGCCTTCCTGCCTCCCATTCTCTCTGCCTCACATACAGCTTCCCAAAAGCAGGCGTATAGCTCCTGTGTCTGTGGTCAAGAAACACCTCCTCTCAGCCGGCTCAGTTTCTGATCAGGCTTCGCTATGAAGTCCATTGCATTGGGTAGATGATATTGCTTCAGGGCCAGAATGGGTTTCCTTTCCACTTCCCATTTGAAAGCTTGCTTAGCACACTGTAGTATCCCAGAACAAACAGGGGAAAGATTCAGAAGCCCCTGCATGAGATTTCTACCTGCCCTTCATGCAAATGCAGCAACCTTCTTTAGTGCTCTGCCGTAAGCACTGGTGACAGCAATCCCTTGCAGAGGTCTGATTTTAAGCTGCTGCCACACGTGAGTTAGACTTCTAAGATTTTCTTGTGTAAGTAGATGCTCAGCACCTTTAAACATTAACTCCAGCTTCAGAAGAAAACAGCAGTTGTGGATGTCTGAGATATTATAAGCTCTGCATCATTTGGGTGCTCTTGAAAACGCTAACCTACCATCTCGACGCTTGCAATGAGTGACTCATCCACATAAAGGTACTCTCAGTGGTTTTTTTTTGTTAGTGCTGGTGAGTTATTAAAACCTTCTTGGCAAGCTGGAATCATCAAGCATGTCTTTTACCCCCTGTAGTTCAAGACATGCCTCTGCAGTTTACTAAGCCTGCTGCAAAGTCGGCAATTCAGTGCCCTCCCAGCTACATTGTTACCCATCTTATAACACCCACCTTGTCAAACTTGTTAGCCTCACACCCAGAGCGTATAGCCAAGCCTTGTCCAGGAGAAAACCAGACCCAGTAACAAAGGCAAACGCACTCCATCAAAAATACCCATTGAAAGTAAGTTTCCAAAGCCCTATACATGGACAGTCCTTTGGAGTAGCCTCGCTTGTCATTAAAACAATGAACTAACCATCCAGATGCTTTGAAAACCTCTCGTAAGGACTTCCCTTAAGCAAAACACTCAGTTCACAATGCTGCTTTCTTTGGAGTTTTACAACGCACTTGCAGACCTGCAGAGGCCAGTTCTCCCTTCATTACACCCACATGGATGAGCTACAGTTCAACAAGAAAAGGAGCAGTCTGTGGTTCACAAGTTCTGCCAGTTCAAGTTGTGATGGGTAGAAGTCTCTGCTCCCCACTGGGCCAGACTATCTACCCAAATTACAGTACCTATGTGAAGGTGGGGTACCAGGCAGCCTCCCTGCTTGGAAGCCCTCAGTGTTCACAGTCTGGTATACGAACAAAAAGGTCAATGTCTATTTCAATTTATGTTACTGTGCTGGTTTGTGGACTAACTCAAAATCCCCATCAGGTGTAGCTGTTCTGGCTGATGAAGGCACCATCCAACTAACTTCTTAGTCACCACAGCTTAACCCAACAGTGCTTGTGAATCAGAGCTCTGGAAGAGAATTTTGTCTTTTAAGACTTCCCTGGTGGGATAGGCTCAACATAGCTGATGTCAACAAGGTAATCCCCCAGAGATCCCCCAGTGACACAAGTCATATAGGTGTGTGGATGCCCCACCTTGACTGAAAGCAAGTATTTCAATAACATCTCCCAGAGAGCTACTGTGTTTTTGACTCATCAGAAGACAAAATGAAAGGCCAGCGTTTACATCTTTGATACGGTACAACTGGAAACTATCATCATTTTTCAAAGTACTATTGCACCCTGTTTTTAAGTTTTAAGAACAGAAATCCCACTGTCAGATGGGTTGGATAGTTCCTCACCATGTTCATGTGCTGGATGTGACAATTACAAAGTCATCAGACCATAAGTACCTGTACCAGGTCTAAAGGTCCAGGCAGACCCATTCCTGTCTTTAACACCAGCCAGTTACATTTTTCATAACAAAAAATGTTAGAAAGTTGCTTTTTTAATTGAAAAACTGGTTTTTCAGTTTGTTGTGAAGTACACTAAGAAAGAACAAGGTACAACCCACCCACCCCACACCCACCCCCCACATGACCACCATGTATTAGAAGCTGTCAATGCTGTGAAGGAGAAAACTGCAGCTGTGCGTCCCATGGTGCCCAGCGTAAGCGATGTGACTGTCCACACATTCTGTGCCTTAATTATGCATTTGGGGATCTTGCCTTAGGGGAGGTTTCCATTTTTGCTTTTTTGTCAGATATGATCAGTGCTTAATGCATATGCAGACTCATATGAGACCACTTTCAGATTTGTGTAGAACACAACCATAAATGTCTGAGAGAGGGCTGTTTACTTTGGTACTTATGTCTTCTGTAAGCCTTATTTTAGTTACCAAACCTCAGCTTTAGTGTTCTAATCTATCATCTCCTTATCAAATGTGAGATATGGAAGCAGAGAACCTGAAACTGAATTGTAAGCTTTCCTACAAGAGACATAGAGCAGTGGCATATAAATGGATGGGATGGAGTTACAGAAGTGTCGATGGAAGCAGAATTGGGATCCAGGCTATTTATAGCACTGAGTTAAGGCAATTCAGAAGTTACAGCCTGGTAGGGTACCTGAGTCTTTGCATGGCCATCAATTTTTTTGTGACCTATACACGTCATTTAGCTTCCTTTTGCTGTACATCCATAAAGCTGGGGGTACCAGTGTGACCTTGTACAATGCAGTGAAAATAAATGCACAGACGACATAAAAGAATGATGGTAACTGCTATTGTCCAAGTAGACTGGATAGATCACATTTGTTTTCCCACCAACACTTCCCAAAACAGTACATTGACATTTATAATTCACTTTCGTGGATTTTTCTTCTACATAAATTGTAGCCTTACAAAATCCTTTCCAGTTGAGTACCATTACCCGCGTTTTTATAGACAGTGAGGGAAAGAGAGAGCTGGAACAAAACCGTCAGGGACTGGATCCAATAGGGTACTGAATGCTCCAACCCTGTTCAGGAAAGCACAAGCACTGCTTACACTGCAGCCAGTGAGTCCTTCCTTTGATTTCAATAACATGTTTAAGTGTTTTGTTGGAAGGGGGACAGAGCCCTCAGCACCTCATAGAGCTCTGCACTCCCTGTGTTGCCCAAAGCCATGCAGCGAAGCAGCAGCAGAGTGGTTGTAACGTGGGAATATCTCCTCTGGATTTCTGAACTGGGTGACCGAGACATAAAAGATAAAAGAGTCTGTCCCAGGTTTTACAGAAAGCCCTGTGCACACTGGGAGAAGAATTTGGAAAGCTTAGTAACGGCTGCCTAAATACATATTCAGAGCAAAATTCTTTTCTGCATGCACCTGGTTTGCATGAATGCCATGCTTGTGCATGTAGGGGAGGCATGTGTGCGACTGAGAAGAGGAGCCTGAATAAAAATGACCCTTAATTATATATGGCACAACAGGGGAAAAAGGCCACCTTTACACATACAGGTGTATATAACTTTCTTTAGATCCAAAATCAGATATAGGACACTGAGGTCTGAATCTGATATCTCTGGTTAACTGAAGTGAGGGCTTTCAACTTGAGAATGACGCTTGTCCCTTTAAGCCGCACAGAAGAAATATATTGCCTTCTTTGCCTGTTAAAATAGGGGGGGGGGAAATAATCAGTCATCAATCCTTTAACATTTCTGTGTTATCCTGCTAAATCCTCCCACTTTTGACTGAACCACACCCTTTGGGGAAGCAGAAAATTGTCATGACGCATGTGAAAAACACGCAGAGCTAGAGAGCGGCGTTTGGGGAGGAGAGCTGACCCCAGGTCCGGCCGGCCCTGGGAGCTGCTGGCAGCCCCACGCAGGCATCCTGTCCTCCACAGCACCCCAGAGCCACGGAGCAGGATCGGGCCCTTGAACAGGGGCTGAAAGTAATGTGCAGGCACTCAGCAGCTTTTCATACATCTTTATCTCTTCTGCCATAAACTGCAGTACACTGTGCAGATTTATGGGAATTCTTTCCATGTTCACAACTTACAAGTATTAATAACTCGTCCAAGTTGGAAAAATAATACACCATTCCTAACTCTATTAACTACAGAAAATCTGGCTTCAGTTAAAATAAGATCCCCTTTAGCAATGCCCAATATACAATAAATATTATATATAAAAGAAGCCAGGCCGCATCTTATCTGGGGTACGGTAACAGTAATGTTTTTGCCTGAGGCACCGCAAAATTCAGGCTTAAGAAGTCAAAATGACAGGGTGCAGATGATCACTGGAAAGTTATCATTTTTAACCCAAATAGTTACCTTAAAGTCTTTTTTTATCTAATAATGATTACAGACAGGCAAATTCAGCATGCCCACAAATCTACACTGAGACATAAAAGTCACAGATGACTTACTCAAAAACTGATTTTTTAATACTTCTGTTTCTGTCACTGATCTGCAAGAAAAAAAAGGCATTAGCATTTCTGCTACTGCTATACAAAAGTGGCTCTGAGTTTCTCAAACAAGCAGTTTCATCCAGTTACCAATGGTTTTAAAACTACTTGCCTTCTGATTTAAGACTAAACCCTGCTGTCCTTACTCTGACAAAACTCCTGTTGCAGTCAGTGAAAGGTCTTTGGTTCAATTAAGGCTCCAGGATGCAGGTTAAGACCTTCTCAGATATTTAAATGCCAGATTTACATGTTTTCAGTAGATGTTTGGTACTTGAGTACCTAGGTCTGGGTCTTACTGCTACATAAAAACTGTTTCAGTGTGTTATAGTATCTCAGCATCTTTCAGGTTTAAATATGCCAAGAGATGTCCTCAGGGTTACTCAGTGAATCTTTAAGTTGGAAATACTTCCGACCAGCACAGCCTCACTGCAGCTATAATTGCATTACTTTCACACTGCTTTAATCCAGCAGAAAGACTTGCTGCACACTCTGTCTTAGCAGGGGTCACTTGCAAAGTCAGCTGCCAACTCTGTGCTATTGCAACCTGTTGGAGAGTGCAAATGCCTTGAATTATTTATTGAGAACAGCCTGTCTCTGGCCTCAGAAATTCAATTAACCCAATATCCATTTAATTAAAAGCTAAACCCAGCCATCATCTCAGGTACTACTCAAATGCCCTTCACCAATCCCTGTGCCTCTGTTACCACATTTTTCTGTTTTCTCTTCCCCTTTGATTGGGGAACCCTCAGTGCAGTCCCTGAGGATAGTGAGGGGTGGTGGCCTGTCCAGGAGCTGTGTCACAGACCACATACAAAATCCTGCGCTCTAGAAAAGCCTTTAGCCTGTGTAGCTGTGCATAGGGGCAGGGCTGAGTGGGGATGTCTGCGCTGTGACCTGGCACAGGGTGCCTGCCCCTCGCCTGGCCTCTCTGCTGGCCTCAGTCATCTGTGGGAAGAGCTGGATGCGGCCAGTGCCCCTCGGTAACCCAGCACAGGGACACAACTTGGACCACCAGGGGCTTTTTGTTAAGATTTTTTAAGTGATCATCCTAGGCATGAGACCCACTCAGTGCCCCAACCTCATCATCAATGAAACGGGCATGATGAAACGTAGGCATTTCATCTACATAGTGTGAGATCCACAGGTGAAAAAAACTAGCTGGAATCACTGTAGTGGCACACAGTGGGAATACCCTGTGAATTTACTAATTATCTTTCCATCAGTAGCTATGATTACTATTTGCTCCATTTCTGACATCCTTAGAAATTCATGACATTCATTCATTCAGATTCCCACTTTCTTGCATTGTTTTGTGGCTTAGTGTTAGTTTACAGGCTAGATGCCAGTTTAAAGAGTTCAGGACCGAAATTACCCCAAATTTGTTTTTATTTGAGGATGTGGATGGAACTTTTAAGAAAAGGAAACAAGCTATTGATGGAATTCACAGCAGCTTGTGGACCCTCCTGCACTTACAGATGTTAAATCCAGAACATTTGTTTGGTTACATCTTTCTTAATCACATTGCAGTACTGGCTGGCTCAGTATTGCCTTTTTTTAGTGGTTTTTGTCTGAGCAGAGAAAGTCAGAAAATTATCTCCTCAGCAAACAAGTTTTTTATTAATTTATTTATTTATTTAACATCTTTGTCCAAGTTACCCATCTAGCAAGCTTAGAACAACTGAAAATTAAAGTCAGTGGAGAAACTGAAAGGTTTCATATGCATACCAGAAAGTAACTCATGTTCAGAACAAGATTTGGACAGTTATCTCACTCTGAACATGACCTCATGAATCTGGCAGCTCTGTTGGCTTCCACCCTTCAGTAGAGATTGAACTCTTTGGTGGATCAGTGGCTTAATCTCTGACTTGCTTTTCATTTTAACAGTGAGGCAGAAACCTCAATAATTTTGCAGGGTTTTGCAAGCAAGTGTCAAATCACTTGTTTGTCAGATTTATAAAGAGTCCGCAACTGCTGTTGCTTTTATCCAGTTAAGATCTGCTCTTTACCTAGTTAGCTTCTGATTTTTTTTTTATTTTTTTATTTTTTTTTTTTTTTTTTTGAGAGCAGTGAGGAATTGCTTAGGGTCCTCTTGAATTCTGAGGGAATGGTATTTTTACCCCAGAAACACACCCTTAGCCAGATTTCACAAGAGTTGAAATCCCCAGAGCCAGAACTTTCAGTTGAAGAATGTCCATTTCAAACGTAAGTCATGTCACTGACTTCTAGCAGGAAGATTTCAGACTTGCACAGGCTTGAACAGGGAAGTGGACTCCTAGAGTTACTGTGCCCATTGCTCCTTCAGTGATGTTAGGCTTTTCTGCTAGTCCAAACCTTTCAGACTTAACCAGAAGCAAGCGTGGGATGCCCTGGCTTGAGTTCAGACACACCTCTTTTTTTGCCATACAAAATCTGGCAAAGAGAATGGCCTCATGATGCTGTCTTTCTACCTTTGCACCGTACAAGTAGCCGCTTGGAAAAATTGGTATTTTTCCACATGGCAAATGCCAGCTTTCTGATGAATGCCCTAGAATTTTGTTTGGTATTGCTTCTCACAGGAATTCCAGTTGGAAAAGCCAGGAGAGCCTCTCCCAGCATTTGTGTGATGTTCAGGTGGTGGGGTCTCCCTCTCCTCCCTGCAAGCCCCACACCCAGCTCTGCTACACTGCATTGGCCCCTCACACCCTTGCAGGGCTGCAGGTCACCATAGACATGCGTCTCCGCACCCACTGCCATGGAGGGTCATCATTTTAACCAAGGGAGTGGGAGATCTGATGGGAAGATGCCTCCACCACAAATTGGATGTTCAGTAGTGTCTTGGGAAACAGCCCAACACCATACTGCGGGCGGTGCCGGGGCAGATGGGTTTGAATACAGCCCATTCTGCTCTTCAAGTATTTTGGAAAGAAACAAAGTGCTAAATAATGGCAGTCTGTGAAGTTGGGGAAGCTCTTGGTTTTATTTCCCATTATAGTTTTCATCTATGAAAGAGGTTTGGCCAAACTCACTGATTTCTGAGCAGCAGCAGTCACACTTAGGGGAAAGATATTGTGAAAACTCTAGAAAAAATGAAAAATACATTCTTTCATAATGAAGTATGAACTAAAGAGCTTGCCTGGGTTTCAATATAATTGACAGAATTTTGTGAAAGACGTGAAAAACACAAAAAGAGGGAGTTTGCTTTGATCATCTGCATGGAAGAGATCTTCAGAAGTTTGGATTTCTAAGCTATCCTAGAGAGTTACAGCAGGTTTTGAAAGTCATTAAAGGCTCCTTTCACAAAAGGGTTTGGATTGGCATTGCCTCCAAGCTTCCTTTCTCAACCAAAGGAAGTTTTAAAGTGTGTCTTTAATTATGACAGTTGTTGTTATGGAGGCCGACGCGTTTCCTGTTAAAAATTGCAGGAAAGTTTTTTATAGGCTTCAGTTTGGACTCAGTGGCTGTGCCCGCAAAGTATTTTAGGAGTAGGTGAGAGGTGGGGCTAAGTGCAGTGCCTGCCTGGAGCCAAGGCTGGTGCGAGGTTTGTAGCAGAGAGAGATGTTCCAGCACAGCCCTTTGGGCTCTGTGCTTGGCACAGCCGTATCTCACCTCCAGCCCCAGGCTGACCACAAAGTCCAGGGCCCTTTCAGCAAGGGCTCAAGCGTCACCTGCTCCCAGAAATATCCATTTTGTAGACACTGCGAGTTAAAGATGACTCCCCTCATCCTTGTCCAGTCCTGCTTTTCCCTCGGCAGCGCAGAAGTTTGCTGCCTGCAGTAGCTTTCACATTAATTTTAGGACTCAAACTAGTAATGCCTAACCCACATACTAGTCCCATTGAAGTGAACTGGAATTACTCACTTGTTCAGAGATTAAATCTCTTGAGAAACTGTGAAAAAAAGAGCCATGCTCTTAATAAATACTAGAAACATCCAGCCTCCTTAAGCACAGCCAGTTTTAGTAATTAATTTGCTATAGATGTAGTTAGCTGATTTAAAGAGTCAGATTTATTCTGATTAAAGCATTTACTTCAATGTCAGCAGAAGGAAAATTTACTGCCTCGGGAAAACATAAATGTCAAATGTGTGCTTGGATATACAGAGTACGGTAGATAGAAAGAAGACGATGTTTTCACAGGCCATGTGCTTAAAAGCACAGTCAGGTTAAAGAGAACTTTTTTGTTGTTTTGAAGCTGCCATACCTGAAGAAGGAGTGCAGCTAAAGGGAAAATGGCAAAAGGGAAGGTGCTCTTATGTCCATGGGAAGAGCACCAGCAGCTCAAAAGGAGCGCCTACATATAAACAATAGCTGAATTTGGCCCAAGACCCATAAAGAAGACATTTATACAATAATGTTCTGGCGCCAGACCTACTGCTTTTCTTTTCTGATGCGCATTGGCAGTTTTATTTTTTTAGACAACAATAACCATGGGTACTCTTCTTTTCATTGACTTGCAATGTCTAAGATCCCTTATACTTCTGTAAAAAGTTGCTACATCCAAATCGATTCTTGTCCAGAGAGAATACCAGCCTCCAGAAGACTACACCAGGAACATTTCACCTGCACAAACGCAGTGGGAACATTACAGAGAAATTATTGAAATAAATTAAAACCTACCTCTTCCACCCACATATTCCTGTTGGAACTAAGGGAACAGTGCCAGTGGCTAGCTGTAGGTATTAAGTGCCGTCCTGGACCTCTGAGGGTACCTAGGACATTAGCACAAGGCCAGCAGAGATGACAGAGGACACCTACAAGAGACTTGTGCCCTTATGGAGCGGTGCCCAGAAGGCATCTATATTTAGGGACCTGAATGTCCCCCTAAGTAGTTGTAAGGGTGGGAGTTTTTAAAGCAGAAATTAGTACAGAAGCCCATGGAATCCAGGCTACCCTAGACAGAAATGTGAAGGGGGGATGAAGACTCTCAGTCTGTGCACTCTGGGGACCAGACATCACATTCCCACCAGCAGTGCTGGCAGGGACTGAAATCCCTCTCTGTATTCCCAGTAACTTCAGGTTTCATCCTAAAACATTCTAGGCTTCTACTGGCTGTGGTCGGTTTTGAGGCTGCTCACTCAGCACCTCAGGAGAGGTGTTGCAGGATGAGGCCATTAGCCTATATTTACATTGCCTGGTAATGCCATCAAATGTTCTACTTCTAGTCATTAGCAATCCATCCCTCCTGCCTTTCCTCTCCCTGAGGAAGTGCTCTACAAAACCTGTCTCATGGATTTCTGTTTTTTCATTATTGTTGTAGTCTCCCCAGTTTATCTTGCTCTTTCATTAAACAGCAAACCACAGATATGGTTTCAACCTAACAGCCTGTTTGCAAGAAACTAAACATTCAGGAATAGGAACACATCCTTTGCACTTAAAAATTCATTTAAGGTGATTCATTGTTTTGTTCTTTGCTTGAAGCATGTTTCACTTACATTAATAATATTTTACCTTTCACTTATAAATTCAAACGCAAAAGCAGTTGCAGTTCTCCAAGTGCTCGTATATGTAAAATATTGCAACATTATCGCTTTCTAAAGGTCAGTTTCTCTTCTTTCCCTTAATTAGGATTCAAGATTTCCAACAATAAGTTGTTGCAGCAGATGTACAGCTCTTTTATGTTTACTAATTCACATCTCTGCTTTTTCACTTTGCGAAGAGGAAAAAGGAAATCGTTTTAAGTGGGATAAGTACACTTTTTTTCTAAACAAAATAAGAAAAGGAAGTTCCAAATATGGGGGAAACAGCAGTAACCAGTGATCTGATTCAGTAAGAATTTATACATAGAGTCCATTACTTTTTGAAAAGTTTATCAATCAGTCCCCGTAAAAGCCACGTTGGAGTGAAGTGGTATCAGCATCTGATGTGCTGTGTCTTATGTGCCTGGATATACAGGTCAGAGTTCCTTACTAAGAGAGCTACAGTCATGAAATGGATCTTCTCACACGTAAAATTACAATATAATATCAATATCTTGTACTTTAAGTCATTTTTTTTTTATGCTCTTGCAGGAGTAGACATCATTTTGTGACTGATTAAAATAAAGGGTAGGATTTCCTCATAAAAATATACCCTAATTTGTTAGATAATACGTGAAAGGAAATAATTCTTGTTTGGAACGAAAAAGGTGTGCTAAATCAACCAACCTGTCTGAAAGGACAAAGATAAACATAGTGAGCAGTGTTATTTCCTGTAACATGATTTTGCTGCATCTAAATATATAAATCTCATGTAGCAGGAACCATGTCCTTTGGGTCCCACAAGAACCTTCCCAAGGGGGCATGGAGAAAGATTATAAACGTGTTCTTGCAAAAAATGTCTGTTTTAAAATAAATAAAATTTGAAAATGGGGAAAAGAGCAAGTGGTCCATGCACAAGGTGATTGATGTCTTGCCATTAAGACTTTTTCTTGATGCGATTCCTATTTTTCTGATTTCATGCGTATATATGTTCCTGGTGTTCCCTCTAATCTGGCTGTGCTACAAGGGAAGGGAACTTTTTGGTTTGGTTACATGCTTGGACCTCAGGGTCCAGGCTGGATCCCTGCTTCTGCTGGAAACTGTCTGTGTGTCCATGAGTAGATGACTCTGTTCCTCTCATGTCTCAGCCATTTGCAGGATACTTGTATTTTCCTGCTGCATCCCTGCACATCCCAGTTGGAGCACAGCTCCTGGGGTAACACCGCTGCCACATGTGGGGATCACAGCATCTAGAAAGAGGCACCTGGACTTTGTCAGCAGTACAAGGCATGGCAGCTTTTTGGGGTCCAGCCGTGCAGACACCAGTACCCTCGAAAAGCAGAGCTCCTGCTGGTTAGGTGGTTGGGTGCAGTTTCCTAACCAGAATGCCAGTGCTTTGCTTGGGAATCACCGACCGCATTCTCAGGACAGAGCAGCCTTCCTGGGCAGTGTGATGGCATGTTGGCCCCCGGTTGCCACTTCCAGCCCCATGTTTCAAGGTTTTCAGCCCTGCTGTGGAGATGAGTAGGCTGCCTGTGAAGCTGTACCAAAGCAATGGCAGTTTACAGCCCAGTGTAAACCAGCCCTGGCCTCAATTTGCCTTCACAGAGCAGCCGAAAATGGTGCCAGTTCTGATGTCAGAGCCCTGAGTCACCTCCTCATTAACTCCTAGATACAGGTTTTAGGTGCTTTAATCCTTATAATTCTATTCCCCTGGATTCCCAGTGACTTTAACATCCCCTTTTTGAAGTCCTTCCAGTTTCTCGAAATCTTTTTTGGTAATAGCGTGCCCAGCAGTGAATGTAATTTTGTTTTCCTATGTATTTTCTAAATTCTAGCTCTTAAAGCATTAGGGTTTTATGTGTGCATATACACTCTATTATGTGTTATAATATATAATCTTATATATAATGTGAAGAATATGCCTTCATATCAATGATACTATTTTTATTGGGAGAGAAGTATTAGCAGAATTTGATTTTGAGTCACCAGTTGTTTTTTCTTTAAGGATACTTCTTTCTTATTGGTGTCCCAGTGAACAACTAAAATGTAAACTAAGTCAAGACTTAACAAAACACTGAGATGATTCATACGAGCATAAAATTATATTAGTCCAAATTTTTTGTAGTCTCTCCAGAATGATTTGAGTTTACTGGACAGATTTCAGGCTGCTATCACAAAAGTCCAAAACTGGACCAAACCTTCTCAAGGCTCAGATATCAGCCATCTCAACGCTGTCAGTACCAATTCTCCTACCAAAATCCACTTGCTGCCAGGCTTGGGCAGAGGACGAACAGCAGCAATGGTCACAGTACAAGTTAAGTTTTCAAACAACTGTGCAAAGACTTCTACTCCAGGTCAGTGATATTAATAATAGACTTTCAATTGATTTCAGTGGGAATTGGCCCTTACATACACAGAAGTGTATATATCAGCAGATATCTACCTACGATAATTAGCATACATTGACTCAGCAGGGGTTTGTGCCCCAGTAGAAAAGCTGCGTCAACATGTGTAATCTAGGTAGAAAGGCTTAGGCAGAGATGTTTTGGAGAGCAAAAAAAACCCCAAAAAATTTATATGTGAGCTATGAACCTTTAGTTCAATTCTGAAATCTACCACAGGCTCCTTGTTGATACAGGGCAACCTGCTTAGTCTGTCACCAGATTCTCCACCATAATGGAAGTCTTCCTTATTTCTTCCAAAAAGGAGGGCCATAGGACCCAGCCTTTGCCCACTGTGACTCCAGTGCTGGTGGCCTGGAGCTGGTGATATCGGCTGTGCTTCAAGGCACCATGCAGTGAATGTGAATCAAAACCATTCACCACTGAACAGACCTGCGGAAGTTTGCCTGTGCTGTCCAACACACCCCGAACAAGAGCAACTTGCTATAAACTTGCTATATGAACCTGCAAAAGGACTTTACAAACTTAATGATGTGTTCTAAGGTAGTAGCATTTCATTTTCCAATTAGCTAAAAAAAAATAATTCTCTGCTGTCCCACACCTTGTGAAATGGTCCACCTGAAGGCTGGGCGGTAGCAGCTTATGCTAATTTTGCACTGACGTAAAATGACAGCAAAGAGTAATAGAAAATCACACCGTGTACCAGGCTGAAATACACACAAATCTCCACTCTTGCATTAAACAACCACGACTGTAAGAGGGGGTTCGTATCACCTCCTCAGCCCAATGAAGTGCTGCATGGGATGAGTACTGTTGTTTAGGCTGAAAATCTTTGTCTCGACCAGAGATAACAGACACTGGTAATAAACTCCAGGAGCTCAATCGGTGCTGAGCTAGGTATGTTTTTTGAATGCAAGATTTGAAGGATTTAAGCAATTATATTAAAAAATGCCTCTTTCCTTTGTAAGAGGCACAGTTACATACTATTGCAACTCACTCTGAAACTATTAAGCTAAAGGCAAGAAATAGGAAAACATGAGGACTTTTGAATAGTGAGAATTTGCACAGGGAATCAAAGAGGTTTCAAGTTCACTTGGTGCAGATGTTTCTATAATTGAGACGCACTAGAAAAATGCATTAATGCACAAATCAGTCTTGCCTACAGTTATCTGAACCATAAAAAAATGTCCATAGTCAGGATATAATTCCCTATAAAATCCTATAGGATACTTAAAAAAAAAAAAACAACCAACCAACATAGGTTCTTTTTCCTATTAAACTCTTTAGGACTTTTTCAGTAGGGGAGTCTACAGGGAGCACAAACAAACCTAAAATCTGTTGACCAATTCACCCCACAACCGCCTTTCATACACTCACCCACAGATATTAAGGACCTGAATTTTAATGAGGCCAGCAAAGTGCAGCTGGTGACCTCAAAGATGTATTCAGGTCTTGATCTCATTCCCATTTAAACCAGTAAGACTTCCTTCGGAACTGGCTCGAGCTCCACTAACTGCACATGCCCAGTCAGCCACACAACCCAAGTGCAAATTCTTGCATGCAAGAGCAGGAATTGTACCTATGCATATGCTGCTGCTGCAAAATGCACAACTGTTTCACAGGCAGAGAAAGAACAAGGAGTTTCACCAGCTCTTGACTTCTTAAAAGTGTAATAATGCTTGAAGCATGGACACTATTCAAAGGAAAGAAAATGTCTAGGACAAATCTGGAGCAACCTGGAAAGAATAATTGAGTCCTCATCTTTCTAAATATGACATAATCCTCCACTTTAATGGTCCCGTATATATAAAGAGAACTGGCATGTTCTTCTCAGCAATAAACTGTTAGCTACCTATCCAAAACCAGCAGAGACCAGCTGTGCCCTGCTGTACCATCCTTCAGGAAAGTTATCTTGGCTAGAAGTCTAAAACCCCTAAGAGTCGCTCCTACCTGCAAGCTGCACATCTATGTGCTCTCCGAGAGCCCCTCAGGCACACAGCCTCCTGCTGGTACACTAAATTTTAACAAGGATCTCCTAACCCAGATCCAGAGATTGATTAAGATTATCAGGTGCTGGCTCCCAAGCATATCTGTTTACCCTGCATTGCTCCTCTAAAAGAATAGCAAACACTATTTAATTTTTTTTTTCCCCCCATTGAGACCATGATTGCCTTGGTGGATCAAAATAATGATACAAACAAGAAGGAAATCGTGTCTCTCCCTAATCTTTATCTCAGCCCAGCAGGAGGCGGATGGATAAGTATGAATAACAAATTATCTTGCAGTGGATTCCACTAATCAGCCCCAGGGTTGGGCTGTTTCAGTGTGAAGCAATTCTTAGCTTTTTGCAGTGCTAGTTTAGGATTTGGGCAGAGGACCCTACCCCCTAATTAAGAACCTGAAACAAATTGAAAACAGCTGTGAATAATTAGACAATTTAAGTGCTGTTAAGAAGGAATAATTTTTGTAGCCATCGTAATAAATCTTATGCTGTCCGAACCCATACGCTTTATGTGAACTTTTTTCTGCTGGTGGGTTAGTGCATTACTCATAAAAGAAACAGTATCCCTTTTGTTTTGATTGGGCCTGTTTAATAACAAAAGAGCATATCACTATAAGTGGAAGTGTGATGACAAAGAGAATAGCCTTTACTTTCCTTAATTTTCAATCGTTGTGGTTCAGATCCTATGGCAGATTCCTGGCATGCGCGTTTGGTGGAGAAAAAAAAGAATTCTTGATTTGCATTGTAAATAATACCTGAGCCCAAGCTACTTAACATTTTTGAGATTTCTTTGGAAAAATACACATCAGGAAAATACTTAAAAATTTAACAAATGACCCTTTAGCTTTATGTAGCAGATAAGTTCTTGAAGTATTAACTAAGACTTCAGGAAATCTATTTTTCTCCAAAATTTTCCACCTCTTTTTTTAATCTTCCCACTTGTCTGGAACTCAGTTAAAGTGTTTCACAGAAAGTAATTTATAGAAGGAAAGCTTTCATCATGCACTGCCAAACTATTCAGGGCCTGATTCAGCAACCCATAACTGGCTTTATTAGAAATTAGTTCTGTGAACACCTAAATATATATTTAATTTTTATGTTATGTATAGCTTTTCTGAAGACAATGTATCTGCTCACACACTTAATGATAACACCATTCTTAAGTCCTTGTAGGATCCAGCCTTTGCTTGGATAATGGTATTACCTGCAAACAGGTTATGGAACGAACTTGATTATTTAGAAGTATGCTTTCGCTTTATTACTGTCTTAAAATAACCTACATCCCTTTGTCATTTTGATGGGTTTATATCACATAATTCCAAATTGGACACAGATTCTGAACATCCAGATTTTAGAGGATTCATTAGACACTGCTTTGTTTTTCTTCCATTTCCAGCGAAAGGAAAACAGAGATCACCATGGCATCTGTGTGTTCACAGTATTTGCAACCCAGACAGCAGAAATGGAGCTGCAGGGAAATACCTGATGCAAAGTACCTGGTTCTGCACTACAACGGTCTAGATTTAAGTACAAAAAAAGAAACCAAGCATTGTGCAAAGCCTCAGAAAATGAACCTTATGAAAGTGGTCTAAGAGGGGGTAAGGCTTGCCATCCACCTTTCCTCTAGCTCATAAAGTGGCAGCCCTTGCTACACGCCTTTCTTTTGTAGGTCCCATGACACCTCTCACTGTTCTGCGTCTGCCTGCAGATGAGATCTGTGGCAGTTGCTCCTGTACTTGAAGCTCTCCCATCCTTGACAATATTTAGCCAAGGCCCTGTGGGCCATTTCTTCAAGTCTGAATTACCCTTTGTATGGCTTATCCCCAAAGTACCTGCTGTGTATGACCTCATCAGGATGTTGCTATGTGGTGACTTCTCTTTTTTCCAAGTTTTCCATGGCTGTACTTCCGTCCTTACATTGGTATTCAGGTATTCTGCACGTGGAATCAGTGGGCCCTCTGGGTATGAAGAGCTGAGATTTAAATTTCAGATGTGGTATCACCTAAGAGTCTGAAGACTACATGTAGTAATTAAAAGTCTGCTTCGTACTATTTCAGAAGTTTCTGTGAAAAAGCCAGGTTGTCACACAAGCAGAGTGACAGTTCTTCACTTTCTGTGCAGAACCACAACAAACATTTCCATCACTGACATTATTTACAACATTCAAATTCCTTTAGAAAAAAGAAAAATAATGTTTTAGGTCTTAATGATACTTTAAAATATGATAGCAATATGAACACACTATCCTTACTTTTCCACCCTTCATTTTTCATTCACCTACTTGCAAAGGCATGTATGAATTTATTTTTTTGAGAACAAAGACTGAATGTTTTCCACAGAAAAGAAGTGCACCAACAACGAGGAGGGAGTGAATAGGTTGTTCCCTCCTGATCACGTGGGGGCAGAGGGAATGTCAGCAGGGACATACCTATCTATTCATACGTACTTCTCTTTCTATCAGACTGGTATCCTCTTTGGAGGACTAATGTCTAATGAAGATCCCCAGAGGTTTTCTAATTTTGGCCTAGGATACAGCTAGAGTATACAGTGGCCAAAAGAACAGTTTGCTGTTTCAACAGTACATCCTTTGGCAACCAGTTTAGGAACAAGTCATCAGTCGCATCCATGCTTGGGGCTCATTGTTAACCCCAGGGATGACTTCTGCGTGGGTCAATGCAAGTCCTTGGGGGCCAACAGGCAGATATGGAGGGAAGCAGATGCAAATCAAAGCCAGCCCCTTTGGTTCTTGTTGGTCTTGATGGAGTTGTGGTGGGGGAAGGAGCGGTTTCGGCCACCAAAGGAAATGCCTGCATGTCTGCCCGCCAGCAGCCACCTCTGTCCCTCAGCTTCTCGTTCCATAAAATGGGGCTAATAGTTCCTTACCCTATACTATGGCTGCAAGGCTTAATTGACAAAAGTTTATAAGGTGCTTTAGGAGCCTTGACTGCAAGTTGCTGCAGACTTGCTAACTACATTATTTCAAAATAAAATAAACACATTTTATACAATCAAAATGAAAAGAAAAAAAAATAATATTCACCACCCCTTCCTCCCTTCCAAACCAGCTTCTCAGGACTTCTCCAGCATGCGTTACACTGCACTACATACTCAAGGTTTCACAAATAGACATAGCTGGTTGGCCAAGAGGGTTTTTTTACCCTGGTGTTTATAATTCCAATTGGTGTAAAATTTCCTGATGGTTAACACATCCCATTACAGACACTTTTGAATGAATGACTCATTCCCAAATAATTGACTAGCTTTGTAATTTGGGAAGTAAAAATCACATTTATGAGTCTCTGGGGGGAGGGCCTATAATGTTGTGCATAAAAAGTAGATAAATCATAAAACCTGATTTTTTTTTTCTTTTGTAAAAGCTTCCATTAGCCTTTGTGTGCACATTAAAGCAATGCCCTCTAAATGTGTGCAGCTGCTTTAAATCACTGGTGCACTTTAAAATCAAGTCTTTTTATATCTTGATGTTAAAATTACATGTTTGTTACTGTAATTCTGTCCTGTTTTTTGTGGGACATCCTTGGATCAGATCTGCTTCTGGAAAGACCTCTCCCTTCGCACTAAGTTTTCTAATCCCTGTAAGCAGAAGAAGCCTGAGTGTTTTGCAGCTCCTGTAAATGGCATTTATCAGGTAAACAAGAGAGACAAACAAAAAGGACCAGTCATTGCCAGTGCAATTAGGACCCCCATCCTCACTTAGCAAATGCATGCATTGTAGATTGAGGTTTAAAATAAATGTGCAAAGCGATTCTAATGGGATTTGACAAGGGTATTTGATAGCTGCAAGGCAAATCTATTATTATCTACAAAATATCTAGTTACAAATCTCACACAGAACCCGCTCCCCCCCTCGCCCCCCAATACCAAGGTGCTACTGAAGCTGCATAATATTTAAACTCCTGAATGAAATGGCCATGCCACTTGCTTTGGCTTTGCAGTCTAAAAGTCCCATACACCTTTATGCTAGCAAGGCCTTTTCCCACATTTTCAGAGTACTGTAAATTAGTTTAGTATGCTTGAAAGAACCTGTAATTGTAACTGCTCTTGTTGACACATCAGCTTGATGCCACACAGAGCACGACTGGGACCATATCCCTTGGTTTTGCAGCTACAGTGCATTTCAAGTGCTTGACAGGTCTGGCGCTAAGATGTTCTGAATTAGATTTGAATTACAACCGCTAAATGCCCTTGTCAAAGCTTGTTATGCCTGAAACTAGCCATATACATTTAACTGACTATTCCTATGGAAGGTATACTGCTTAAACAAAGACATACTCCAAAGTTTCATACAGAATTGTCAAAATATAATTGAGTTAAAAAAACAACTAAAGCATAAGAAGAGCAATCTTTACTGCCTTTTTTCCCCCCTTTTCCTACTTTGAAATAAATCCAAAGGACAATTTAGTGGAATCTTAGTATAAAATAAAAAGAGCATATGCAGGTCCCATAGAGACATTGAAATCTATATGAACACCAGAATCATCCATACATTGATAGTAGTGTCATGAAAGGCCACAGCAAAACTTTAGGATCTTGCCCTGTGAAAAAGGTTTCGTATCCCATTGCTGGCACTGGAGAGCCTCTGGTGCTGCAGGAATACAATGAACTAAAGCTAATACATATATCAGAATCAGGATCAGGCCTTGAATTCTTGAGGACCCCAAATTTGTGCTTCATCAAATAAAGGAAGCATAATATTTATACATATACACATGTGTATGCATGCATATACCTCTATGCCCATATGCAATATATAAGGCACATATGCAGTGTTTATTCAGTTTAGCCACACATAACAGAAACTTCCTTCTAACTTGCAGATGCATTCATGGTTACGTACTGGTGGTATGAGGCCATAATCTTCGGCTAGAAAATAGCATCCAAAGAGCGCAAAACAGATTTAGACAGTGTTTGTCTATCAGTCCATGTTATGGAGATCTCAGTAACTCAGTGGGGCTGCATCGTGCTGCTCCTTTCTAAACCCTGGCTGCTGACACTGGCTGCGTGATTGCCGGAGTGGTCTGCTGAGGCTGCCTTGGTTGGAAAAAAAAGTGCTGGTTGTAAGCACTGTTAATGTGCAAAGGAGCTAGCAGAAAGCTGAGAGAAAAGAGTGAGGATCTCCTGCATACTAGCTAGCTATCTTAAACCCTCTCTGAAGAAGTAAGACAGATTTGCTTAACCTAAACCCACCAATGTTCAGGCAGCACAGAAGAGGAGGAGCAGGTTATCACGTCCATTGAAGACAAGACGAACATGGGCATACCAAATTCTCCTGCATGAGTGAAACAAAACATCTTTGGCAAAGAGCGGTTGCTTCACCACAGTGAGTTTGGTTGAATTTGAAAGTTAACATAATTCTGGAGTTTTTCTAGACTGGAGGGCAGGTGCACGCTGTGATGAGCTCCTGGGTTTGCATTGCATTCCCTGGCTGACCTAACTGGAGACATGGCCCTTGGTGCTCTCTCCACCTCTCCCTCTCCTATGATGGGAACTGCGAGCACAAGAGGTTTCAGAGGGGGGTTGTTGGCATTCCCTGGTAGGGAGCCAGCACATGGCAGAGGCATATATTCAGAAGGATCCCATGTCCTCCCATCCACAGTAGATGTGGATGTAGACTCAACATGAGCCCTTTGTTTCCAAAAAAGGATAAATGTCCTTCCTCTGTGTGCCTTGGCTTGTAGATTGTACAATCTTTAGGGAAGACACTATCCTTCCCTGGGAAGTGCATAAAACACCCAGCACAACGACATGCCATTTCATCCGGGGCCTCTAGAAGGTACTGTAAGACAAACAGAGAATAATCCTGCCTAACAGATGAACAAGGGCTAGACAAAGACCAGGGCAGCTGCAGCAGGGCTGGGTCCCCATCTCCAGTGGTGTCGTGGTACAAACAGATTTGGAGTGCACAACTAAGATTTCTCCCATCTGAAGTGGCTAGGCATTACCTCAAAAGATGAAATTCTCCAACAGCAACAAACAAAACAAAACAAAACAAAAAAGAAAGAAAAAAAGAAGGAAAAAAAAAAGAAAAAAAGATTTCTAACCCCATTCCAGGAGCAAAATGTGGCCTGAACTGGTCAAAACCTGCTGACAGCCTTAAGCAGCATGAGAAACCTGTTTCATGATGGCAGTTGGTTATTTTAAAACTGAGCTGAAAGATTAATGGTGAGATTTTCAAAAAATGTAGGCTCCCAATGACAGGAACCGACAATTTGCTCATGCAATTTCCCATCGCTATGTGTGCAATAGGGAGAAACGGGTGGGCAAAATGACACACAGCTATTCTGTCCCCATACTTTTTCTGGAAACCTTAGCCCTAAAAAGGCAATAAGCAAATAATCAGAGTGTTTAAATGAAAGGCAGAAAGACTTAGGCTGAGAGATACATTGATATTCTTTGTTAATTTTTTTTATTCAGTTAAGAAGCACATGCTGATTATTTTTAGCAGTGTCCCCCTGATACAATTCAGATGTAAATCACATTTCTGTAGTCAGCTGCTGCTGTTTAAGCAGAAATATTTTGACACTATAATTACAGGGTTGAAACTATGCTTTACATTAATGTATAAAACACTCATTAAATTAAAATTCTTCCATGAAATCATGAAAATAAACAGTCTGTCTGAACTAGCATCAACAAATTCACAGGATGCTTCTGCGTTTTCTCAGGGCTGGCCTTCAAGTGACTGTATTACAAGGCCCTTATTTAACCGTGAAGTGTTAAAGGTTCACATTCTTTTGAAGGTCCCATTCTGCTTATTTTTAAAATTATTGCTTTAATTGTTTTTACAACTTGTAAGATTTTAAAGCTATTAAGCCTCAAAGTTGTGGGAAAAATTAAAATGGTGATTATTATAACTTGCATAAGTCTGTGAGATGGCAGTGGCACTGCATTTTTTTTCAAGGGTGGATTAAATAAAAGGGGTCCATGGCACCATATGTGGTGTGTCACATTGGTCTATTATGGCTAAGAAGCAGGGTACACAATGTATACACAGTGCTTTGCGGGACAGAAAAAAACCCCAAAAGCTCAAGTTGGTAATGGTTTTAGGGGATCCTTCTTGCCCTGTCCCCTGCTCCCTACCATCTTCCTGCTTTTCATCCACCTCCTATCCATCATGGACCTGACAGTCCTGCCAACAATGGGTCCAACTGTCTGTGCTCTAGTGCAGGCAGAAGTTTTTGGCAGCAGGTGCCAGAACAAGAGCATCCTAGTGAGGTCCATCCACAGTGCAACAGAGGGAAAGGGGACAAGTGACTAAGCCCTGCACTGCAAACATGGGCATTCATTTATCAGGTCTGTTTGCATTTACTCCACTCCCCAAGGATAAGAAGTTGCTCCCCATCAAACCTCCAGGTGTCCCAGACTGAGGTTACTGCCCGTAAGAGGCAGTTTCCTCTGGCCCGATGGTCTCATTAGAGGGACACACTGATGGGCGATGTTATCAACCCTGGTACCTCCACCACCCACCACAGGCTTGAGCAAAGCTTGCTGGGTGGGACCATGGTCAAGAGCCCTGAGCCTTACCCTCCACACCCTGTGCATGTTAGCAAACCTGCACACGTTGGCACACTAATCCCTATAAGCCCTGATGGGGTTTTGTTTATTTTCTCTTCATCTGTACAGGATCACTGATCTTTACAATGCACCGAGTGAGCTGCAGCTGTGCTGGGCTTGGGAGTGAACGGCTCAGGATCTTCAAGATGCAGATGATGTAATCACAGTGGTCTGAAACATTTTTGCTACATCTATATTCCATTGAAATCCACAATTATGGCTGACTTTTCTTTGATTGAAGATATTCCAGAAAGATGGACTGCAATGGTAATTGCACCATTTTATCTTAAGATACGAATCTGAGACTGATCCCTCTGGTCTTATGAAATTACAGTCAACATGTTATTTTCTCCATTTGTGCATGAAACGTATATACAACAGTGGTTGCCGCAATGTATATTTAGTCTTAACTTGTCAGAACCATCAGCTAAAAAATATTCAAACCCTTCTACCATTTTATTAATCAGGATTATGCACAAGAAAGTCTGTTTCAGAGTGTAAGTTCTAGTACACATTGTAATTTAATAGTAAAGATCTTTCTTTTTTAATGTTATAGTTGTCTTTCTTCAGCAGCCACATGGATGATTTTTTGTCCAGCATTACTGGTATTATGGTTATCCCTCCTTTCCCACAGGATTTTGCACATTGGATAGCAGTAACCTTCTTTTCAAAGCCGAGATACTATAGTCCAGTGAAATCAGTTAAAGTTTTCCTTGAGGTCAAAACGAAGAAAAATATTTTATCACTGAAAAACATTAATTTTTTGTTCTAGCTTCACATTATTATGAAACCTGCAGGGGATGTTCAGTGTGGTTTTGAGAAATTCCACTAATAACTGAGTATAAGTTACCCTTTTATTTTTGTTCCAGATCATTCCACAAAATATCTTTAGTTCTCAAATTAGAGAATTGGCAAACATAATTTTTTACTATATGCTTATTCAGATGAATTATTTTAACTCTTGATCACTAGATTTTTCAGGTCCTACACAGAATGTCATGAGAATTCATTCAGATTTTTGAACACTTTATACAGATAAAGTTTGATTATTGAAATAGGAAAGGCCAGACTAGAGAACCATTTCTTGGTTAATATAGGCTCCTTCAGAAAAAGGAGAAAGGATTTTTAAAAATCTAAATATCTTTTCTCTTAAAAAAAAAAATCAAATCAGTGCAAAAAAATATTTCTAGTAAGCAATTAGAAAAATCTAACATTAAATTTCTTCAACACATTACACGTTACTGCCTCTGTTCAGATTACCACATGATAAGTGTTACTGTCTGCTAGCACATAGTTATAGTTTACTTTCCCTGGATAATTCTTTAGTATCTGCTGGGTAGTCATTTTTCCTGAAAGCATCACTGTTAGCAAAATTGGTCTCTACAATATTCACAGAAAACAAACACAGCTGAAGTGAACTCAGGACATGGCTTAACAAAAATATTTTTCTAGAAATTATTTGCTGGGACTATCTCTTATTAAAGACACTACATATATAACGTAATTTAGTGACAAGGAAGCAGTGACACATTAGCTTAAGGGTAAGTAAACTCTGAGGACAGAGTGACTTAAAACAGTACCTAGCGATGGCAACATAAACAGACATCAGTAAACACTTGCAATGACCAATGCTCGAATAAATCAGATTATGGTGAAGTATGTATGTTTATACAAATAGTCATTTTGGTGAATTTAAGGCACTTCAGATACGAACCTTACATTTCAGACCAGCATGACCTCCCATCCATGGCAGAGGATTTAACTGCCTGCTCCTACCTCTTCTGGCAGAGCTTCTGGAACTTTTTTGAGTGATGTAAGTAGAGGCCACAAAAAAGACTCCATAGTCTTCATTTTCCACCAGCTATTCTGCCTTCCCGTTTCCCCCCTGTGCCTGGAGCAGCTCTGGGGATACTCAGGAAACATAGAGCTACTCATGGTTGAAGGAGACCAGTCACTGACACCAGCACTAAATACCCAGCTCCACATGTTTCAAGGCAGTTTGACACCCATTCTGCATTCAGTTTCAGCCACCTCCAAGTACCTTCCCCTCCCTCAGAAACAACTCCATTTCTCCTACCCTATGGTAGGCTGGTCCATTTGTGGCCCCTTACTTACCCAATGATGACGGAAACATCTGAATTCCTCAGTATCCAAGATCAACAGCTGACACAACCTTGACTAACAGACTCCTTACCCAAACCTGCATCACCTATGGAAGTCCAGGAGCTTGTGGCTTCCTCAGCTTCCCCATGGCCAGGAGGTACCAACATATTTCAAACCTTCAGGAAATATTAGAGCTTCCCCTACCTTCTGCACATTCTTCCACCTTTCCTTATATTCTCCAGGAAGAAGTTTTCTTTCCCCTATGTTCTCACATACCAGAGTTGACAGAATAAAATAGGGACTAATTCCCTCTCCTCATTAGCATCCTAAACGGTGACTCCTGCTATGGTGTGACTCAGGCATCTGGGTCATCACCATCAGCTGGCTCTGCCACCAGCCAGTTCAAGAGCCCCATAGCTGAAGTAGGCAGGATGAGGAGTTATGACCAATGAGCTGCTCATCCCCTCAGTAAAGCAGTTGTCCATAGGGAATGCAGTTTTATTTTTTTGAAGTTAAGGAAGCTGCAGCCTAGGTCCTCCAGCAGTACAGCCTCCATCCCTGGCCAGAAGGGCTTGGTAGAAGGCAGAAATGGAGGTGGCCAAGCAGACAGCCAGTCTTTGGAAAACATGAACATATGACCCCTGCCCCAGAACGGTGACAAAGACTGTTTACAGATGAACAGATCACTGGCTGTCAGTTTTACAAATAGATCAGATTTCAATTTAACACTCACATTTTTTCTGAAAACTGGAGATGTGCCTCAGGCACCTCTTTATCAGAGTCTCAGGAAATATTTGGGAGGCAAAGGGGGTGACCAGCCCCCTTTCTGTGCCCAAGACCTCTCCTGGACTTGCTCCAGGGTGGCTCGAAGGCCAAATTCCCATGCAAAACCTCTGCCTGACCAAAGTGCAAGGGTCTCCTACAACACCCAGTGGAGAGCAAAGCTTCAGCCAGACATGTGGTGTTTTACTGCTGTTCTCTCTTGATTACCAACCGTGAGACAGAAATAAACAACTCAAATGTTGACTAATGCACACTTAAGTGCCACTGTGTGCCCGAGGGGTTCAGGAGGTGCTGGGCTAAGGACCTCCTGGCTGGCACGGAAGATGCTAGATGGTTGTCCCATGCTGAGCATGAGGGATGAAGCCTCCTGGGCAGCACTCACAAAGAGGCATCTGGCTGCCCTTCTGCCAGCAAGCGTTTGGCACCAGGTTGTTAATGGACATCGTCATCTCAGCTGACTGATGATGAGGTTAGAGCATTCACTCTCAGAATGACAAAGAAAAAAATAGGTAGAAACATTATTTGGCCTTGCTAGAAGCTAGAGCCCCTTCTCTCTACCACCTCCACTCCACTGTCCTCACTCTCACCTTCACACATCCCCAGGCACACTCACAGCCTCTGATCACTTTATTGCTTCCAGGGGGAGAACGTTACTTGGTCTTTGCACAGATCTCTGTGCCTTCCATTATATCTCTCTTTCTTTCCATCCCCAACTCCTGAATATGTTAGTAGTACTAAATAAGCAGCACTTCAAATGGTTTTGAAGCTTCCCCTGGCAAAACCATAAAATCTGTACTGGTAAAAAATATATATATTTCTGTCCCAGATTCTCAATCTGTTTCTTTTAAATCCAATAAAATTTATATCATAGGGCTTAAGGGCAGAGGGCTTCATACAATTGAAACTGATTCAGTAAATGCAAAACATAAAAATAAAGTATTGGTATGTGATATTCCTATATTTCAATATTGCTTTGATATTCCACTATGAAACTTAAACTGGGTTGGGGTTTTATGCATTCTTTTCCCCCCTTCTTTGATTTCCCCCACTTTTTCCTTTGAATTTTGTCTCTTTCATCACTGGACCATGGATCAGAAATACTTGCAACTTGTTTGTGGAAGGCCAAAGTCTAAAGCAGCAGCTTGTTTAGAGAGTTATTTCACCATCTGGTCTCTCTTTTTCCATTAGATGGCTGGTTTTACATAGAGAATCATTTTATCAAGCTCTCATTCTCTCTGTAGTGCATCGTCTTCTTTCATTCACATGCTCACACAATCACTCACCTATCTTTCTCTTGCTACACAGTACCTATTGTACACATACCTCAACAGGCAATATTGTCCACTTTCACTCATACCACATGTAACTCGTTGGAACCAGGGTAGGGTTTTTCTAAAATTGTATAATAGATCCAAAGATGTGATGGCTGTTATGATCATCTAGCCTGACTTTTGATATAGCCATAAAATAACAAAGGCCAAGAAGTGATTCCTCAACCAAACCAATACCTTCTGGTTGAGCTGGAGAACATTAACAGAGATCTCCAGCTTGGGTAATCCACTACAGCCTTGGAGAAGTTGTTCCAGCAGTCAGAGGTAACTGGCCTCTTTTTGTGAAGAAAACATCGCTGCCTTGCAAAGTTTCCCTTTTTAGCCACTGACTTCTATTCCCTGTGCACTGATAAAATTGAGACCTATCTGATATCCAAAATCTCCTCCCCATAAGGGATTCTGGATGTGCAGGTAGCCCCTAGAGCAGAGGGCTTGCATCCGGGCCATCCCTTTTAGCAATAGTGAGCTGTTAGAGTTGTTCCTCTGTCACCTGCAACCATGCCCCAGTTTCTGTCTGACAAAATAAATAGGTTACATTTCTTTCTATTTTTGCTATAAAGCAGGTTTTGAAGACCTTATCAGCCCATACGTTTCTGGACATTTCTCTGTCATAGTTCTCTAACAGACTTTGTGGTGTCGCAAACTACTCTCAATGCTGGGTTGAGGAAACGTTTCCAGCATCAGGGTGAATCACTTAGTTCCTGCCTGTATCACAGTAATACATGAACACTGCTGTCTGAAAGCAAGGACAGATGGTAATCTGCATAGGTCACACACTTCTAAACACTTCAAACCCTTCACCTAGCTAGGAAGATGTGGATTAGACTCCACACAACAGATAAAGCTGATCCCACCTCAGCAGAGAAAGTCGGAATAGTTAACTTCTACAGTTTCTTTCCAGGTTTGTTTTCCATGAGTTTAAAACGCATTAAATTCACAAGACTGTGTAACAGATATTTGTTTACCTACCATCGCTTGCATTCAGTGAGCTAGGCATCTCCCTCAGGCTTTCCCAATCTCTGAGCCACTTCAAGCATCCATTTTAAATATGTACATACATAAAAATATTAGAAAAATATTTTCTTTCTTTCCTCCAGAATTTGGGATTCTATACCAATATGATCATTTCTTGACATCTACTTTTTTTCAGCATTTAATGTGATATAGTGACACCATTTCCACATGTTAACACTACCACAAGCAGAAAGGCTGACAGATCACAGCCTGCGGCGTGAGATGTTGGAGCCTTGCACTGCTGGAAGGATGGATGGAGCTGGAGTGCGGCAGGGTCAGCCAGTAATTGTCCAGCCCTGGAACCAACCAAGGGATTAGACTTTAAAATCTGAATCGTTTTAGCTTTAGAAAAGCTAATTATGATACAGTTGTTTATTTATTACTTAGCAAAAATTTCCACCTGAAAAGCGGAATTTGTCTATGATCCTTTTTCAGAACATCTAGCCTTTAGCTTCTCAAGAAGCATTTTGTAAGGGGAAGATTTGTACTGTTCACTGCTAAAAGAGAAAAAAAAATTAGGAAACTTCTTCGTCACCATTTTTCCCCTGTTTTCTGACTAATTCTTATTTCAGGATAATCCTCTCACATCCCTGGTTTATTGATGTTATGAACTATTCTTGATGTTCCTAAGAATAACACCTGGACGATGATTTCCTCTTCTATAAAGGTGAAAGGATACCTTTATCCTACTTGGTGGCTGTCAGAATTTTTCAGGGTTTTATCTGATATACACTTAATCTCAGAAATTAATTTTTCATGTATACACAGACATTGTACAATGGAGGTTTGAAAGGGGCAGAATTCATTTGGAATACCACGAATTCTGACACATCCTTTTAACAGCCAAATAGCTGACATCTTATTATTGGGAAGATGCTCTGGATAATTCAGCCTGTTCTGTGGTGCCGCTGCCATTTTTAAGTCATATCATACCTGTTCCTCAGTGCAATTTGCTTTACACATCCACTCATTTTAAGACAGCAAAAAATCAGTTTGACAAGCACTCATTATTCTGAAATCACATATTAAAGAGACTAACATTTGCAAAAGTACCACAACTATTAAGGGAGAAGAACTTCTATGAGGTATAACCTTGCTGTGCAGTGGGTAACAGAAGCATTAATAGGAAAAGCCTAAGTGGAAACAGTTGACAAAATAAATTAAAGCACAGCTCTCCCCTGAAAAATTACTAAAAATGGCATCCTAGGGTCCCATGTTTATTATGTGTTACCAACTCCAGATCAGATTTGCTTAGTATACAAATAAGGGGTGAAATTCTAGCTGGGCTGAATTCAACTGGAGCTTTGCAGAGACTTCAGTGGGGCCAGGATCTCATTTTAAGAGACCTTTTTTTTCCTTTTTGAGCAGCCTGTGGAGATTTGACTTGGAGGATCACAAGACTGGTTGAAATGTAAAACAGAAAAATCCTAAAAAATTTCAAAATTGTTTCCATTTTGTAGAGTTGAAAACAGGCCAGTTTTTCACTTCTGTGTTTTATAGCTGAAGATTTTGCATATGATGTTTTTAATCAATGTTCTTATCAAGGATATCACTGACATGTTTATTAGCATTCTTTTGTGCCAAACCCACAAAATTTGGAAAAATGAAAAATCTAAATGATCATGCTGGCATTGATCTTGATAATGCTTGTCAATAAAAATGTCACCAGAAAAAAGAAGCCAACTCCTGACATGTGAAAAAGTCCAGTTTTCTCTAATAACCTCTGTCTTGAGAAAACATCAGCTTTTCAAAGAGAGGAGGAAAGTCTTTCCAAGACTTGCTTTCCCCAGTGCTTTGTGTACTTGGACTGATTTTATGGGTGCCTTGGGTGATCTCTCATCCTGAAGCCCATGAGGGCTGGTGGCTGCCCGCCCTGGGTGTTTGAACACGTTGGAGAAGCCAGCGGGGAAGATAACCCACTGTGCTTCCCTCCTCCCTGGCGCTGGTGGGGATGGGGAGCGGAGCTAGGGAAGGCAGTTTGTTTGGCCATTTCCCCTGCTGTACTCTTTCTGCGGTTAAAAGGAGACTCCAGACTCCAGAGCTGTCAATCTGGCACTTTTCACTAGCACTGAAAAACAATTTCAAAATCTATCAAAAAGATTAGATCCCAAACCTGCTGTATGTGAACAGACAACAGCAAGAGCCATATCGAGGGCTTTGATTGTGGGCGAGGCTGGCTGGAAGGAGTCGGTGCTGTGCGGATATTACATTTTATTTTTGATAGTGCAGGACCTCTCTGTGCTTCTGTCATGTCTAAGCTGTCTGTTTCCATCAGGGAAAGGTCTTACGAGCACAAAACACATGGGCAGCCTTTCGGCCCTGTTTCAAATTTCTGCAACACAATAAATCCGTTTGTTTTTATTTCTTCTTTCTGTAAACATTTCTCCATCTAACATAGTAACTGCTGTTTATACAGCGCAGTAAAAACACAGGTCAGAGCACAATAAGATTATAGTCTTACTTCAATATGTCCAATCCATAATAAAATAAAACCTTACAAAATATCCAGAGGAACAGTTTGGGGTTCTCTTCATATTAATGTATGTCGTATGGGAGGGTCGTATTGGGGCATAATATTTTCCACAGCTGTCAGGACTTATTTAAAAGGCAATATCCTTTATCTGGGATTTTATTTAGGTTCTGTTTATACCATGTGTAGGATTGTTAATCCCATGATGTATGACTCAGTGGTGTATGATTACTTGAAGGTAATATGTACAAAATGAGCTAAATATTTTGGGATAGATCCTTGGGATCTGACACACTGGGCTCACTACAGCAGAGGGGGGTGCGACAAGGAGGGAACAGAAAGGTAACTGCAAACCGCTTTTGTGTCGTGGGCTTGGCCCAAAGAGAAACCACAATGGTCCTGCTCTGGTGCGTTCCCTGTTGCCTATGGCCCCCACGCTTCCTTCCACAGGGAGGCACGGGGTGGAAGCTTGGATGCTTTGGGCTTGAATCCTTTTTCACAATTCTCTGTGTTACACTCTTCTGTGCTGGGGCAGGAAGGGGCATTTATGCCCCTGCCCTGGCTCTGTTCCATTCACTTGGGCATGCCTGAAGGGGCAGAAATCCCTGACAGGCCGGCTACATCAGCTGGCATGGGTGATGACATCATGAAGGACAGAAGTCGGCTGATGCAGTGTTCTGAGGGCTATGTGACATGAAATATGGAACATATAGTATGTCTTTAGATTTAAATGGCATGAAACATGGGTTCATTTCATGGTCTGCATGAACGTACTGAGATGTGCTTTCTATCAGCTGTGAGTCTTTTGACATGGAAAACAGAGGCATACCTAAACCCACTGAGCTAAATTTGTCCCATGTGTAACTTCATTGGCCTTAAATCAGGAATGCGTTTGGCCCAGTGACTCTACAGGTATTTATTTTTGCTGTTTAGTCAGGTTCTTTCCAAGTGAGTGGAAATGAAAGGACACCATTAAAAGGATGTAAAGTAGCCATACTACTAGGTTGTTAATTTTATCTTAGTTATTCAGTATGGTATGGCAGCTTATTTGGTTAGAGAATCTGCAGAGACACAACCAACTTCTGTGCTCCTGAACTCTGGGTGCTCCTGGAAATAGATGAAACATGTAGAGATAAAACTTGTTGAGGTGCCAACAGGCCAGAGTTTTGTAAGCATTTAAAACCCCAGAGAAGCAGACAGACCCCTAAGAGGACTCTTTTTAAGTGCCCATATGCCTGATTCCTCAAGTCATGGGGGTGCGAGTGAGGAGGGAAGGAAGAGCTCCAACATCTGAGTAAAATGCCAGGCCAGGAAGATTTAACGGCTGAGATCCAGTGAAGTATGTTTGCCATTTTAGTGCATAATATAGCCAGCTTTTGACGAGTATAAAGCAGGGCAAGTCTTTCTTGAGCACAGGACCTGTAAAGGACTTCTTAGTTGCTGGGTGCATCACCAGGAGGCATTAATGTGAAACCTTGAAATCTCTGAGGCCTTGACTCATCCCAGGCCTGCAGTTATCTTGAATGACATTTCTGAGCCCTGGACACACCTCAGTTCTTACACAGACCGCGACTGATGAAAGCAGTAGGAGCCACACGCATTGCTGTACGGTGTTAAAGGTCTCCTACGAACAACCACACAGCGAGGGGTGCCCCACCAACACAAGGCTGCCCAGGAGCAGGCAGGTGGCTTCAGCACAGGCCACGGGCAGGGGAGGGACAAAGGGGCAACAGCAAAGTGGGGGGAGAGGAGATGGCTCCCACGGCGGGAAGGTCCTGCCTGTTTTATGTGAGGCTTAGGCATCCACCCAGGGAGATGCCATGTGTGGGGCTAGAGGGTTACGGTCCCCCTCACGGCTGCTCAGTGCAGGCTGCCAGGCTTGGTGCACAGAGCAACACAGGGGGAGCGGGAGGGAGCGCAATGAGGAGGGCTCACAGACCTTGGGAGATACTGGAGAGGCACCTTTGTGGGACGGCGTGGGACCGGGATACTCAGCTGTGTTACCTCAGCATGAAGAAGTCAGGAAGAATATGACCTGTTTCAGAGAAAATAGATGGTATTGAGGCACCTTCATCACTTCAAGCCAGATTCAGAAATATTTACGTATCCCTAGACAGAGATATGAAACCTGACTGGAGGGGAAGATTGGAAGACATTCAATGTAGCACAGCTGTGGTAGGCAGTATTTGTACACTCCCCAGATGAAAACTAATGTTCAAACTTTGCTCTTATCCACATCAGTTAACTCTTCAAGCCCAAAGCAGCCATATGGGCAGCCTTGGCACCATAGTTGGAGGGCAGGAACTGTATAAAGTGGGGGGATGAATGAGAGGGCAGGTAGGGTGGTGAAAGCACTTGCTAGACTGAACTTCAGTGACACAGTCAGGCATTGCACTGCAACAGTACTGCATACACTTACAGGCAGTGTTTCACCAGCGATGCAAGCAGCAACCTTGGTTACACTTGAGCATTGACTGCTTTGATGGAAAACAGTTTGTAATGGGGTGAATTGGATAACTGCAATTTTCCTGAAAACTGTCAGTATGAGACTTAGCAGGGAAATGGCTCTGTGGTAGAACCTTTGTTCACACAGGATGTTTAACACTGCAGGATGCTACAATGGGATGTTACTGAAACGTCTGTAGGTGAGAACCCAACCAGACTGCATTGTGCCAGCCACTGGCTATCCATGGGGGCATCTGCTGCCTGCTGACACAGGCTCACTTTCCCCTTTATTTCCAGATGCTACATTGCATTAAAAGAAATAAACAAAATGTGAAACTGTGTGCAGCATTACTTTCTCCATGTCAAAGTGTTTACTGGAAAACCACAGGGAGGCAATGTGATTACAGAGAGGGGGCAACAGGCGGCGGGATGCATCTTCCCTGTGCAAGAACAGCAGTGCAGCCCCACAAAATCAGGACAGTGACTTTAAAAAATCTGTGTTACTGATTTACTTAAAAATGTAGGGCAACTGCTGCCTGTTTTCCTGCTCTTCAATCCTGAATAGTGAGCTTGCTTTCATTTTTTAAGCTTTCTGTGTCACCATGACATCTAAAAGTTTACATATCTTCAGTCAGAGGAGAAGGAATATTGCTTGTTTAGGTTTGCTTCTTTTTTTTTTTTTCTCCCAACAAGGTGGGACATTATGCAATGTACTGTATATCACGATACTGGGCAGGTTTTGGCATAGTGTCTCCATTAATGTACAGCCACAGTAAGAAAGAGATTGAGAAGTCTTATGTACACCTCATAATCTGACAGACCTATCCCATTTATCATTTCTATGGGCCAAATCCTGAAGATATTTATTAGCTACGGATAAGATACTTGTTTATTTTTCAGTGCAGATGAAAGACCCTGTCATAGAGCAAGACCTTCTGCTGGATGCTGTACAAGCCTTCCTTTTAATTTAGGGAAAAGAACTTTTACACAGCATCCTCCAGGCAAACATCAGCTCACTCTGCACATGCTCAGAGCATGCTACAAGCAATGGGATCATGTTAGCACAGTGTTGTATCTATGCTAGTCTACTTTTCTAATAATTAATTGAGCTGCACTAAACGTAACTTCTGATCAAGACAGGCCATAGCAGAGAAAGCCTGCATTTGCTCAGAGCAAGGTTAAACTGCTTCAGAAAACGGGCCGACCAGGTGCACACATAGACAAGTTCTACAAGTGGCTTGCAGGAGCTGTTAGGTTAAGTAGGTGAGGGATGGAGGATTTTGTGGTGCAATTTAATATTCTTCACACATAAAAGAGGCTGAAGACCTTCTGAAGCCACAAAGGTCTCTGGAAATCCACAGAAATCAATAGAAGTTTTGTCTAATCTTTCTGTAAGCAGTGTTTGATGATAAAGGGAAGGCCAGAGCAGTATCTACCATTGCTAACTCTCGTGATTTTTACCGTGAGGCCTTACAGCTCTTTGGAGTTCCCCCACCACCCAAACCCTATGCTTTCTACAAAAAAGAAACCCACAACAAAAAACACTTCCCCATGCCCCATATTCCCCTTTCTACTTTTCTCTAGAGCTGATTGACCTTTTAAGAGGAACTTGCCTGGAGAGTTGGTAGGTGGAGGCTGACAGCACGTTTTAGGCCCAGTCAGAAGACACAGTTTTCAATTTTCTGCATTGTGCAACACAGAAAGCAAATTAAACTCCCATGTTTGCATTTTTGAGGCAAAGAGGCTCCATGGTGAGCCTGGCATGCAAGGGCAGGGGCTTTCCTCTAATTCTCATTATTTGTGACAAGCTGTGGTTGCATGTAAATAACTCCTGCATGCTATTATCCAGTAGTGTCTTTTTCTTGCTTTTCAATATCATTGTCAAGTTTATTTACATGGCCCCTTGCTCTTCAGTTAACACCCTTCCAGACATACTGTTTTGTTGCTCTATAATTATCAAGCTGTTGTAAACCTAAATTGGCAGACACTATAGTGTAATTCTGGCACTTTTAGCCTAATTGGGGATAACCACATCAAGAGAAGATGGTCAGTGACAAATGAGCATTTTTTTCTCTGAAAGATAATAGATAGCCGCTTCGATCACTTTTTTGACAGCTCAACATTTCTACATCTTTTTGAACATATATTTCTGCAAGGAGAAAGCTATTACCAATACACCACACAAGCATCTCCTGTTCATAAATCTATTCTTTTATTATGGGAGAGCTTTACAACTTAAGACAGTGTGGGCAACTTTCTGCATTAATTTCAGTGGGCGCATCCAGCAGGACCTGCAGCCTCTCCACCTGGTGAACCAGGACCAAGCTCTGCTAGGCAGCCTGTGGGCCGCTAAAGGGGTCACGAAAGAGCATAATGGACAAACCAGAGAAACCACAGATGACTTCTGGGCTGAGGAGAAACGTACGATAGAAGTAATGCAAAAGTCCAGCCCTGTTGTCTCTGGGATGAAAGGGTTTTTTTTATGCTGTGAAAAATATTTCATCTCATTCATGACATATAGACCTTGGAAGTCATAGAAGTCTTGTGAGATATTAAATGTGTAATACCTTGTGGTGACAAATGTACATTGCTGAGCGGAGGGTAACAGGGGCCATGTCACCTGCTGGATCTGTCCAGGCACAGGTGACATCCCAGGGGAGGGGCTGTCACCACGCAGCCTGCCCACACCATGCTGCCCCACTGGGCATTTGGCCTTCCTTCTCTCTGTCTTTTTTATTAATTCCCTTAGCTAAAGACAAAAGCTTTGGTAAGAAGCAGCTTATTTTGTACACTTTTGGGGGGTCTGATGTGAGCACAGCACTGGATGCTGGGAGGTGCCAGTGCAAATACCTACCCTGACCTACCCAACAGCCAAGCCACCACAGATCCCCATGGAGCTGTCAGAAGAGACCTCAGATCCTCCAGAAACTGCTTATGACACCACAAGGGCCACTGGCATGCGAGGGACCTCCTGCCCCTCACTAGTCTCCTTTCTCACCTCAGGCCAGTTTCAAAACCCCTTTGGTCTGTGGGAAGATATGCCAGGAACCCAAAGTGCCCTCGATGAGCCACTCTTCCATTTTACTCGTGTTGGTATGTAGGGCAGCACAAGAATAAAAGGACTCAAATCTTTCATAGGCTTTTAATCTAAGTGTTTCAATCTACACATTTGTACCTCTCTGAAATATCTTGCTTACTCTGCCTCCAAATTTCTGCATAATCCATCCGTCCATTACACCCTATACCAAATGTTTTGCCTTGTCATCTCCTTGTAAATAGAGGGTGTCAAATACATGGCCAGCTCATTGGACACAGCTAGGGAAATAGTTTAATCTTCCCAGTGGAGTAATTAAAGAAATCATCCCAACTAGCCGGTCAACTCTAGCCACACACTTAATCAGCCCGGCTGGAAGCAGGAGGCTTTCGATACACATGGAAGGGGAAGGACACGCAGGACATGTGGTCATACATGGAGAATTCCTGGTTTTGGCAGCTGTGTTCCCAAGGATCCAATCGTGGGACTCAGTCTGAGAAAAGTGGCCCTAAATACTGGAAAGACGTTAAAAAGCCTGTGATGGGCTCTCCTGGTAACTGCTTCAGGAAAGGCAAATCCTTTAGTTCAGCTGAGATTGTGTACATTTTGTCCCCTGTTGATAAAATTGTTACCTTGTTTTGGGCAGTAACCCTCCAGCTGCAGTCATGAGCAAGGAGCTTTGCCCACCCAAATGAGAAGACAGTTATTCAAGAAAGCAAGAGCTACTTTTTTGCAAGTATTTGTCTAGTATCATTCAAAAAGTACTGTACTGCATTGTATCCCACCATGTGCATGTTACAAACTCTGGGCAAAAAGGGGCTGATAACCCCCAGACTGGAGATTCCTCTTTTCCTCATTTTCTTGAAGAAGTTTCTTTTTGCCTTACTTAGTTTAGTGCTGGATATTAAAAAAAATAATCTCCAAAACAAACTAGTCTGTTGTGACAATACTCAACTCGATAACAAGTCTGGAATTCAATTAAAATGTCTTCTTTCAGACCTTCATTGTACAAGCTAGCAATCCTTGAACTTTTCATGAGCTAAAAGGCTTTTTGAGGAGCCTGGCAGTCTGGCAGAGGAAAGAATGGAGATCAGTAAACCTGAGAGGTGCAATGGCATCGTGGTTCTTGCTGCTGTCTGCAGTTCTTTAAGGGGAGACAAGAAAAGGAGCTTGACCAACAGTAAACGACAACACTAATTTTTGCTGTATCCCTTGGTGGTAACACAGGAATTGTTTCTTTTCTAGTGGTTTTTTTTCGTCCTAGGATTTTAATGGGCTTCCCTATTTTTCTTCTTCACCCCCATAGGGAAGAGAATTTCTTCTCCTTTCTGTTTTATTTCCGTTTGCCTCACAAAAGGAACTCTTAGAAGAAAGAAGAAACCACAGCAAACCTGTTCATCCTAATGTGCTTCAAGCATGATTCCACATTTATAGATGAGACTTAGCTGTGCTTCTGTTATGTGCTTTAATTAAGCCAAGGTGCAAAGTCCCACCATACCCAACAGAAACCTTTGGCATGGAAGCGTGACTGGAGCTATCGAGGGAAACAAGGAATTCGGTGGAATGAGGTAGTCAGTGCACTAATTAGTGTCCAACAGCTGCATCAGAAGTTTGAGAAAGGTAATATTGAACCTGGAGCTGAAAGGACATGAGTTGTTCTTTCCTCCATGCTCAGCCACATGTACCTGTCTCTCACTGTGTTCACAGCAGGACTCGAGGGGGTGAGGTCAGCTGGATGAGGGAGCTCATCTGGCTGACAACTAACCGTAAGGGAAAGGACAAGAAAATCCAATACAAGCACTATGTCTCTGGTATGAGGAGGAGGGGGCGACTGGTTTTAAAACTACACCCAGGTATATGGAAAATAACATTTAAAACATCTGATCTACGATTATTTAATGCTGTGCATCAGCAGAATATCCTGTTAACAGAGAATAAATTCACTCCAGAGTTCTCCTGACTCAGTTCACCAGAAAATTTGTATTTTTAAGTTCCCAAACTCAAACACAAACATGTTTCTTCGAAGAGTGAAGTCTGATTGGAATTCATAATATGCGTTCTCGTATTCTGGGTTCTGGTATTTATTTTAACATTCTGGAGCACCAGAAGGAAAAAGGTTCATTTATCAAATGATTTGGTGCATTTCAGCGGGAGAAAGCTGCTTCCATAGGGGTGTCTGTCTGCTGCTGTTCGGAGAAGGGCAGCAGGTCTCAAAACCCAGGGAGTTTTGTCTGTTTATACTAAAGGTCTCAATTAGGTCAGTGTACCGCATTTGCCGAAACAGGCTGAAATGAGAGTTCCAAGCTGACATTACTAAAATGCTGTAGCAGAAAGAAAAATTATCTGACCTGTAAATTGAAATGAGGCTTTTGATAACTTCAGAACTAGAATACATCCTATTCATCATTGACATTCAGATGGGCCACTGTGTAAAACACGTCAGCATCACTGATTAGACATCTGCCAGAGAAAGGCAAGCAAACCTCATAGGAGAAGACATTCTTCAATCAGCAAGGCTCCTGACGCTCCCTATGGAAGCTGCTCCATTACAAACAGCTCTGTTTCCTCTACCAAAGGTGTGGTGGAAACATCTCATTTCTATTTAGCCGACCAGACAACCATTTCTTTGCAAACTGGAGTGTGGTATAAAACATTCAGAATGAGATCTTTAAACGGTTATACATTTTCTTGGACAGTTTTTAATTTTAGACCTCTGAGTCTTGTTACTGTCCAGCCAGAGCTTGCTAGCACTTTGGGAGTGCCAGTTTCCTTAGTGTTTGAAGTGACAGCTACATGAACTGTGACATTTTAAAAGCATGATGTCTGCTAGGCCTGTCTCAAAAGTTGTATGTGTTTGTTAAGCCCATAAATCTGCATGTTCACTTGTTGCATTACAGTTTTAAATTCAGATTCCAACTTTTGCTTCTTTTTGCCAAAAAAAATGTATATGCCAGTGTTTAATGTTTCACGGTAAATTTATTATAACTGGAAGAACTCATGTAGTGTAACACTCTCAGGCAGACGGGGTGTCTATACGGCAGCCTGGAGGTGTGACTGCAACTTGAGCAGACAGCAGAGCTAGCTTGCATCTGGCTTGCTGGGTACCGATAACAGTGCAGCTATGGCAGCAGAGGGCTGCTGCCCATCGAGAGCCGTGCATCTCGCCGTAGTCTCCAAGCATTCTGAGGCTGCTAGTTTCAAGCTAGGTTGGAGGGCTTTCATGAGCTGCAGTCCCTTGGGTTTCTGACATGGACAGACAAATGGACAAGAAGACTATATTAGAAAAAGATACTTTTCAAAGAAATGTCAACGGCTACCATGGCTGTCAGATGAATGAGTCTGGAGTTTCAAAAAAAGGTCAGAACCCAAGAGTTCTTCCCCACTTTTCCTTAGACCTAGGCTCTTCAAGGATAAGGGCAAGTTCCTCTTGCAGGTTAATAAATGGCTGCAATAAAAGGTATTCAAAAATCCATGTTAAAGCAAAAAAAGGAAAGGTGCCCCAAGGACTGTGAGAACCAAAACAGATGCAACCTCCTAGCCAAGAAGTTTCCAAGCCACAGACTGGCATAATATGGAAAATATATACAGAAAACATTGCAGTATAAGACATGTTTCTTTCCCTAGGCATCCACAAGCCACTATCAGAGAGACAGGGCTGTGGGCAAGACACACTTCTGGTCTGATCCAGTATGGCCATAGTTTCATTCTTGTCAAAAAGCTAGAAGAACCATTTTTCATTTCCCTAGTGAAGAGAAAATACCCACAAGGAGTTGTCTCAAGGAGTTGTTCCTGGAGCTGTGCTCCTTAAGCAGACTTAAAAACTATTTTGGAAATAAAACTGGGTCTCATTGCGGTTAGTCCTCTGAAATCCTCAGCTCTGGGATTCACAGTGGTTTGAAGAGCAAACATGATCTTAGAGTTAAGAGAACAAAACTACAGTGCTGCCACCCCACTGTGTGTGGTGCCACACATTGTGAATGCTTGATGGTGTTTCGGCTGCCCAGTCTTTAGCAGGATGCAGCAGAACTGCAAAAGGGAACGGCAACAAACATATTGGAGAAAATTCCATCGAGGGCAGTAGAAGACAAGGATGTGTTGAACTTTCATACATGGAAGCAGTCAGTGGAAAAGGTACTTTGAAAAGAAATGACTAAGTATGTTGGGGGTGTAGAGGACAAGGGGGTACAGTAGAAGTGTGCTAAATCACAAATGCTACAGAGAAAGTAGATAGCAAAAGCTTAGATCTGTTGCAAGGATAAGGAGAAAAGGAAGGCAAACCTACTGCTTTGGGGACAGGGTACAAAAAGTATCTCCAGGCTTCAGTGTCTCTTGCTGAGCCCATCTGAGAAGAGGTGCTTCAGTTTTTCTTTGGAAGAGAGGAGTGAGGGAGCAACCAGAGGCTCTGAGATATCTCAGGATCTGCTGGATGATAAGCTGGGAGGAGGCAGGAGGCAGAAGGTACAAGAAATGCCCTTGGGGCCATAACAGCTTGTGGGAATGACTGTTCGCTCTTGTCCACCCCATGGGAGTGGGCCAAGCAAGCTCAGGACAACCAAAAGGAGGCACCTTCTCACCCAGGGTGTTATTACAGCATTGGGTATCACTGCTACAGCATGTACTGGAGGTCAAATACAAGAAGGGTTCCAGAAGGAATAAAAAAACTTCAATGGCTTTTAAGCCCTGTGGTGGGGATGCAGCCTCAAGCTCCAGGAATCCAGAAGACATGAAGTACCACAATCAGGTGGTCTACCAGGAAGGATAACTCTGCTTACTCCATTGCTTGTATTCTTTCCCCAGACACTTATAGACCACTGCAAAGGTGCATCCTGGGCAGGGTGGCCTTTCAGCCTGACCTGTTCTGGCAGTTTTATGTCACCGTTATGTAGTTCACTCCCTAAACAGACTGGTGTCCTCCACATGTATAGTTTCATTTGTAATGAACAGCTTGCAGTGAGATGAAGTGACAATGAATCATTCAATGCCAATCTACAAGAGTGACAGGTCTGGGATCAAATAATATATATTTCTTAAATCAGTTGAACAAGCAATTATTTTCTGGAGCACAGTAGGAACCAGGGTGAGCGCTGCACTATTAGCTCTAGAGCACAACATCTGCAATACTGTATATTTAATGGGAAACATGCCTGCCAGAGTGGATCAGACCACTGTTCTACTGTCTTCATCAGTAGCTATTCCCAGAGGCTTCACAGGAAGGCGCGAGACATCCCATAATAGACCACTAGGAAATAATTTATCCATAAGAAAACCATCTCCTTAACTCATTTTGGTTAATGATGTCCTCTCTACTTTGAAGGCTGATACCTTTTCCACTTTGGACCTCTTATTATTCATATAAATTCCTAACCCTGCAGAGCGGTTGGCCTCAGTAATACTTCCTGGCAGAAAGTTCCACAGGTTAATTATGTGTTAATTATTTCCCAAGTTCCCTTTAAAAAACCTGCATCCAAGTCAAAGAAAATCCTCACCTCCCTTTGGTTTCAGTAGACTCAGGGGCTCTCAGACCCTGGCAGTTGGGGGTGGCATTGACAAGGTGGTAAGGAATCCAGCTACACATGTAGTTTGTGTTAAATGGAGCATACTCCAGCTGCCCCCATTTTGATAGAGATCTGAGAGCTGCAGAGATTTAAGGTTCCCCACAGTGATCCATCATGACTCTAAATGCAAACAGAGCTGCATTCCGGGATGTGCAGCTCCCCGTGGAGCATTTTTCCACGCCAACAAAGCCGCCATTGTGTGTGTGCGTGTGTGTGTGTGTGTGCACATGTGTGTGCACGTGTGTGTGTGCGCACATAGCGGATGGGGAAGGCAGCGAGCGGGAGTGAGCCGCAGCACAAAGACTGGCATCTTCCAGAAGTATTAAGTAAACTTCTTGTATCTAGCCACTGAACTAAATTGCTAAACATTTGCTGTGTCTGACATGAATATGCTGAGATGGTGCTTTGATCCGTGCCTCCACGCGGGCTCAGTTTCACACCACAGCTAGTCCGACCCAGCCGCCAGCTGCTCCCAAGAGCAGCGGCCCAGCTCTCCCTCTCCTGCCCATCATCATCCATTTCCCATGCTTTCTCTGTGCTGGGACCGCACAGTCGCACACAGACGCATCGGCTAGTCGAGTAACCTGGACACCAGGTCATGGTAGTGCCCCCATGGTTGGTGTGACAGGAGACACGGGGTGGGAGCACACGGCTGGTGGTCTCCCAGCAGCTTACAACCAGGGGAAGTGGAGACCAGTGTCAGCCCATGCTTCCCCCGTCTTCAGCAGCCCTGCCTTCTCCCTCGTGTTGATGCCAGTGCTCCCAAAGCTACACAGTAGGTCAGATGAGGAACCTGATCCATCTGGAAGTTAGCATGACCATGAAACAGAAAAATACCCAAAGACACGCTGCGATGGGGCTAGCTCCCTCACCCAGCTCAGCATGCAGTCTGCAAACATCGCTGCTGATGCTGGGGGAGAGGCAGGAACATGGTGCTGGGAGGGAAGGGGAGGGCAGAAAAGCAAGGTTGGATGTCAGTTTACACAGTGGTTAGCTTACAGGGACTGAAAAATCATAATTTTTTTCACCTTTTAGTCTTTATATTTGGGAAGCTGTAAACATGCTTCTGACACAGCCGGCAGCCTTAGGTTTGCACAGCACATTGCACACAGATGCCAGTCTGTCCATCAGTGAGGCTGAGCGCTCCCCAGCACAGCCTGCACCACTCTCCCGCACCCTCCCCAGTGCAGGGCAAGGCTGCGGAGGGGAGCATGAGATCTAGCAGGAGTCCAGGTAAAGGCAGCCTGGTGAAGAAAATCAGAACAAATAGCACAGGGGGTTTCAGAGACATGAAATCAGAAGAGGACAAGGTGAGGTAGAAACAGATTTGTCTTCTAGGGTACACAAGCTTTATCACAAGAGCTCTGGAACATCGTGTGTTCTCTGGGTCCCTCCCTCTGGGGACAGCAGCTGCTAGGACATGGTGGGAGGTGGCACCTGATAGACTGGAGCCTCTCACCCAGGTCTGAGAGACCAGACAGACACAATGTCCCTACTAGACATGATGGACATTTTTTTGCAGACCAGAACACCAAAGCTATTAGCTGTGCTTAATGTCACCAGTGTTTCAGTCTTATCTTAATGGATAGGAGGGCCCCATTTTTAGAACCAGTCAAGAATCTAAGAAGATCAGCTCAAACAAGTTTCCTCCAGCATTCAGATTACACTGCTCTGACTTTGAGGAGAGAGAATAAACTCAGAGACCACAATTTCAAAACAGAAACAAATGAACAAGGGTATTTTAGTATTTAATTTTCACAGGTCATGGACTGCTTGATGGATGTGTCTGAACGTGTGCTAGCATCAGAACTGCTGGCTCCTGACTCAGTAGCCATTTCCTTCCATATTTCCAGATGCAGAAAGTTTTTTTCCATAGTCTTAGTGCTACATTAAGGAGGGCAGCATGAGGACAAGGACTGCTGGCTGTGCACCTACTGGAGCTTTCCTAGGGAAAGAAGCAAGGACAAATTTTCTTGTTCCAGCCTCAAAGACAAAGGGATAAAGTCTAAAAACCTGGTCTTCATTCTTTCCCTCTGCAAACGCTGGCTTTTTTTAGCAAGCTAAAAATTATGACACCTAAATACTTGTGGGAGAACAGACATTGAGAACATTATAAGCACTTCTGCTACACCTTGGCATTAGTGGCGACTGCACTGTTTTCTTTAGAAGCTTCTGAGTGGCAGAAAAGTGGATATGAAAATGAAGAAATAGTTAGAAATTGTACAATATTCGAGCAGACTGTAATAATGTTAAATACCATTTTAAAGCCCCTAAACTTCTGTAAAAACAACAAAAAAGGGACTGATTTACAACCTGCTTCACAGCTGAAGGGTGGAGTCCAGTAGGAGTATTTGCTTTTGGATACACTAGTAAAAAAACAAACCTATATTAATCCAACCTTGAACGTAACTGCCAACATTTTGAGTGTATTTGTCTGTTAACAGCATAGCAAAGCAGTCAAAACAGACTTTGTTTTAAAAAGGAATAAAAAGATGAAGGCACCACTAAGACAGAAGTCAGTTATTCATTATAATGCTTTTTGCAGCAGTGCTTCATGTCAGAAGCTGTGGACCTGGTTGTTTTCTTTGTCGTCAGATGGCTTGACATGCAAGTCATATATGAGCAATTCATATACACCCATATTTATAGTGTATATATATATATACATAATTATATACACTAAAGATTGAATTAGCAAACTTTTTTATTTGGTGAAGAAGCATGAGGTATAGATACACGTTCCAATGCACAAAAAAATCATATTTTGGTCTTGGTTCGTGGCCACACTGGTAGAATAAGGTCACCCACCATGCACCCTCTTTTGACCAGCTTACCCCAATGTCATTAGCTAATGGGCATTAAGCAGGATAGCAACTACCTTAAAAGTAACTGAACTGAATAAGCATGTTTGAGTTGAAATTATTACATAGTGGGGCACAGCCATCACTGGCTAGCAAAAGGGGAAAGAATATGTAACACCAGCAGCTCCTGTGTTACGCTGCCCCATAGGAAGACATGAAGTGCAAGAGCAATGCGGCTGTGAGCGACAGAACGGCTCAGCGATGCCTCTGCAAAACTCAGCTGATCAGATCATGGTGCTAACAGGCTTGCTCAAAATTGCTAACAGCTTGGGGATTATTCACACCACACAGACTATTATGGGGACTGAGCTGAGATGTGTCTTATGGAAACCATTACAGAGCAAACCGTTGGGCCCCATCTTCTCTGTGTAAATGAACAGAGCTTGACTGAGTCAGCAGAGGTTACCCTTTTTACAAGAGCAAAGAATGTGGTCCCCATGCTTTAAACCCTCCAAACATGCCAAAACTGTCACCTTCAAGGGCTGAGCAATCAAGGTTTGCTCTTTGCATCCAAAACGATTCTTTCGGCAAGTCCTTGAACACAGGCAAAGTAAAATATAGTAATTGAAACATTCCAACCCATACTTAAAAGAAAATTAAATAATAAAAAAGACAGACTTACAGCAAGAGAAAGGATTGCGCTTGATTTGTAGTGCCAAAGTCTTCCTCAGTGAGTTTAACTTTTGCCGATTTAGCTGCAGACAGTAAGGTGGAGACTCAGGCCAGCCCCAGCACCGATACCTGGCCGCTCACACAAACATGGGATAGGAGGAAAACACCTTCCTGTGGTACACTGGGATCTTGTAGAGCCATATTGCTTATTGGCCCCACCATTGCTAGTCATCTGTGAATAAATAATAGCATTCAAAGATGTCAGTAATGGTTTTTCACTGTGCAGGTTATGCTGCTACCGTAAGTGAAGAAACCTTCCCCTGCACAATGTAACTTCAAACACAAAAAGCAGAAGTTTAAGGTCATAAGCACATGCAACTACAAAATCAAAAATTGTTTTATAACAAGCAGCTGACTTACACACCTGTTCCAAAAAGGCCTTGTTCGGCATCCCTCGTTATCCATGGCAGAACAGGTACGCTTTGGGTTGAAGACAACTGCTCTCACCGTGCTTTTGGTGCTTTTGATTTGCTTTGTAGTACAGAGCAGCAGCCCTCCACCTCAGCACCATTCTCCAGTTAGCTTTCTGCTGGTACATCCATATTAAATTCAGGGTGACACTGACACCCCAGCTAGGTAGCCCAGTCAGTTCCAAAATGACAGCTCTCATTTTAATGAGGAAAGTTTATAATTATGTGGTAACTCATCCGTGGCTTGGGCTCCTGGGTTGCTCTGCTCACGTAAAGCAAAAAACATGCCAGTGAGCTCCTGACAAGACTGAAGCCAATGGGACTCTCACCATTAGCATCAGGATTTCAATCCATGCTATAGCTCAGTCTATATCCCTGGCTGGGCAATTCACTTCATGAACTATTTAACAATCTATTGCTTTTGGGAGAGTTACTTACTTTGCCCTGCCTTTGTTTTCTCCTCTGACAGGGATAACACTCAAGGCTTTATAAACCGCGATTAGCAAGTTTCAAAGGCACTTTGAGATCTTGAGACCACAGCACGCTACAGGTGCACAGTGTTTATTCTCAACACTTCAGGTCAGTGGTCCCTCACCTAGTTGCTGCGAAGTCATCACTTGCAGAGATGGGTTGCAAGTTCAGCGGAAGTACAAATGGCAAATTAGTGCTCACAAGTAGAAACCATGACACGAACGCAGAAGTGGTATTGGGAGTGAGGTCACGAACCTCGCAGTGAAACCAGAAGACAGGTCCGTCAGTTTTGCTAGTTTCAGAATGGCTTAAAAAAGCACGCTTTGTACTGATAAATATGTTTCCACTCAAGGCTAAAATGCAAAGTCTCACAGACCTGCTTTTCTGTTGAGCTCTCCCTCAAGAACAACAACAGAAAGTTCTGCCTGTGCCAGTGATCTACTCAATTAGATTTTACTTCCATATGTGTTAAGAGATTGGAACAAGATTTTAAACAAATGTTTACCCCGCAAAAAAGCCTTAACAGACTCAAACCTATATTTGCCATGGGTATACATAATCTGAAGAATAATAATAATAAAAAACCTCTGGGACATACTGAGAGCATCAGATTGGCTACAAGCTTTACTGCATGGAAAACTTCCCGGCAGGTGGTTGTAATCCTTCTAGAAAGGATCAGAGCTGGATCAGCAGTGCCTTGGAGAGTTAGGTGCCCATCTCTTATTGGATTTACACTGTGATAATCTAAGCACAAAACTGTTGCTTCTTGGGTGACTTCATTAAAAAGCTGAAATTTTTGTTCATGATGCCACGTCTAATCTAAGCACTTGGCTTACAGTCAGTTTATTTTCTGGGTTTTTCAATGGTCAATGACCATCGTCTTCAACTTTTACAAACCTTACTGGTTCTTCCTGGGCATCGGACTCTCTCTTAATCCTAAAAAGTGTATTTAATTTTTCAGGAGCATTATGTTCTGGAAAATGTTTTTTCATGGGGCAGTAAAACCCCCAATAAATACCACACCCCTCCCCGCAAAGGGTTTTCATTGTCAAATATAACTTCTGCCCACATAAGATTCATTCCTTGAAATAAATACTGCAACCTCAGAGAAAACCCTCGTGCAGGGTTTGCAAAGGGAAAAAGCGCCGCAGCAATGGGAGCAGCGGCTCGCTGCAGCCCGAGCCCCGCTGGTATCCTCGGCGAGCAGAGCAGCGGGCCGGGGTTTTTACTGGCCTCTGTTGTGTCTGTTGAACTGTTGCTCCGTCTTTAGTGAAATCTCAAGCAACAGAAATCCTCTATTAAAACCACCTGCGCGGCTTTGTCAGCCGAGCTCCGTGCTGTCAAATAACTTAGCTTCTTAAGCCAATACAAGTCATTAAGAAGAAGGTGAATTAGAGATTTAGACGTTGCCGATAGTAACTATCTCTGATCAATTGATATCTTCCTCTGATAAAGCGGCGCTCCACAGCCAACCCCCTCCTCTGCCTCATCCGCACAGACCCCGACCACTGGATCTAATTATGGGTGAGGAACACCAGGCCCTCGTCAGCGCTGAAAGGCCATCAGTAGGCCTATCCATTAATAACTCTCCTGTGCGCTGTACATTGTAATTGTCAGACTGCAATTTACAGTAATCCTCCAATGCAAAAACTTAAATAGCTGCAGCTGATTTGAAATTCATACAACCAGTTGAAAGAGAGAAAAACAAGATGCACGGGTTAAAAGGCCAAATTGTGCAAGTGTGTGCGCTGAGTGACAGACATTTTAGTACTAGCCTGGGACCATATTTTAAAAGGTCACTGAAAACTTTTGGCTTGGGCCCTCTGACAAACAATGAACTTTCCATATATTTATTTGCCATCTCTTTGTTTTTACAGCAAGCAGAATAAATGAGTTAAATGACGTTGTGCAGGTCTGCACATTGTCAGCACAGGTTATAAGTCATTATTAAACTCCATCAAATCAGACCAAACCCGGTCTAGGCAATGAGACTAAAAGTTATTTGCATTCCTTCTGTCATAAAAAATCATATCCCCTTACCCAAGACTTTCGTTTCTTTATTAAATGCAGCCACAAGAGTATTTCAGGTCTGGCAATGTGAGCTCAGGAAAACCTACTCTGTATAACTCAGTGTAACAGCTTAGAACCGATTCCACTAAAATGTCCCAGTTGAGTGTATCTGGGCACTCAATCAAGACACACATATTACTTTTAAATAAGATTAGCCTTTATATTTTGCTGCTTAAGTTAAAACTTTTCATGTCATTCTCTCATTTTATGTAAACTCCAACATAATTCTGTTTTAGAGAATACTTCAAACAAATTAAAACCCTCAACTTGAACGTGTCTAGCAAAACTTGCCTAATGGCATAGCAAGCTGTTTGGTGACACTAAAACACTTTTAAATAAGATGAATTTTCCCTGCGTTGCCCTGGCTTTGTAATTACTGCTGCTGAACAGCATACGCCTTTGGTTACAATGGCAAAAGCAGCGGCTTGCGCTCTGAAACTTATTTGACAAATAACTTACAAGTGACCTGCAACATCTGTTTAAAAAATCGTCCTTTTGTATCTGCCTCAAGTCGAGTTCAGCATTAATTATGAAATGCAAACATATCATCTGGGGCCAAGGGCAGCTTTCACACAAACACAAGGCACGGTGCGGGGAGGGGTGGGCTGCAGACGCCTTCCTCACGCCAGTCAAGGGGAAGGAAAATATTTAAGTAAACCTCCAGCTACCAGCTTGTAGCGTCGCACTAGTGAGATCCAGCTACGCTCAGTGGATCTCAGGTGCTCCCAGGTGCTCAGGGAAGCACGAGCCATGGTGGGACGGGGCTTGGAGAGGCAGGTGGTGAAGCCCAGCACCTTCAGCTGCCCTGGATGTCAGCTGGAGCAGTGGGAGCACAGCACCTCCAAAACCCAGCCCTGAGCCTCGCTCGGCTGGAAGGTGCCAGCGATGGCTATGGAGCTGCATAAGTCACAGCAAACCCCCGGGAGCTGCAAACGCCTACGTGAAAAGCAAAGGGCTCCACAGCCCAACGAACACCGACAGGCTTTAATAAAACTAAAGAAAGCCCAGTTTACACTCTGAAAATTCTATAGTGATGGAGAAGATGTGTTCTTCAGTCGCTGAGTTTTAAAACCTCTACCCGGCCCTACCTCTAGGTAGTTTACTGCTGTGCTGCTTGGTGTAATGTCAGCTCAGGATGAGATTCAGCTCATAGCACAAAAGCAGATGGAAGAGTGAAATAGAGCACTTCTCTCTTCTTCAGAGAAGGGAAACATTTTTTCAAGGTCTTATAAGTCTTTTTTATGTGGAAGTCAGTAAAAAATAAAAATTAGAAATTCCAATCCTATGTAATCCTGAATTACATTATTTTGGATCTGATTTAAAAACTACCCAGCAAGGTTTGATTCAAATAACATGTGCAGTACAGATATCCCTTCACATCAATAAATATTAGTAGTATAACTATTGAATATAAACTTTTAAAGAACTATTTCATTATTGCAATCAAAATAAACTGCTTTTAACCTCTGTGGAAGCACATGTAAAATGCAGTTGGACAATACCAAAACTATAGATTTCTGCAGCTCTAAAAGATATCTGCTTGTAAGAGATCAAAGACAGATCTAAAAGTTTACTTCTGCAGATCTCTTTTCTCTGTGCTGCTTTTTCATTTACCTTCTTATATATGAACTTAACCAGCAACCAAGCTCAGCCATCAAGTGATAATATTTCTGCAGCTAATTGTGGCATATTGGAGTCTAGTAAGGAATATTATTAAACTGTCTTATAATTCACATTTCGTGTGAAAAACCGGGACTTGAAAAACACCTGCCCAAACAATTCATAAACACACTGCACAGCAAATACCTATGGTAATTCACTGGATTTACAACCGTCATATTATATTAAACATACAGTATCAAAATTTATCACCCATTACACAGATTCCTGTTTTAATAATATCTTGTACTTGTACAATAGCACCTTCTCTCCCAAAGGGTCCCAAAGCACTTTAAAATCATACATACAGGAATTGCTTCATTCGCTGTGGAAATACAGCTGCCTCTGGGGTGGAGCGGGGGTTAGGGGAGGAGAGTAATTGTGCACGGCGGTTATAAACACTGACAGTTGAGAGAGATGGCTGGGGACAGGGAGTGGAGAAAATGATACCGAAGTCTCAGGAGCATCATATAAAAGGCATAACCCCAGCTGCAGGTGAGGGAGGTGCGTAGGCAGCTGTGGCAGAGCATGCGCTGACGTGGGGTGTTCTTGCAGTAACCGTCACTGGTGAGCAGTCCCAGCCGTACGGCCAGGCTGCAGCGTTCGGCGCCAGCCCTCAGGCAGTGGGTCAGGGAAAGGGATGAGCCTCTGGTGGTGCAGCCCCTGGCTGCTGAGGGAGTCAAGCTGAATCGCCACACTGCATCGCCCAGATTCCCCAAAGCTAACCCCAGCTGCGCTTCCAGGAAACCACGGGACAACGGGAGCCCACTGACCAGAGACCTCTGCGGTGGGCAGCTGGGTGAAATTGTCCAAAAATCATGCAATATTAGAAAAAATCAGGCAGATGCATGGATTTATGGCTAGGCCATTGACCCAGTTAGAACTTGGCTGTCAAATACTGCTGTTACCTACAGCCCTGAAAAACAGTTGTGTTCCTCAGTTGACTGCAATCGCAGCTTCATCTGCTTCTTCATGCTTGCCACAATTCCTGGTCTCCTGCGGCTTCATGCCAGCCCCAAATCTCTCCAGCCTGGTCTCACTCAGGGCCTTGTCAGAACCTCTTTGATCATAGCAAGGAATCAACTTCCGAACATTAGATTAGATTTAGCTTTACTAGGAAATCCATCAAAAGCTTAAAGCTGTCCCCTGAAAATCATCACTGATGGGCTTACTCCTACCTATTGGACTTCAACCAGAGAGCCGAAACCTTAAGCTGCAATTGCTTCTCTTTAGTTTGAGACATATCATCCTGGTGAAGTCTCAGGGTAGAGATGCTTTTTCAAAAAATGACAGAAGACTGTGCCAATGTGGGGGATGAGCAAATGATGCTCTCAATGCGAGCGATCACAATGAGGTGAAAAACAGCAGGGGATTTTAAGCTGGGTGATGCCAGGCCATAACTACAGCCTTATCTCTGACAGCAAAGCCAGTTTCCCACCTAGCAAACGCAGCCCCACCGTGCCTGCTGTCTGCAGCATGGCTGGCACAGAGCCTGTACCTTTACTGCTGGCACAGCGGACAAATTGCGGTGCTTCTCGCCACAAGCCTGCTTTGGACGCAAGGCAGAGTTTTCACTATTGCAGTTAAGACATGGAGTCCTCACAGGGGTGTCGTCCAAGCAGTCTCAAACTCCACAGGACTTGTTTTAGACCTCAGAGGACTATGTTCAGGGATACCCCAGGCTTAAAGTTTGTTGGAAGTGGCAAAAACTGGTGAATTCCACGGTACCCAGGGACCAAGCTCAACCTTTACTCCTTGCAAGGCTCTGGTTCAGTTGGCCTCTTCTTCCCAGTCCCTCCTGCACATCCCACTGTCACCTTACAACTTGATGCTGGAATAAGCAAACTTCAGCTCTGCCTGTTTCCACCACTGCCCTGCCTCTCCTTCACAATGCTCACCCCTCTCAGGGGAGCTGATTTGTGAGCAGTTGCCCAGGTCTGTTCCCTTTCCTCTGTATATTTAAGTGTCTCTGAATCTTGGCATTTCTTCCAAAATATTTCCAGCCTACAACTTTCTCTATTTGTTGATACACCTCAGGTGTTTATGTAGGTCCCCCATCACTGCTTGCTACAGTCACTGCAGTTTCTGGGTTTTCCTGACACCCATCAACACACCATATCCTACACAAAAAGCAGTTGCTATATACCTAGCATGGACTGTGTACTGACGTTTAGTTTAGCTCCTGCAGCCCATGTGCCATAGGCTCTGTTGCAATTTATTTAGCTACTGCATGAAGTAACCCTTCACCTTAGCTAAACTGCCAATAAACCAACATTCCTTTACAAGAAACCTTCCACAGAAGTTGCTATGTGGTTATTTTATGTTAACTTAGTGACTCGCAACTAAATGTTACGTAAAATAAGGAGTACCCTTGCGATGCACACGCACAAGGATGTGTGCTTGCTCTGCAGGCAAGGCTCTGCAAGGTGGGTCAGGAACATCTGAATTGCCCTTCTCTTCTGCCTTGCTGTACCTGCTGGGGATGGGGGCACTCTTTGGGAATTCAGCCCTCCATGGCAGGCAGTGCTCAGTGCAGGAACACTTCGAGCTGATAGATTCCACAGACAGGGCAACATTTTAAAGCCCAGGAAAGGCATCTGGTCCACAAAAAAATGGCTACTACATCTTCCATAGATCCGTTCCCATCTTCACCACCAGCAACTTCAACACCGTGGTTGAGGCACAGTCCTGGTAACTTTTGCCCTTGTTTTAAGTGAGGTTTTTGCTGGCATGGCCCTGCACAGCAGCCACTTGGCCAGACAAGGGGGACAGCTGCCTGTGCCATGCTTGTTTGTATAATGAGATCTCTTGTACCTGGAGCACGTGCACTATGTAAAGCTAGGAGGAAGGTGATGAGTGTTGCTGGCAGGACCATAATGCCCTGCTATTACAGACAGAATCACCCTGAAAGAAGTAATTTCTTAACTTAAAATTGACGCTGCAAAATACTGTATTAATTGCTACAGATGTATGAGAATAGGACTATCAAGATACTGAGGCTCTACTGAAATCAGGGACGGTTTTGTTCTGACACCAGGCTCTTACCTAAATTCACTGTACTGAAGAGTGAACACATGAAAGCAAAAGTGACTGGTCTAGGCGTGTGGTGGTGTAAGAACATGGAAACAGACACCTATGCTTAATGATATCTGTGTTCACTGGTACTTGTGCTAATGCTGGTAGCTGTGAAATGGGCAGCTTGTACAACCATAGCGCTGCTCCTCTATGTTCGTTAGATTCCCATTTGTAAAACAAAGTTAAAAACCTTACCCTAAAACTGATGCCAAAGTGACACCCAAGTACTTCTGTGAAAACTACTTTCTTAAAGAATATATAGTGGAGGACTGGGCTGGTGGTTCTGCAATCCCCTCATGGAGTTCAGTGCTTCACAGTTAGGCAAGTGAAGGCTGCAAACTTAGCACCAGGTTATTACAAAGGCTGGAACAGCTGCAACAGTTCATACTCAATCCCCTGCTTCAGGACAGGTGGCAGTAAAAAAGAGGGGATCATCCTCACCTCAGCAAGAGATGAGCATGACCCTGGAGTAACTAGTGACTCCCTGGCCATGCTGCAGACACATGAAATCTCTTCCTGACCCATCACTTCCCCTTAATGAACATTTCCATCCTCAAGCTACAGCGTGGGGTCCATTTTATCAGCTGGGTGCCAGCCCCAGATGGGGAGGAAGGGGCCTCTCTCTCATTCATCTCACCTCATTTTGAAAGGGTGATCCAAGGGCGTGAAAACGGAGCGGTGCCCTGTCGCTGCTGACATGGCTCCGCTGACAACAGAAGAAATGGGTGCGAGTTGGCCCAGATGCAGCTAATCTGAATTCAGCTGAAGCATCCTAGATGTCAATAAAAGCTCTGAGGAAGACGACCCTTGTTCCTCCCCTCTAAATCTTGCCCATGTGACAAAAGAAAATGGAGCCAGCAGTTGGATATTTGCCGCAAGAGGTGGGCTATCTCAAAAATAGGTAGCTGGTGCACGTGCCACCCTTTTTACCTAAAGAGCCCCCAAAAATAAGACGCAAAACAGAAGAGGCTGCCTTTGCACATCACTGCGTTTCTCAACTTTTGCTTGACATCTGGAATTTACACTTACTGTGGCTGAAGAACTTTTGCGTTAAGTTCAAATGCACACAAATTACAGAGCCCAAGTGGATGTCTTCCCAGTGACTTCAGTGGGAGCTCAACAGGAACTCAAAACTACAGGAAATTTTCAACTTAACAGAAGAAAATTACTTCAATTTAAAAGTTAGCATGAGGCTTCCAATAAAATATATATAAAAAAGTAATGTTAAGAAAAAAAAAAAGGGAGAGAGTATAAGCCAGGTAAGTGGAGGTGATTAAGCTGAAAAGTAAATGATATTGTTTTCATAACATATGGAAGGTCCTTGGTTATTTTACTCACCAAAATGAAAGTATTGTTCACGTTCTACAATAAGGAAGGACATAATCACAGCTATGAGAAAAATAAAACCCACTTACATGTCAGTACTGTTTGTGTCCACTGACATGGAGGTTTCCTCTAAGGAACAGATCCTGCACCTGGACTCTAGCAGAAGTGTTAAGGGAAGCCCAGCCAAGCAGCAAATCTGCTCCTCTGTGTTTCTGGTCACCAAGTTATGATTAGCTTTGTTACTACCCCTTTTCAGGGCAAGTGTATTCAAAAACTTACGTCCCCCCGGTTTTCACTCAAATTCCTTTTTCTGTATGGTTTTACTCAAGAAGAATAGCAGCTAACCAAATACATATCTTAGCTCTATTTATACAATTATGAAACACATTTATTGAGATGAGAAACCAGTACCTGTAAACTCTTCTTCAGATAGACATAGAGGTATTCTCCTTTCAATTCCTATAGTGTGAGCACTGAAGACTGTCTGAAAGACAAATGGTAACTATCCTAAAAATTTGTGCCTTGATGTTATAGCTTTACTAAAGTATTTCTCTTTTTAAGTCAAGCCTGATGTTCCTTCTGGGGTGGGGGGCAGAAAGAACCCAGTCACTGCTGCATTCTGAGTAGCCTAAATTTAAAAAACCAAAAAGATCTTTATGTTCTGCAGTTTCCACACCATCCCTAATACGCTGTACTGAAAATCTATGCTAAGTAGGTGATGTTCCCCTACTGGCAAAAAATCTGGTCACCTGCCTCTGAAGCAGAACCTTTATTGATTTTACACTTTGACTTTCTGGAGAACTCCGTATGCTTCACATTTCTACCCAGCAAGGGATGGACCACTTCGAACCTCAAGCTTGATTGCCATTCCTTCTCTCATTCCTCCACAATGAACAGGAAGATAATGGCGTCTTGAACTATTTTTTTTGTTTTAATCATTATCTTCAGGCCTATTTTCCTGTAGAAAATTCCAGAAAAAAGTTTTCCTGATTTGACCCACTTGCTAGAACTTGTGGGGGTGGGGGCTGTGTTGTCATCCCCTACTATGGCTTACTAGCCTACACATTAGAGCTTAAAGGGCCTTTCCTACCAGTACCATCAGTATCAGGGTGGAACCTGGAGGGGGAAAAGAAAAAAGAGTAAGAGCTGGAAAGGTACAGAAGATCCACAAGGTTCCTCAGGATTCTCAGCTGAGAATTGCTTGCCTCATTACAGCTAAGACAAGGAACAAACTGACACTGCTGAAAGACAGGTAGATTCAGCCTTCCCTCAAGTCCCAGAAAAAGATACCACCATGCCTATCAGCAGTTCAGCAAGCTTTTCTCTGTAACCTAAAACACAATGTGTAGCAGAAATTGCCCATTGCAGATGTCAAGAAACTGCTGCATTGGTAAGTTTTCAGAAAGAAAGACTCCTGATCTTTGACTGGCACGCCTGTCTCATCTCTGTAAAACACAGACGTGACATTGGTGTGCCAGTCAGAATGCTCCACACGCATATTTTCAATATTCAGAGTAAGTGAAATACTAGCAGAAAGCAACTGGAAAACATAATTAAAATCAATGTTAATAATGTTGAGACTTAGCTAAAACTAAAATCTTATGCTTAAAACATGTGCCGAATTGTGCAAACCTGTTTTACTGAACCCTTGTGCTCTGGGGCCTCCCAGCTCTGACAAATTTTGCAGGTATAATGGTCAATACAGAGATCAAATTGTAGCATGTACACCATCATTTTTAACCTGAGTGTCCCTTAAGAGTCTTCACATAGCTATGAAGACAGTTCATTCATCAGAGGAAGGAGACAAGCAGACTTGTCTTTAAACAAGGTCAAGAAACAATGTTTTCACAAATTATTTTTTTTATTTAGACTGAGACTGAAAAGTAATTTTTTGTAAACTCCACAATATTTATGGAAAGACAAGAGGAACTAAAAACAAAAGCAGAAAGACAATACAAGGTGAACAGACCATAACTTTATTGGAGATATACTCAGCTACAATTATTACAAAAAACTATTAAAGGTAATTGTGATCCATAAGGTGCAGATTGCAAACTTCTGCAGCATGATTACAGTATGAATGAATTACATTTTATGTCCCTTAAAGACAGCTGCAGCATGTGATGGTAAATATTTTATTGTCCATCAAATTATATTTGTTATTCATTCTACTTGATTTTAACCATCTTTTCAGTCAAACTATTTACAATAAAAATGCCTGCAATTTCCAATTCTTGTTCACAAACATTTTTCTCTTCAACTTGCTGCTGCAGTAAATTCTGAGTGCATCTACAAAGCAATTAAAGTAGTCTGTGGTTGCCATTCAAATAAAAGAGGGAAAAAAACCAAAGGACTTTATTGGATAAAATTTATTTTTAAGAAACATAGCTAGCTTTGACAGAAATTAATTTTAACTGCTAGTGGAGTATACTACAATGACCTCTAGGTATTTGCTAACATAATTCAGCTTGAGTTACAGTTGATATTTAGATTACATTTCATAGTAATGAACTGTAGTGTTTTAAGTTTTAAACCTAATATGAAGGAAAGAAATTAACTTTAACTTCTCAAAAATTAGAGCAATTCGAAAAGGATCAATGTCAGTAAGTACCAAAAATCAAAATCCTTTTGCCTCACTCATGTCATAAATACAGAGATTTCCACGAGAATGTTTTTGTAAGGAACCCCACTCAAAACATACAAACCCAGAATACTGTCAGACAAAGGCAAGTGTAGTATCACAGCAGACCACGATGCTATTTGTCATTTTTTGATTACGTGTGCTGCTGCGACTGGGATACAAAGGTTTCACTTTCTATACAGATAAATGCATGTAGCATAGTTATGTTATATGCAGTAACCATGCATAAAACCCACATTTTCCAGTTTATGGTTCTGTATTTGCTTACAAGGAGGAAAACCCAAACTCTGCAACATACATATAAGCACAAGATCTTCAGGTATGTAAGAGAATGCAGTTCCAGTGATTAAAATGATACCACATCAATTTGCACTAGCTGAGGATCTGGCACCTCATCCCTGGGCCACCACTATATTCCTCCCCAGCACGGAAACTGGTTCTTGTCCAAGTTCTGTATGCTGCAGTCACAACATCCTACTGTGTAATGAGACTTAAAAATAGTATGCTTTTTTTTCTGTACCGACTTTAGCAGCATCAAGCTGAACAAACATTTCAGAAGTGGCTACTGGGTACTCAATATTCAGACTGAGCTGAGATTTAGTTGAGGTTGACCAAATTACTAGGGGCTGTCTTCTTGCAAAAACTACATTATATGCACAATACGTTGGTTTGTTCAGAGATAATTACTGGAGTGCCAGAGGTCATTCTAATTTTAATTACTTCACATAACAGTAAAATGATGTAGTAGAAAAACAATAGCTTCAAAATACAATCAAGAGTTGTTACACATCTTTGTTGTATTTTTCCACATACAGTAAAAATGCCACAGACATTACAAATGACCTATTTAAGTTGTGCAAGTAAATGACACATTGCAGGCATTATAATTACCTTTTTCAAATTCAGTAAATCAGAACAGCAGCAAGGCCAAACCACATTTTTCCCCTCTGTTAAGCATTTTTTTTCCTTGAAATGAGGTAAAGCATGGTACCAAGTGCAATGCTTATTTGTGCTACATGAACAGAACAGCGCAAAAAAAGCCATAAAAATAAAAACGCAGCATAGTTAGGAGGACTGTTTAAAGTACAGTATAACAGGACTTAGATAAAAAAACAAGGTTCATGCCAACTAACCCCCACACTATTTATGATGAGCCTGTGTGGTTGCTTTTGAAGATGGGCTGCAACAGTCCGCTTACACTTGTGCTTATAGCATGTCAAGTGATTTCTATCCCAACCTTCAAATGATCAGATTTAGGTCTTTAATAGCATACACTGTCCACTATCAAAATTATATCAGCTGTAGGGTAAAACACACAGATGTATAACATGGAAACTAATATGAATTTTCTATCTCAAAGCATAAAAAATATTTCAATGAGGTCACACTGGAAAAAATTACGGCATTTAAAAAGCATTTAAAAACGCATCAGCAGCAGAAACTACTTTATAGTCAGCCACTACACATTTCAGATTTCCAATTCATAGGCTCTATCTAGTAACAAAGTGATCATTAAACTATTCTGAAACACAGAGCAAGTTCAGTTGATTTTCTTTGCATCAAAACACTCTGTAGCACTTCACTGCTAACAATTACCTGAAACCCCTGAGAATCTATAACATTGTAACAATCAGTAAGAAATTTTAGGTGTTCAAAGACTAACTTAAATTTTAGTTTTTCATAATGCAGTTAAAACTAGTTAAGATTTCCTAGATGGTCTGATATTTTCTGCTGATAGATGTCTGGCCAGAAACACAGAATTGTTAACATTAGTAACCATGTATTTTCGCTAACAAACTCCACTCCTACCACGCAGGAAGAGCTAAAACTTAAATCACTAACTTTTTTTTTTTTTTTTAAACAGCTAACTCAAAGCAATTTACCTTTGAAAATTTAGACTGCATGTTTTTCTGTTCCATCTCATTTACACTTGTTTTATGCACATCATGACTTGCAGGTCTTATACTTCCCTGTTATATCTTCATGACTGAAATACCAAACAAACGCTAAAATTTTTTTGTAAGTTAGTATTTAATTTTCAGTCTGACTACAGTAACAATGCTGCTTTCAAATACAAGAACAGTCTTTTTTGCAGAATGAAAAACGACTGAAATAGAAAAGATATGAACTTTTGAAAACTGTATTTCAGAAAAGCTTAATGTCTATCCCTTGTCACTAAGGCATTTCTTATTTTTTGTTAAGAAAGCAAGAGCTGACAGTTTTTGTTTTGTTTTAGTGTGCATTTGTGAGGAAAGGAATAGGGTTTAAAAGCAGGAAATACAGTATTTATTTGTAATTTAATACATAAGACACAGCATCAAGTTCAAACAATTGTGCTGGAAAACATTAAAACACCTTGCTCTGCTTTCTCAAACTTCAAGCATAATTAACAGGGCAAAATTGCAGCAAACCTCTACTGATACTGGTGGGAATACAAGACCCACCGCTTTTTTAAAAGGTAAATTAAGAGGTATTATAGTTACAGTGCAAAAAATTAAAATTTCAAGCATAATATATAAACATAGCACCAAAACAGAAAAAAAACAATGCATGCAAAAAAAGAAGGAAAAGAAAAGAAAAAAAAAAAAAAGAACTGAGGTATTTAAGTGAAGAGTGCCTACAAAAATCTAATTAAAGAAGTATAGGCAAAGCCTAAAAAATAAAAGTATGATTTCCCCACCCCACCCCCAGTAAAACAAAACACCAATGAGCTAGTTTCTCTAAATTAAGGACCTAAATCACAGATGTATCAAAAGTACGGCAGTTATATCTCAAACATCAACTTTCATGTTATTTAACAGCACAACTTTGGTAGGTGAAATATGCATGCAACTCTGAAAAGTACAGTAAGAAATTTACGTGGAAATATCTCTAAGTGTAAAGGTGCTCTGTTTGTTAAATACGTAACCAATTGACTATAAAATCTGCAGCATATTTTAGGTGTGATATGTCTAAGGTTATTTTGTTAGAGTGACAGTTTGCACGTTGCAATTATTCAGTACTGTTTCCAGTATTGGAACTATCTAGCTTGCAGGTTTGTGTAAAGTTGGAACTTTAGCCAAAGACCGTATTCTGTTTATGGTATAAAAAAACTGTAGACTAACCACCTCCTCAGAATTGTTAAAAATAACCTAATTACATATATATGAATACAATTTCTATTATAATCCTGTAATAAGTCACAGCTATAGTAATGAGTTGTACTGTAAATATAGAGCTGTATCATTGTAAAATGCATAACAAAATGAAGGGAATGTAAAACAGTTTGTTCCAAAAAAGATCAGAAATTAAAGATTGTTAATGAGGGTTTATTTATTTTTAAGGCAAGAACCTTTTTTTATGCAAGACTGCGTGGCATAAGGGAAGTGAAGTTTCATTCTACCAGTATGCCAGCCATTTCAATTAAAATCTGTCCCCAACAAGTAAGTGCAATAATGATTGGGAATGTCATCTTAATGTAAAAAGATGACATGGAGAGAAAGGAGGAGGAAAAAGAAGAAAAAAAAAAAAAAGGAGAATACTGGCACACTTATTCTTTCTTATACCCAATCATCCAGTACAGTTTATCAACTGTTTTATGACTGGCACTAGTGCACAGATTGAAGAATTTCAAGATTACTATATATAAATCTAGCAACTGCATTAGGCATAAGCTCCCTGGCCTTCTAACACTAAGCAAAGCTGTACTGACAATAAAAGTAAACCAAAAAGACCTGACAACAATTATTCTGAACACTTGCTAAATGTCATTATTAAAGCACTCTCGTGATTAAACAAAGCAGAAGTGAGGAAAGAAGACAAGATTGTGTTTGCGCAAAAAACTATAACTACAATTAGTTCCAAAATTTTATACATGTTAAATGTTTTATCTATTCTGTTATCAAACAAACTTTAAATGCTGTCTTCCAATTTGTTCCTCTCAACACCAACGTTTTTTAAAATTTGCTTTATCCGTATGTGTTTTTTTCCCCCCGTTTTACTTAATTTTAAGAGGAGTCTCAGCTGTTTGGGACCTGAGGTTGATTTGCTTTGAGGCTTCGTAGTGCTCTTCTCGCAGCTGCAGATTTGGCAATCCTGTAGCTTCTGCCAACACCTTTAAACTTTCCCTTTCCTACAACTTCCACTGTTACTCTGACCTTTCCATCGTAAGTTCTTTCTGCAGGGCTGCAAAAATATACACAAGAATTACTTACTGCCTAGGCAAGTTAATGTGAAATAAGAGATCTACATTCTCTTTTCTACAGAAGTTAAAGCAGTATAGTTAGACAGAAATCTTTTCTCAGAAAGTTATGCAAGGGAAAAAATAAAAAAAAATCAGCAAACACAATGATCATGCTAGCTGCTTAGTGTAAAAGAAATTAAGTAATCTGTGACATTTAAAAATCCTCAGTAGTTTATGAATCAGTTTAAAACATTTTATGGCAGTGTGTACCAAAGGAAGTGCATTCTTACCTAAATTTGGCTGTCTCTGGCTCCATCTCCAGCAGTTCTCGCACTGGGGAACGGGGCACATTAGCAGAAAATTTTTCTATTTGGAAAATAAACAAACATACATATTTAAGTTTGTTCTCTTCACAGCAGATAGCACTTAATATTAATTTTTTTTCTGAAAACTGACAATACCTATTAATGGCCTCATCATCGGATAGTACACTTGCCAAACCATTTCCAAAGACATTCCACTATCCATATAAATGGCACCAGCAAGGGACTCAAATATATCCCCCATGGCCTTTGGTACTTCAATGTCTTCCTCTTTTTCTTCATCTTCTTCAGATCTTCTGAGCTGTTTGCAATTAAAAAAAGCCAAGGCAGGGTGGGAAGGGGGGAGAAGGGAAAGAGAAGAGAGAAACAATTGCTTCTTTTAAAATAAAACAATGATCTTCAGAAATGTAAGCTCTGTTACATCTTATCCTGAGTCGCTTCCTTAAAGTTTTTCATTGACAACTTGCCACAGTGGAATTGTTCTTTTGTTTCCCAATGAAACCAAGTTGCTGGATATATCATTTTTCAAATGTGAAAAAAAATCCCGAACACCACTGTGTACAGAGACCTTATATGCTTTGTGAATTCCTCCTGTAATAATTCTGTAGGATTTCACCATGGATCTGTTTTTTCCAATAAGAAACAGACTTTGCTCTATCAGTTTAATACCAGAAAGCTACTCATAAGAAAGGAAGAGTTCATACATCAAACATCTCCTAGGAGGAGACTTTAAAATCTTCAAGTCCAATCTCTGGACAAAAGTTGGATGTACCTTTTCTTATGTCATTTAGCCCGGAAGACAAGCATGAAACAAGCATTAGCAGAATAAGCGATTAATAACTGATAACTAGTAACATTAAACTGAGCTAACAGGCATACCTGCGTATTTTTCAAATGTAGCAGGCAGTGTTTTCTTCTATGCTACTGATTTAAGACAACAGTCTACTCTTACTATTAAAACTGTAATTTCAGTGTATGTCTTAAATGTCTTGAGTTAATCTAATCCTTTACTAAAAATACCTCAAATACATAAAATTACATTCACCTAAGTCCAAACAAAGTAACTTGACAACAAACTTTTTGACCATTGCTCCTCTGCCTAAAGAGAAGTAAGTTCGTTGGTCTTTTCCTCAGTATCTACCCGCTAAATCCATTTGGCCCCTATTTGGGGTTTAAAACCCAATTCAGTCCTCTTAAGGGTCACCGTAATACCTCATAAACTAGTCCCACTCAGTATTCCTACCTAAAATTAAGCAAACAAGAAGTCAGATCTGATGTGTACGCACTCCAAATAGGGATTTTCATGTTAAAACCCAAATTCAACTCCTTTGAATAGCGTATTTTATTGCAAGCGCAAACCGAAGCACTTTTGAGTTACACTGAAATAACAGAAGGAGAGAGAAACTAAGAGCTATAAGGCAAGGGACAACAGATGTTTCAGGAGTGAGATTTGAAAAAAGAAAAGCAGATGACATGGAGACACACATGGAAATGAGTCTAGCTGGCATGAACTGCAGAAACAAAGACTCTTGCATTAACTCTGATGAAATAAGAGTTTCAGTAATTCAGTGCCAGACCAAGATAGGGAGCAGGCGTAGGGAAAGTGAAACAAGAATTTTATTTGAAACAGCTATCACGCAATTTGGTTACAACTTTGGTGGAAGTTTCTAGGCAATCTTTTTGCATACTAGCAAAAACTGAACAAAGCTAAAAATCATTACTACAAGCTCTTTAAGTTTTTAGCCTTTTCATTCATATTGTGAACAAGACAGTAACAGAGTTTGATCCTCTGATGTAAAATAATTTATATTATCTAAATTTCAGTGACAAATTTGTTAAGTCAATGTTTTCTGAATCTTCCCACAAAACATACGGAATTTCACTCTGTAACAGAGTGCAAGGGCTGTAAACACATATGTGTAACTGAAGTATTTTAAATCCCAAGCTTTTAAATTGTGTATCAGAAAGAAAAAATTACTAAAGACAAAGATAACATGCTTATTTAGTGCTGGAGTATTCTCAGACAGAGTATTTTCTAAGAGATTGGTCACAGTTTTTCAGAAGATCAACTATTAAGGGTATCTATTGGATAACACTTTTAAAGAAAGGCCATCTCTCCCAGGACTCTGATTAGAATTTGACTCACAAAGCCCTTGCTCTCATGTATCTTCAGAGCAGCTTATCTAAATGAATTAGTTTTAGTCCTTTTTCCAGCAAATAGATATTAATTATCATTAGCTTCCCTGCATAGCACAAATATGATCTGTGCTTGCAGGTCTTCCGTTAAACTATTTTTCAAATGGCTTATTTGAAAGATGCATATAATGTTTCCCTAGCAGATATAAAGCCTTTAGAAGCATGTCAAACACACTTGAGTACAGCGCAATAACACCTGTTCCAGCAGAAATAGTCTGAAGAAAACCAGCAGAAATCTTTGTCTGTGCTACATTAAATAATCCCAGCATTGTGCCAAGGTAGTATTGTTCATGATGTTGCATGGATAGTCTATCCTGAGTCAGCATTATGTGACTTAGTAACTCTTCATCATAATTTTATGGTATAGCTGTGCTTCCAATCAGTCAGTGAAGAAAGCAAGCTAAGTTCCCTCCCACACTGTTGTAACAACAACACAAAAGCAAAACAGTGACTGAAACAAAGCATCACAGAAAAATCTAGAGGGGCAAACTCGTTTTGATTTAATTATTTTCTGAATGTTCTTACTTTACACTTTCTGAAGACTGTATTTTACTTTGCATATTGCATGCTTTGTCACTAGGAGCCTGCTTCTTTGGCTGCTGTGTGCATAAAACTAAAACATTACAAAAATGTGCATCATGCTAAGAAATCCGGTGACATGCTTCAAATCAGATACTGAACACATTTCTTCTACTTCCACTAACCTCAGAATCCATTCCTTGCATTTCATTCTTTTCCATTTGAAACTGCACAAAGTCATCAATAACATGAAACAGTTCAGGAGAGACAGCTTTGAAGTACTTGTGGTAGTCATACTTTACAGCTAATGATGCAAAAATGGTATTATTGACTAGAGCAGATCGTAGGTCAGTAAGAACTCCTGGAGAGTGTTGCCGTGGGTCTTCATAAAGGTGCTTGGTTATGAGGTAGTCCAAAATTGCATCTCCCAGGAATTCTAAGCGCTGGTAACAATCTTAAAGCATTGGAAATAAAAGAACGTACAACAACACAGTTAAGTTTTAACACATGCATTCTTTCCAGGCCTTTCTGGGTAAGAGGCTTGGTACACTGCCATAAATTCCACAAACTAACCAATGCTCAGAGAAGACAATCTGTTTTTTTTAAAAAGGTATCTTTGTATTTAAAGAGATTATTATTGAATTATATATAAAAAAATAATCAGAACAACCAGTAGTTATATCTAATAATAGCCACCTTTGAATCAAATGTTAATTTGTCAGGCTAGCAAAACACTTCTGTTTATAATCAATTAATGCTTTTGCTCAAGATCATCACATTGTGCTGAGAAACATCAAAAAAGTACAACCAAGAAATTTCACCAGCAGGCTGCTCTGAAAATGGTATCAAACCTCAAAAAAAAATTAATAAAGAAATCAATGTATTAAAAGCAGGGGACACATACAATCTGAGATTTTTCATCTAATTTGTCACACACAGATTTCTCAAAAAGCATTGACCAAAGATTCCCATTCAGAATGGCTCTTTTAAACTGGAAAATAAAATTGCCAAGCCTTTCCTGCTTGGAAAATTGACAGAGGGCGTGGGAATGCAGAGCTATGGAGGTCTATTTTTAGAATATAAACAAAAGCAAAAAACCCTCTTGAAACCAAGCGGGGATAGGTGGGTGAAGAAGGCAGGCAGGCAAAATTACTACAAAAATAACATGCGAGTGAAACGGCTAGTACTAAGTTGCTTTTATAGCAGCTGAACCTAAGATGCTGCCAGATCTCAACTGCTAGCTACTGCTTAAGAGAAAAAGTTACAGCAATTCACAGTTTTCTGTCTAGATAAATAGAAATGGAATCAAGTTTCTGCCACCAACAATGTAATTTCATCTAGACACTGTGACTCAAGGTTTCTGTTTGTTAATGTACCTGTAAAAAAGAATTACCTCCCTTTCTGTATGTTTTGGGAAACATCGTAAAAACTAAATATATTATGTGGGCAATATTACCTCAAACGAAAAATCAAAGGAGCATTTCAGTGTTTTGTTGGAACTATTTCTCCATGTATTAACATTTCAAAATTACTTATTTAATTAAAGCTGAGCTTGCTTACTTCTTGGAATAAGGAACCAATTCCCCCCAGTATGGAGAAAAATTCAGACTGCTGACTGCACAGGAATTTGCCATTCACTTCAAACAGGGTTGGAATTTTACCATGGTTTGTTTTTAATTGCATATTATAGGAAATATTTAAAGTTTTAGAATGAATGAATTCTAAACTAATTAGTATAAGCAAAAGTAATTCAATCAGATTACAGAAATACAAATTTGTACTGCCGTAAAATCTTTTATGAGATCATGTACAGAAACATTAAGCAGTTAACACCTGAAATTAATATTTAGTCTGATTTAGTCAACTGCTTCCAACTCTGACTTTAAATATTTACTCAATAACATGCCTAGACTTAAATTAAGCCTTTCAATTCACAACTTCAAAGGGCAGTCTCTGTATTTTGCTATCCTATAGACTATCCAGCTAATAAAAATTGTGTAGTCTACTTTTAATCTTCAGAAGTACAAAGGGTAATATTCTTGGAATTAAATTATGGCACAAATTTGCTAAATATATTTGCAAAACATGATCACTACTCTAGAAGTACACTGCAATTTTCCACAGTTCTACAAGAATTTGTTTCAGCTAAATGAGGCTCTAGTATGAGTCATATATAACTAGTGATACAGTGATGAAAAACATTGCCGTTTCCCAGAATTTGGTTAGGCTTCAGTAAATCTTCTATCTGTATCAAGTCAAAATACAAATCATCACTGAGCTACAGCTCCAACAAGTATCCCCCTCTAAATGAGGGGCAAGATATTCTTTTCTAAGATTTTGTGTACAGAGATTATTGACTTCTGAAAGTAACATATGTCTAAAAAAGACCATATATTGGAGCACAACATAAACTGCTTAACTTGCATTTACAATACAGGAAAACACTCTAATTTGTTAAAGACAACTTACCAGTAATGGTATTATAATGGTACGAGGCATGAGTAAATGCCTGAAGAAGATAAGCCTTGTTCTTAAAAGTGTAGTTAATTTTCTTCTCAAAGTTTTCAAAACCAGAAATAAGGTGATTTAAGGTTTTTTCAGCATCTGGGTGATCAAACATACACCTCGGTGGAATCTTCAAACAGCCATACTCCAGGTCTTTATACAGAGAAGGCTCTGAATTGGCTACAGAAGCAGAAACAGGGTTTGGTGAAAGATTTTTCTGCTCACTGTTACAATTCTCTCTGGTAGCACACAAAGCGGCTTCCCAATCAGTCTTTTTAATTACAGGGAGCACCTTCAGCCCCAATGAACACAGGAAAAGCTGAGCAGCTCTTTCACCACAGCTGGTCAGATAGCAGCCCAACAGGGCTTCCACACAGTCTGCAATGCTTTTGTCAGCAATACACTGCTCTGTATGCAAGTCATACGAGATAGACTGTTTTCCTGCATCAACACCACAGTTTTCTTCTGATGGATTCCAGAAGCCCACTACAAAATCATCCTCTTCAACAGCCTTGCTAGGATCCAGATAGCACATAGCATCCCAAGAGCTATAGTCAAAATCATCAAAATCTGATGAAAACTGAACATTACCCAGGGATGACTTTTTGGGTGCTTTCCATTCATAGTTTGAATCAGTGGTTGAAAAGTGTGAGAGTGAAATTTTCTTCACAAAAGCCCCTGATCCCATTAACATATTATCAATGAATTTGATATGCTCCTGATCATACTCCAGAAAATCATCTTCGAAGTCTGTTTCTTCCTTGGGTAACCTCCACATTAGGTCTTCATCCTCTTCATCATCATCATAATCATCAAGTTTACCATTAGCCAACAAGTTCTCCTTTGTCTATAAAGAACACAAAAAATATGGTACTGAAGAGGGAAATGAGAAACTTTTATTCCAGAAGTGTCAGAAGACTAGGATTTGAGTAGTGTCTTCTAATAATAGGACTGTTTTTTTTACGTTCCTAATTACATTGTCTGATCAGATGCACAATGCAACCTCAATTAACACTAGCATTCTAAGACTAGAACAATTGTCTTGGAATACAAACCCTTTATTACTAACCTGTAACAGTGCATGGTCTACACATAACAAACACATGGTGCATTTCACAGGAACTGGTGCTTATACTTGAATGTGATGCACATTAACTTTAAATCCACTAAATGTTATACACTTGCACATCAAAGCAAACAAAAGAAAAAATTCTATATTAACGAGCCTACAAGAAATGGGTTTGGGTGCATCCTTCTCTCTAGCTGCTAAGTAAGGCTATTACAAATGTTGAATCAATGTAATTTTGAAGATTCTTTCTACATCCTTTGATGGCAAATATTAAGGGGCTTGCAGGTTTGCTATAGTCACTATTACAATCATCTCAGTTTTGGGACACACAAATGGAAAATGTTTTCAATGAAACAACTGCAAGAACTTCTTTACCCTAGTTCTCCAATAACCATCACTTGAAGCAGCAAAATACATTTATCCATGCTCTCAAACACAGCTGCAAGTTAATTCAGTCTACACAGCAAACTAGAAGAAAGGAAGTTTAGGGAATCAGTGTAAGCGATTTTTATATTACAGATCAAAAATGAGAGTCTAATACCAGTTAGCTGGCAAGAATCTAATGCTTGTGTTGGTGACAGTCTTGACTGCATGTGTTGGGGATTCAATAAGTGATCTTGCTGCTTATTACATGTTAGATATCAGCCAATTTTTGCTGTACAATACAAGCTATACAATGTTGTACAATTTGCCATGGTCCTGATCCAGGAAAGCATTTAAACATATCAGCTAAATGCACAAATCACCTTCCTAATATCAAAAGGACTATTCACAGGCTCAAACCAGCATCACTGATGTCAGTGGGAATTCTGCCACTGGTTTTGACAGGAGCAAGATCAGATTCAAAGTGGTTTTCTGGATGGGTCCTGAAAGCCAACACCATTTTGCATGAAATGAAACGGCCTTTATCTACCCTCAGCCTACATATGTCATATTGTAGGTCTCTGTCACTTAATCCAGCAAATCTGTGACCCAGATGCTACCACTAGGGACCTCTCCCTTTGGCACAAATGCACAACTCTCCAGATGTGTGGATGGGTGGCAGCTGTAAGGTGCACTAGGCAGCACTTGAAACCATCTACGGATCAAACAGATCACGATGTTCCTCATCAGGATGGAGCAGGCTTAGTCAGGTTTAGTAATTAGAGAAGAGGACAAAAAAGTGGCTATAGAAATTCATAGCTGAGACGTTCTGCCAAAAGAATTTCTGCTGCTGTAATTACCCATCTCACAAACACACAGCAGAGATGTCTGTTACTTTGACCAGAGAGGAAAATTTGATTTGAAATAGTTATTTTGTATACTAGTAGCAATATAATGCTCAAAATAAGACTAACGAGTCCCAACTAGAGCTAGTGCTTCTTTTCTTCTTGTTACACGTCACCTGTCTTATCTGTCACTGAGACAAAAATTCACTCTCTGAATGAGGCATGTCTATATGGATGATTCAAAACAGATTTCGGTATCTGTTTTCGCAGATTTAATAAATGATAGATTTCATTCTTACTACAATTCTATTCACATGTTTCTTAAAATAAAATTAGCTTCAGTTAGCAGGACAGCTACATGAACTACCCTAACATTTCCAAAATAAATCAACAATGAACCCCAGAAGAAAAAAACTTTTCTTAAAGAATACCTGATTGATTTTGAATAACTTATGGCCACTTACAAGCTAAAAATATATGTAAATGCTTTTTTTTCCCATGCTTTTTGGAAATCAGCTATTTGATCAAATGAACAAAGGAAGATCCTTACCCTTAATAAAGCTTGATAACACAAAAAATAACAACATTTGACTAGGCTGTTTATAGTAATAATTTGTTGTAATGATATGAGATTTCTAGCCCCAGTTATAGACCATCAGCCCATGGATGGAAAATGAAATTTACACATAAGAAAGCAAAATATCTACTTGGCACAAAAAACTTACTACTTAATTGCATCACTCTCTGCATTTTGGTCTAAAATTGTGTTTTATTTAAAAATAAACAGTGACTAGCAAAGAGGAAGAGGCCACTGAAAAGTTATTGAGAACTGAGAGCTTTCTAAAACCAATGATTAGTTCCTGTCCCAAATGTGTGATCTTATTTTTAGAAAGGTATAGCAGTAAGTCTTTGAACTGAAATCTTGGCACAATACAGAACTACAATAATCAGGTTGTTTTATTCTGCAATAAACATTTATTTGCACAGTGCATCTACCTAGCAGTTCTCCCATGTGCCCTCTGGTGGTTCTACAAACCGAGTGTGGTCTTCAGAATTGGGGAAAAGAAAAACACACCACCCACCCCCCTCTTCCCCCCTGCCTTCCAAACCAGTCTTATACACTTAAAGGTTATGTTACTGATTGCTGTGATCAGTGATATTTCTTATATATGCACTCCTAAACTCACTGTATGTAAAAAGTAGTCGGAAATAATATGAATCATTCCTCATTAAGATTTGTCATTCTGAAGCTTTTGGTGACAGATAGTGAGCGTATCTAAGCCAGCATTGTATTCTGGATGAGAAGCAGCAATCAGTCATATCCATGGTGTAGCCAACAGCAACCAATACTGAACATTTTCTCAAGTCAGACCTAATCTTCATTCTGCCTCAGCACTACGAAAAATACAAACTCCTTTTCATATATTCTATAAAGGTGGACTCATTATTTATTAACAGCAGGCAATGTTCTGCCTATACATACCACAGCAAAATCAGTAATGATACTTCTGTTTCAATTTTCCAGGAGAAATTTCAGAAAAACTCTTGAGAGCATGCTAACTACAAGCAACAGAAAGTTTTTCTTCTCTGCTTTTCCATTAATATATTCAGTCATTATTGGACAATGTTCACTAGATTTCCTTCCTTCGGGTTCTATTCAGGATCAGTGTTCCTCTCATTTTCAGTAAGTTACAGTGAAGTTTTAGATAGGAAACAGACATACAAATTTGCTTTGGTTTTTGTTGGTTTTTTTTCAGAAAACATAGCAAAATATCTTGGGGGTAGGAGGATGTATGGGTGACAGAATACAGATACACAAATAATTATTCCTCAACATAATTAAAGTCTTACCGTTTCATCTTTCTCCCACTTATCATTGTTGCTCTTGTCTTGGTTTACTATGTAACCAGGAGGAAGCCAATTGACCGGAGGATCAAAAATCGATACCACCATACGACTAGGCAGTCCTTTCTTTTTTCCAAGGCGATACAAGTTACAGTTGCTGACCTTCAAGAAAAAACATTCTGATAAACCTCTGGATATACATTTACATAAAAATATTTGAAAGGTTAAAATGCAAAAGGAGCAAAACAATCTTACATTGTCAAGCCAGATCTTGTACCATTATGCATTTTCAAAAGGGAGTTCAGCTTTCTTAATATAGTACAAGCAATTCACAGCAAGATACAGGTTTTTGTAAAATATTTTTTTTAAGGCCAAGCATATTAGGTGTGACAATTTCAGTTAAAGAATTCTGACAGATTAAATTATCTTTGCAAAACAAAATTGTTGCTACCTTTAAAATTACAGTAAATATAACTTGTAAAAGTACCATTAATTACCAGTGTTAATAATCAACCGTTAGACTAGCTTTGGAATGAAAAATGATTGCTATTATGGACAGATCAACCTAACCCTTGGCAAAGTGTTAAAACAGTTCCACATAACAAATCTTATTAAGTCATAATCCAGATGTTACTTGATAGCCTTTAAAATTCTTTGAAATATTTTAAAGGGTAGAGAAAAATGCACTCTCACATACACAAACATACTTCCTTTTCCTTTTTAACTACCAACTTCTGATCTTTGTTTCTCATTTTAAACACACTTTCTATGTTTGTTTTTAAAGTCTTGAAATTTGAACTCGAATGTTCAATCACTTCCTTTATTTGAACTGTGCAACTTATTTAGCCCTCCTTATCTTCCAAGATTAAACTACTCAATCATTTAATTCTCAGTGATGCATTTTATTAGAGGTAGACAATCAAATCCTTAGCATTCCATTCAAGCTATCACATTATGTGGGGAAAAAACCCCAAACAAAACAAACTTTCACATGACTGATTATTCCAGAATCTAAAAACAGCAACAGCAGAAGTGAAGACTGTGCTCCTTACTGTTTACATTTACTTTAAAATACTTTCAGAAGTTTTGATGCAACAGTTCTGTAAGGTTTTTTGTTGCTTAGTTTTTAGTGTTCCAGTAAGATCATGCTGAAAGTTTTCAAGGAAAGTAACTTACTGAGGAAACAAAGGAAAGGTCAAACAAAGCTACAACCTAAGGGTCTGTTGCTAACTGAGTCCTTCATTCAAGCACTCCTGTAAAAGAGTTTCTACTCAACACCGCTTTAGTGTTCAGTCCACCAAGCATCCTCACTCACCCTGACCTTTTAGTTCTGTTCTGCCCTGCCCTTTCCTAGGCTGATAATCAGCTGGTTTAGATTTCAAAATGAACTGTAGAAAACAGTTTCAATCACTCACAGTTATGGCAATATTAATCCTGTAGTCCTGTATTCTTATTCCTAATATGCATGCTACCCAATGTATAGTCAGTAAAGCTGTGGAATTAAATCGACTTGTTGCCATTTAATCTTCTTGCAAAATTTTTTTTATACATGGCTTGTTACAGCATGCCTTTTATATAATATCATCAGATTGTTACTACTTACTTTTTTGCTTCTCATATATGACAGCCGTCCCTCATGAGCATCAGGGTAAGTGCAAAACAAGTATGTAGTGATGGCATGCTTTAAAAATGAATCACCAAGCATTTCTAGCCGCTCCAGATTAAATCCATCACTAGCATTTGAAAGAGTCAAAGCTTGAAGAATGAGACCAGGATTAGGACCAAGAGTTTTTGAGGAGTACCCACTGGAAGGGCTCTTTTCAGAATCTGCTCTGTCTTTTGAAAGATTAATAGCTTTTGAAGTACTGGTGGTCACTGCCATTTTGGGGCATCCATCTGAGGTAGATCTGTTAGCATTTCCATCAAGGTATTTATTACTCAGTAGAGTACATTCATTGCTGGGCTTGGGCTGGTTCTCACTGTTGTATAAATTCTGAATGGGATATGAGGTAGTTGGTTGTACAGGTATTTCCTGCCTGCAGTAATTCAGCTGATTTCCTTGGCAAAAGTCTCTGTTAACTAAATCACAATTGCCATTGGCAAGATTTTTATTATAAGAAACACCATTAATTGCTGCAAGTTCTGCCGAGACATCAATTTGGAGTTTACTGGGTGACTCATTGAGCAATGTTCTGTAGTTCACAGACATTTGGTCATGGTTTTCTGCAGAAGAGGTTCTATTAGCACCTTGATGTGCAGCATTTTCAGGGACTACAATTGTGCTGTGCTTACAGTAATTTTCATTCTCTACTGAAGAGGAGTTAGGAATAGAGATGAAGGATTTGCTGTCAATAGACTTTTTCCATCCGAAGTCCAAGTTAGGATATCTGTAAAGATACACGCTGATTTTGTTAACAAAAAGATATTATCACAAGACGAGAAGTCTCTACATGCGCATACGTGTTTAAAAAAAGCCACATTCTTCTGAAAAGAACAGTGACTGCAGCATCTAACTTCACCATTTATAATCAAGTCTTTTAAAACTGTTTCACTGAAAACTGACATGAATTAAACAAAGGGCATGAGTTTTAATTTCATGCAGTAATAGTTATGTTTCCACCTTGTCTTCCAGTGACATCAGACATCATATTGAAAAAAATACATATTGAAAAAATACATGCCTGAAATCTGCAGGAAGTGATTTAACCCCTACACCAGCATCAGTGGCTGTTTGAGCTCTTAGTTCCTCTGCTGTCAAAAGGCAGTGCAGGCGATAAAGTATGCTGGGGAGGCAAACTGCTTTTCTCCACAATGATGCTGGAATAGGATGTATAGCACAGAGCTCTGGAACCAGTATCTGGGGAAAGGAGGAGTAAGAAAAGAATTTTACCTGTAAAGGTAGTCATCAGATCACTGTTAAGAGAGATGCAACTTGAATTAGATACTTCTCTTTTACCTGCTTATTCTGCAAACTTTCCCACTTTGCTTTCCTCTTCTCAGCACTGCTTAGTGGAAGGGCTTTCCCCTTCTGATTCAAATGGCGAGGAGTCAAAAGATTAAGTCTAAAAACCATGTGAAAATACTTTCATGTAAGTAGATAATTAATGAATAGAACTTACTAGCCTAAACTTTCTAAAGTGATGACTTATTCTTAGTATTCAACCTTAATACATTATGAAGTGACAGTGCAGCTACCTCTGGAAAAAACCTTGGACTCAAGTTACATTTATTGTAACATAAGTTAAGTACCCTTCAAGAAAAACAAAAAACCAGTAATTATTATGGAAAACGTATGTCCTCAGCTTTATCCCACAATTAAAAAAAAAAAAGACTTTATTGTTAAAACTACTAACATCAGACAAATACGTTACCTTGAAGATGTGTGGTCCACATCCAGCAGTGGCTGGTTGACATTGGTAAGGTCAAGATTATACTTTGTTTTATAATATTCAGCAAAAGTTTCATATTCAGGGGAAGGGAATTTACTGAGTGGAGTAAGATCAGTGTATACGTCAGCTACATAGAACCGATGAGGCTGATCAAAATTTCGATACCTAAAAAAAATTAAACAAATAATGTTTTGGCATATGTTATAGTGTTAAGAGTAAAGCTTGTGCTAAGCTCTTCATGTTTTAATGTGGTTGGATAATAAACTTAAGTAGGTCACACTTGAGGTTTTGGTTGGTTTTTTTGTTGTTGTTGTAGAAATCATTTGTTTAGCTAACTCAAATACTAAGTGAGGCGTGCTATCAGATAAGGGAGAATAAAGTCAATCTATAATCTATGAAATTTCCTCTACAGAAACATTTAAATTAAATGCAGGATTTATGCCTTCAGTATCTAATATAAAATCAAGCTGTGGACAACAATCTCCAAGAGTAATACTGCAAATGATAATTTCTTAATTCCAAACCCCTAAAAATTAAATTTCATAATTTGGCTTTTTAATGTCCAGTCTCCCATGTGCTTCCATCAGTAGAGGTAGAGTTCTACTGTATACAAAGATTGCATTCCCTCAAATCTAAACTGGCATTTTAACGATGTAACCCTTCAAATTAAAATTAAAATGCAAACCCCCAAATATGTAAGGTAAATTCACAAGCCTTCCAAGGATAATGCAATTCTTGTAATACAGGCAGAATATTAGAAAAATAAATGCAGAATGTTGCAACACCTTTAATGTGGCTACTGATGCTCGTTGGATACTATGGTGATAAACATGCAGAGGAAACTAGTAATTAAAAAAACATGAAAACAACATTCAATATTTAGATTCACATATTAACTTATTTAGTACTTTGATCTGCTGCATCTATCACTTTAAGCTTCTATTCAGCTATCTAAATAGACATCTCAAACAAAAATTAACACACTATTAATGAGTCTTTTCAGCTTTGTTCCAAAGAGAAAAATCAAGAAAACCATATTCCCAGGCTGTCTGAACTTCTTCATTGAAGAACATGATGGTTAAAGGAGCTTTCAGGAAGTGTCATCCCCGTCCCCCCGTCCCCCCCTTTTTTTTTTATCTTATTCACAATTATGCCTATTCTGAAGAATTCAATCCCAACCGTATCCATACACAGTCATTGTATTATGCTTCCCCTGAGGAGCTCACAATCAAGTAGGATAGGGAAGGACAGGCACGTATTTCCACAGTTTTTATGTTGACTGAAAATGGAAGTACTTGAAATCTTGACATTTCTTGATGTGTGAAACAAGGCCAAAAATTTTTTTTGGCTTCTCCCAAGTCCGGCCATTATCAGATGGCAACTAATAATTCTCATAAGAAGAGATGTATTCATCCCAGTCCTACCTCCAATCAAAAAAAAGCCCTAAAACAAAACAAGAGAGTGAAGAGTAATACTGGTTTAGGTACTACAGCCAGATCTTCAGACAGGTGAAATACCATAGCTTCACTGAAGTCCAACAACTGCGTTAATTCGCAGCACCTATGACCTACTTCTACAGCATTAACTCTGATCACATGAAGCAATGCTTATACACAGTGATGATCCATCCCACACTTTTACACTATCATTTTTACCACAGTATTCACCAGTACTGGTGGGAAGACATTTAAAGAAAAAAAAGGAAAAATCTAACACAGATGAGGCCAAAGCAAAGTACTAATATGTATCTTCCACATACATTCAACAACTAACATTGTTTACAATATACTAGGTACAAGCACAAGCCAATCAGCCCATTTTCATTTTTTAAATCATGCCAAACATAACAGAGGAAATTAAGTCTCCACAAATCCTAACAGTTCTGGAGAACCTTTGCATACCCAGTACATGAAATGAAGTAAATTCCTCCTCTGAATACCACTCAATAGAAAGATTCTTTTAACCAGTCTTTTTCACTTGTTAATTTCTCCATCTACCAACAGCATACCTTTAGCAGACCTTCGGTGTGAATAAGCAGTAATCAGAGAACAGGACTCCCACTCAATCTTTCAAGTTAAAATTGGTTTTCAGTAGGCCAGTTCTTGATGAGGTTGCAACGTTTTATCAGAATACTATGTAAGTTTTCTGGTGAACTCTACTATTCCTATTAAAAAGGTAACAAGACTTGGGAGGCCTACACACTTAAATCCTACTATGTAAGATCAACTATTGACTAAAAAAAAAAAAAAATCTTTAAGTTATTTGAGACACCACCCGATATCTTCAGATTAATAGCACACATTTCTTACAAGCAATTCTGTTGCAGATATTAACATCCCTTTATTACAAGTGTTTCTATAGATACAACGGGTACATACCTGAAGTATGTATACAGTACTCACCGTGGAATGATAACCGCATCCTGGTAATCTTCTAACTTGAAAATAAAAGGCATTTCTTTCGTATATTGTGTACTGGGAATGCCTGTGCGTGCCTCAGATTTCTCAATGTCTTCCATAAACTTAAAGTCAATGTCCAAAGTGCTGGAGTCATCAACTTAAAAAGGAAAACACATAACTCAGTTTAGGGGAGAGTTTTCCAGCCTGCACTTTTCTGGGAAGCTGTAAATTATGATTTTTTTTTCTTATTCTATACACGTACTTGATTATTTCCCAAAAAATTTCAAAGGAGACATATATACAATTTTAGACACTTATGAAGTCAGCTGAAACCAAGCTGACAGATCAACTCACATCACCAAGTTAAAACTAATATGGAATTGTGAAGAAGTAATAAAAATGTAACAAATTTGCATACTACCACATCTGGTATTATTTCTACAGCTAACACCTGAAATTTAACATAAACATTAACAAACATGTTAATAAAGAAATTCAAAGTGATTATTTTTAAAAAAAAAAAAAAAAAAGAGCTCTGTTCTTACCAACATTAAGAGGTAGAACACAATAGGCTGAATCAGCTTCTGTAGGTTTGAACTCTAGTGCAGGTTTCTCAAGACGAAGAATATGTGAAAAAATGTACTGGTGGAGTCGTGTTATCAGCTCAAGCATTTGCAGAGACAGAGTAAAACCAGATTTCTTAAGCTCAATAGATATTGTAACCTCTCCAGAGCGAGTATACACAGGAAAGTGAGGAATCTAAATAAGAAAAAACCCAAAAGAAATCAAGAGAGAAAATCCAGAGTAGAATTCCTTTACAAAGAACCTTCTGTTTAGTTCAGATGCTGAGGTAGTGCTTGCCTGACCCCACAGCAAACTGGATCAAACTGGATCAGAATTTTTACCTTTGATGACCTTCAATTACAGATGAGATTTTGAAGGCTTAAAGAATGACTGTTTGGGTTTTTTTGAATAGTTCTCTTTGTGTTTTACTGCTCTTCTTTTTATGTAAGATCAAGTAAAAAAGGAAGTCTCTGCCGTTATGGAGGAAGGAATGTGAAAACCAGCAATATTCCTGAAATATTTTCTTCTGCAGACAACAGAAAATAAAATTTGAAAACGTCTTCCTCAACAGAGCCTCATCCACAGAAAATGCCTTTCTATTAAAAATTTTCCAAAGCAAGAGGTGCCAATTTCAATTAACATAGCCTACTTTTTCTGCTGCTGCAGACTAGGAATACCAAGATGACTTTTTATCATAGCTTTCATACACGTAAGGTAGCACTGCAGGCCATCCCTGTAGCTGATAATGCCACTCTTATCATACCTCATACAAAATAGGAGGAACATTTTAAATTTGCCACTTCAAAACTATAAAAAATAGAATTGTAAAACAGAAGTTTGGCAAAAATAGAACAGATTGTTCCACCACTAAAGACAGAAAATGAAGTGACTGGACTGGATGGATATTATTGCTTATTTTCTGAAGGTTATTGATACCAGTAGCACTTATGGTCATTTCCTTAAGTCTCCAAGTCTGAGAGCAGGGAATAAGTGGAAAATGACAGGTTACAAGGCATGTAGAATAAGGAAAGGAGCTAGATTCATTACCTGAGGTATAGGTTTGGCTGTCAATATGCCAAAACATCTTGTTGTATCCTCAGGAGGATACAGCTTTCGTCTCCTGAAGTTGAGCTCATCAGGTAGAGGAGTCGTTAACACCATTCCTATCACATATAGGTAACAGGGCTGATCAGGTTTGGGATAACTATCCCTTAAACATTCTGGAATCTAAAAATCAAAAGAGAAAAAAAATTAATGTGATAAGTATCAGCAAAATTCACCTAAACAATATTTTTCAACATGGCTTCACATGCTTACTTGAAAGGTATTGCTAAAATTCTGGACTTAAATAATGTTTTCTTTCTTAAGCAAAAATGTTTGGTCAGCAGCCTGGCCTGGCAGCCATGAGATCTGTCTGAACACTTGCATCAGGGGACCACGATGCTCCCAGATCTTCCTGTTTGCCAGGAGGCAACTTCCATTACATCCCTAAACTTCCTCTGTACACACCCTGTGTTAGAAATGCAAGTCTAACTGTAGAACACAGACAGCACTTCACCATAAATACAACTGAAGTTTTTATGTTAGTTTCCGTATTTAGCCAGTAACTCTGGAGGACGCTTTATGTCCAAGGTCTTTAGACCTTAGCAGTAGAAGAAGGAAGGGGAGGGGGGGGCGGGGGGAGAAAAAGAAAAAAACCCAGTGTATGCCCAGAAAAAAACCTACATCCCAGCAATTCAATTTTCCTACGAGCTTGGCTGAACTTACAGCTTCATTAACATGGATTCTTTTCCCCAGCAGAACTGTTTAAAGGTATCAAGTGTTTTTTATACACTTGGGACAAACACACAAACAAAATTCAATACACTGCCCCTTTACCCAGGTACCACACTATAGAAGTCTTTTAGTAACAACTGTAGCTTACAAATGTTAACACAACAGCCAAAAGCACTTTTAACTCTGCTGCTCATATTTGTCATAGACCTTAAGAAACCGTGTTTTATGTTTGGTCAGAGTTCATTACTTTGTAGGTCTCAAAAATGATCCTCCTGTTTATCTAAAACTAAATTTGCAATACATGTAGTTCTGGATTTTAAAGTTATATTGTAGCAAAACTATGGCCTTGGCTTAATGGAAAATTACTCATAAGTTTAATAACTATATTAAGCCCAAGAGGATCTTGTAGACCTTAAACATTTGCCAAAGCTTCTTTTCCAGATGTGAGAAGTTGGGACAAAAAACAAGGGAAAGTATTCTTGGATTCTGTATGAAAAAACAACCGAGAAAGAATGATGCATCACTTGACAAATCAACTCCTCTGAATGAGGGATATCACAATCCCGCATTCCACAAACGCATTTTATGAGTCACCCCTATCCCAACAATCACTACTGAGATAAGAGGACCGACAAAGGCACTTGTAACAAGAAGCACCAAGAAACACTGTGCCAAGATTCAAACTGTTTGTGAAGTCTTGCAAGAAAAAGGTTTTCTCATCTGTTGTTCCCTCTGTAACATACTCTGTGATGACACTATATCCTTTCCTAAGCTTTCCAATAACCCATTATTTAAACTACTAATAAAATTAGGGCACGTGGAGGATGCAAAAAATAGAATTACCTTAGGGCTGTCGCCATAACTGAGGCTGCATGTGAACATACAACACAGCACTGTAGCCTACTACTGAGTGTACATGCTGACATTTGTACGTGTGGCCAAAGGCTATCAGTTTCTCTGTGAAATGCAAAGATTATCAGAAGCTACTACGCAACCTATTCTCAATCACCTTTACTATTCAAAGGACCTTAGACAGAACCTGCAACAACTGCAGGGGAAGAAGGAAGGTTCCAGAGTAGTTGCAAAATACTCTGACAAAGCTGCTATTCTCCATTTTCTCTTACTTTTCAAGTATTTGACACTCTCCCATAAATACTATCTAAGAAGTCCAATTCTACAAACTGATGTGGCTGAAACCTGTTGTAGCAGATCTATGGATAAGTTACTTAATAATGTAGAGCTATAGTAAGTATCTTCTGTGACTTCTTTAGCGTATTAAGTATATTTACAGCATTTTTTAAAGTATAAAATATTGGAAGTATACTTATTTGATATTCTAAGATTTAAAACAGAAAAACAAAAATTATGAAATTCTGTGTTTGACCAGTAAAGTCACCAAACTAAACCAAGCATATATAAAAAAATAAATTAAAAAATCTGTTAGGCACCTGGCAGATAATTTTGACCCCCTGGTCATCTCCTCCTTCAATCTTCAATTATTTGTCTAAAAAGCCAGTAATTTTTCCTTTGCTGAAGTACATTCACCAGACAACTTAGAAGATTTTACAGATTATTAATGCAGGACAATTCTTCTTCCCAGTTATTTCTATACCACGCAAATACAGTCAAGAAGTTTTACAGAAAGTGTACATTCTTTGAACTACAGGCATGCTCCCAAAGCATACGGTCATTCAGGTAATAGTGCGAGTTTCCATACAGTTAAAACTGCAAAATATTTCCACTATAAATGCAAGATTTGTCGCAAAAGATTCTTATCAGATAAGACTAGGAGTTGGCAATTTTGTCTTATTGGTAATAAAGCATTTGATTGGAGATCTGGACAATAGTGAGTGATACTAACAGCTTTAGGATAGCACTGTCTCCGTTTTGTAGAGCCTGGCCTTCCTGGAACACTGGTTTCTTCTTCATCATGTAAATCAAGCTCCTCCTCATATTTAACCGTTTCTTTACCAACTGGCATCAAATGATCATCCAGTTCACCTGAATATTATGGAAGAATATAAAGAAATAGCATTATGAACTATCAACATCTTGGTTCCTTCGGATACTATGCAGTAGATGTGATTGTTCATGAAAACACTTCACCTAAGTTTTTAAAATATGCTTAACAACTGCAACACTCCAAAAGCATAACTTTGGGCATAGAGTGATAAATGGTTGGATTTTTGGCAAAAATACTTATAGTAAAAATCTCTGAATTTTTTAAAAAAACATAGAATTCTATAATGAAAATAAAGAACAATAAACTCTTTTTAGCCATAAAAATAACCAGTGACTGAAACATTTACAAATCACTCACATGGAGTTATGCCAAGAAAGAGGGAACAGTTATATTTCTGTATCATTCTAAAAAGGGAATTACTACTGTTGAATGTGCACTCTCAATACTGAGTTGAGCCATCACGGTGTTACTCTTGGATACATTTATTAGTATGAATTCAGACATCAAAAGGTTTAACTCAGGAAAAAAACATAAATACAAACCACCCCAGACCTACAATTTTTTTTTTGCTTAGAAGATAGATAAGTATTTCTGTACTTCATCAAAGCATCCATAACATGGAATTCCCTTTAAAACATTCCACAATAAAGAATATGCTCCATTATACTTACTAGAGACAAGAGAACTGAAGTAATCCTGCAAAGTCCTATTTCTGAAAGATGACTTAACTACACACTAAAGAATGCAATAAATTTAGGGCTATTTTATATTTTAATTTGCTACAATTCACTTTAAAAAGCAAGTTACTTTTTGGCTGCAGAATGTAGTCCCTGACCTATAATCAACATCTTCTAGAGAACAAGACTCTTCTCCCCTTTGTTAAGTATATTCAATATCAAAATCTGCATGTCTTGTATTAACATTGCATTTGCTGTTAAAGATAAAATACGTTAAATAACAACATTCCCCTGGAAAATTTAACTTTAGCTTACAAGGTGCAAGCTAAATTAGTAAGTACATGATCATATCACAAAATAAGGCAAGAGAAAGGAAGCTATAGTAGATGGCTATAGCAGAAATGCACACATACGTACAACATCCGTACCATGTTAAATCCTCTATTATAAAATATTCTTTACCAAAGAGGTGTTGCTTTTCCAGTTCTTACCAATTTTGTGCAGTTTTTCACAGCAAATAAGAGCTACAACTCTCTCAGCCAGTCTTGCACAACTCATTGGAGGACCCTATAAACATTCAAACATTTCTTTAAAATTTTGATTGATTAGCACATTACTTCTTAAACTAAACTAATTAAATACATGTAACTCAAACATTTTAGGTAAGCAAAGCTTTTTTTTTTTTTTTAAAAAAAAAAAACAACACAAAACCCAATAAGGTGGGGAGAGTATTTAGGTTTTTAATTTAGAGGAATTCCCACATGCTGGTTTTTTTAAGAATGTTTAGATGAAGTACAAAAATGCATTAAAGCTTCTCTTTCCTCTAAGACAATGGTTTTATTAAGAATGCAGGCACCCAGATGCTAGACACAGAGATGCTGCTGCGCCTGACTTTAACTGTTCTGTCCATGATACCAAAACAAGATGATTGGATTGAAACATCCAGGCTGTTTGTACTGAACACATTTAAATTAATTTAGAAATGGTATTTTTCATTGAGATGGACAAAGTAATTTTCTTGGGTATTTGTTATGTGATACGCTTTTCTCTGAAGCTGGGCATTATCTGAACTGCCTTTTTTAACAATTTCTTTGCATATTGTTTTTCCCTATAGCCTGAACAAGAACATAAAATTGCTGCTACACTTCTAATCTTGGTGTCAACATGCTATAAAAAATATCTCCTGATATCAGACATCATTAACTGTGATTAAAATCACTGGCAGTGGTTTGATGAGGAGCTATAAAGGGCTGTTTTTAACTACCTTCTCAACCTTTAGTTCTTTTAACAGGACACTGTTAGATCAAATTCAGTATCAGTATAACTTAAGTATGCAGTTTTCAGGTATAATAAAAGAAGGATGATCACAGCTTATATTCATGGAGAGATGTTGGAAGACATCGTAGGAAGCTTTAAACTTTGACCAGGATTATTGTCTTGTGTAGACAAAGGAGATGCATTTGAGATGAGTACAGCTCTGCCCAGGTGATGGGGGGGATAATCCTACATGTTGATTTGTGATGATCTGTAACTTATGACACTGCTGATTCAACGTCTGGTCTTGCTCAGTTCTCATAGGGAAACTCAGGATATGAGCATATGTGAACAGTACGAATACTGGATATACAAGTTCAGTAGTGACTAGACTTGTACCTTTCTACCAGCTGGAGGTCATGAGTGCCATAGAAGCTATGCCTGAAGGGGCTTTAGTTAGAATGTCGTCTCATGTATCGTGCCAGGCTGCGTAGAAACATTAGACAATATTGGAGGTCAGAGCTGAGTCATCATTTGGTTTAGCTACATGTGATAGATGTATCTATGAAGTAATGGTTGCATTTAAGAAAGGCAGAAAAGTTGCATATATGTGCTTGAAAAGGAATGAAACAAGTTGTTTCAGTTTCATTGATAGTGGTGGTGAGGTAAAGGCACAACCACATATTCTTGACTGTTACCACTGCAGAACTCATCCAAGCCTGAAGTAAGTTTTGCTGTTAAAGAATCTTATGCCAAATTACACAGGCATCTTTGCTTGAGCTATCGCTAGGGCAAATCCACCTGTCAACAAGGCAGTTTGTTGATCAATCTTTAACGCTTTGCAGAGTTTGCTAGTGGCCAATGTTAAAATCCCAGTGGAGATTAATTATTAAATATGTTCTTTTTCTTACTGGAGATTTATAGCACTTTGTGTGAGAGAACAGCTAGGTCTTTGGAGAACGGTAGGATGCCAAGTGTCAGTTCTGTTAAGATCCATTACAAGACGAAGATTCATGCTGTGGTGCAAATGGTACTTGATGTCTTCTGCTGCATATGTGCCTGTCTGTAGCTAAATATCCCTCTGGAGACTGGCAGTTCGGTTGCTGCTCTCTTGATGCAGCTTGTTCCATCTGTCACTGATGCTTCAGCATTTAAGTGACACATCTGAAATAATAAGGGCCTGGATCTATTCTGACCATTTTAGAACTTGTCAAAAACTCTTCTGGCTTCTAAATTTACGGCCCACCTGAAAATAATAGTAGTTGGGGAGAAAGGGTCTGTTTTCTTCTAGGAACGTTTGAGTACTAAACTCAACTCAGTGAAATAATGCTCTGAAGGCAGCAGGGCTGTTGCCAGTACATAAAGGAGTTTGTACGTGGGTCTATATATGGATTTCCCAAGATTTTGAATCTCAAGGAGAATTTAAAGCATTTGAATCTTTCATTATCTCAGCTCTGGTAAAATATGAAGGTTTTTATGCTGTGGCACAGTGCTATTTTATTATAATTTATTTTTCAGTAGACCTCAGGAAGCAGAGAAATTACTTTCAAACAGTCTAATTTATGTTCTAATACTTATATAGGACTGATTCACAAGTAATTAGGTATCTGTGCTTGTATTGAATTTCCTTTTAAAGTGCAATAACTTAAGTCTAAAGAAAATGCTGTTGTTTCACCCATTCCAAAGTCCAAAAATGTTTGTTTTTCATTGTAAACAATGGATGACACTTATTTCCCTGCATGTAAAATAATGAAAAAAAAAACCCCTTATGTTTCATTGGATACAGAAGAACATAGGTTTACTTTTGTAATATCCAGCAGCCACCATGTCACACTGCAACGTTGATGTTTTCAACACTAACTACATTATTTGGTGCCTATATGAGAAGCTGAACTCTCTAGAAAAACTGACTTTTGGAGTTCCTTAAATCTTGCCTGTGGAATTTTTTTCCCCACCAAGTTACAAAATCCACACACCTCTTGTGACAACCTTGTATGTGACAGACTTTCCTTAAAAATGGCAAAAGGAGAGCAACTAGGTCTTCTAAAGAAGCTATCGAAGAACAAGAGAAGTAGGATGGGGGCTTCTCCAATACCACCTGCAAAAACTGAGGCGCCTTTTAACCGCTCTTCAAACTCTTGATATAGAAAGTTGCAAATGAACTGTAGCAGATCTGGTAGGAAGCATCTCACCCATTGCCCAGACCTTCCTTTTGCCCATGCTCCTGTAGTGGAAACCAGTTCTGCCCCATAGCAACTGCTTTGGCAGTACATCAGCCTTCCACTGGGCAGATGGGCAGGTAGCATCATGATGTTCCCAAACGCACTGCTGGCAGGAGTAAAGACTAGATGCATCAGGATGGTCTGCCTGAACTCCCTCCGAGACAGAGGATGCCAATCTTATGATGTCATGTCATTTCCCAAAGGTTGTTGTGTTGTTTTTTTCTTCTTAATGATAGGATTATTTTTCTTGGTTACAGTATTAGGTAGGCACTAGATTCTTTTATCAGCCTTATCTGACATTAATTAAATTGCTGACTAAATGCTGTATTTTGGAAGGGAAGAATGGAGACTTTCTGAAGAAGGGCAGGGATTTGCAGATAAAATTTCAGTAGTCCTTAATGAAGTTCAAACTATTTTTTTCAAAGGTTTATAAATACAGTAATTTGGATTCTTCTGTAGGGAGATTGTGCTGGATCTCTCTGGTTTTGAGAAACATTAAATGAATGGAATTACTTGGCGTTTGGACATGAATGTATACTGTATCTCTTCCTCTGAATGGCAGTAAGTTAAAATAGGGATGACTTAGAAAATTAATTTGAACTTTGAAAAATTTTGCAGAATTGGGACAGTGTTGTGAATGAGATTCCAGAATGTTAATTATCTATTAAGACAACTTGGATAACAAGCAACATCGAGCTCTGCTTAATGTTTAAATGTTTTGCCAAAGAGCAATGAGTTTAAGCTTGTGCACAAGTGTGAACTTGAAAAAAAAAAAAAAAAAAAAAAAAGGAAAGATGTATCAGAATTGCAAAATTGATTATGGTTATTTCTGTTAAGAGCCACTTAACTGTGGGGAGCTATTTGGAGATATTGAATAATTGCTAGTGTTCTGTGACTAGTGTTAATATTTGTCTTGATGTGTATTTGGATACTTTCATATTGTTAACTTCTTATAGGGCCCTTTTTTTAAGGAGTGTGTGTGGCACCTGTGTAGCCCTGTAGTCTGTATGGCACTCTGTAATCCAAATCAGGCATAGTTGTCCTAAAAATTTCAGCTCCACCTTGAGCACTGATACTGCTTGAGTATAGTAGATAAATAAATGAACTGCTTTTAAGAATCTTCTGAAGAGGTTGCAGATTTGTGGAAACATATTAAAACAAAACCCACCTGCTTTGCTGCAAGCTAGAATGAACTGGTGTGTGAATAGTTTATTTCCCCCCCACCCCCCTTAAATTACATAATTGCTACACTTGGGTTGTGAATTACCGGAGCAAATAATATTCTGCATCCAGCTGGAGCTATAATAATATAAATTGTACCACAGAATACCCATTTGAATTATTCTAACGCTTTAGAAACCTGTGGAGAATTTCACGTGCCGTTCTGTGCAATCATGTACCTGGCAAAGCTAACAATGGCAGTGCCTGAGGTTCTGGAGCGTCTGCTGCTGTTTGGCAGTGTCTGTGCCCTAGGAGGTACTGACGAGCCCAGCGTTTGATCTTGTTATGAGGAAGCTGGAATGTGAAATTTCCAGCTATCTGTGGAGCTGTCTGTCAGAAAGCAAAGAGAATTTAGCGCTTTCACTTCTCCTTTACAGATTGCAGTGAATAGGAAAGTATTACTTTGCAACTGTAAACTTTGAGATTTTAATAACCATGTTGCTATGGCATGATTGTGGGCTTCTAGTGTTAGAATGGAAGAGTGATATCTAGAAGACAGGTCTTAACAGGCACTTGCCTAGGAATTACAGCACTTGCATACTAAGTGAAAGACCCCAATTCCAAGTCCCTGCTCAGATTAGTATTTAATATGAGTTTTCAGAAAACAGGGCTGAGGAGGGAGAAACCCTGAAGTGTTTGAGCGGGACATAAAAGAATAGTCGTTTGGCTGTTGGTTAACAGCTGAAGTATTCTACATCTGAAGTCAGTCTCCCTGGACTAATGAAAACTTCTCACACATTTGCATGACTCTTGCATCAGAAGTTTTATCGCATTTCTGATAAGATTTGTACCACTGAAATCATTAGGCTTTCAGTAGAAATGTCTCAGCCAAACTGTGCTTTTCTGGCCAAACACCAGGAGCAGTTTAGCTGGAAAACTCTTATCTGAGTCTGTAAAGAAAATGGTAATGATGTTGCTAAGAAGAAATTCTAATAACCTGAAACAAATTTTTCCTCCATTTAGAGGCTTCCCCAGTTTTAGTTTAGTTATTTACATAGATTTCTACCTCCAATATTTTTTTTTCATATATGTTGGCGCTGTTATTCCTGCTTATAAAGAGCATTTGTGATTGATTCTTCTAGTGCTTTTACCTATAAAATCGTAGTTGAGGAAGGGTATGCAAGAAGAGTAGAAATTACTGACACAAAACCATAAATGATGCAATCTGAATTTTCATTCATAATTAAAAATATTTTCTTTCTAGATCTATTTCACTTAACATTCTACAGAGCCCCTGATAATGGCTCTCTCCTTTGCCCTCACAAGCCTTTTCAACACCCTGGATGCTTGATCAGCTGAAGCCTGCACCCGTGCTAGGTTTGTCAGCCTGTGAGCTAGCTGCCTAGCTCGGGTATGCTCATTTGTGCTGCAAGCACGCTTGCCATTCACTGTACAGATAATAGGTTCAGAAAACTGCGGTCAGATTTAGTGTTACTGGGCTGTGGGTTTCTGTGCCAGACTGTATCCCCTGAGCATCTGTTGACTCCTAACTTGCACTTTAAACGCCGTGGGTTTTGCAGGGTATGCACAGTGGTTCTCTGCTGCCTTTCGTATGTGGGGTTGTGCTCAGTGAAAACCCTGGATCAGAACAAAGACCTCCTGTGCACCAAAGTAATGCAAAGGGTAGGAATTGGGAGAAAACAGATTTGGATATTTGTGTCAATTGTTATCATCAAAGGCTGCCAGAGCAACAGTGTAATGGTTTGGGCAAGAAGGAACAAAAAAAAATCCACCACAGCAAAAGTCAGAGTATTCCTTGCCACGTAGCTTTGCTCTGCCAACCCCTAAATGCACAGATGTGTCAGTATGTCTGCATCTAGCAGGCTGTACTTGTCCTTTTTGCTGTTGCTGTCACTGGCTGCATTTGCTACTCTTCTAGTGCTTTACATTCTTATGATTATTCTGTTAATTGTTCCCTAAGATCAGATAAAAAGAGTTTAAGAGTCTGTCAGGCATGATGGGGAGCCATAATACTAGTCATGGGTAAAACCAACCAAACAAAAGAACAAAAAAAGGAGGAAATGGGGGGCACAGACTGTCATATGTGGCAGGTTTATGGAGATTGGTAATGCTTCATCTACACTTTGTGTGGCACTTGCAGGCTTTGACGGTCTGCTTTCTGTTAGCCACGCTGCTGCTGAATGTGTAATTACACATAAAGGCGTCCTATAGGCATTTGTGATAACAGTTCTTGCTGCTATTATTTAATGCTGGGGAGAGCTTTACTCTGCAAGAGACTTCTTATTAGCATGTTTTACTTAATTTGTTCTTTGTTATCAATTTACTGTCATGCAATTACTCCTGCAAATTGTAGCTTAGAATTTGCTAAAAGCGTCTATTACTATAAGTAATCTTTATACTGAGAGCTAGGGCAATTAGCACACAAGCAACACGCAAGCTCATGTGAATGCTGAAATTTTATTTTGGGATAGTGCCTATAGGCTTGCTCAGTTTTCTTTCTGATCACGTTATCTAAATCCATGTCTCAGTATGTTTTTGTTAATTTCAGTAATGTACTGAGTGAAGATCTACTTACTAACTTACTAAATATCTTCAGTCTTCAAGTATGCAGCTAAAGTTCACTGTATTCCAAATCCAACCTTGGATGTTACCACCGTATGGGAGAAATACTCAATAGTGCTTACATTATACTGACTTAGATTTAGGCTTTTAATTGCCAAATAACTTCTGAAAAAAAGAATTTAAACTCCCAAGCTACTGAAAAGATATCTGAAGTCCATTTGTTATCTTATTTTAAGAATGTAAACTCAAACCTCTTCATTAAATACTGTAGAACACTTGAAATCTGGACAGCATTGTCAGGGAAGACCTCTTCCCTTCTGTGATCATTTGAAGAATACAGGCAGAAAGAAGACTAATATTCTCAAAAGTGCTTGAGATAATCAAATCTCTACTCTACTGTATTTCCGGAGTACTGTAAGCAGTAAGGTATTGGGGAAAAATGTGATCTATAGCTAATTACTGTGATGCTATTGATAACTCAGTTGCTATTTAACAAATTCAGCCACATTGGAGTACACACTGGCGTTGAAGAAACTGCCTCAGTAGTCACATTGTTCCTGTCTGTAGGAATGTCACTGACAATGAGGTAAGGTAGAAAAAGGTCTGTGTTTCCGTCATGGAGTGGTGGTTCTGTGTCTTTAATAGTGTTTTTATACCTTTTAGGTGACTTACTCCCCTTTTGGCAATGTAGGCTGTAGGAATGAAGCCAATGTAATTAAGCATCTCCAATATTATATTTCTTAAATAATCATCTGACTCTACAGTCACTTCAGAGCTCTTATAACCTACAAGCTTGATTTCATCATTGTGGCTTCTCTTTGAAATGAAGAATACGGTTGTGCTCTCTGCAAAAAGCTAATCAGTAAAGCTTGGGAAGTCTCTCACAACTGCATCAACTCTTTGTCTATTATTTTGGATGTGGATGCTATAGGATGAATGCCATGGATGATTGTTTTGTTGGCAGTACCTCAGAAGACACAAAGGTCCAAAAGGCACGAACATCTAACTCTGTACTTTCACATCAAGCTCAGCAGAGCTTCTGTGCTTGTGTACAGAAAGAAATGAATTGTAGATGATGTTTGGGTGTTTTCATTGGGAGTGATAGCATGAACTACATTATCCAGCTCTCCTTTTCATAGTTTTACTTTTTCAAGTTACAAAGAATAAATAAACACTTATTCTTTTTGTTACTTTTCCAGATTCTAGCCACAATCTGTTCTGAGGTTACACATTCATTCAGACAGATCATTCAACAAGCCAGTTTTTCATCATTTGCCCCATTAATTACAGTATGTACAAATACAATGACATTTAAAATAATTTCCTCCATCAAAAAAGAGTTTTGGAAGTGTGAAATTCAAAAGTGGGTGGGGGCGAGATGCTGAGAACTTCATGTACGAATTATTGTAGGTGTCTTTCTGAGAGGTGCAAAAATTGAGGCATCACAAAAATTCGTATTGTGGTTCTACTGATGGCCTTAATTTCATGAATAAGTGGTATCTAAAACCTGGTCTGTCTGTAGGTGCAACATACTCATAATTACGGCCTTGTTAGGTCATCCCTAGCAGCTGCTTATTGCAGGGCTGTGATGAGGCCTTGTGGATCACAGCACCAAGGAGATGACTATTTAGGTTGCGGTTCTAGGGGAGGATTCTTGCCTGGTGGACCACTTCAGAGAAAAGAAACTAGACCTTAAAATAAAACCAAACAAAAAAAACCCCAACCTGTGAATCTTTCTTGGATGTCAGCAAGGAACAGTTTGTGTGGGGAAACAAATGATTTAATGCTAAGTTTGTGTCCAGATGATCACACATGCATGCATTTCACATGTAAAAGCTATTAACTTTTAAACTGCAGCATTTGCTCAGCTTCCCAGACTGTCAATATAATCTCAAGTAGGGTTAGTTCTTGGCAGTGGTAAAATGGTATGTTCTATCATTCCTTTGGCAGTGTTGTATTTTGTAACATAGGATTTTTAAACTCTTCTTAGTCAACATAAGAAGTGGATTAGTTTAGAAAAGGTCACAATGGAGCAAAACAAACTAAGAGCTGTGTAAAAAAAGTAGATTTGCATTTTTTTCTTTATGAAAATTGTTATGATACGAAAGAAAAAGGTAGGGAAATAAATAAGAATAATGAATAAGAGAATTGACCCATACTGTCTCAATAAAAATAAAGAAATAATGAAACCTATGGCAACTTTAAAAGTGAAATGAAGAAAAACAGAAAAACAAGAAAAGATTCTGCTTGCTTAAATTGGCACTGGCAGACATGCATCCTCTTTTCCTTCAAAGGACCATGCATGGACTGAAGAGTGCTGAAGTACGCTGCACAAAATTTGGATTGAGGTTTCAGTGAGAAACCTTCTAGTTGTGTATATTAGGCTTAGTAGACTAAACTAAAGGGTGATATTTATCAGGAGTTAGGGCTCTAGCAGTACAGGAGAGGCTGGAAAAGCTGGTTTCTCTAGACAGCTCTAGAACTGGGGTTTCATACTAGGTACCTGCATACTGTTCCATTTCTGGCACTGCTGAAAATGCAAGGTGAACTGCTGATCTGCGATCTCAACAGGAGAATGGAGAATTTGTGTTCCTTATGGAATTGTTTTGTCCTGTGAATCAAATTCTGTGGGATCATGCATCGCACAATACAATTATTCAATCTGTGGCATCCAGAGATATTCCAGAAAGGTGGAATTGCAAGAAAGTTCACGTGGAGCTCTGGAGAAGGAGAGCAACTAGAAAAAAACCATGGGTGGTAGTTTCAGAATAAACAGAAACTACACCAGACACTTGGGCTCCTGCAAAAGAACAGCTCTTCTCTGTCAGAGTTTTCCAGGTGGGAAATGGAAACATACAGACTGTGCATGCGCAGGTCACCACATCAGTTGGGAGAATGAGATGAATGGTTTTATAGCTCTGTTTTTCTGTTACGTTAATACTTTTTCCCCAGTTCATTCCCACTTTTTGCTGGGCTGCTTGCCAAAGGTGCTGCCAAACAGAGTAAAGATGAGATCTCCAGCACAGCATTTTGTAAAGAGAGCATGAGACGTGCCTACCTGCCCATCAGCAGGTACCTAGCTGTAGTATGTGTTTCACTGCTTACACGGCTCCTCAGGATCTTGTATAGAAGTCAGAATTCTTCAACTAATCAAAGTCCTTTGAGACATAACATCACAGTACATATCCTCCATTAGCTGTAGATTTCTCCTGTACCAAAGTACTTGGTTGACCTCTGATTTAATTTTCTTGATAGTTCAATTGATTTTTTTTTTTTTTTAAGAACTTGTATAGACTCCTTTTCGTGTTGGTTCAGATCTAAGTATTTACCTGATCATGTCTTTGTCACTGTCTTTGAATGTCTTGTTTCTTACCTTTTTGCTCTTTGGGAGCCTCCACAGGACCTTAATTTTGACAGAGAACCATATGTGTGACTTCTGCTGTTAGGTTTTCTTCACTGATTGGTATGGGAAACTTTTTTAAAAAAATAGCTTTTTAACTGCAGTATTCTTAGCACAGATTGCACACGTTATCCACAGCCTCTCTGCTTCATGGGATATAACAGTGAGGTCTTAATGGTATACCTCAATCAGAGTTTTTATGAAGACCAGAAAGAACTGCTGATCACTTAGTCTGACTTCCTATGCAATACAGCCAATGGACCCTTGGCCATTAATCTCTGCATTAAGCCAATAACTTCTGTTTGGGTTCTGAAAAACCATTTTAGAAAAACATCCAGCCTCAAATTCAAGGAAACAGAGATTACTCTGTTCTTTGGCACATTATTTTCACTATTACAGTCTTTGGATTCATACAGCTCAGATCGATAGGCATAGTTTGATGCTATCCCTGAAGGCACAGTGATCAAAGGGACTCAGGTAGGCCCTGAAGTAACATAAGCAACATCAATGTATTTGTAGAATTAGTATGTGACCTTGTCCAAGGAGAACTGATAAAGGTGGGTGGTGCAGCTGTCTGAACTAAAGCAAAGTATGAGTCATATTCTTTTCTTTCATAGGTGTGGTCTAGTCTGTATTTCTGTTGTAAGACGTACCGAGGTAGTTCACCTCATGTCTGAAGTGCAAGCTGTTAAGATTCGTGGTGGCACCTGATTTTGCAAATATCCATTCCACAGCAAAGTGCAGAGCAAATTGTATGGTGATTGCTGGTCTAAAAAGGGCAGTGTCTTGGCAATGCAATGTACAGAGCTGCAAACATGTATGGCATGAATTACAGCCTCCTAGAAGCATGAAAATGCATTTGCATCTCATCCAAAAGAGTGCATTTCTGTTGGAAAAAATGTGGTGGCTTCTCTTTAGTCTGTACTGGTATGTTTGTAAAATGGTCAGTAGTGGGGAAACATATTTATACTAATGCAGATAATTAAACACTGAAACAATCGGGTGACGTGGTTACTTTTAGATCAAGACTGAAGTTTTTCCAAACGATGTGCTGTAGATCCGTTGGAAGATCTTTGGAATGGACTAACACATGGCAACAGCAGTCCTATCGGTTTTTGGCCATGTGAATGTAATACCTCAATATAGTTAGAGAGGTATAAAACATTTATGTATAGTATGTTGTGTTTAAATAAAAGCAATTCATGTTTGATTCCAGCACAGATATACCATAGATGTAGTGATATATTTTTCATGCCTGGTACATTATCTTTGTGACTCTGCTGTATGAGATGTATGTGAATAGTATATCTAAAGACTACAGAAGAGATAGCACGTCTTGAAGGAGAACTACATAAGAATTTTCCTTTGTCTTGGATAACATATAACTTAACCATTCAGTTGATGGATGAACTTATGGTGAGCAGGGTTGGTTGAGCAGGTTGAAAATCAAAGAGCAATGATTTCTATGCACGCACACATGCGTGCATGTGCTCAGCTTCCAGACAATGATCCATGAGTATTAAATCGTTCAGTTTAATTATGCTATGAGTTGCAGGGAGGAAGATGCACACAAAGAAATCAGATGAGGTCTGTGCGGCATTATCTTTCCTGTAGTAGTCAGTGAAGAAGGCTCTATGTTGTGTTTGTTGAAGATGCACATAGGTATGTGGGCTTGCAGACAAATGTAGATGTTTAGCAGTCCGTCTAAAAGTCGACTTTGTGTTTCATATAATGTGTAGAAAGGACAGAACAATAATCTGTTGTAGGCTGTGAAGTACAAAGAGGTTGAGTCAGATGTATCAGAGCTGTGAGTGGCAAACAGAAATATTACTACGCAGACATACATTTTTCATTTTCCTCAATGCCTGTTAATGGCAGCTGATGGAGAGGGCATTGGTTCCAATGGATTCTTGCCTGACCCACTGTGGTCATTCTTCTGTAAAACTGATAACCTTCTGTTCTTCCTAAATCAAGCTTTTGGAAGGTCTTCACTCAATCACAAGATTAGACCTTAGACAATGTTAGGAGAGTTCCTAGATCCAGGGGTGGCTTCAGAAGTCAGGTTACATGAAGCTGCAACCTCTGTGATGGGAAGCCAACAAAGAACGTGATAGAGGTGATTACAAGCCATGCCTCTTTAAGGGTCTGTGCCAGAATCATTCCAGCTAGTAGCTTAATGCCAGTTACACAGAAGACCAGAAAAACAAAAGCTGAGTGACTCTGATTTGGTTGATATGCTAAGTGGGATGGCTTTGATTTATGTGATGAGCCTCTTGTGAAGAATTAGTACAACCGGACAGTACACTCTGCGTGAATTTGGCTGAAGGATGCTGATTTTTGGCTGAGCGTTTGGCAAAGATGGAATGGAAGTGCTATGAGCCAGGTCTGCATAGCTGTCCATCTGCAGAACTTTGATATGTGCCAGTTCCTTGACTTAGACTGGGTTGTTGGAGGAGTGGTCATCATAGCTAAGCCTCCATTTACTTCCTCTCATCTCTCTTTCACCTGTTCTGAAATGGATTCGCTGTATGGCTTCAGAACTCCAGGCCTGGCTGCAAGTTTTTGTTGGTGTTTCAAATGCTGGTGACCATTTGTTCACTAAATAATAGCATTTTTTGTGCTGAAAGAGTGTAAACTTAAGAGTAATGCAGGTGTCTTATTTGAAAGTCCCTCCAACAGATGAAAACATTTTGGTTGTAAGCATATGTTGAAAAGCATGCTGGGGGTGAGAAGGAATGCACAAAAAATGGTGGTTTAAAAGTTCTGAATTAAATACAAGTTGAAAAACTAAAGTGCAGAAGCCAAGAACAGCCAAGTGAAATGCTTTTTTTATTTCTGCCCTCACTGAAGTCTGTGGAACTGCCCCGTGCTTCAAGTTAACCATGCAACATGTAAGTCTGTGTGACCAGAGCTTTATGTAATAGGATGAGGCTCTTTTGTGAGATAAATATTTATTTATTCTTCAGTGGAAAAAACCACTGTAAAAGGAATGCTGCGGCACAAGCTGATAGAGCTTTTTAAACTAATTTCTCTTAGTTCTTGTTGCCATGTTGTCTGATACCTTTTGTTGGTGACTAGATCTGGTCCTGATTCTGTGTTTATTGAACTATTAGTTGAAACTTAGTGGTCCTCATGTACAAAAAATGTAGTAAAACCAAATACAACATCTTTTCAAGTTAGTTTTGTTTAAATGTATTACAGGTAACTTAATATCATTTAGATTATATAGTTATTTGAATGGTCTAATATCCTCTTAGTTATGCTGCTTACTGCACAGTTTAAATGAGAAGCAAAGCCTCGGCTATTTCACCTTTGGTTTTGTTACTTTATTTGTACTTTTATGCCCTTAGGAACTGATGAAAATGAATGCTGTACGGAGCAATGTTTAATTCAACAAAAACTTTTGTATTGGTCTTTGTGAAAGTTGCTTGAAAATACTTCTGTCAGGATTAAGTCTTGGAGTTCTGGACTTGTTTACTTTATAGCCCTTTCTGTCAAGTAGTAATTGTACTTTCATCTAGTATCTTATGTATTTTCAGTTCTCCTGACTCAAAAATAAACGCTAACAAAATTCTAAAGAGATATTCTTATAACTTAAAATATTCATTGTAGGTAACAAGACTTCTTAGAAGGATTTCTTTTTTTTTTGTGAGTGGGGAAGGAGTGATGATTTTTTTTTTCTTAAGAGGCTTGTTAACTTCTTTTTGAGTAAATAATTTGGTTTTGCAAAATTGTCATGATTCTGAAGAGATGCCTCTTGCTGAACATACAGCAGCCAGTGACTGATCAGCAAAATTCAGCAGGGCTGTTTAATGAGGGGTGAAGACAATACGAATGCAAATCTAGTGAACAGTTGCTTTTTCACAGTTGGTAGGCTGTGTTGCAGGTGCATTTTGTTAATGAGGGTTAATTTGTCTCATATTTTAACCTGACAATACTTGGCATTGTTAGTATATAGGTTTACTTAGAGAGGTAAAATGAAGGTTTTCTTATGTAAGACTGGGTATTTGATTTCAAGTAATCCATTAGTGCTGAATATTAACTGAAGTTATTCAGAACAGCCCTATTACTTAGATTTTTATGAAAGAAAAGACATTTTGATTATTTTGACAAATTGGAGCAAGGCCAAATTCTGCTCCCTTCCTTGGATATAAATCCTGAGAGACTGAGATAAAATTGAAAAGATTGCCATTGATCAAGATTTACTGAGGAAGAACCAGAAACAGAAGCGGGCTTGAGTACCATGGAAAGTATCAAAATGGTCTTGTAGCAATGTTCCTCTTTAGCATGTATTCTTTAATGCTAAAATATGTTGTTCTGTTCAAGAAAACATCAGTTTGGTGCAGAGCATCCCAACAATTTTTCCACCTGAGCAAGGGGGAAGTTGTCTGTTCTCTAAATGGGTATGTTTCAAGTGAAGGACATACAGCCCCTCCCAGAGGAAGAAGCTGTCAGACTAACCCATGCTGCGTGAATGGGCAGAAGCAAGCTTTACAGATTTTCACTTGGGTACCTGTTAGTTGCTAGTGTTACTGGCTAATCAGATGCACTTGCAAGAAGAAATACGGTCCTGCTGCGTAGCCTACTGTCACATTAAAACCAGAAGGGTTTGCATGAATATGAGCTAGTGGCCTGGCTTAGATTTAACAAGATCAGCCTATAAAGTTTACTTTGTAACTGTAAAGAAAAAGAAAAATTACACTGGGCATAGGCAAAAAAAAAAAAAAAAAAAAAAAGCTAGCTTTTCTGCAGTTGCTTATTAAGCATCATGTGTAAATTATCCATTGTTATCCTACTGTACTTCATAGCCTTTTAAATCTCATATGCCTCTTGTATCGACTTGTTTTCATCCAATATGAGCTCTCATGAATGCAGGATGCTGAAGTACTGGGTTAGAAATCAATTCTATCCTTCTGAAATATTACCTCTATGCCAGTGACTTCTGCTTCAGGGAATCTAGTTCAATATCCTATCTTACACTCATATAGATTACTTCTTTAGCTTTCTTATATCTGGAACATGCAAAGGGATATTCCTACTACTCTAAAGTAAATAACACCAAAAAATCAATGTGTGAAAAGGGTCCTTGATATCTCTGGCAATTGGCAAAGGAATTTAGAGCTTTTTCCCTCACTTGAGATCTGATCCTTGTGAATAATAACCGAAATGCACCATTGCCATGATATTTATACAATAAACCAATGACTTTAGTTTGCTCCTTAATAGATACTCATGGAAGAAAAAGCAGCATAACCTCTAGCGTCAGAGGTGAGAGTCTCAGTGAGGAGGCCAAAAAAATCAATGAAGATATATTAAGCTGTTTCTCACACTTTAGACACAGCCCTTCTGATTCAGCAGGTAGGTGGCACAGGATGATGTGTGTCCGCTGGCATTTTCTGTGTTACTATAATTGCACGGATACAGAATTGCTATAAGGATTTCAATTTTTAAAAGGTGCTTATCTTATTCAATCACTAAGTTCTCTTCAGAAGTAGGTTTTAATAAGAATGTAGCCATGTAATAGAATAAAGGTAGACTAGAGTAACCAGGGATACTATTGAGGGATAGTTTGCTACCTGTTGCTTGTGGTGAGGTACAGTGTTATACTATGATAATATCATGGAAAACGGCAGAAGGGGGTGGCTATTTTCCAAGGGTTGTACTTAATTCATATGATAGATTTCTGTTTTTACAACTTAGAACCTTTATTGAAAATGATCCCTCAGTTATATCAAGACAATGGTTTGAGCAGTACCTTTAGCAGTTATGTCTGCATCTACATATATATATATACGTTTTCCATCAATGGGAATTACAATTAGCCTTACTTGAGGAATTGTACAGAGAAGATGATGCATGTGCTCCAGTCTACGTTCACAACCTGAGTCCTCAGTTATGTGGAATGAACAAGAAGGTTCCTTGGCAGTCAGAGCTTGTATGAAAACTGAGGAAAGGGAGTTTTGATCAGTTGCAGGGATTAAAGCAGAGGAAGCAGTTTAATAAGGTGGAATTTTGAAAAAGTGGGTCTTTCAGGGCCTCTGTTTTTCAAAGAAATTCATGCTTCTAGAGTTAGAGCTCTTCTCCCTCCTCAGGGGCTCAGTTTCTGCAGCACTTCTATGGTCTGAGGCCACAAGTTGAAGGTTTGAAGTGATTTGAGATAGTGAGGTATGAAGATACTTGCTTTTGAACAAGCAAATTTAACTTAAAAGACACAACAAAACAAAACAGCCACAGAGCAGCAATATTTATAATGAGTTAAGAACAATGAATCTTTGTGGCTGTGACTGTAGCTCTCGTGTGAGATACCAATGGAGAGGTGAGTTGTCAGTACTGTGGGTTGGAGTGGGCTGCAGGGACTGGCGGTGATGATCCAAGAAGCCCAAGAGCGGACTTGGAGTGGCACAGTGTTGACAGCAGCACATCTGCATTTTGTGTGCTCCCCTCTGGCTTCAGCACTTTCTGATGCGATTGCACTGCTGCTAGTTGGAGAGCTAGCTGACTCAGGTGTTTCCATAATGCACTTTTCTTTGGGATAGACGTACCCAATGTTTATATGAGGAATCAGCAGTTTTACAGAAGCTAGTTTTGTGGACTAACAAGTACTGTGATAGGTTAATTTATTTCTGTCTAGTCAGGGGAATGATACACACAAGTCTCAATTCTGACTGAAACCAAATAAAAATCATTACTCCTCTACAGCATTTGGGGTGCTGATGATGATTTCAGGAAGTATATCCATCAAAACAAGAGTAGATATCTAAAATCAGATTATGATGAGGTCCTGCTCAGAATGGTACTGGGCTTGCAAATAAAATAGAAATGCTATGCTTCTGATTTAGAATAATTGGGTAATAAGTGAGGTGACTCTTCAGGTACTCTCAGTTTTACCTGGTTTTGAGAGAAGAGGTTTGTTTCATTGCTTATGAGATACTTTTCTTACCTTTGCTTTGCAGGTGTAAAATTTCACTTTGATATATCATATCTATGTCCTTGAAAGATGTGCTGTTAATGTATCATATTTTATGTATATGTATAATAGTTGATGCTTCAGGTACTAAACTTTAATGTTTCATGTAACACATTTCTAAGCAAAATACTTGCTCTTTATTTTGGTTAAATTTCTGATACGTGTGCTGGTGAATAATGATTTTTGGGTTTTGCTTTTTTTCTTTTTAAGTAGTAAGTTCCCAGAACTTATTTGATGTATGATTAATACCACATATTCCATACTAGAGTGTCCTACTCATAATCTATCTTATTTTGATGAAATGTGGAGTCAAGACTTCTCATTAAGCAAAGTTCTGTGTTTATGAATTAGAACTTGCTTAGCTGTTTTCTTTACCTCTTTGTAGGAAGCTCAGATGTGGCTTAGTAAACAATGAGGATATAATCTGTAATCAGACACCTGTCCATCCCATTACAACTGTCTGCTGTCATGTTTTTCATCCCTTATGGAGACCATGTTGGCACTGCAATGCAGACACCCCCCCCCACCCCCCGAATGCTCTAGTGCTTTCATTAACCCTTTTGGGGAAGGTGTGCTAGCTAGCTGATCAAACTACTGAGCTCTGGAAATTTTCATAAACATAAGGCCACAGAGGAAATAATACACTTGCATGTGTAGCTTATCTCTGGAAATTACAGTTGATGTGGTTTGTCCTTTATTGTTTAATTAAGTTGTTGTTATGGTCACCGTATAGAATAGATCATTGCCTGGATTAGCATGGTTTTGGGTTTGTTTGGTTTTGGTGTTTTTTTTTTTTTTTAAGTATCTACTTAAAATCACATACTGTATCCCCTTAACTCAACCATTTTTATTGTTGGCAATAGAGGTTTTTATATACAAATCTGGGGGTTTTGTCCCTGCAAGTAGAATGTTTCTGCAATGTTTCATTTCTAGTGCTGTTGTGGACCAAAACATGGGAGGTACTTCAGCACCTAATGTTCCTGTTGTAGTTGAAAGGCTGAGTACTATGACTGATTTTTATAAAAATGGTATTTAAACTCAAAATGACTTTTTTTTTTTCTTACTGAAAGATGTTTTGAGTCGTGCCAGCTTGAAACACAAAGACCATTCTTAATAAGGCGTTTTCTTCCAAATGAGCACTATGACTAAAGCTGATAGATGAAGGCTTCCTCAGATGCGTCCTCTTTTCTATCTAGAAGTTTTCTCTGGCTGGAATTGGAAAATTTATATTTTTATATGGACTGGGATTTGTGGATATCTATAAGCTCTGTCAGTATTTTTGCAGATGCCTGCAGGTCCTGTGCAGTGGGTCTGAATTGCTCCATGTGTGCTATATAAGCTCGTGTGTGTGTGTCTGGGTAGGTAAACCCGAACAGGAATATGGTAGCTCTGCTAAGACAATTCTGAAGTGGCCAGGCTGATTATCTGCGCATACAAAACCAGTTTCAGCAAGAGTGACTGGTAAAGAAAGGGTATGCCTCGTCGTTAAGGCAGTTATCTGACATAGGAGACAGGTTCAATCTTCGCCTCAAACTAGTAGTAATAGATTTTGGTGTTATGAGGTTTTTATTACTATTTAAAAAAAAACTAAACAAACAAAAAACCACCCACATAAAAAAAAAACCCACCACCCAAAGTAAAACCCAAACAGAAAAACCAACCCAAAACCTATTTCCACTATTCCCAGCTAAGCTGCAGAAACTGTCATGTGACAAGAAAATAATTTCTCTAGTTCTAGGCAATCCTACATTGCAGTTTCCTTATCTCAGACCCATCTGCACTTGTGCTGTCACTCAGACATAAACTAGCAGCTATTAGGAAGCAGATTGTCCTTTCACTCTCTGCTTGTCCAGCACGGCACACAATGGGAGTTGATGTTTTGGGGGAAAATTCCTGACCAGCTCTTCTCAGGGTAGTGGTAGGGTGTGTGTGAGCCTTCCTCTTGCTATGTGCCTCTGGTTTGACTTTTGAATTTATACAAACCTGAACTGTATCCTGGCTGATGCTTTTCAGAAGTGTAATGCTCTACAGTTTCATGCATTGCAAGGGAGCAACTGTTATATAGCTTTGCCTCATTGAATGCAGTAGGTGCAACTAAGATCGTAAATCTCCTGGATGACAAAACATAAAATCTACATGGAAGATCTAATCTATCCTGTTCTGACTGATCAAAAAGAAGGGTCGCTGGTGGGTAGTAAATTAAGATGCAGTATAAAAGTTTTACCTGAAGGTGCTAAATCATTTAACCGTATCGGGCTCATAGGACTGCCTTTGTTAATAACTACAGTGCGGATTATCTGCCATTGGGTTAGGAAAGAACACGAGGGAAGGTCAGCATCTGCTGAGCCTTTCCTCTGTAAATAATGGCTTTTGCAGATCCTCATGGATTACTTTTTTGGTTTTGTGATTACACAGTTTTTCATCAGGATATTATAGAAATGTTGGGCAGTGTGGCAGTGTTGCATACCTCTAACAGCAAGGCAGTGTAGGAGATGAGTGGGCAAAGAAAGACTTTCTTAAGTTTGGAGGGAGGGAAGAGTGGGTTTTTTGTTTGGATTTCCTAAATACACAAAAATCACTGAGCTGCGTGAATAGATAATTTATCCATATATCTGAGCCTTTGTGATAAAGGCTATTCTGAGCTCTCTACTGAGTATCCTCTGATAATATATATATATATATTACATTTAATCTTCTCAGCTTTGGTTGCAGAAATATGCTGAAGTGTCAGTGTCTTGTAGGCTTGTTCCCCTCTGTTATAACCAGTGTCACAAGGCAAGTGCCTGAGCTCTTGCTGTCTGTGCAAGTACATAGGTGCGTGTATGTGCAACACACTGTTAATCATTGCAAGCCTGACTCTCAGTAGATTTTTGTTTATAATTCTCCCTCTTCACTTTAAAATTGAGTTGTAGCATTTGCCCTTGCAATTGTATTGAAATCCTCACTGCAACAGACTGTTCCCTGCTGAGCCCAGGCTGCATGCATAAAAGTAAAGCAGGTGGTGAGCATGCTGTGACTTGGAGGATTTTAGGCAAAGGATGGATTATGTATTTCATTGAAATTTTAAGCTCTTCCTCCCTTCTCTTCTTTCAGAAACTGGAAAGATCAGATGAATCCTAAAACTAAAATCTTGAAATGTATGGCTGAAAATCTCTACCTCAGCTCATCAATGTGCTTTTTTTTTTTTTTTTTTAAAGTCTTCTTTCCCCCAGGTATTTTACAAAGGACTATGTTAAAACCAGAAATTCAACTTTAAGATTGCTGATGAGGAAATCTGTTCTTTGTAAAACAAATGAGTGTGTACAGGGGATTGTTTGTTACATAAAGACCCAGTGTTTTGGGATGCAATTAGACTAGAGCAACTGAGGAGGGGTAATCCAAGCATTTTCCAAAATCTGATACAGAATGACCTGTGCAGAATAAAAGAGCTCTTCTGCATACTCTTTGTGACTAAAAGAAGCTGCACAGGTTAATGGAATTAAAGACCCTTCTGAGTTTGCCACTACTTGCTGAGTTAATTTAGGCCTCGATTATCAGAGTAGCTCACAGCACTGACTTAACTCTGCTCCTGCTGAAATGGAAAGGGGTTGGGGTTAGGCCAAAGCTAAGTGGCTTTTGAAAACCTCACTGCTGGACTCTTTGTGTCTCTTTCCAACGTGTGAAAAGAGAAGAATTTTGCTATATGAGAGGCAGGTTACTTGGAAATATATGGCAGAATAATGTGTAAAGGAATAGCGTTGGTGAGGAGCGATGGTGGGTTCTCTTCAGTCATCAGAGCAGACAAGATATTCCAGTTTTGGTGTGCATCAAAGTTTTCCAGGTAACTTTTGCAAGTTATTTTAACTGACTCTGGAAGCAGCAGAGCAAATATGCTATCAGGACCTTTGACTAATTTACCTGCTGAATGAAAGAAGGCCAGATATTGTCGAAAAGCTGGGCTTCATCCCATATTCTGACTCTTCCAAGCCCCAAAATGAAGCGAATAACCAATGTCAGCTTGGGAGTACAGAATGAAACTCCCGACCAGCAATATTACAACAGGGAAAACCACTGCCACAGTGCACACTGTCATGGTTTTCTGTGAGGTTGTGAGTTGTTGTTTATGGCAAGGAATCAGGCAGCCAACTGCTTTATGAGCTGCTTTTGTTGCTGCAAATGAGGAGAAAGAGTGAGCTTCTTTCCCTGCTGATCAGTGAGGTGAAAGCTGTTGGAACTCTGCCTGGGAGGTGTCAAGGATGGAGCAGAAGGGTTATCCTCCTGGGACTGCAGCTTGGGCCACATCCAAACAGGCTAAAGTGAGACATAAACATAGTTTGTCAAAAGTGTGGCCAGGGTTCTTGCGCACAAATCTTAACTTAATTTGGGGTTGGCAACAGAGTGTACCAGCAGGAGGGTTTCACTTGGGATCAATATGAAAGGTTTGGATTGCTTTGGGGGTATTTTGCTGCAGAGGAAGTAAAAGCTGTGTCTGTAACTTCAACAAAGTTGTTTGCTTGAAATGTCTTGCGGGGAAAAATAAATATCACAAAGTATATTGTTTTATATATACAAAGCAGTGTTTGGAGTTGCAGTTTTTTCAAGCATTTCTGCTATCAGATTTTTTGAAAAGAAATGTTATAAAATTTTGAAATTAGAAGTAGTAAATATTTCCTTGCAAGTGTGCTTTTGTAGAAAGGGAAGGTGAGAGATATAAGGAGAGTGAAATTGCTTCAGCATCCAATATCATCTCTTCCCCTTAGCCCCTTTAATTCTTCCGTTTGTTTTGGGATGGGAGATGCCTTGTGTCGACTGCTTTTGTGGAATGAAATCAAGGAGAAAGAAATGAACACCTACAAAATAATCAGTCAGTGCCAGGTCAGGATGATCATGTCGCTTCATGTTGATATCTTTCCTGAAAAACAAAAGCAGTCAAAGTGAGATTGTCCTTGGCAGATGGATTCCTCTGTGGCATCCAGTTGAATCCTGGCCTTCTACTGACCCTCCTTCTCCAGCATCATGATCGGTGTTTCAGGTCAGGCACAAAGTAACAACGCCAAGCTGTGGCAGGTATTTCTCAGGCACTGGCAGCTGGAGGCTCTTTGCCCTCCTTCAGCAGTTGAGCTGATCCTCCTGGGGAGATTTGCAGGGCTGTAAAGGTAGGATGGGCTGCTCTAGGGCTGGATGGCTAATGTTAACACCCAGAGCTCTATTTTGCTTTACTTTCTGGTTTAAATAGACTGGTATTAGTGTTATAGCTGTGGTCTGTGCCTTGTAGCACTATTACAATGAATATGTCAGCATTTTCAGGAAAAGGTGTTAATTTCAGGCAGTTACAACTCTGCAATAAAAACTTGCTTCAAGCAGGAATACGAAATACAAGTGCTTAGTAGTGATGTTAATATTTATGCACAATCTTTCATAACAATGGCTTAGCAATTTAAAAGTGATTTCAGCTTATTTCTCTTCTCTGACTGCACTTCAGAAGGTTGCTTTTCTTACTTGGCTCTATGGGCACCAGTGCCGCAAAGTGGACTCAGTCAGAGATCAATATGATCAGACAAAAGCTTGCAACAATTGGTGCCCAAAGAGACGAGTTGCAGTGCCAGCAGTGTGGCTGGCTATCGCCTACTAACCTGCCCGTGCTTGCAACACACCAGGTATGTTTTGTGCTAAAGATGAAATTTATCTACAGGGGACAGTAGCTGGCTGAGAATCCAAAGTTATGGATATCAACAATCACAGCAATAACTAACAATTCAGTGTTAAAATGTCTTACAGCTTTAATCATCACGGTATCTCCTGACTGTGGCTGAGTGAGGATCCTCGGAGGGGGGAAAAAAGTGAAAACCACCAACACATGCTACATGGAATAAATCCCTTGCTATTCCTTTTTTTAATCCAGTGAGAAGTTTGTTTGGCTGAGACTTACAATACATTTGCTTTCTTTGGGAGTTTGCCAAAGGTTTCTGTACTTATTCTTTAGTTTGCATCACATTCTCCAAGTTGTAATGCTGGTTTGGTGTCTTTTCCTGTCAAAACTGTAGTATGGTTCCAGTATTTTTTAGAAAAAAATAAATCTAATTTTTTTTTTTAAATCTCTTGCCATTTTGAAGAAAATGGCAGCAGTCAATCCTTAAGAGAGTCTTACATTGTCAAAGACTATTAATTGCATAGAACCTCAGCTGTTCTCAGGTATGGTTATCTCAGTTTAACCCAACAAAGGAGCTCTGTTGAAGATGCCTTCTCCAGCCAAGTGTCTGAAAAGCATCAAGAATCTTTCCGACCATGACCATTATTTCATATTATTATTACCAGTACCTGAATTTTCAAGTACAGCAATATTTCGGTGAGATGAGGTTAAGTAGTGCTCTGGTCAAAACTGAGACCTGTGATGCAGGGTAATGTGTATTTAGAGAAAGAGCTTAGCTTGTAAGTAATATTACTGACCAATTGCAGTCGATGGTTATTTTAAGATCTTAGAGCTGTGATGTGGCAGTCTCTTTCCAACCACCCATAACCAAGGATGCTCAGGCTGAGTTTGAGCAATGGCCTCCCTCCTGCTCATGATCTGCTTTGCCTGGACCACCTGGTAAAGCTTCCAGTGGTGGCAGCAGCTGGATGAAACTTGTGGTTCATCTCCTGGAAGTCTAGAGGGTTAATACAATTTACTGAGAAGTCAGGTGTTTCTTGGCAAAACTTCCCATCGTAGCTTCCAGTTTTGCAGAAGAGTAATTGGGATAACCTCAGAACTGCACAGGAATCTGGTTTTGTGGTCCCGTGTCTCTTCTGTTAGAGAAGCAGCTTCTGAAGAGCTGCTCACCCCACAAGTAGCTGTTTTCATTTGGACGGGATCACCTGCACAGATAAAGACCTGTGGGGTATTTGGGGTTTTGGAGGTTGCTCTACAGCTATATGGCGTCTACCAAATTTGGCATTGGCAAAATATCTTGCAGCCCTGTCTCTTCCAATTTTTTCTGAACTGCTTGGCACATTCCTTTCTCTTTACCCTTTCCATGTAGTAAATCTTGCTGTTGCTGACAGCCCTGGTAATTGCCTTATGTACAATGAAATTCTTCCGTTCTCTTTCTCTATTTTTATAGTATGCAGCCTTCCACAGCTAAGTTTAAAAGGGTGGAAAAATTCATGGTGTTTGCAGTAAGAGCATGTTTTATGCTTGCCTGCTGCTAAAGCAGAGAGAATACTGCCCTGATATGGAAATGTCAGGGGCACAAGCCTGTATCTAAGGCAGTAAATGTTTCTTTTATTTCTTATTCCACTTTATGCTGGTTGCTATTAATTTTAAACTTTTCTTGGCATTTTGAAGCAATAAAAAGGATAGAATCCCGAGGCTTTGTTCTTCTGCTTGTGAACCAACCCTTCAAACTTCAAATGAGACTTGGGGATCTCCTGCTTTCAGAGGCAGCTGGGAAGTCTTATAAATATATGTAAGCGTTGGGACACCACTGCCTTCAGGCTGAAGGGATTATCTGTTTCTGATGAACTCCATACAGAACATGCCCAACCTGGATGAATAGAGGCAAATGTCTAAAATCATTACATCAAAAAAAAAAAAAAAATTAATAATCTGTCTTCCAAGCTCTTATGACACTGGCCAACTGTGGTCTTAATGCTGCTTTGTGGTTTTTAACTACAGCACTCTGTGACGTGCAGTGGCTAAAGAACATGTCTCTGTCTAGAGCCACCAGTGCTTTTGTATAACCCAGTGCAGAGGATGTGCCTTCAGTGTGCAACCTGAATTGGGAGAGGGCTGTGCTTTGTGTCTTGTGATGTACAGCATCCCCAAACCCCTGCTTACACCAGAGCTGTAGACTCTCTGTGTTGCAGCAGGCATGGTGGCATAAGGTTCAGCTCCAGTCATTCTGTTTTGTGATGATTTATTTTAGACTTGGCCTGACTTTTACAGAGCAACCTCAGAGCACCCAGGGAAAACAATGACACGCTTGCTGCTCTTGATCTTATGGATTGATTTGTGTATGTTAGGATTCCAAAGACTTTGCAATTTGAGCTCAAATTAAGGAATACGTGGTGCTTGGCAGTGGTACATAAGGCTGGAAAGATAAATCCAATTGTTTAACTTTAAATTAAAAATGTGTTTAACTGCTAGTTGAATTTCCACAGCCTTTGATTTTATCACTGGAGTATTGACAGGAAGGTTTGGCCCAGTGCTTCCCCATTTAGCTGTGCTATTTGGTTACTAGATGGGAATAGAAAACAGCAGGTATTGTCATGTTAGTGAAAGACATCCCAAAGCAAGTTCTGCTCTGGCATACAGTCTGAACAATGAAGAAATAACAATTCCTTGCTTGACCAAAGACTGTTCATGAAATTGGGCTTGCTGGGACATGAAAGTCTCTGTATTCATCTCTTGTATGTGCTAGACGGTATCCTTTTGACTGTGAGAATCCTTGTACTGCTCAGGGCTTGGCACACGTGAACCCACTCTAACCTGTAATGTAGGCGCAGTTTTAAGTGCTGACAATGTCCAGAGAATACTGCCCTGAGAAGCTATGAGTGACACCCAGTTTTGTGTTCTTCATCCTCCACTATTGTATTAATTTCAACTCTGTAAATAAATATTTGCTACATAATTATGTAGCGCTGATGAACATGATTTTACTGTCGAAATTTTCAGGAGACCTTTAGCTAAGATGCTGCTAGATTATGTCTTGGAGGGGGGTGTGTGGGGAAGAAGTGGAACATTCTTCTCTCTGAAGTGATATTTCCATTCTGTTCCATATAAATAAGCAAAGAAATGCTCATCGTCTTTCTGATATTACACCAAAGAGGATTTATATGTGAAATAAATCTTTGTAAATCTTTTCAAGGGTGCCTAAATTATTTATGGTTGTTTTAGTTTGGTTTGCATGCCATATTGCTCTCTTCTGTTAAACAGTTTATATACCACCCAGTTTTTCACATTAATCACTGCAGTATATGCTCAGTTATCCCAGCTGAAGAGCTATCTATTACATTCCAGTAACCACAGCCAAATGATCTAATTTTTCTGTTGGTTGTTTTATCCAATGGTTCATAAACCCATGGCTGTTATTACACTAGCAAAGATAAGTTTTGTTATATCACATTGATGCATTTGTCATTTTCTTCTCTCCTTTCTTAGCAGAAATCATGATTAAAATGGGGGGTTGTTCATAAACTTAAAATTCATGAGTAATAGACTACAAAAGCTGGCTTGATTAAAGCAGGTACGATTGTCCTTTGTTTTCAGCCTCCACTCTCCCCTGGGTGTCATGTCCCATCTTCCTCCCTGTCCTCTGTCTCTGTCGTGTCCTTCCATGTGTTGATGTCACCTGCTGTGTGTCCGTCCATCTCCCATTCCCCCTTACCCCTCTTTCAGCTTCAACTCTCTTGTATGCCCACCATCCCTCTTTTGGCCTCAAATCTCCATCAGGTCTCAGTCCTGTGTCAGCTTCGCTCCCCTCTTTTGGCGAGAACTCTGCCCTGGGCCTCCCAACCCTACTTTGTCCTCAACTTCCCTCTTTTTCAGCATCCCACTCCTCTTTCAGCTTCAACTCTCCACTAGGTCTAGCACCTTATTTTTCATCCTCAACTTCCCCTCTTGTCTACTACCGTGTTTTTGTCTCATCTCCCACACTGCTTTTGCCTCCCCATACTTTTGGCCTCACTTCAACCCTTTTCAGCATCCTGCCCCATTTCAGCGTCCCACCTTTTCTCTGCCTTGACTGGCTCTTTGGTCTGCTACCCCTTTTCTGGCCTCCCTTTACCATGGGCTTTGCATGCTTTCTTGGCCCCCTAGTCTATTTTGGCCTAACTGCCCCCTGGGCTTTACACCCTGTTTCAGCGTCAGCTCTTCCCTTTGCCTCCCACCCCTTTTTCACCCTTGACTCCCTCTTCTTCAGCCTCCCACCACAATTCAGTTCCCTTTTCAATCTCTCTTCAATCTCTACCACCTTGTTCTGACCTCAGCTTCTCCCTGGACCTCCCACTCCCATTTTGGCCTCGACTGCCTTGTATGCCTCATACTTTTTTGGTCTCCCATCCTTTTTTGGCCTCAAGTCCCCTCGTTTTTCCTCTCCCAACACTTTCAGGCCCATTTCATCCTGAACTCCTCCTTTTGACTCACTAGTTTCCAGCCTCCCACCACCTTTTTGGCCTTGTATGCTTTTTTTGGTCTACCACCCTTTTCCAGCATTCTACCTACTTTAAGTCTCAACTCCCCGCTTTAACTTCTGCCCCCTTTTTTCTGAGCTCCTGCCCCCTTGTTTGCCTCCCACCCCTTTTCAGCCAACCACCCTTTTTGGTTTCCTTCCTGCTCTTTTGGTTTGCATGCGTTTTCATCCTTCAGTCTGTTGTGGGTCTCCTACTGTGTTTCAGTTTTCTCCTGTTTTTGGTCTCTCACTCTCTTTCAGTCTCCAGTCTGTGCCTACCACTCCTTTAGGACCCTACTCATGTGTAAAATGATCCAAAGTGAGCATTTGTGACATAAAAGCCTCTATCTGGCATGCGACTGAAGTGTAAATTACTAGGGTGAATTCGTCCATCCGCCTGCTTCATTCAATGGGTGTGTGTTTGGTCCTGAATTTATTTATCTCTTTATCTGTAAATATTTCCTAGTATTGCAGTTTAGGCTGTTTTCCAAACCAGGTGATGACTGTTTTTTTGGGAGAGTGTCCAAAATCTTACAGACACTGCAACCTTTTCTCATTTTGATTGGGGAAAAAAAAACAACCTTGAAAGAGTCACATCTTTTGTGGTATTATTGGCACCGAAGTGTGGAGACTGGTGTAGGTGACCTCAGCTGGCTGGGATGAGCTGCGTGGGGGCTTGTCGGTGTACCCAGCTCTGCCACAGCTCAGCACTTTGTGTGGGACCTCCCGAGAAGAGACTGAAGCAGCTGGCAGGCAGCTCTTTGCAGTGGGAGCCTTTTTCTCATGGCTCTCTCTAGAAGTGGGGTAACTTCCACCCAGGTGAAGCTCCCTGTGTATGTGTTAAGAAAGCAGGTCCTGAGAGAAAGGCTTTAATTCCTGTATTTCAGTATGAGCTGTGGTCTTGCTGCTCTTCTCCACAGACAAGAGGTGTCAGCACTGCTGACTGAATCTCCAGCTAGAATTGGCCTCAGTTCCTCGATCTGACCCTGTCTCACCCAGACTTCTTCACCATGCTGTTTAAAATGTACAGTACCCTTACAGCTCTGTCTCTGAGGCTGTTTTAATATCTTTAAATACTGTATAGCGTTTCTAATCTTTAGGTAAGTTTTCCTATGGTTCTTTAAGTGCTATGGTATCTAGCCTTGATTTATTATGAACAATAAATGGTGCACTGAATTGTATATGCACACATAAGAAGATATATAAAGCATTATTGTGTATGTTGTGTATGTATGTGAACTCCTAGAAATGATTAACAGGGTAAAGACATGTGCAAGTGATGAGGATTTGGAATTTTACCTTCCTCACATACAGCTGACAATGTCTTTGAGTCTATTTTGATAGTCTCTTGGGAGTTTGAATTACTTGCCTCTGTGAAACCAAATGGTGAGACCTTAAGGATAGTGCGGTTCTGGGAGGTTTGTCCCTCTTCCCATGGGAGATGGTCCTGGTGCTTTTCTTCACCTGTGACATGCGGTTCAGACCTGATGTAGTAAAGCTCTTGTCATGTTAGCTTTTCTCTCAGTAGTGAAAGGGTTATCTGACAACGAGGTACACTACAAATACCAAATCAAATACAACTTTTGTGTGAATGAATAGCCAAAATGATTCATGAAAATTGCATGAACACAGATGGCTGTAGAGTAAGACAGTCACAGCTGTTTATTCTCTTACAATTCTTATGGACATATTTTAGATAAGGTGCCTGAACCGCCTTCCAAAATATGGGAGGGGGAGGTCAGGAAACCTCCTGTCTTTAAGAGAAAAGCACAAGAGGAGACGTTCTTCTGCTGTAATTCATGTGCGATGTTGCTGTAATCCATAAAGCACAGCCATGTGTTCATATCCCAAAAGGGCATAATTATTTCATGATAACAGTTCTCCCTAGTGTGGCCTTACTGGTATTTTAAAAAGTGTTGTTTGTGGAGAAAACCTGTATTTTTGGTGCTGGGCAGTTTGAAGACTATTGAATAGTAGTTGCAGCTGAGATAGTGATTCACAGAGATTAACGCAGCAGAGAGTGAGGGGAGAAGAAGAAATGCTTTACATAAATGCCAGTGAAAGTATAGAACTTCTATCACGTTCATGCAAACATTAGACTTTGCCAGATCCAAAGAGAAATAATTCACATTTTTCTTTTAGGAGTCCAAATTGTGGAGTTCTTTTTCATCAAAATAGCTGCATCGCTGCTCTGCTGGGTTTTTCCAGGTGGTCTGAGAAGCCTGTGAGGGCAGCGAGCAGTGTGAGTGATGTTTGCTGCTTGAGTTTTCTTGAAAACCTGCATGTTGTGGGTGGTGAGCCTGCCACTTTCTAAATAGCACACAAATAACTGCAACATTGGATTTTACATTTGTACCCCATCTTCTGCAGATATGTATCCTCAGATGATTACAATGCATTATACAAAGCTGGTTCAGCTGTTGTTGTGGTGCTACAGGAGAGTTTTACTTTGACAGGCCTTTGAAAGCACACTTCAAAGCTCAGAATTTATTATTCTATAACTATTCCAGTGAAAGAATTTATATGCATGTTTCCTGAGGTTGTTTTGTATTAATTCTTCAGCTATTCAGTGATATGCCATTCTCCAGTGCAAACAGTATACATACAAAACTGCATAAGTGAGTGGGATTCTCTTTGACAGAGTACTCTCTACATATCTTTTATCCCAAAGAGGCTGGGATATAAATGCACATGGTGATCTTGGCTGGCCTGAGTCGCTGTACAGGAGTCCTGAATCCTGTTTGTCTTTCACCACTAGATTAAATTGCCCTTCCATTCTGGGGGAGGTGGAACACGCTGTGGTGTAGCAATTGTTTTTGTTTGTTTTTAATAACAAGCTTTAAGGCAATAACAGGCAGGCAGTGTCAGCCTGATGTATTCTGGTTTGATTTCAGGCATTACACAAGGGAACAGACTATTTTCACATCTCCCCCTAGAGCTCTTTAGTAACAACAGCAGCAATAATGATAACAACAATCCAGGTTATTAAAAAAAGAAAAGAAAGAAGAAAACATCACACCAATTCCCTTAAGGAGTAGCACAAAGCCATGGTGAAGGTCCATAGGACTGGGTATCTTTTCTCCCAGTGTGAGAATAGTGCAAATAAATAATATACAACAGTGTTGCACAATGGGCATTTCTGATCAGGAGGAATAGGTTTTCTTCTGTTGAGGAAAAAATTAGGCTTTTCACCAAAAATGTCATCTTCTCAACCCTTGCCTGTGTAGGAAAACTCATTTTTCCCTGAGGTCATTAGAACAAGCATTGAGAGAACTTGTGGAATTACAGTGAGTCAGTCTAATGCCCAGGGTGTTACCTGGAAAAAAGCAGCGGGTATGCCATGGGGACTTAGTCTAACCTGAAGTGATGGGCTCAGGCGCTTGAGAAAGAGGAATGGCAAATGTCAATAGAGGGAAGAGCTGATGCCTTTTTAATGGGAGAAAGGTCAGTGGGTTGGCAGGAGAATTGATGAACTGCCAGTATAATATGCTGCGTGTAACACCGAGGCAATGCCATGTACTGTATTTTAAGAGCACAGTGTCTGTCCCCAGGAAATGGCACAGATTTACCTTTTTGCTGAGTAAGTTTCAGACTTGGCATAGCTTTATATGGCTTTACTTAGATCTTTTCTTTCCTTTCTGTATTTCTTTTTTAATCTGAAGTGATTAAAAATAGAACCTCTAGGCTCTTTTGTGCTGGAAATCCCAAGAGGACACAGTTTTGGATTTCCTGGGTGGTTATCAGGTGTTGTTTGTATGGTGCCAATAAAAGGAGGCTAAAAGAGGAGTTCAGGAGAGGGGGAGTGGTGCTGGAGGGAAGGATTGTGCAAATCTTTTGTGCGCTCTCAGCGTATGTTTGTATGAACATTTCATCAGAGCAGAAATGAAACTTCTCTCATATCAGGTTGGAAGAGGGTGGTAGCATTACAGAAATACTAAGAGTGTGTGACCTTATTTTTTCCATTCAGAACCAGATGTGGGGATAAGGCTTCGACTGGAAAAACTTAATCCTCTGAGCATGTAGCTAGGTGGGAAGAGAGGGAAAATATGGTATTACTGTGGATGGAGCCAGGTGCAGAGCCATTACCTTCTAGGTTGTGGCAGACATAGCAGGTTCTTCTAAGTTTTAAGCAATCGTCTTCATCCCTGATGCCATCATAGGCAGACATATTTTTTCATCGGTAGTTATCGTGGTGAATTGCATTAACTGCAAAGTTTTTTGCATTGATTTGGCTGCATTGACTTTCTCGCCTCAAAGTCTTTGAGGCAATAGTCACTGAAGAGTTAAAAGAAACCTTACTTTGCAGTGAATGCGTGGTGGGTACGGCTGCACTGTCAGCTGAGAATTATGCTAATGGAAAGGATGTAAGAAACAAATCTGAAGTGTGCACATTAGTGAGCATGGTCGTTGGTTAATTAGTGTTTTAACATGTGCATTGTGGTATGATCGAACACCCCTAAAAGATCTTTCTGTTTGCATTTCCACTGCTAGGCATTTTGCCGTATATAAAAATGTTCCAGAAATGCATGTTTCACCTAAAATAGCCAATGTAATTTTTCAGATTGAAAGAAGCAAAAAAAACCCCTCTTTGTTTCTTTCTTCTTTTAACCTTCTCCTTGTTCTTCAAAACAAGGCATTAATCAATGACAATAGAAACTGCTACTCTTAGGGCTGTCAATGTTTATAGCTTTGGGTTTAATAGCAAGGACATAAATACATACTTTTCATTACATTTTTGCTGTTATTTGCTCATCATCCACAGTATCTGATATTATCATAACTCTTTGGTTGAAGCTATTAAAGTTATGGTTTGTAGCTCACACTAGCATGAAGCAGACAGCCATAAAAGCAAAAAAGCCTCATAGATTGAGATTCAACTATTAGGCAGTATTGGCTGTTTTCTTCCTATTCATATAACAGCAACTCTAATCTTGGTAGATAGTATTTTTAACCTTGCTCCCTTAACCTAACTCTTCACCTCCAGTAAAATTTTTCCTCTTCAACTTAAACTAAAGTCATGTTTGCCATTGCAAGTGCAGGATGGTGTTTGGCTTGTTACGGGCAAATGCTACTAAGCAAAGAAAGTCTGTTTGTCTACTGAACAATAGAAGCAACTTGATTAGGGCTTGTAAAGATGACTTGAAGCTATGCTTGCAACTGGCCACTGTGGTGCCCACTCCAGTTCTGGGCTGTGATAGTAAAGCTCCCCTGAATCACTCATTTAGAAGGATATTCTCCACTGGAAAATCTTTGCAGAGAGGCTTTCCATGTCTATATGTTCTGCTCTGCCTGAGAAATTCCTCCAGTGGAGCCCTACCCACAAGCTTTTTGGCTTTATTGGGAAGACTCCTTGCTGTCAATACTTTGGCCTGTTTACAAGTGCGTGGGTAGAAAGACAATGAACTATTAGAACTGGTTTACTAATTAAAGCTGGCCAATGAGAAAATAAAGCCTAGCTGAGACTTGTCAGGATAAGAATGATCTGAGATGGTGATTTCATGAGTATGAATCATTCATCTTCTGGCAGAAGATGTCTGGTTTCCTTCAGCTGTGGCTTGAAATTACTAACAAGAAATTTCAGGTCTAATTCTGGTCTGATTTTAACTATGTGGGTTCTTGTGGTGTTAGGCTCCAACAGGATACGTCCTAATCTTTCTACCATAGTGGGAAGAATCCTTATTCATATGGGCCTGATCAAGAATCCACTACCTTTAGTGAGCTTTGAACTAACTTATAAGGACTCCTATCCATTTCATACTCTTTATCAGTTTAAATTTCTGTTTACCTGCTGTATTTCAGAATACAAATTTACAAACGGTACCTATGCTCTTTCATCTATTCCCCTTCAGAACTGGTCAGTCAGCTGTTGCCAGAGACTTACTTTTGCTGGGTTTTCCCAGCTTTTTGCAAATAATCCAGGCTTATCCTTTAAATAGCCTGATTCTGTGTCAGAGCATTTTAGGATTTATTTTAGTCTCTAATATTTCTATTATTTCCTGTGGCCATCAAACAAAATGAAACATCCTTTAAAAAAAGTCTTTATACTAATCTAATTGTATTCCTCTCCAAAGCAGCAGCACATTTAGCAGCTTCAGAACAAGTTTGATTTGTACTTCAAGTAAGGTGTTATTCTTTGTAAGCTGCTAAGTGCTTGTAGTAACTCTATATTGCAAAGAGGAACCAGAAGTGAATGCATCTCCCATCTCCCTTTCTAGCACTGCACTTGCTGTTTAGTCATCTGAACTGATACCTTAAGACTCTCTCTGACTATGGAGTCCTTTTTGTATTTGTCCTATTTGCATATATCATCATGGTGCAATGGCTCAGTCCTGGGTCAAACCCAAACTCCATATAACCCAGTCTTTTCTCTGTAATCATGCTGTTTAGCAGATGCTTCTGAAAAATATTTAAAACCCAGTGTTGTTGCCTGGGTTAGCCGTCAGAGGTTCTGGCAATTAATAGTTTGGGAAGTTCCTCAGCTGGCAGGTCTGTCTCCTTCTCACAGACTTCCATTCATTTAGACTTGCACTGTAATTCCAAAGGGATTGTTATCATTTGGGTGCATCAACTGTTCTGCATTATTCAGTGTTTTCTTTGTCAAAACCTTTCTCTTTTTTCCTTTTTTTTTTTCTTTTTCTTTCTTTTTTTTTTCCTTTCTTTTAAATGACAATTTTTTTCTCACTGCCTTGGTAGCCAAACAACCCTCATGCTGTTTTTAATCATCTCATTACTGAACTCTTTTGCTATTGCCTTTCCTTGGACTTTGTCAAATGTGTACTGTAAGCAAACAAAAGCTGTTGTGATGCAGTGTGGCCGTGACCTTAGGAAGATGTGAGGGTAGAGGCTGAATGCTTCACCTTATTTTCTAGTAACTGCCTTCTGAAAGTTGTTAGGGTCCTGTGGTAGGTGAGAAAGGACACTCTTAGTTCAGATCTGTGGAAGTGTATTTATATGTATCTTTATCATGTGTACTGAAGCGAATAGCATTTTTCAGCAAAATATTCTTCTGTTGTAAAATTCAGAAACTCTTCAAAAAAGAGTTCAAAACTGAAACTTGGGGGGGGAGTGGTACGGCTCTTTATCTTTTACTCTGAATGTTTTAAGATTCAGGAAGGACTGCCTGGCTGAAGGGAGATGGTGAGAACTACCTGTAAATAGACTGGGAAGGCTGAGATTTGAAACTTGGGTTCTGAATGAGGCACCCCAGGCGCATGCTGCAGTCAGTGCTCTGTGCAGTTAGGCTCCTTTTGTACAAAAAGTTAAATGTTTGGGTGGAGAGAGAGAGTACAATATTTCTATGGGGAGTGGGCTAGCTTGGGATACGGATCTGACTTAAATCCTTGCTCAGCCAAATTTTGTCCTGTGGTATCTGGGCTTTGCCTTGTCAAGCAAAGCAAGTTCCGCTGTATCGGGGCTTTGGAGTATGTGTGTGTATGAAACTAACTGTCCCTAGATCGCCCTAAAGTCTGCAGCCACTCTTTGAGGCAGGAGGGATGTTCTGTTCGTGGCTGCTTCCCTGCATGTGCGCACATGTGCGCGCCTCCATTCAGGTACCCTTCCCAGCTTCAGTGGCACTGGCTGAGTTTGTCTTCCACCCCTTTATTAACCTCAGCCCATTTTTCATTCCATTAAGATGGGAGCTTTACACTGAGCAAGACCACAGCTGTAACTGGATTCACCCATTCTGAAGGGCCCTCAGGATGGTGGTGTTGATACACAGCTGGAGAGAGGCTCTTCCTGCAGCTGCATGTGAGTGTCCAGCTCTTCTTTCCCTGTTTTCACCAATGGTGTTGCTGCTGAACTTGTATTTCAGTACCACACGGAGGACAACATTTGCTTTGAAAGAGACTGGAAACGTCTTGGAGGAGAGATGAAACACCTCACTGTGTGTCCTGGCATGTGTGGTGATAAGCGTGGGGTCTTATGTGTCAGCAGCTCTCTTCTTGTTCCCCTCAATTCCTAAGAAGCCAATGAAAGGCTGGAACCTGTTGTGACCTTGTGAGCAACGTGCTGTACTGTTGCCATTTGCATGGTGGTCATTATGAGTAAGGGCCTTTGTGTCAATGTTTAGACAAGTATACTTTTGTGGCTGTGCGTGAAGGAGAAGTTTGGTTGTTCAGGGAGGAGCAAACAGACAGCAACCAGAGCACTGTGATTGTTGGCTGAATGAGAAGACTACAGATGCTTTATTCACTGGCGGTGTTTTTTTTAGCTGGTCACCTCCTGTCCTGGCTGAATTCCTCTTGCTATTCCACTAGCTAATATTCCTGAAGATTTGCCCTTCTGCAGTGAGACCTCCCACAAGACTGCTGCTCCTGAGAGAGGACAAACTTCAGATTTGCCCAAAACAAGGAAGAATCACAAGCTAAAACATAAAGCCTGTGAAAGGCTTGCAGTTGCTGCCTCTTGTGATGTTCTCTTTTCACTGTGGGTGCTCATTTCTGATCCCTTTTAGCCCTACTGTGTGGTATAGCTTCATGGGGCATAAATTGCTTTCAAGCAGTTCTTCTGCCTTTGCAAGGGAGAAGCACAGGGTAGGGTACCTCTGCCTGGGAACGGATCGTTTATGTATCTGAGGACCACAAGCACAAGGTCTACCTGATGTATCAATCTTCGAAGAGTATTGACTTACCTTACGTATGAAAGTGCTGGTTGCATTTGTGAGCATTGCTGAAGACAATTTGGTCCAAATGGATTTAAAAAAACTTTTTTAGTACTTTTTCAGATAAGTGATACACTTGGTCACTGACCTTGTAAATGTAAGCTGTGTTCCTGTTTGTTTTTAACAAAAGATTGTTGTTACCTGAACGGATCAACCAGGAAAGCAAGAGAGGGACGAGAGATGTTTGAGAGGTTGCTGGCATAGTTTAAGTAAAAAGGGGAGTATTATGAGGTACTTTGCTGGGATCCTTTGCTACTGTTTGTGGGTTGGCACATGGGTAACCTGAGTTGGAAGCGGGTCTTCTCCTCCTACGATGAGGAGTACAAAAATCTGAACTGCATTTATAAGGCAACCTTGTTGCCTCAGATGTTGGTGATGACTTGAGGTTTAAAGCTGTGCTGGGAATATACAAGCCCTTTGGCAGGCACTTGTTATTTAGCAGCATTACTGCATTTTGGGCTCATGTGCCCCTGCTGACAGCACTAATCTCCATGTTAGGAGTCAAAGTACCAGCTGTGCCTGGTCCTATTTGTACTACTTTAGCCACATGGATGTTCATCCATTTAATTTGGAAATATTTCTCTGCACTCATCAACGGCCACATGCAGGCAACTGAAATTGCCATATTTATTCTGAGTTAGTTTTGAAAGCGACAGATGCTACATTACTGTAAAACATGGTGAAAGGGTTTTCTAGCTTTGGTTTTGTTTCTCATTTGTGCATGACTGTTTGATATATAAGCTATTAATGCTGATGAGTGAAGCTACTTTTCTTCAGCAAGGTCTACCCCTTCTCCCATATAGTCAAGTGAAGCTTCCGCAGCGGGACTGGTGCCATTTATTTTTAGGCAAAGGACTTAAAAACCATACAGAGACTCAGGAAGGAGAAGAGTTGGTGCACGTGTGACTCACAAATACACTCAGATGTGTTATGCAGTGGTTATTACTTTTTCTTAATAATGTGACGCTTTCCCCAGTCTGAATAATTGAAAGGAACAATACTGTTGTGTGCACACCTGAAGGCATGTCACCTCCTCTCTCATCTGGGTGTGGTGTGTGTGCTGCTTCCAGTGCAGGTATTTTAAGGGTACAAATACAAAACCATCTGCCAAGCCTTGTGTCAAGTGCAAGCCTTGCACAACTGCTTCTCTTCTCATTCTTGACTGCATTTAGGGCTGTACAAAAGTTTGACAGTGTGATACTAGAGGCTTTTACTACTCCTCAACCTCATGAACCGGCTGTGCTTGGGGTCACTGATGGGGACAGGGACTGTGCCATTGTGCTGCTTACCAGAGCCCTGGGACCCAAAGGACTTTGTTAAGACAGGCGCTGCCCTGCCCCACAACCCAAGGGCTACTCATATCACCTTTCCAAAACTTAAGACCCTGTCATTGTTTGTGTTAGGAAAGCTGGTACTTAGGGTGCTTAATGAAAAGCCTTGCAATTCTAGGACCTGAAGGGCATGCTGTAGTGTCTGGCAGAAAAACACTTGTGAAGAAGAGAGGTAGAGCTTATGTTGAAACCATTAACCCCCCCTTTTAGTGTCTGTTTTATTGTGCGTTTGGGCTTTGCCTTAAAGCTGCATTCTGTGGCACCTCGCTTGTTTGTTTATGTTATGTTTAGCAATCCTTAATAATGTTGTGTTTGAGCAGTGGATGGGGCTAGATGATCTCCAGAGGTTCCTTCCAGCCTCAATTATTCTTTAATAGAGATGCACGGAGAGATGCCTACAAAGACTGGAAAGAATAAATGAAGCAAAAACTTTTAGCTTCATTGCAAAGCACTGCCACAGGAGAAAGCTGTGTGGTTGTATATGTAGAAAGGGTCAGTCTTTCCTTACTAGATAGTTTTTGATGACTTTGGAATGGAAATACTGAAAAAAGCTCATCAGTTCATTACCAAACAATCATGTAGTGTTTGCCTCTGCCTCGAGTTCAATTTGTGGAGAGAAGTCCGTGGAGTTTCTTTGAACAAGAATTCAAAAGCAGTAGAGCAGAGAAGCGTTTTCTGGAACAGCTTTGTGAAATTGGCTTTGTTTTTTGTTACACTTGGCATCTGTGCTTTCTGGACTTCACGGCATAACTGAGTCGTGTTTCTTGTGGAAATTATTTGGATGTGACCTTAGTGCTTTTATTTTGGCTGCTACCTTGAGCCCCAAGGACTAGTAAATATTGGATGCTTGCATTTAATTGGAGCTAAGCAGAAATTTGACAAACCTTGGGTGCCTTCAATTTGCAGCCTTTTGATTTACTTTTATTAAACAATTATAGATGGATTTGCCTTTTGGGGAGCCTTTGTTCATGGCATTCTAAGCTAACAAAGCCCAGCTAAGCTGAAGGATGGATTATCGAAAATCAAAGCTAGCTTTCCTAGTAGGGACAATGGAATCCCACCCAGTCCGAGCCTCGCCATGACACCTAGGAGGCCTGCACTCCAATATGATAAAGTATTTTCTTTGAGAGAAGGTCAGCAGAAGTTCACTTTTACAGAGGAGTTCTTATTCTCTGTTAATGGGGCTCCCTGTTGCATGGTCTTGCAGTTGCTTAACATAAAAAGAATAGATTGTCAAAGAAATTACCTTGAAAGTTCCTGCCTGGCAAACTTATCTGAAAGGACAGACCAAGTGTTCTCTCCTGGCCAGACTGAGCAGTCCATGACCCAGCCACCTAAGCTGTCGTGCCTGTTTGCAGTTTAGAATTTGTCAGCATTTTGGTTTCAACCCTTTGTTTCTTGGCAAGTGCCATTCTTTAGGGTTGTATTTTACAATAGAATCCCCTATCTGGGTTTCAGAGCAAGCCATTTAATCCCTTTATGCTCTGGAAATGAAGACACTTCCAGTCCTTTGGGGATTTTTCTAGCCCTAGCACAGCAGATATATAGTTCAACATGAAATATTATGTATTTATCATATGTGAAATGGACTAGGTCCTTCTTTGGTCGTTAGGAACTAAACACAAAATCAAAACATATAAGTAGAGCCAGACTTGGCTTTGTTTTGTGTGCGTGTAATTTCCTGCATATGTAATTGATCTCTAGTCATAGCTGGGCTGAGACCCAACTGAAAAACTGTGGGGATTATTCTTTCTGGTCCCTTTCTGACTTACCTGACTCATTTTTCCCAGAAAGGGGAGAGATGAGAGTAGGTGTGAGAAGCGCATGACCCAAGGCCAACATCATCTGCTGGGAGAAATAGGTATGGGCTGTTTGGGCTTGCTTTAACTCGATTTTTCATAGAGGTGTTTGAAGAATATTTTGGAGAAATTTAGTTATCTTTTAAAAACTATTTCAATTTGGCATAGAGGGAAAAATTAAGAATATCAGTCCAGATTTTTATTTGGGCTTTGGCTCCAGTGGAACCACACTGAATTTTATAATATTGGCATTATATTTTTGTAAATTAAAACACTAATGGACCATTGTTATGAAGTCATTATTTCCCTTGTTAATTGGTTTGATTAAATCTCCTTTAAGAAACATTCTGTGTCTCAGAAGATGACACAGGTTTTCCTAGGAAACTGGTAGAACTTTGTTCCCATTTTGGACTTAATCAGTAAAGAGCATTGCAATTACGCTCTTAGATACATGATGTTGATGTACTGGTTTAGGTAACGCAGAACTCGGATGAAGCTTTAATTCCCAATATTCAAAACTGCTAGATTGAATCCAGCAGAGTGGACGTGGAGCTTTTGAATTAATTTTGGTTTTGATTTTTACCTAGTTTTCAGAGTAGGCAACTGCATCTTTTTATGCTACAGAAATGAGGATGTTTCTAGCATTTTGGGCATTTTAGGATTCCAGCAAGAAGGTTTAGGACCCAACTGAGAGGAGGAGTTGACATGAGAACACTTCTGAGCAGCGCGTGCTAACTTGTGAACCTAGTTTATGATCAGCCCTGCAACAGAAATAGTTGCATAATTTATTTTGCAATATGAGCTCCAACACAGATCATCTGGAGGGGAGTACAGCTTGGGTAGGGTGTCAGTATATTAGTAGGGCTGCAGGATGATTAATGTCAGGGGTGTGGTGGTGGTGGTGAGGGTTTTTTTTGGGTTTTTTTGTTTGGGTGTTTTTTTTAAAGCAGTGACCATTAGAAGGTATATGGGAGGTGTGATTAGCAGCAGAAAATCAAGTTGTGCTCTGATATACAAAGCTGTGATGGCCCTTCTCTTCATATCCTTCACTAGACTTTAGGATAATTAATTATCTAAGTTAATAGTCTGTTTTCAAATCTTCTGAAAGTGCTTGGAGTCTTCCAGATCCATAAGTGTGCTTTGTGTCAGCCCTGTTTATTAAAGCCCTCATGCTTAAGCATGAAATCAGCCCAGCTAACCTTTATTTGTGACCCCCTCTTATTTTTTTCGATGTATAATATACACCCCGGTCTTGACTACCATCAGTTTCTCCAGTGGCCAATCTTGTGTATTCGATGACATAAACTGGCAGGGAGAAGGTTTCTCCACAGAAATCCCTGAATCTAGTACTACTTTGTGTCATGACAGACACTAAGAAAAAAGGGACATTAATTCTGCATGTTTGCATTTGAACAGTGAACGCATCTTCATAAACTCTGGATAGCTGAGAAGCTGTACTTGTGCAAGAAAGCCACCACTCTTCCAGATTAACTCTGGCTGGAAGCTCACAGAAGCTGTTCTGATGGAGAAATGAAGTTGCTGGGATGAAACCCAAGCAGAACCTTTGCTATTTTGTCATATTTGATAAACCCAGGGCCTCAGGATGGAGGTACAGCATCTGCTGTGACAGTTTCTGTCTTTCTTTTGAGTTTTGTCTCTAATGAGTTTATGTTCCAATAAATCCTTAATACAACAACTCCTTTAAAAACAATTGAAAATAAAACAAAAAGAGGAGTTTAGATTGCTTATGGCTTGCTTTGTATGGCTTCCAGGCATTTGAGCAATTTTGCTAACAAGTATCCTGTAACCTATTTCCAAAGGCCACTAGCAGATAATTATATTTGGTTAATTTACATACTTTCAGTTTATAATCCTAATTAGTTCTCCAACCAGTAGTCCCTAGGCAATATGTAGTCTTACCTCATTTTATTTGCCATCCCTACTGTGCTAGTTCTTGTCTTTCAATTTACAAAAAAATGCTGTTAGGTTTGGTTCAGGGCTTTCCCATTTCAGTGCACATCTAAACTGGGTGATTCCATGCTGATTTAAACCCTATTCACAAATAAGTATTTTACATTTTTATAGATCTTACGTCTGGGAGACGTTATGCAGTTTAGGGAAAGTGACCCCGGTTTGACACAGTGTATTTTCATTGCAAAGAATCAGGCCAAATTCTGCACCAACCTGTATCCAGGGTGTCCCATTGATATCTCTGCTTTGCTGAAGGGGGACGTGGTGGCAAAGGATGGGGACTGAGGTGTTGGTCTGTAACAGCGTTGTACTGCTACCATGGCAAAAGTGGAGAATGGGGTGTGGGGCAGTAGGAATGAGTAACGGCTGTGTGAGACCCTCTGGGGTCTCTGCACAAGGGCTCTGCAAGAGGCTCTGGTAAAACCTCTCAGGCTGCTTGACAATTGCTTGTTCCCCTTTGTGTATTTAGCATCTCCCCCTGAGTACATGCTATTCTGGGATCAGTTGTCACCCAAGCCTGAGATTACGCTCAGTAAAGTGGCTGAGGAGGAAAGGAAAAGGAGAAGGATGGAAATAAAGATTTATACTTTCAGGTGAGCAACACTCTCTTTTAGCTCCTTCCAAGTTTAAATGAACTTCAAGAAACACTTAGAATAAGCCTCCCCAATGGAAGGAGCGCATCTCCCAGTGTTGATCCCTGCAGGAGTTGAGTTGGGGTTGAAGTTGAGTGTCCAGCCAGGGCCAACCCACCACACTGAGTCAGCATCTTGCTGTGGGACGGGACGCCATGCCCAGGCTGTGAGCACGGCTCTGTTGCTCTGCAGGTGTGTGCAGTGGCTGGTGGAGAGCACTGAGTTTCAGGTAAAGCCTGTAGTAAGACAGGAGAGACAATTTCCACGGTTGCATGGAGATTTCTTGCATGAGATGTCCTGTAGGCAACTAGAACAATTTCAGTTGTTATCTTCTAAGCACTGGGGTATGTACTATAATGCAATTTTTAGAAAAGCTGTTGGATGAAATATTTCCTTAGGCATCGAAGGCTGCTTTCTAGTCTGATTCATTTCACTGTAATGAGGTCAGGCTTGGACTAACATGATGCTGATTTCCAATATTTCCTTGCAAGCAATAAAAAGACCCAAAATCTCCCTATTCAACACTGCATTAAGTACTTTGATAAGGCAATGAGAAAGGGTGTGTGATAACTGAGAAAGGAAAAGGAAAACCTGCAGTTTGCAAAGCTTTTGCCCGGATTTCCAGGATAACTGATGGATTCTGTCAACTGATGCTAGTTAATAAATCATAATACTAAAGGAGAGAGGTGATTTTTAAGTGACCAAAACAACAACAAATGTTTAGTGAGGAAAAACTCGAAGGTGTGAGAATAATTCTTGGCCAATAATTTTATTTCAACATCTTAAAGACTGTAAAATTTATACTGTTGATGCTTTGGTGTAATTTCTACACATCACACTTAAATTCCCAAATACGTTTCTGCTGTTACACACATGCATACAATGCTCAGCATTTATATAACTGATGCCTAAAGGAACCATTCATTATCTGTGAAGTCACTCCAAAGGAGCCTGTTTTTGAGGAATGTCTTGATAATTCTGCCTCATTAGAGCATTTCAAATCTTACTCTAGTATTTCCAGGTAGAGTAAAGATGACTTAGCTGTCTTCACGCCTGGTTTAAGGATTGTGATTTCACACTGATCATAGCTCTGCCTGTGCATCTGAATTTCTGAACTTCAGGAGAAGCCAGTATTTTGCTATGGCTCTCACAGCTGCAATTGGGATGAACAGAACATGAACTCAGAGTAAAGCAGATTTGAGACAGAGATAGCAAGTGTCTTATATTGAAGGCAGTGTGTTGAGAAAATCATGGTTTTTCCTACTGTACTACTTGTGATGATAATGGCTGGTAGTATGTCAGGTGAAATCCTGTCTCTAACAAAGTCAACAGAAAATTTTCCAGAGACTACAGTAGGACTAGTACTTTATCCAAAAGGAAAATAGTGTTTGAAGATAAATTTACAGAGGCTTATTGACATGAGTGCTCGATTTCAAGGGGCAGTGACGATTTACATGGGCTGAAGATGCATTTTTGGGTATGTTTGGGGTCTGTAAAAGAGTTACTGTGGAATATGGTAGATGTACATTCAATGCCAATTCAGTGCTAGTTCACAAAGGGAGTGGGAAAAACCCTGAACAAATCTCGTTTGCTTCTTGATAATAGACAGAATAGACACTGAGAAGCTGTTAATCCTTCCACTTCCGATTTATCACTTCTGTCAATAAGATTACTGTACAGTTATGACAGGAGAGTCCAGAACAAAAACTTAGAAGGGTTTGGGAGCAAGTTTTTTTGGGGGGTGGGGAGGCAGGGCAGGCAAAAAGGGAGAGGGTGTGGAGAATCTGGGGTCTATTCATAATGAGTCTACATTATTTAATCAAGCAGAATATTCCAATTTATATCTGAATTCTTTATTAGAAGTAGAAAACTAGAAAAGGAGTGTGATACCTCTTTGACATTTAGTTTTTGTCTCTTTCGCCATCTCTTTTATTTGCTTTAATTTATGTATTGTCTGTTTTTAGTGCAAACCCACACAGAAGTTTGTAGGTGGGTTTTATGTACCACTAAGAAACCACAAATTAAAGCAGAACAGGAGGGTAGAGTCTATTTCTTTCTCACTTACAGGTCACCTTAAATGCCTTGTGAGTTGAGGATACGTATTGCTTGATTCTACTCTTGATTTTCCTTGTACTTCTGTCTTGCCTCTTTCTTCCTTTTCTCCTTCCCTCAAGAAAACCTCAATCCAAATTCCCCCCGAAATGAGGATGTGGATTATTCTGTTAGGTTTGACTCTGGTAGGCTGTCCAGGCATTTCTGCAGCATGCTACACTCGAGGAAAGAATACTCTACGTGGTGAAACCAGAAGGGAATCAAAAGAATTTAAAATAGTTTGAAATATAAAACAATAATTTATTTTACTTTATCTTACTTGTTAACGTTTGTAGCTAATGATGATTTCATGAAACTGCTTTTATAATTCAATACATTCATATCTATAAAGCAAACAGTTACTACCATGGGCTTTTCAAATTCCACAAACTGTCTTATATAAACAACTCAGCTGTACATGCACTTTTTTCAATAGGTTGCAACATTTGCAAACATGCTTTAAAATCCTTTAAAGCTGCAGTATAGTGTACTTTGCTTCAGGCTTTTCAGATGAACCCTATATACCTTCTTCAGACACCTTAAAAAGAAAAATGTTTAAATGTTGAGCATAACTCTAAAAACTGCTGTTTGATAAATGTTAAATATTACAAGAGAATGTCTCTAATTCTGAGTTTAAACCTTGAGCTAAATATTGATAAACAGCACTCTGTGTAGAAGTGAACAACAGCAAAATAATATCACAAAATACGGTTTCACAAAAAATACCTATGTGCAGTTGCTCTTGTGGGTTTTTTGCATTTTTTTTTTTTAGGTAAAGAAAAGCATGGGTACCTTTTAATATGAATATAGTTTAAGCAAATTACCTGTGTAAGTATGGTTAATACATTTCTGATATTTAAACGCTTCATGTAAAAGGTAACAAGTAAAAAAGTACAATCAATATTCCAAAAAGCACTGCTAATATTGCCTTTGAAGGAGACGGGCAAGCTTCCTCTCCACTTCATAATGGAGATCCTGGCACCCACAGTTGTAGAGTTCAGTATTTGAACTATAAACTTGATGACTGTATCTTATATACAAAGATCTTGCCACATTGAACGAGGCATTGATTTCTACCCCAATGGTAGCGTTTTATGTACATAATTTTGCAGTGGTGATTATACAGTAGTCACTGACAGGAAGGAATTGTACACCCGTGTGCCATCTGGTGACTTTGTTCCATGGGTTAGCAGTTCTTGGATTGTCATCCAATTGTCAAATATTTTTTTATTTCTCTTCTTCATCATTTTTTTGTGGCTCAGTTCAATGATATTCATCTCTTTCTTTTCTTCTGCACCTTGCTGTTCCTTTAAGCAATCTAACCTGCTCTGCATCATAAACTCACGCCGCCTCCTCTGCTCCTTTGCTTTCACTAAATGCTGCTTCCGCTCTTCCTTGCTCCAGTAACGGCCCATCTTCATTTCACTTATGGCATCATCATCGGTAGTCATACCACTGCGCTCCTCCTTAATCTTTATGGCACGTTCTCTCAGCAGCCTGTCCCTGACTGGCCTCTTTGTAATGTAGCGGGTCCCATCGCTTCTGACCTTGACTTTCCACTCCATCCTCGCTTCGCTCTGGCTTGAATTAAAGTCTTTGCACATACTCACCAGACTCATTTGGCTCTGTGCATACTCCACTGCTGATTTCTGTTGGATCAGCTGCATGTAGCTCTGATAGTGCTGTGCATGGGCAGGAATATGAGCATGTTTATATGGAGAGTGATGATACGGGGAGACGTAGGAGCCAGAAGGTTTTTGACCATGCGTAGGGCTTTTGCTTCCATCATTGGCTTTTCTCTCCTTGCTTTCCAGCTGCTTGCCAAGTTCAGGATCTTTAGCAGAGGCATGGCATTTACCAGTGCTGGATTCATGACTTTCTGAGCCAGCAAATAAATTCTTTTGGGAGACATTATATGCCACTGCCCCCTCATTACCTTGACAGTTAATGCCTTCTGCAGTTCTGCGCAGCGAATTGTCGGGGGAAATCTCCAACGTGAGTGGTGTGCTTCGGCAGCTTTCGCCTGTGTTGTATGCGCTTGAGCTATCCTTGTCAGACTTCTCGGGGAGCTCTGTAATGTCTGAGAGCTCATGCCTACGAACATCGATGCTTGTGTTATAGTTGCGGAACCCACTGTTATGTAGCATCCAAGGCTCCCGGTACTGATCTTTCAGCTGCTGCATTTTGTGAGCTCTCACAATATTCAGGCACTCTAGCTCAATATTGCGCAGCTCCTCGTTCAGCATCTCCAGCTCTCTGTCAACACTTTCTTGATCACTTTTGCTCATATCCAAAGTGCTGTTATGATAATAGAGACTGTAAGGGTTGGCAGACTTCACCTGGCACTTCAGTTCCAGCAGTTCCCGGAATCTCTCGCATTCGTCTACAGGGATGCCAAGGAAGTCAACGTCTGTGCAGTCGGCCGAGATAAACGACTCATTGCTGAACTGCATGTCGCCACTCCCTAGGGTGTCATGGCTGTACGTCAGCTTCTTCTGGCTCCCTAAAGTGTTGGAGGAGGTGGTGTGATCATCCGCATTGTTTTCCTGCTCAGAGCTCTCATCGTTGCGAGTGCTGTCGTCTGTGCGCCCCACGCCACTGTCCTTCTCATGCTGGTTAGATAAAATAGTGGCTGTATCTGTGGTACCTCCATCCTCCTCATGCTTCTTCTAACAGCAAAAATGAAATGACAGAAAGAGAAATTATTGTAAGGACATAAAATATTTCATGGTGTTTATTTTTTGAGAGTTTTCTTAATCTGTCACTTGTTACACTTTCTGCATCTTTATCTTTTACTTATATGGAAAGAATATTATTAAGAACTCATAGAAACGGTGACCAAACCCACAGCCTGCTGTGGATGTCCTTTTCAGAAGAACCTGAGGTCTGCTTTTCGGTTGTATAGCAGCAATGGTAGAAGTCACATTTTCAAAATGTTTCTTCTCCCACTTAGGTGCACAAAAGTATCTACTCCTACTGTGGGGGCAAAGTGAGAATATGTTTCTTCAAAAGATGTGGATGTTACAGAGAATGTAGAGTTTTAGAGAACTCTAGAAAAAACCTCTAGACAAAAACTGAAAAACTATTCATGAACTAGTACGATGTATTAATCGTGGCAGAATGATGGGGAATACAGGTCCAAATCTGTGGTTTTGCATAAACTTTGCTACATAAAAACTTTTTTTGCCTTTCTTGCCATATGTAGACCTTATTTCAGTTATTTGCCCAAGTACTCCATTTGGATTTTAAGGTTTCAGAAGGCAGGCTGTTTTCAGTATTTGTGTGTGTATCAAATAGGAAATTTTATAAGCTAGCTCTCTGCCTGCTATATGTACTATGCACCTAGCTTGTGCTTCTCTCAGTGACCGCAGCCAGAACGGTGGATTTCTAAGAACTGCGATCATGTTGTCGTAAGTGGCAAAGTAAAAAAGGTAACATCTTAAAACATATTGGTCCCTGAGATGAAGTTTGTGGATAGTCATGAAATATCCTGAATTTACAGAAAGTTCTTTTGCCTTGATCGTCATTTGAGACAATAAGTGTATTCAGTCAAGCTCAATATTGGAATATTGAGCACAACGTGAAGTTTTGACACCATTGTACAACAGAACGGCAGTACCTGCTGAAGCATGCTGGCAGTAAATTGCATTGCCTGGTGGTGCTGTTCCTCTAACATGTCCATGTGCAAGTCATCCAGAAAATCATTTCTGTCATCATCCATCCATCCTTCATCCAGCTATATGAAAAGGGAGGGAAAAAACAAACCAAATGTTGTCAAAAGAATGAAGACTGACATAAATTATGTTCCTTCTTTGTGTAAAGTGGGAAATCTTAGGAGATTCCTTCCTGTGACAGTGTTGCTCTGTCCTGGGAAAGAGCACACATCTCCTTGTTGCTTAGTGGGGGTATTGACTGTCCTACCTCCCCTCACAGCTGCCTCCACCTCCAGCAGTGTGGTTTTATCTTCAACAGCCCTTTATATATGAAACAAAACCAGCCTTTTCATCCATGGAAATACTTCTAAGAGTTGGGGCTGCTTTGGTTTGTGCATGACTTGATTAGGATGTATAAAAAGTACTCCCAAAGCTTGAACACACCACTTGTGAGGCAGCATCAAGGCCCAGGGGGAAAAATACTGGCTAGGGGTCTGTAAACCTCTTTTTTTAATTTTTTTTTATTTTTTTTTTTTTATTCCCAGCCTCAATTACCCCCAAGGGAAAGATCAGAAACATCTAGGCTAACAGGATAGTCATAAGCCTGACCCTGTGTCTCCAGGTGCATTGGCAAGGGTTGCTTTCAAAGCACAAGGAGCAGAGACAGATCAAACAATAGTGCTCATGGCTGTTTGTTCAACATCTTAGTTGTGCTAATCCCTGCTCTACAAAGAGATCTGGTTCAACCTTTTATTACAGCTGAGGATGCTTCTTGACAGTATTTAACTGCATTAAGAGATGGTGTATAAAGGGCTAAATAATAAGTGTTTTAATGAATGAATAATCAATAGCTATACGAATTAGAGTTCAGTATGCTCTTCAAAGCTACGGCTTAAACCATCCATAATATCTCACACTGATGTTTGTAATAGCACTGCAGCATATATAAATCACCGAACATCTCATAAATTGAACTTTAATATAAAATATATATGAAGTACCATGACTGCTGAATTTCATTATTTTAGACCATATATATATCCCCAGTCAAACTGTATAATATGGTTTTAGGTAGATTTAGGTAGGTTAAAATTCTTCAAAAGAACAGCTTTCTACAAAACAGCAATTCTTTTAAAAGACTTGAGAGGCTGCTTTTGTTGTTGCTACAGTACCTGAATTTCTGGTCTTGCAACAAGTAAGGAGATATTCTTGCTCTCTTCACTGGTGAGAAGTGCCACAGCTTCTTCTCGGTTCTGTACCTCTATGCCATTGATCTTTAAAGAAAAGAGCAACACAATGAGATCTTTTCATAGGGATACTTAAAAGCTGCTGTGATGAGCTCTTCAGAGCTGCATAGTTGGATACATCGCAGTGCAGCACAGGCCAGGCACGGTCCATGTTCATGTCTCCAGCCATGGTGTTTATGTAAGTGTTGGGCAAGTGTGTTGGTTTGGACACGTGAAGCTATTCCATACCTCTGCATGTGACGTGCACAGCCTTGTTATGAGGACAGGAACTGGAGAAGGAGGGCTAGGCAGGAGCAGAATCATAACATCGGGTCTGGTGGGTGGAAAGGAACAGGAACATCCTTGTGGGGGACAGGTGAGGCTAAGGGTGCTGCTCCCAGAGACTGAATAGGATGCGAACCTCTGCTTGTGTTAGTGTCTGTGCAGACTTCTAACAAAGCCCTAGGATTGTTGCACTTGGAAGACAACTCATTCTGGCACACGGCACTGGGGTGTTCAGCCTGCTGAACAAGTACTAACATCCCTGTGAATAAATAGGGCTGCCTGGAGAGATTCTACAGAGAGGAATAATTACTTGGGCCAAAAAGGAGGCCTTGTGGGGTAGAAGGAAGACTTAAAAGTGGAAGTGTATCAGAATGTGTGCTGGAAATGGATGATATCTGCTGACAAAACACTTAGCCTGCAGAGTACAGCCAATATAGGGCTTTATGTAGCCAGGACTATAAAAATCTGACTGAGATATGGCAGAGGAAAGGGAAATATCCTCAGAAAGTTAAAATGAAGCATATGTATCCCAGTCTGAAGAGAATGATTTGTAAAAATTATAGTGAAATAAAGACTAAAGACTTTGTAGCAGGTGAAAATCTGCTAATGCACTATAAACTGTTTACACACGTACCTGAATAATGCGGTCCCCTTCTCGGAGTCGACCGTCTTTTGCAGCAATACTGTTGGGATCAATCTGGAAAATAAGAGAACTGTGAGTCCTTTGGAGGTTTGAGAGCTCAGTATTTACTTCCTATTGTAAACCCAGTACTGGTAACATGACTGATACTGTAAGCTGGTGTGTCTGCCATTGCTGCTGCATCTGTGGTGGGGTACATCTCACCTTGTGATTACAGGACTCCTCCTTGCTTATGTTAGACAAAGTGAAATGCATATTAAAATGATCAAGTCAAAACCAAAACACTTCTTCCTGAGATGTGTCTTCAGAGAACGTAGGTTTATCACGTTTGCAGGATACCAAGTTACCTCATAATATAACATTTTGCTTTACAACACAGTGCTCTGATTAGAACCGGGTTTTGCATACAGAACAGGAAGGATGCATTTTAATGGAAGAGTTTTAGTTTTAGTTATGAGTTTCTTTTCCCCATACTGCTGCTGCTAATTTGAAATGGATCTGCATGACAAAAAGATTATGTATAAAATACTACTTATTTCATGAAAGAGGGCAAAGAGAGACAAACAGGCCCCAAATCTTTGCAAATAAAAGTGTGAACAAAAACTAAAGGAGGAATGTATTAAAAATATTTTGAAAACATAACCTGAAATTGAATGCTAAGACTGTGTCAGGGGAAAATGAGCACTGAATGATAATATACCAAAGCCTGGCTTCATTGGATGCAGGATTTCACTCAGTTTGGAGAAAAGGAAAAAGAATTGTATCGCTTCCAATTGCTGTGTTCTGGCTGTTTTTCAAACACGGTACAAACAGAAGACAAATGTCTTAAATGCCCAACACTGCAGTTCAAAAGACAAATTGTATCTTATGGAAATCAGCTCAGTCTTACCTCACTCACGTAAATACCCATGTCATCTTCATCATCTGTTCTGTAACATACAGTAAGGCCAAGTTTGTCCTGGCTGTTCACTCTATGTAAATCTACTTCCTGAGGTTTAAAAAAATAAAAAGGAAAAGAAAAGACATTGTCAGTGAGACACTGGTGACTGATGGAAGCAATTTTTCAAATACAATGAAAATATTTTGCTTAAGTGATATAGTGGATCTCTTTTCATTTCACTTGTAGACGAGGTTAACTTACTGAGCAAAACGTGATTATATGCAGACAATCAATACCTGGGGCATTTTTGACCCTTCAATCAATATGAAGTCATTTTGAAAACAGACCTTTTATTGATCTTAAAGAAGAAAAATTACCTATATTTCATGTAGTGGTAAGACTTCAAACACTAAAATACTTATAAAGTATGATTTCAATATTTGCCACAGCTGATATATGTTTCCTTATAAGCAGGGAAATTTTCTGGCTTTTCAGAGAAAAATATAATACTCTATTACCTTAACTTGTGTAATTTTCATGAAACGATGCAATAAATTTCTCAAAAGCGTGACTGAAGATCAATATATTGTCAGCAAAGCATTTGGTATTGGTAATAGAAATATAAGCAGCACTTCAATATCTTGCAAGGGTTTGGTTTCAGCAGGTCATGGTTTATCATTCTAGTGCTCTTCGGTGGTCTTGTTAGTCTTGGAGACATTTAAGCCATCTTAAAAATAAATGTTCTTCCTCTATGCTTTTCTGCCATGAGGATTTCATGTGGGTTATTTTACTCCTACATTTGCTGCTGCTCTGTGACACTGGTCTGTATATAGGGCTGTAAAATCCACGGAGATACCCACAAGCTGTGCAACGCTTCTGGCTGGTGCACAGTCAGTGTGACCATCCATGCAGCATCTTTTAGCTCTGCCTTCTTGCTTCCAAGGGGCATAATGGGAGCCTAATGCGCTTAACCAGCTTATTCTAACTGCTGTGCCAGTTCTGATGATGCTGCCACAGGTAGGAAGGATGTTTCCTCATGGACAGAGGTGTAATAGCAACTGTAGTTGCATTTTTTACTTCCCTTAGCAGAGTGCTTGGCCTCTGCAGCTAATGCCAGGTAGGATGGAGGAGGCAGCTGCGGGGCTCAAGCCTCACTGCTGTGAAGGAAGAGAGTTGGGACCAGGCAGAGCGGGGAAAGGGACATAGGCTGAGAAAGAGGGCACAGCCTGTGCGGGATCAGAGGGCTGTCCCAGCCTCAGGGCAGACCCTGAACCGTGTGCTTGTGCTTGGACCTGTCCATTCCAGTGGAAAAGTCCTGATAACACGACTCATTATTTCTGAACTTCTCTCTGTTTTGACCTGTGCTGTGCCATTTGTAAGGGGCAAGACAATGAAAGAAGCTGATATGAATAATTTATTGGCATGTCTATATGACAGCTGCCAAGATCGGCAATCTCATGTTATTTACTTGTCAACATGCATAATTAAAAAAAAAAAAAAAAAGAAATATAGCTGTAAATGTCAGTGACATTTCAGATGGTGTTTAAATGGTTTCAATCAATAGTATCCATGGTGAACTGCTGCTCTTTTTCTCCCTCTTTTGTTACTTAAAGGTTTGAACACAATGCTTTAATAGTGGGTTTTTTTTCCAGATTTCTAAAGCTTTGGGGGCTTTCTAGAGAGGAGATGGAAATGCTTCAGAAGAAAAGATGAGACAAAGTGGATTTTATTCTGATCTCAGTTGATGCTTGGGAATGCCACTGTAGTCAATGCATTTACTCTGCATTTAATAATGATGCCAACTGGGGGTGAAGTGGGAATTTGTGAACTGGGCCTAATTCAGGCCTGGAATAATTCCCATATTTCCTGCATGCTTTAATATAAAGATTTCATGTGTTTAGGAAAGTTTTTATATAGTTTACTTATTTGAAAGCATGGCAATGACATAGTGGCAAGAAATTAATGCTGTAGCTTGTTGTACTGTTTGTCATACTGGTAGTGGGGGAAAAAATTTTTATATATATATATAAAATACGTTAAAAAGAACCCCACAAAAACAAACAAAAAAGCATGGTGACTTTGGCCATTATTTAAATACATCCTATGTAACCATGACCACTTGCCAGCACTTTTTGGGAGTGGAAGGAGAGGAGGGAGCAAGCTATTAGTTTCATTCTTACCTGCTGCATGTTTTGAATAACAATATGTGTTTTTCCAACAGTGTACAACTATAAAAGGTGTTATTATAATTAAAAAAATAAGTATGGCTTTATATTTAAACCACACCATCCAAGGCATCATCTGTGATATAGCAGAAGGTAATAAATCATCTGATAAATTAAACAATATATATTTTAAAAGGAAAACAGATATACATTGTTTAAAAACACTCACAAATAAAGCAGTAAAAAGCGAAAGGAAAAAAATTTTAGAGCAGGTGTTTAGAACTTGAATTTTTATGAGTAATTAGTTGACAGACTTACCCTTGGGTACAATCCCTCTAGTCTTGGTAGGAATAGAACAAGTGGCTTTGATGCTACCCAAATATGATAATTTTGTGAACTTAAAGATAGGAACAGCTGCTTTCTGTGGGTCTTTGCATCAATGAAGTTTTAATATAATCATAATTTTTTGAAATATTTGAGAGATAAAAGTGTGCAATTCCAGTTGGAGTTGAAGAATCAATGCTAGAGTCTTCAAAGCAAAAGTTATTTTCCATATTCAGAGTTGAGTCTGTATAACGCACAGATACATGAAAGGGGAAACAGAAAAATGGCACCTGCAAGTACAGGTATTATGGTTGCTTGTGTAATTGTACCAGGGATTAATTAAAGAGTAGGAATTAATATGGGTCTAGAGAACTTTGAAGGCGTAAGTTCACGTTTGCAATGCCACAGGACTCACCGTTTCTTATTCCTGCCTTCAGTGTTGCACTTCTGGACAGCCCAAGGGTCTGATCCTGCGAGCCTGCAGTATTCTGTGCTCCTGCTGCAGAGAGCAGCTGCTGCATGCACAGCACCAGCTGGGCTGCTTCCAGAGAGCCTGCTAGATGCATGCTCTTTCAGATGGGTCTGGTGTACAGTCTTAAGATGAAAGTATATTTAGTGCTCAACTGGGGGTCAGATACTATTGTAATGAACTCTGTACAGAATAATATGAAACGTATCAGCCCACTGTTATTGCAGAAGGGAGACGTTGAAGTTATTCAGCACCTGCTCTAGATTCGCAGAAATTAGCAGATGATGGTGGTATCCACACAGTGTGGTGATGTTGAGGCTGCATTAGTATGATAAATGTAAAAGTTTCATATATGATAAAACTTTTACACACAGAGATAATTAAAATCTGCTTCTTTAGATCAGGTAAAAGTGACACTTCGAGAGATGTTCAAGAGAAGTATTTGTATGCTATTTCAAAATAGACTCTGCACAAGAGAACTGTCTGAAAGATTATTGGCTCCATATCAAATGTAGAGCCAAGGAGGGCTCAAAGAGCTAGTTGCTGAAATCCGTATGGCATTTGTAGCAAGACAAGGAGAAATGAACATGCAGTATGACATTATACCTGCAACCGCTCATAATAATGAATTAGGAGTAAATGATAATAGTAAATTAACCTCTGTAAGCTCAGAAGATCCTTCATTTGCAAGAGGTTATTGAATTATTGTACTTCTGATTTAGAATTATGGCCTGCCTGCAAATTTATGTAAAAAAAAAAAATCAAAAAAAAATATCTAAGTCCTTTCTCTAACAAGACAGAAATGAACAGTAGAAATCTGAAATGAGAGGACAATGATGGGTAAAAAAAGTTCAAACATTTACAAAGCATTATCCAAATCTTGCACGATACGTACACTGTCGTCTTGTCTCTCTCTGTAAAAAGTGGTGGGGCTTTTTTCTGTTGACTTCTGACACACCCGACCAGCAGGGCCTACTTTTGGTTATTTCATTAACAGGTTTCACCCAGACAAGAATGTCAGGGAAATAAATAGAAAGAACTACTTCCTTTTATACTGTGTGAGGCTTTTTTGCTACTTTTTGGTGACTGACCCTGGCACAGCAGGAGGAAAAATCTTGTTCTTGCTGTCTTGAAGCTAAAGAAAGTGATCTTTCTGTTTGTCTTTTCATGTAACTGTGGTTTTCAACATAGGTAAAAAGCAAAACCCCCACCCCTCCACTTTTCAGACAAGAACATTTTATAAAACGTGTTTTCTTTCCAAAATTCTTTGCCCTAGAGAAGAATCGACCTTGAGGTTTCTGTGCCGTCCCAGCTGTATGATGGTAATTCTCTGATGGACTGCAGAGATTGGACTAGCTTAAATCATCAGTGGTGTTGGGGAAGGCTGAAGAAAAGTGCTTCTCACCCTGATGAAAAGAGGTTTAGGATGCCTAAGTAAGGTAACTTGAAGGATTCCCAGGCTCTTTGCCAAGCAGATGGCCAATGGTCCGTGATTAAGACCTTTCTCATGCAGTAAGAGGTGTTAAGGCCATGTTGAAGTCCTCCAGACAGCGAAGGGAGGGCAGTCTTTCAGTATTAGCTTGCCAGCAAGTTGAAATATTTTACCACTCTTAAGTTTGCTCTGAACGACATAGAAATATTTGTCTCAGAAAGTACAGTTGTGAAGCTGAAGGAAGGTACTGCTTTTTAAACCTTTACATATTCAGTCGCTGCCTGGGCAGGACTGCTAGGGCTGAGGTCCTTTGTATTCAGAGACACAGTAATGCCTTGAGAAGCTCCTGATCAGTGCAACTCCCTGCAGAGCGGGAGTTTTTACTGGGAAGAAATATATTCACATAAAAGATGCTTTCAAATGCTTTACAACCAGGATGGAATAAAAATTGCAGAGTGCCTGTGATGGAGCATACTGATCCCATGTTCAGATAGTTATCTCTTGCCTCCTCCTCTCCCTTGCAAATAGATTATTGGAGAAATAAAAGAAAACTTTCAACCAAAGTAGCAAACTATAGTAAATGGGGAGAGCTTGAAACGCTGGTACTCAGCTTTTATTTATGGTTTCCTAAAAGCAGCGAAGCATTAATTTCAGATTTTTAAGGACAGATTTGGGTGCTCTGTGTGTTCATTTTTTGCTGATCAGATGTTGTGGTTTCATGCTGGGAACAGCGTGTGAGCTGTGCGCTGGGAGGGTAAAAAGCTGTTTGAGTGAAATCTGTTGTCCTTCAGTCTTGTGACATGAAGGCTTCACTTCTGTCCAAGACTGAGTGAGAGTATCAGAAGGGAGATTTCTTAGCAGTTAGCAAATATTTCATGTAGTTTTTCACCTCCAAGCTTTACTTAGTCTCAACTAGCTATTCAGCTGAGTTCAGTTCTCTACTTGGGAAGAAAGCAAGACCTACATACAAGTCGCATATAGGAAAGGGTAAAGACAGAAAGTCAAATGGGAGAGAACAAGCCCTCTTTTTGATGTAGAATGTTCTCCTTTGTTATGTGAGAAAGTTAACACACTGAGAAAGCCCTTACTTGGGCTGTGTGTCTGACAGCTGGACAGACTTGTTTGAATAAACATATTAACGCGTAACGTTGCTGGGGAATCCTGGAGTGACATTATTCTTCCTTTATGAGCCTGAAATGACTTCTGGCTGGGCCTCTGAAGAATAAATGTACTTTTAATTTATAATAAAATAGTAGTTCAGGGTATAGTCCCTCTTTCCTTGTGGTGTGTAAACTTCAAAAGAAAAGAAATGGTATTTATTTATTTTTGTCATAGGGAATACATGGCAGTTACCTCTGAGACATCAATTTTAAGATAAATGTTGAGAGATAGAACTGAGAACACAATTTTGGCATCTCTGCAATACTGCCAGCATAAATTCCTTCCTGTGGATATTTACATTAGAAGCTGCTTGTGAACTTGGGTATTTCACTGTTTTTTCTTCTTTACTCGTTACAAATCGCTAACCAGTCAGTTATAGACCATAAAAGTTTAGATGAGGAGCTTCTGATTTAAATTCAAAGCACATTTTATGGACACAGAAACCCAGAAGGCTGACTTGATGGCTTTCTCACTTTAGACATTCCTGCTGCAGTCAATGAAACGGTGCCTTTGTGGTCTTTTAAAACATATCTATCAAAAGACAAACAAAAAAGCAACTAGCCAGTTGAGTCCCTGTTAGCACTTTGACCTTACCATTGATCATAGCCTCTACAATTTGAACAAGAATCTTTAGTGGTTTTTAAGAAATACTATTAGGCTACAGAGACTTTTCTAATGTTCATCTCCCTGTGTTACTGAGCTGATCACCTTTTGCCATGGAGTACTATATCAATGTCAAAATTATTAATGTTGGGGTTTAAGGCATATTAAGGTCTGACTACTGAAGTGCATGTGTTTAAACTGTTTTCAGCTCAACTGGTTGACCTTTTAATGGAAGCAATATAATTTATCCACAATATTAAATTTCCTAAAAGATAGATTTTGGAAAGACACCGGCAGAAAATTTGTTCTACATTTTCCCTTAAGACTGAAATCTGTATTGTTTTGGTTTTTTTGGGTTTTTTTTGTTTTGTTTTTTTTTTGTTTGTTTGTTTGTTGTTTTTTTTTAAGAAAAAAAAAGGCACTTGTTTGAAAAGTAAGGCCTTGAATTCTGATGAACAGCATTTGTTTTACTGGCACTTTGATTTTATCCTGCCTTTGATTTGCGTTTGTATACAGAGATGAATTGCTACCAGATCTGCGGAATTTGAAAACAATTTTTTTATGGGGTTTTATTCCTTGATCCTGCAAACACTTTTATAGAAGGGAACAACTTCTGCTCATAGAATGACTGAACACTGCTCCCATTGAAGCTATTGATAAATCTACCGCTGATTTGAACAGAGCTACAGACAGGTCAGCATTGCTTGCTTTGACAAATAAGCATTAGCCAGACAAGGATCTAAGAAATCAGGAGTTGCAAGCAAGCTAAGAGTAAACTATTCACTTATGGATAGTCTTGAATGGATTAGCTGGGTCACACATTGCTGGTAGTATTTAGAAGTACTGAGATACTTCACTGTTATTTATTACAAATGATTAAAAGCACTTCAGTGTGTCAGTACTGCTTAACTATCTTGCAGATCTGAGGTCCAAAATTTATATGCTGTGCTCTGTATGGTTGGGAGCAGGTTATTAAAACTGAGAAAGCTAAGGAAGAACTTTTGACGGGATATACAAGTATTAAAGCCACAAGTGTTTTTTAAGTATTTGGCAGGAACAGGCCTTGTGTGCCTCTATGGCTGGTTCAACTTTTATTATCTATAATTTTATAAGTATACATATATAACTTTTCAGTAATGAAAAAGGGAGGAACAGCTTAGTATTAGGGGAGAGAAATCTATTCTGGTCTTGTCTTGTAAACTTAAAATACTTCTAAATTATACGATGATCAAGAACATCTGCTACTCAGCTGGGGAATATTTAAGCGAAACTCACACATTTTTATTGTGACTTTGTGGAACAGGTCTGTCGTGCCACTCAGCAAAGCTGGAAGGTGTTTCAGATTTTCAGAAAGTCTATGTCAGCATATTTAAACAGAATTTAATGAGTGGAATCAATGACTTCATTATTTATGTTAATTTTTTAGCTGAAGAGCTGGCTCATCAGTCCACGGTGCACAGTTAAATACACTGCTAAAGGTATCGGTAAGGTTTGCAACCTGTGAAGTTAACTAATGAGCAATGTTATTACAAATATCTACTTTGAAATGTCTTTTCTCTTTATATACAATATAAAGACTGTGACATGCACATGTTTAACTGTCAGTAAATAGTTACTAAAGACTAAGTACCTCTAATTCCAGCTCATCTCGGTCCATTTCTTGATGAATTCCTCCCATGTAGTCATTTGGGTCATAGTATTCATGCACTGATGGATGGCTGAAAAAAAATATATTATGTTTTAGGACAGCACTCAGCACTCTAGTTAGCATATGAATACATTCCAAGCTTATAGCAAGTCATCACAAACAGGACGGACTAACAACCATGCCAAGAAGTTGCATGTGGTTAATTATATATACTATACCATTTACAACAATAAATGCATGAAAAAATTCAGGTACTGTAAGAGGAGTCTAAAACATCTGGCACCTTACAATGAATGAGAGACTTGTAAAGAGCCTTAGTGTTTATTAATGATTTTTCTCTAAATGTAAAAGCTGACTTGGGGGAAAAATATACAGAGAGAATAGCAGCAAGTAGGGTAAGGGGTACCAAGTGACAACTAAGTTGGTAGATATCTGCTGGGGTTCAAGATGAGAGGGAATACGAGATTATTTACTTGTGAGCTCAGGTTATGTGCAGGCATGAAAGTAGAATCATTCTTGCCTAGCTGCTTGGCATTTTTACTTTGCCTTAAAGACATAAAATTTTATCAAATTTCTAAGTACTATCAAAATAATATGCCACCCAACTATTTGGATCAACAGCATTCTGTTGATTGATTTGAATGCAATAGGCTGTGCATAATGATTTAAATACTATTTAAAAATGCACCACTCCTCATATTGCCATTCACTGTTGGCATGCTGCTTTTTACAACTTGAGCTGTCTGACACTTTCACTGTCTATACTTTGGAAGTTGTAACCAGCGTAATGCTCTTGTGATCACTTTTTCTAGGCTTGGCTTTTTTTTTTTTTTTTTTTTCTTTTTTTCAATGAAAGTAAACTCCCTTTAATTCTCTGTTAACTAGATACATGCTTCTTTGTAAGTGTGAGGCTATTTATGTACCAGCATTTGCTAATTGGCTAAGATACCCAAGTTGCTATACACAGGCTAAATTAAGCTGAATGGGATTTGTAGAAGTTATGGGAAGCATTAAGAAAAACCATCTCTGTTTGCTTGCACATGCTGGGTGACAGTGCACCCGAATAGCTAACTGACTGCCTTTGTATGAAGGGATAGACGTGAGGCAGGCTACGTGGTTAAGACCAGCATCTACATCAAAGTAAGGCCGCTGATGATGCTAGCAGTTTGAATCTATGCCTAACAATTAAGGGGCAATATGAAGTTACTTGCTAGGACTGAGCTGGTATTACGCAGGCATATTGCAACCTAAATAATTCATCACAAATTAATCTTTGCCATTTTTCTAACGTAATCTGTTTTGCAGTTGGAAAGTTGCAGGTATTGAAAACCCCTCTTGAAATGCGTTTGGGAGTATGCAGTGTGTAGGTGCTCTAAGAATTAGTGTGTCCTCTCCACAGTGCTCTAAGCCCTGCTGCTTATTCACTGCAAACAAGCCCAAAGCTATAGCCTTTTGTCAAACGTTTCCACTAAAACATGCAGCTGTGCTTGAATTTTCAATGGGCTGGGAATAGGTGGCCATGCAGTAATATCCGATGGAATTCTTTCAAGTAATCAGCACTGAGAGTCATGAAAAGAACAGACATTCGCACAGGCGCCCAGTTGCTGGCTGAGTGTGTGAATGTTAACATGCCGTGAAAGTCACTCAGGAGCAGTACAGGATCAGTGCCTCTTTGTAGACAAACCCTATTTCCTGGGAGCGCTGACAGGGATGTCCGGAGAGGCGTGCTGGGGTGTGTTGGTGTGCCGATCAACGTTTGCAGCTCAGGCTGCCTGCGGGTTCCCCTTTCAGAGCCACGCTGTGCAGCCAGGACACGTGCATACTAGCAGTGCCTCTCACAGCATCCAGGGTCACCGCAAACCCAGGTATTGCTGTGGATTGACCAGATCATGGTCTCATACACAGCAGCTGAGATGTTCAGAATCCTTTCTGTTCCTTTTTCTCTTGTGGAGATGCGTGGCAAGATGACAGGCAATTTGCATGGGTTCCTTGGGGAGCTGTTTTCCTCTTGAACAGCGTGTGAGGGCGTGGTGTGTGTGTGCCAGGAGATAATTGTCATTTTTATTTGTAAGTATAAAAGCATCAAACTACCATTAACAATAATTAAAATTTGATTCTAAAACATCCATGACAGCACTGGTAAGTAATTTTAGTCCTAGAAAATAACTTATTTGAGTAACATCACTGCAGGGTTATAATAAAGTAATTAATACAGTGGAACAGAACGTAGCAGCTCTTAGCATTACACAATTTATGGCAGCCATAAAAAATAAAGTTAAAGCATAAGCAACCCAAAGAGGCAGTGAGAGGAATTACAAGAAGCAATAACTTTATCCATCAAATGCCAGCAAAAAACGAGCTTTATGAGGCCATGTTGTGACTCAGTGGCATTACTCATGTGAGTAATGGCTTGCTAATGTGTAGAAAAAAATGAAAACATTTTGAGTTATGGCTCAATAGCATATGAATCCTGGCTGCTTCTGGGAGTACACATTTACCCGCAAGTAAAGGTGAGTTTGTCAACTACTTCTAACATGCCACGTTAAGGAATGCAAAGATTTTCAAGGGCTTTGTAAACTGTTACTTACTCTTCAGGTAGGAGGTATGGGTCTAGCACAGACACGGGTGGAGTAGGTGAGCCCATCTTGCTTAGAGCCATGATGTGTTCAAAAGTGATATCTGTCTGTGTGCCCACATCTACCAGCTGAGAGTCATGAGGAGGAGTGAAGCCCTTGGTGCGTGGAGTTCTTCTCAGGACTTGCACCACAATGGGCTCCTTGGCTGTTTTGAATGCTTCCACTGCCTGCTCATGTGTTGCTTTAGATAAATCCTTCCCATTGACCTGCGGGAAGAAAGCAAGCAAAGCGATGAGAGAAACAGTCAGAAAGTGGAGGGTATTGTTGTTGGTTTTGGCTGTTATGTCTCAACTTCCATCTAAAGGTATATACAAGTACTAGGAACAATGTTACACATCTCTCATCTTCCCCTTGTACTGCAGTAACTCTACAAATCCTGTGCTCTGCGTTTTATTTTGATAGTTAGATTTTACTGGGCTCACTGAGCTAAAGTACAAACCAGCATCCCATTTGTTTCTTGCAGATTAGAAATCCCTCAGCCCTTGTTCAAACAGAGAAAGTTATTGATTCTCCTGTAATTTTTCTGGTTTTGTTTGTTTTTTAATCTTTTAACCTTTTTGCTGAACAGAACTACTGGGACAAGATCTGAAACTACAAAACCATGTATTTGTGTCTGATGAACAACTTTTCAGATGAAACATGACAATGGTACCCAGTCACTGCAATAAAAACCTGCATTTTAGGGATGGGCATGGACATCAGACTGGGGTAGTGAATAGAAATAATAAGGGAAAAACAATCATGGGCTTTTTTTTGAAATAACTTTTTTGGCTGTGTAGCTTGGCCATTCCCCATCTCCAGATCTCACCACCATTATCTCCTGGTTGAATGAGTAACGTAACAGAACACCTTTACTAAAAATGACTGAGAGACTCCACCGAGAACTACCAGTACTAGACGTGCCAGGCCATGTAAGGGGGGGGGGGGGGGGGCGGTGGTAGAAGAG